>CM042834.1:19672826-20887826 GCA_023653725.1 Bungarus multicinctus
TGCCCCTCAGTGTCACTCCAATGAGGGCAGAAGCTTCTTTTGCAACCCAAGCAACATTGTGGGTTTTTACCTGATGAAATGATACGTAAACCCTCTGTAAGATTTCTGTACAGTTTGCCCATGGGAAGTACCTCAGCCGTCCAAGTAAGGGGCAGAAGATATTTTTATCCACAACCATTCTGGTGCCACCTCCTAATTGAATAGTGCGCCTTATTTCCGCAATTGGGGACTAGCAGCTGTTGTTAGTACGCAGCCCAATCAGCTGTCATCAGGCAGGGAACAAAGCGAACTCCCTGAAGGATCAGTGAAGATAGTCCTACGCCCAGTGTTTTCCTCTTGGGGGCAGGATAATTACCCAAATAATTTGCAATGAGGGAAGCTTGGCAGGATGATGCTTCCTTATTTACCTTACACAAGATCATCAAAAGTGATGAAGGTCTTGTTTTGTATTGTACAGCCTTAAACAATGCCAGCTTCATCCCATGTGACAGCACAAAAACCTCATACCATTGTGAAATACAGGAACAAAACCTTGATGGCCCACCACATTGATTTCAACTCAGTTAGATAGGAGGTATATTTTCCCTCTGCATTCTTGCAGCTGGAACTGCCGGATTACAAGCACCGTGGTGCTGACATGCTCCATGAACTCTTAGGAAAGCCATCCATCCTTCATATCCGTAGTTATAGAAATGATTGTCTTTTGAATTACACCACTTCATTAGCTGACCAGGGATTGGGAATCACTGACTAAGACAGCAATTTTCCTTTCAAAGCACTTGGAGAAAATTGATCTCCTTCCCCTTTAAAAAACGCCCAGTCCAAAATACCTAATCCTGCACCAGTTGACATCTATTAAGTTCTGAAGGCTCCAAGGTTTATTAAATATATTAAAATACTTCAGAAAAGTTTACAGAAATGAGAAGTTATGAACGCGAAAGTGAAGAGTACCAGAGAAATTAATGTTACTGTAATAGCCAGCGATAGCAAAATAACTGCACAATTGAAATGGTTAGGTTTGTACAGAAGAAAAACGAGTGGAAGCAGGCATTGGCCTCACAGAATATAAACATTTATTCCAACAAAACTGAGCCTCTGGAGCTCATCAAATCTGTCCGCTTCTGCCCACCCAGCTGCTTCCCCAAATGTTTCCTCGAAGAGGTATAGGGAGCTCCAGGTCTCAGGCAGCTGTGATTTCGAGCATTTTCTCTTTTCATAGAAGACTCTTAGAGTCTCTTTGCCCAAAAACTGTTCGTAATATAAAATAAACAACGGAGGCTTCTTTTTCAGATAGAGGATACAATCCATAAAAGAATGAAAATGTTAATGTAATAATTGAAAAGCCTTTGCAGGAAAGGGATAGTTCAGTCACGTGGGATCGAAGAAACAGGGCTGCATCAGGAAAGGGAGATATGCGGCAGGTTAAGAAGGCGATTCAGGTGCTGCATCTCCAAGGAAGCTCAGGTGGATGCCTCTCTGTCTCTGTACCCATCGAGATGCCACGGACTCCGCCTAGAAGTGTTCAATCCCCTTGGAGGGAGCCCTCCAGCCCATGATCCCTTTGAGCCCAGATCCTCTTCCTCCTCCAGATCCATGGGAGGTTGATCCTCCCCAGCAGCATATGGGAATGGTGGTGTCCACCCTTCCCCAACCACCAGGCGGCCTCACCCTGGGAGCCGGGGTGCACCAAATGTGGGCTGCAGGGAAGGAGGGGTGGCATGGAGGGAGGATTTTAAGAAGAGCTATTAGAGAGCTATTCAGCAGCGGCACAGTGGTTCCCATGGAGCAGAAAACCTTACAAGGAAAGGTGGAGACTCAGAAGGGAGGAGGCACAACTGGGGAAACTCCACCTGCTCCTCCTTCCCTCCCCCAAGGAATCCATCTTCACCAGTGATGGGATTCAAACTTTACTCCTGGTTCTGTGGGCCTGGCTAGTGGGCAGTGACTGGGTGGGTGTGGCTTGGTGGTCATGTGACTGGTGGGAATGGTGGTGGTCATATGATTGGGTGGGCGTGGCCAACTTGACATCACTTACGGTCAAGTAGTGTCTTGCCTAGCTTCTCGCCTCAAAGGCCTCAATGTGCTACAATTTCCCTGTCTATTTACTACTACTGAACATCCAAAAACCACTATTTAATCCTATGTATATATCCCATAAGTGTACATATATATTACAAAGCAAAGTGTGCGTATAGGCATACAAAAAGATACATTATGTACTATATAAATATATGTGTACGTACACACCATACCACACAGCTCTTCTAAAACTATACATATTCAATCTCACTTACTGCATTTGGAAAAACATACCCAGAATCCCCTTTCTGCCACACATTTAACTATAACTTCTATACATAGAACATTACACATGCCTTCCATGTTCTTACCTAGCCTGCACATGATTGTTAGAGCTAGGAGATTTCATGGATTGAATAAATGTGGTGAAACTCACTTAATAATGCTCTTGCTTAGCAACCAAATTTGGGGGTCAATTGTCATTTAAGTCTAAGGAATATCTCTGCCTTCCCGCAGGGCAGCTTTGTCCTAGTAACCTACCTTTCTGCAATGTTACTCTCTGTTAGAGACACCAAAATAACCAGGACAATATCAAGTTCCTGCGGAGCGGGGGTTGAAAGAGAGGCCTCCAAATTCCCTTCTAACCTTCCTGTGCCTGTTTTTGTCCCCAGGAGGCTGCAGGGAAGATTACTAGGCCCCAAAATGGGGTGCAGGATGCACCAAAAGAAAGAGAGACAGGGAGAGAGAAGAAAGGGGCGGATGGGGAAAGAAAGGGAGGGGAGAAAGAAATGAGAAAAAATGAGAGAAGGGGGACGGGAGAAAGAAATAAAGAGAAAAAAGAAAGAAAGAGGGAGGAAGGGAAAAGAAAAAAAAGAGGGAGGAAGGGAGCAAGAAAGGAGGAAGGAGAAGAAAAGAAGAAAGAAAAGTAGAAAGAACAAGAAAGAAAGAAAGAGAAAGAAAAGAAAGAATGAGGGGGGGGGAAGTGTGAGGGGAAGAGGAGGGGAGACACGAGCGGAGGGGGACGGGGAGCAGGAAAAGGAGACACAGAGGCGAATTGGGGAAGTGGGATGGAGGAAGAGTAAGGAGAAAGAAAGAGGAAAAAAGAAAGAATAGGGAGCGAGTGGACAGGAGGAAGAAGAGAGGAAGAGAAGGGGAAAGAAATGTAGAAGTTAACTACCCTCCTCTCCTCGAAAATTGAAAAACAGCCTAGGACAATATTAAAAAGGCAGGATATTCCCCTAAAAGAGAACTAGAAAATCAGAGAGGCAGCAACTTTGTCAATAGGCTTAAGGCGAGCCAAGGGCCCAGTTACATAACAAAACAGATAGGAGTAGCCTAACCCCATCTCAGCCACTATGGGCATCTGGGGAAGATTACCTCAGCCAGCACTCAACAAGCCTGGGACACAGACAAAGCCTACAAAGGTAGCTAAGACCCTGCCCCTCGGGCGTCTGACCACCACTGGGTACATTTCTTACCAGGAACAAGAACACTAAAGTGGGGGCCCAACAAAGATTATATAAAACAAGGCACTCTCAGCAACTCAACCCTTCTTGACCTTCTCTTCTCACCTTTTTATTGATCTCTTCCTTTTGCACTCTGGGAGCTCCCGGCCATGTGGTCCTGTCCACCATAAATCTTCCAAGCAGCCTCCATGTTTCCTGTGTCTTTTTCCCCACTTGGAACTGAACCCAGAAGGATATTTCTTTCAACAAAAGGGAGGGAAGGAAGAAAGTAAGTAAGTAAGTAAGTAAGTAAGCAAGCGTTGGAAGAAATATCCTTCTGGGTTCAGTTCCAAGTGGGGAGAAAGACATTGGAAACATGGAGGTTGTTGGAAAGATGGTTTAATGGTGGACCGGATCACATGGCTTGGAGCTTCAAAGTGAAAAGGACGATCACATGCTTCAAGATGTCGGGTGAAGGAAAAGAAGGGCCAAGATGCTGAGAGACCCTTAAGTTATATACCCTCTGTTGGGCCCCACTTTAGTGTTTCCTCTTTCCTGTGTAAGAAATATATCAGATTGGCTGTCAGACTCCAAGGGGTGGAGGTCTTAGCTAACTTTGTAGGTTTTGTCTGGACCCCATGACTTCACCTGAGTGCTGGCTAATGCAATCTTCCCAGGCCAGGTGGTGAGATGGGTAAAGGCCTTTGTTATGTAGAATACTTTGGCCCAGGCCTTAATGGGCCACCATTAGCAAAGGTTTGGGGGGGGGTGAGCTTCTACCTCTCTGAGTTTCTACTTCCCTTTTAGGGGAAATATTCTGCTTTTTTAATATTTCCTAGAATATTTCATTTTTCTAGGAGAGAGGTGGGTGCTGTTTTCCTATGAAAGAAAAGAAAGGAAGAAAGAAGGAAGGAAGGAAGGAAAAAAGAAAGAAAGAAAGAAAGAAAGAAAGAAGAAGACAGAAAGAAAGAAAGAAAGAAAAGAAAGAAAGGGAAAGTGAATGACATTTGGAGGAGAGAGAGAGAGCAAAAGGAGACGAAGGAAGGACCACAAACCCTGATACTAGATGCATCAATCCGGGGCTGGAAGGGACCTCAGAGGTAATCTATTCCAAACCCATTTCCAGTAAGCGACTGGGGTATTTTTGTGCCTCACCCAGTCACATGACCACCAAGCCACGCCCACCCAGTCACATGACCAACAAGCCACGCTTACGGAACCGGTTATTTAAAAATGGAATCCTCCCCCCAACTCTCGGGAGACCTGAAAGAAAAGGTATAGCATAGATTGTCATGGATGAAAGCTATTCCTGTGCTCGGTGGGAGTCGAATAGATGGCACCAAAGGAAGGACGGAATCCATGAAAGCCTCTTGCAAACGCTGTATAGGACGAGGGTGATTTTCAACCACATATCGCTAGATGGCGCTCTACAAAGAAGCAAAACTCGCGCCTGGAAAGCAGAGAATAACATGGTATGGCATCGCTAATATTGACATTAAACGGGAAGGGCGAGAGCCCGAGCTGGAAGGAATTGAAACGATATAGTATTAGATTGCTAGAGAGGATGTGAAGGAGGATGACAGGAAGTTCCTCTTCCGGCTCAGCCACGGGAGGATGATGGCGTTGGCGGAGCCTCTTGTGCTGTTTGGAGGGTCGAAGCGGCTCCTGGAAGGTGAGTGAAGGGCGGGTCGGAGGAGAATCCGCGAGCAAGTCGGGCCCTTTGGGTTGCTCCACGGCCTGGAAGCAGCGAAGGGACAGGAATGAAACATGCGGGCTGCTGCTGCTGCACAGTCTTTCTCTCCCCAAACGTTTTTATCTTTTTGCTGCACGATTTAAAACTGCAGCCCGAGATTTTTCTGCCGACAGATTTGGGAGATTTAAAGAAATCTTGATATATATATTTTCCCGTTTCTTAACCACCTACCTCCCTCGCCCTTCACGTAACGCTTGAATCCTTGTGGTTTTATTGAGATGTCGCTTTCCTGCCAAGCAAGGAGTTTCAGGGGCAAAAGGGAAGTTTGCATAGAATTTGCTCACCGTTTAATCTGTTAGTGGCTCTAAAAAAAATAGATTAAAGAAAATTGAGCCAATGCACTTCTGAGTCATTTTGCAGACTGAAATACACGTAATTGTTTACATAAATACTCAGGAATTGTATTTCCGTTCAATAGGAACATACACACAGTGCATTCAGACCCCCTTTCACTTCTGTCGATTTTGATGTGCTGCAGCCTGATTTTACACTTGTTGACATTAATTTTTTCCTCATTCCTGTACATGACAAAGTAAAAACAGAATTTTAGAAAATGTCTGTAAATTTATTAAAAACAAAAAAAACATGAAAAACTACATTGGCATAAATATTCAGATCCTTCACTCAGCAATTACAGCCTCATGTCTTTTTGGGTATGAGGGGATAAGCTTTGTGCACCTGGATTGGGGGATTTTCTGCCGTTCTTCCTTGCAAATCCTCTCAAGCTCAGTCAGGTTGGCTGGCGATCATCGGTGGAGAGCCATTTTTGGGTTCCTCCAGTGATATTCAATAAGGTTTAGGTCAGAGCTCTCGCTGGGCCCCTCTAGGACATTCACAGAGCTGTCCCTAAGCCACTGCTATGCTGTCTTGGCTGTCCTGAGCGCTGTGGAACAGGTTTTCATTGAGGATATCCCTGAAAGCTCCATTCAGCTTTCCCTCAACCCTGACCTATCTCCCAGTCCCTGCGGCTGTGAAACATCGCCACAGCATGATGCTGCCACCACCATGCTTTGCTGTTGGTATTGACATTGGGCAGGTGATGAGAATGCCTGGGTTTCTCCAGACATAACATGTAGAAGTGATAGGTTTGTTTCATCAGACCAGGGAATCTTCTTCCTCACAGAGTTCTTCAGGTGCTTTTTTGCAAACTCCAAGCAGGCTTCCATGTGTTGTACACTGTACACTGTCACTCTGCCATAATGCTCAGAAGGGTAGAGGGCTGCAGTGATGGTTGTCCTTCTGGAACTCTGTCCCATCCCCACACAGGATTTTGGAAGCTCTGTCAGAGTGACTATCTTGGGCCATTCTACCCCAATTGCTCAGTTTGACCGGACGACCAGTTCTTGGAAGAGTCCTGGTTGCGTCAAACTTTTTCCATTTGACAATTATGGAGGCCACTGTGGCCTTAGGAACCATGCCCATCACTCTATGTGAGTCCTCTGGTGTTGCACAAGGTTGAAATTCTGACTGAAACTTTTCCCACGCTCTGGATATTCATACGGTTTGTCTGCTATGCGAATCCTTTCCTGTGTCACCAGCTGGGAATTATGATTGAAATTTTTCCCAGTTCTTTCTCTTTGGGGTGCAGGATAACTCCCCGAAACTATGTTTCCAACTGAGGGAAGCTTGAAGAGTACTTACCTTCACAAGATTAGGCAGGTGCTGCATCATAACAGTTGATAAAAAGTCTTGTTTGTATGTGCAGCCTTAAACAATTGCCAGCTTCATCCCATTGAGAAAAGAATGAAATACAGGACAAAACCTTGAAGTGCCCATCCACTTTGCTTTCAAACTCATCTATGTAGGAGATATTATTTTTCTCTCTGCATTCTTGCAGCAGGATCTGCCCGGATTACCCTCAGTAAGCAACGTGGTTTAATCTCTACATGAAATCTCTAGGAGAGGCCATCCATCCTATCTTATTATATACAGGTAATCTTTGATTTACACCACTTCATTTAGTGACCAGGAATTGGGGATCCCTGATCTAGACAGTGATTTATCCTTTCAAAGCACTTGGGGAAAGTGGATCTCTTCCCCCCCTTTAAAAAAGCCCAGTCAAAATACTATCATCCATGCACCAGGCTGAAGTTAATAAGTTCTGAAGTGCTCCAAGGTATATTAAAATACTTTCAGAAATCCTTACAAAAAGGAGAACCTGTGAAAGTGGAGAGACTCAGAGAAATTCTGTGCTTTATATAGCCATGTAATCTGCTACTATAGCCCATGTCAATAATTTATAGTTGTAATATTTTTTTAAAGTTTTTATTTTTCACACAGACATAGACATGACAAACATAAAACACAAAACCATCTTTAAGTTACATACAGTGTGTCGGTTGGTACAAATCTCTTGTGCATAATCTCTATAGTCTTATAGTTGTAGTCTTTTTATGGAGTCAGTTTATCTGGTTTCTCTCTCATAAGGTTATCAAGTATTAAAAAAACAATCAGAAAAATGTATGGCTCTCTATTTTTATAAGCGTATAAAACCATGTTTGTGGAGGTGTGGTCTCCTGGCCATGCCCAGGCCTTCAATGGAGAGGTGGATTCCTTTCCAAATCATGTGCAATCAATTTTATTTATCTCAGGTAGACTCCAATCAAGGTATAGAACCATGTCAGCAACAATCAAGGGAAATAGGAGGTACCTGAATTAAATTTCAAATATGCTGTTGAAAAGGGTCTGAATATTTATGCCAATGTGATATTTCAGTTTTTTTTCCTTTTACTAAATTTAGAGACTATGTAAATTAAGGAGGGGAAAAATGAAGTTAAACAACGGTAGAATCAAGCCGAAGCATAACAAAATTGACAAAAGTAAAGGGGGCCTGAATACTTTCTGAATGCACTGTATTGAGAAAGATAAAAGCATTTCAGGTTAAGTGAAAGGTTAAGGCTTGGGATGTCTTGCCCAAAATGCCTGCAGAGCATTTTGGGGAAGGGAGACTGATGTGCACAAGAGGCAGGTTGGTTGAGCTCCAAAGAGGCTTCAATTGTTGGAATAAAATGCCCTGTGGAGAGTTTTTGTTTATATTCTATCGACCAGTCCTGCATCCTCTAGTTATTCCATTACCACCTTCTCTTTCCAATTTTCAGCTTTTCTCAAAATTCTGTCTATTTAAGGCACAGAAGTTCTGTGTCTTTCCACCTTCGCTTTCATAGCATTCCCTTTCTGTGAAGCCAATAAGCCTGGTATGTAAGTTAGCACTGTCATATGACATGATGCTTAATAATTGGGCTGCTTACTAACACAGATGCTAGTCCCAATTGCAGTCAGTAAGTGAGCACTACTTGAATTAGGATGTCACCAGAGTGGTTGTGGAAAATATCTTCTGTCCTTACTTGGAGCTGAGGTCTTCCATGGGCAAAACTGAACTTGAAATCTTGCAGAGAGTTTAGGTATCATTTCATCAGATAATAACCCACAATCTCTAAAGTTAGCTAAGAAAGTTTGACCGTAACCATTTTGGGATAATTTTCAGACTAAAAACACATGGATTTTTCACATACATACAGTTATAGCCATGTGTATTTGTATTTCTCTCCGTATGCATATATTTACAACTGCAAATATATGCATACAGAGAGAATTGTAAATATATGCATACGGAGAGAAATACAAATAAACGGGCCTATAACTGTATGTATGAGAAATACAAATACAGTGTATCCCCAGCATTTCCAGATATAGTTCATGATAAGCCTTTGCACTGCTAAGAATTCGTGAATCACCAAAGTGAAAATGACTGAATGGATATTTAAACTGGACACAAATGTGTCAAATGAATCATAACTAATGTAAGAGATTATGGCATGTACGCTTATTTATTGTAATGTATACTTTTTCCTGTTTTTACATCTTCTGCAATCATTTTATAAAGGATTAAAGTTACATTTTTCTTTGAATCTTATAGACAAAGAGGATGGCAATAAGAGCACTCTGGAAAACTGAGAATAACAAGCAACATTGGAAAAGAAAGCAAAGCCAGCCAGAAATCAAAATATTTTCCATTTCCTTCAGAAAACCACAAAATTCTTCTCCTTTCTCAACAGTTGAGAGACAAAGGAGAAAATTAAGAGGAGATTTCAAGCAAGAAAAAGTAGACTATGAGAAACTCAAGAATATGTTACATGATAGCTCAAGTGGGAGATTATAATTCATTCAGAAAAAGAGGGGTATCTCTGAAAGTCAGCAGGGAGAAAGGTTTATTGGCTAGCCAAATAGGAGAGACAGTGATGCAGGCCTGGCCCTGTGAGGAGGAAAACAGGTGGAATTAAAGCACCAGTAAACAAATGATCGCACATATATTTCACCTCAAGAATATCAGTGTTGGAAAAGCCTCTATTGTGCCTATTGTGGGAAAAGTACAGATTATAAATCATAACTGATTATGCATGAGAGGATCCCCATTGTAGAAAAGCCATAGCAATGCGAGAAATGGTTTAGTCTGAACAGCTTTCTTGCGGTTCATTGAAGGACACATATAGGACAGATAGCCTGCAAGTGCTTTCAATGTGGTAAATGCTTTAGCAAGCATAGCTGCATGAGAGGACTCACACCAGGGAGAAACTGTAAGTGCCTGCTTTGAGGGAAAACTTTCATTAGAAATTCCCACTTTCTAATTTTCATTAGAAATTCATGAGACACCTGAAGACTCACCTGGGGAGAAATCTTTTGAATGTCCTGACTGTGGGAAGAAATACCACCGGGGGACACCAGAGAACTCGCAGGAGAAAAACTGTATGACTGTCCAGATTGTGGCAAAAATTTCAGAATTCGGGCCTAATGACACACCAGGGGACTCATTCCCAGGACAAACTGTATGAATGTCTTGAGTGTGGGAAACATTTTAGTTATATTTGCAATCTGATAAATCACCAGAGGATTCACACAGGAGAGAAACCGTATGAGTGTCTAGAGTGTGCGGAAGGTTTCAGTCAGAATTCTACCCTTTTGACACACCATAGGACTTACGCAGGAGAGAAACCGTATGGATGTCCAGATTGTGGGAAAAGTTTCAGTCAGACTTCCAGCCTCGTGACACACCAGAGGACTCATACACAGAAACGGTATGAGTGTCCAGAGTGTGGGAAAAGATTCCGTAATAATGCCAACTTGGTGACACACCAGAGGACTCACATAGGGGAGAAACCTTATGAGTGTCCAGAGTGTGGGAAAAGGTTCAGTAATAACTCCAGGCTGGTGACACACCAGAGGATTCACACAGGAGAAAAACCATATCAGTGTCCAGAGTGTGGGAAAAGATTCAGTCAGAATTCCAACCTTGTATCACACCGGAGGACTCACACGGGAGAGAAACCGTATGAGTGTCCAGAGTGTGGGAAAAGATTCAGTAATAATGCCACCCTGGTGACACATCACAGGACTCACACAGGAGAAAAACCAAATGAGTGTCCAGAGTGTGGGAAACGTTTTAGTCAGAATTCCAACCTTATGAAACACCAGAGGACTCACACGGGAGAGAAACCATATGAGTGTCCAGAGTGTGGGAAAAGATTTGGTAATAATGCCAGCCTGGTGATGCACCAGAGGATTCATACAGGAGAAAAACCATATGAGTGTCCAGAGTGTGGGAAAAGTTTCAGTCAGAATTCCAACCTTGTGACACACCAGAGGACTCACACGGGAGAGAAACCGTATGAGTGTCCAGAGTGTGGAAAAAGATTCAGTAATAATGGCAGCCTGGTGACACACCAGAGGACTCACACGGGAGAAAAACCGAATGAGTGTCCAGAGTGTGGGAAAAGTTTCAGTCAGAATTCCAACCTTGTGATACACCAGAGGACTCACACGGGAGAGAAACCGTATGAGTGTCCAGAGTGTGGGAAAAGATTCAGTAATAATTCCCACCTGGTGACACACCAGAGGACTCACACAGGTGAGAAACCGAATGAGTGTCCAGAGTGTGGGAAAAGTTTCAGTCAGAATTCCAACCTCGTGATACACCAGAGGACTCACACGGGAGAGAAACCATATGAGTGTCCAGAGTGTGGGAAAAGTTTCAGTCAGAATTCCAACCTTGTGACACACCAGAGGACTCACACGGGAGAGAAACCATATGAGTGTCCAGAGTGTGGAAAAAGTTTCAGTCAGATTTCCAGTCTGATAACACACCAGAGGACTCATACAGGAGAAAAACCATATGAGTGTCCAGAGTGTGGGAAAAGTTTCAATAAGAATTCCCACCTGGTGACACACCGGAGGACTCACACAGGAGAGAAACCGTATGTGTGTCTAGAATGTGGGAAAAGTTTCAGTCAGAATTCCAGCCTGGTGACACACCAGAGGACTCACTGTATTGATAAAGGCTAACTACCTGTTTCTGGTGATCAGGAGAACTTTCTGGATATTTCCTTTTGCAGGTGTAGAATTCTTCCAAAAGGTTTTGGGTGGTGTTTTTTTAAGATTTATTATGGAATTCCCAAAATTGGAATTTCTATCTTGTACCTTGGTATCCTCCAGATTTTGAATGCCAGAATATCCCAACCACCATTCAAGTAGTCCTCGAGATATAAGGGTAATGGGGCCTATCAATTATCATTTTATGTTGCAATCACCATTAAACGGGGCTGCTTAATTACCCCCACCCCCTTTTCTCCCTGATAAACCTGTTAAATGAATGTGTGAGTTTTTAAGCAGAATACTGGCTACCTCAGGGTTTTAGGCATAGCCCAAGCCTAGGCTTGCATTCCAAAGGCCACCTCTTCCTCAACTCTTTGATCACCTGAGTCCTTCCCCTTTTCCACAGGGTCCCCACTGGCTTCTTCCTCCTCCCCCCTGCAAGATCCCCGCAGGCTTTTCCCCACTCCCACTGGGTTCCTGCAATCCTTAGACCTGACTCCCACCCCAGAAGGCCTCACCCTCCTCTTCCTTACCTTTTGAAGGTCACTGAACCTCATTTTGGGGAAAGAGGGCAGGACATGCATCCCTGGCATAACTGTATTGTGGAAGCAGCCGTCATTTTCAGTGTGCCTGGAATTCATTACGGTGACAGCGGGGATCAAACGTGCCCTCAGTCATGAGTCCCTTCATGCCCACAAGACATTTAAGTCCAGCCCACCTTTAATTTCTTTGAAACTTACCTACTTCCAAACTGCTTTGATCATTGTTCAGATTCTTGCAGAGATCTTTAGCTTGCAATAAATCTTTATACCCATTAAAAAAGCCTGGATCTTCTGATTTCCCTGGTGCTTGACAGGGAGGGCACTTTCTCCCCCCCCCCCCCCCCCCAGCTCCCTATTCCCCCCATGCCAACCCCCAGCAGGCATGGGAGCAAGCAGCCAAATTGGAGAAAGGCTTGTAACTCTCATCCAAAGAGCCCCTCCCTGGAGAGAGGAATTCTGAGGGACAGATCCTCCCCTAGAGTTCCTCTCCTCTTACTCATCCTCATCAAAGAACATTTTTCCTGGATATCTCCTGCCCCCCGTGTTTTTCCTGCCCCCATTCTTTGCCCCTCTGTTCTGTGCAGTCGTCCTGTTGCCTTCCCTGTCCCACATTCTTCCCTCAGGCTTAACTGGCCTGGGTCTTCTTTGCAGTTCAGCTGATCAGAGGGTCCCAGGCAGGAGGGGCTGAGCCCCAAAGGAATTGCAGGCAACTCCATGGATACCGTGGAGTGACCAGTCACTAGACGAGGAATCTGCAACCTTGGACCCATTTCCCACAGAAAAAAAAACACCAGGAGCCACAAAACCTGGGTATGCGTGTCCAATTTGACATCACACACTCCCATCCAGTCACATGACCTCCCCAGCCACACCTACCCAGGTTTTGTGGCTCCCAGTATTTTCTTTTAAACAGATATCTCTTTCTCTTTTCTCTCTCTTCTCTCTTTCTCCCCCTCTCCTCTCTCATTTCTTTCTCCTCTCTCCCTCCCTCTCATCTTTCTCCCTCTTCTGATCTTCTCTCTTCCTTCTATAATCTCTTTCATATATCTCTCTTCTCCCTCTCCCTCTCATCTCTTTCATCTCCCTCTCTCATCTCTCTCTGTCTCGTGTGTGTGTGTGTGTGTGTGTGTGTGTGTGTGTGTGTGTGTGTGTGTGTGTGTGTGTGTGTGTGTGTGTGTGTGTGTGCCCTCTTCAACAGTGAGGGTTGGGGTCTTTATTTTTTGCTGATGGTTCTTCTTTGGGTGCTTTTTACCATATGATTTAAATCAAGCATCATCTCAGGTTCCCAGATAAATGAAGTTCTTTCATCCCCCCTGCTGTGGCTTCCTGTCAGCTGAACCCACCAGTGGCTGGCCCCATCCCCTCATCCTCCCCTCCCACTCATTCCTTGCCTGCTCTGAGAAGAGAAGGACAATGGTGGCTGATGGAGACTTGCTCCGTACTCCAGTGTGGGAGCAAAGCTTTTTTCTCCCCTTTTCTCTCTCATTTCTCCCTCCTTGTTGCTCCACCTTTTCGGTCATTTGTTTTTTTCCCTCTCTCATTCTCTCCCTCAATCATTTTCTCATTTCTCTTTCTTTTTTCTCCCTTATTTCTCTCTTTCCCTTATTTTTTTCTTCTCCTTCTCCCACTTTCTTTTTTTATCTCTCCCACTTCTCTCATTTGTTTCCCTCTCTCTCCCCCTGCTGCCACCACTGCATGCTCAGGTGAGTAGTGGCGGATGCTGCACAGGAGAGCCGGAGCTCTTCCCTCCCAGAATGCAGCAGTGGGGGCTGCCCCTCCCTGTTCCCCTTTTTTCTGGGCTGACACAAAGGGGACCACAGCTGGCACTGAGCTGCCCGCTGAGGACTCAGAATCGCAAAAAGCTGGTCGCGGGCAGTGCAGAGAAAATGGTACGGATGCTTCAGCCACGCCGCTCTGCGGAGAGGCTCCTGCGTTCTTCGGGTGGACATCACATCATGCGACCAGGTCGGACCAGTGTCTCAGGGTGGAGAACAGGTCACACGACTGGGTCAACAGGGAGGCACAGGAAAGGGGTCAAAGAGCCACATGCTGCTCTAGAGCTGTGGGTTGCCGACACCCGGCCTACAGGAAAGGTTTTGTTTACTATACTTTAAATTCTAATAAACCTCCGGATCCTAAGTGAAATGCTTTATGGTGTGCTCTCTATTCAACTGTTACTAAGTGCAGCTATGCTTAATATTTAGGTTTTTTGTCAGCCCTTGAATCGTCGTTAATGAAACTACAGGGCTGACATAGTAGAGGATGGGTGAACTGTGGGAAAGGGACAGTAGTGAAGAATATATAGTCTAAGCAACATTCCTTCACATGAGATGGTCATGTTGCTGTCACCTGGAGAAGATGGTCAGAAGTTTGGCGGCAGCTGAAGCTGGAGATTGATTGGCTCTGTGATGTATGTGTCACCGGACAGGGCAGGCTGTGAGTTTTAGTATGGGTGTGGGGAAAACGGGAATTCAGATTCGGATTTTCCCCAGATGTGGCAACATGATCTAATAAATTATTACTTAACTTGGGGATTGGCAACCTGCAGCTCCAGAGCCGCATGTGGCTCCTTGGGCACTCCTGTGGCTCCCAGTCAGATGATTCCTCCGCTTGCAATTATTCCTCGCCTGAGAAGGGAAGGGCAATGGCAGCAGATAGATACTTGCTTTGTATTCCAGGGTGGGAGTGAAGCGCCCCTCTACTAGTCTCTTCTCGCCTTTGGTGCTGCGCGCACCTTGGCCGCTTGGGGAGACGCGGGACTTTTCTCCACACCGAGACACTAACTGGACCGGCTGCAGCTGATGCTTCGTGTCGTAATGGGGTCCAGGAGGAGGGGGGGAAGCTTTCACTCCCATTGTGAAGCAGTGAGCAGGCCATGGATGTGGCAAAAGCAGCGGCCTCAGCCGGCCCAGCCAGTGTCTCAGTTGCATGTCTCCCCATATTCCTCCAGCCCAGCTCAGCCTTACCATCCACCAGCTCTGAGGAAAGATTGTGGAGCAGGGAAGGCGACAGGAGGACTGCAAAGAACAGAGGGGCAAAGAATGGGGGCTGGGAAAAAAAGTGCCCTCCCTGTCAAGCACCAGAGAAATCAGAAGATCCAGATTGTTCAAATGGGTATAAAGATTAAAGCAATTTGGAAGTAGATAAGAGTCAAAAGAAATTCAAGGTGGGCTGGAAGTGGGATCTCTTGTGGGCATGAAGCAGTGTGGTATTCAAAAACTTTTACTACTGGTTCTGTGGGCGTGGCATGGTGGGCATGGCCATGTGACTGGGTGGGCATGGCTCTTTTTTTGCAGCCCCCACCCATTTTGGGGAGCTTCCTAGCCTCAGAAAATACTCTGGGGGGGCGTTTTTTTTGCTCCCCCAAGGCTCCTCTGAGGCTCTGGAAGAAAAGGAACAGAGTATTAGGATACGTGTAGAGTAATCCTTGTATAAAAAGGATATACACACGGAAAACGGTTTAGTTATGAAGAAATATGCAGCCATACAGAGTTGAACAAGTTGGATTAATGTTTACTTGAAGAAGTAGCACACTCCAATACACAGTCCATGTCATACACGTTTTTAACAATCCAGAAATATCCAGTTATAAATTCTTCTTACCAGTTCCATGTCTTTTACAGCAGACAAATATCGAACCATAATACAACAAATAATCTTCAATATCAACAGAATATCAAAATAAACAGGGTTAAGCCAGTCAGTATCAGTATTAAGAGAGATCATCAGTCAAAAAGAGGAGAAAGAGACTTAAACCATGATCTATAGATCCCTCTTATGGCAACTTGTAGCATGATTAACCAATCAGAACACAGCATAATACATTACAGTATTTTTCCTTAAAGCTACAAACATACATATTTGTAGTTTATATATTGTCAACCCAACTACGTTATTTACATATACATAACAAAGAGCATGGGAGCGGCATACAGCACACCTCCAAGCTCCATTTTGGGAGCTTCTAGCCTCAAAGAAGCCTCTAGGGGGGCATTTTTGCTCCCCTAAGGCTCCTCTGGGGCTCTGGAAGGCAAAAAATGGAGGAGGGGGCTGAGATCCTCCCTCCATTTTTTGCCTTCCTGGGCCTCAGCAAGGGGAATTCCGGCACAGGTGGAGGGCAACTGGGTGGAGGGGGGCATGGCCAGCCAGAACTTGTTACCAGTTCTGGGACCCATGCCAAATTCTTGCAATCCGTTCGACCGATCTGTTGCGAACTGGCTGAATACCACCACTGGCATGAAGAGACTCATGACTGATGGCACGTTTGATCCCTCCCTCGGCCTCAGCCTGGTATCTCCTACACCAGGGGTCTGCAACCTTAAATACTCAAAGAACCATTTGGACCTGTTTCCCACAGAAAATAAAACACCAGGAGCCACAAAATCTGAGAGGACATGGCCAACTCGACATCACTGACTCCCACCCAGTCACACGACACACCCACCCCAGCCGTGCCTACTCACATTTTGTGGCTCTGGTGTTTTCTATGGGAAACAGGTCTCTCCTTCTCTGCCGTCTTTCTCCCTCTCCCTCCCTCCCTCTGATCTCTCTCTCCCTCCCTCATTTCTCTTTTTCTCTGTCATCTCTTTCTCTTTCTCCCTCCTCTCTTTTTTTTGGCAGGCAAAGTACAGGACAAATTCCCCCCACCCCATCATCAAGGCAGAGTTCACTGAATCCATGCAAAACTGGGCAAAGGCGGAGCTAGGGGAGCAGACACAGTTAAAACTCGCTCGCTTGCCGCCCGATTGCAGCAGGAAATGGGAAGCTACTTGTGGCCTTGGTTCGTTTTGGACACGCAACCTACTCTCCACCCCGAGAGAGTTGCCAGGGGCGAGTGGGGCAGGGTCGCATTGTGGCTCTGTGTTTGAATGGGCTCCAGGAGGAGGAGGGGACCCAGTCTTCCACATTGTGAAGTACACTTTCACTGTGCTGCGCAAGGCGAGAGCAGCAAGCAGGCCATAGAAAGGGTATTGGGTCTTCCCCCCACCCCACACCAAAAGGAAAGCCAGCCGGGCTTCTCCTAGAAGCCCCACTACCTTTCCCCCTGCTCCCTTCCCCCTACTCAATCCCACTTCGGAACAAAGGAGCGCACACTAGAAATGCGTGTTGGGGTGATGTTGGAGCGCGTCTTTTGACTCTCCATTGCTCGGCAGCCCTAATGCCTCTGCTGCCCACCTCCATTGTCCCAGCCATTGCTGCCCCATTTCCTCAAAGGTGTGGCGCATTTCAAAGGCTGTAGCTCACATCTGGAGGTGCCAAAGAGTGTCCCGCTGTGAAAGCCAGGCCAGGCCACTTTGCTCTCTGGCTAGCCAATGGGGGAGCTTCTGCTGAGCCAGCCCCCTCCCTGCTGGGCTTTTGTGCTTGGTGCTTAGCCGGGGGAAGCACTTCCGCACGCCACCCCCTTCTTTCTCTTGTCCCCACTGACTAGGAAGGGCCCCCGGCATTCTCTCCTAGCTCTCTTTGCTGCCGGCAACAGCAAATATACCAGGCAGGATCCTGTTGCGACGCAAAGACAAATGCAAGGGCTCTTCACTCCTACGCTAAGGCTCCATCCATTGACCCCAATGCGACAGGGCAACAGCTCTTTCATCTTTCTGCCACGACAGGGCCACAGGGAGCCACAGCGGAAGGGTGAAAGAGCCGCGGGTTGTCGACACCTGCTATAAGATCTCCTGCTTGTGCAAGGGATTGGACCACCTAGGTCCGTGATAGCGAACCTATGGAACACATGCCATAGGTGGCACACAGAGGCATTTGTGCAGGCACGCGAGTCCCAGCCAACCTTGTCTGCACTGCACCTGCAGGTGCATCCTAGCTGATTTTTGGCCCATTGGAAGCCGTTTTTGCCCTCCTGGGGGCTCGAGAGAAACCTGTAGAGCCTCGGGAGGCTAAACGGGCCTTTCGGAAATACCAGAAGTGCCAAAATGGGCCCTTTTTCAGCCTCCCAAGTCTCCAGAGGCTTACCTTGAGCCTCCGGGGGGGGCTAAAATCGCCTCCCCCGGGCTCTAGAGGCCTCCAGGAGGCTGAAAACAGACCTGTTTTTTGCCTCCCAAGGCTGCAGAGACTTCCCTCAGCCTCCAGGAGGGTGAAAACCCTCAAACATGCCAAAAATCAGCTGGGAGGCACGTGCATGCGCAGTGCAGGTAAGGGGGCGGAGCGGGGGTGTTGTATGTGCATGCGTGGAGGGGGCGGGTTAGGGTTACTGTACACTTTCGGCACACCATAACAAAAACACTCTCCTAGGTCATTTCTTATTCTATTCAGATTATCAGATATTTGTGAAATTGCCTTTCTGTACATCATTGCATCTCTGAATGACTCATCTGTTTTCCAATGACTGGAGCGGTTTTCATAACAGTTTGAGAACATCATTGATTCATAAAGGTCAAATGGTGAATAAATGAACTGTTGTAATTGAGGATTACCGGTAGATATTTTCTAAGCTGCCTCTCACAGAATCACAGCAACAAAGGTGTCACTGCGTTATTTTGGTTTGTCTGGTGAGCTTCCCCAGAATAAGCCAGAATGGTTATCACGTTACTATAGTAACCAAGATATGAGGGTCTTGTGATGTTTGATTTACTGCGCATGTGTGCAGGGGAGGAGTTTTACTTCATTTTACTTTTACTTTATTCTTTTACTTTTGCTTGCTTCCTAGAACATACTGTTTTTCTTTTGTTATTTTAGTTATGTGTAAATAAAATATACTGGCAACAGAAAAACAAGATTCATTTCCTATCATTTATGAAGCTGAATTTTTTCGCTTTGACAAAAGGGTTGGAAGGGACATTGGAGGTCTTCTAATCCAACACCCTGCTCAAGGTCAAATGATTGTCCAGTCCCTTGTTGAAAACCCCAGTAACAGAGCACCTACAAGCCCAGGAGGCAAGCTACTCTATTGATTAATTGCTTTCTGAAAATTTCTCCTTACTTCTAGTCCTGTTCTTTGGTGCCATAGAGAATAAGTCAATTCCCTCTTCTTTGTGACAGACACTCAATTACTGGAAGACAGCTATCATGTTCCCCTGAACCCTTCTCTTCTGTCAGATCCGTGTATCTGTCATTTCTTTAGAGGAAGAAGAAAAGGGGGGGGGACTGATAAAGAAATCCTTTCTTGATGTAACCTGAATATATTTAACCTTATATCGGATTTGCACACCCACACATGATACAATGGAGGTAGGGAAGCCAGATGGCCAGAACCTAACACCTCTGAGAGGCACAGCCAGGAGATGAGAAGACCATGAAACTCCACAGTGAAGTGCTCTGGGCAATCTCCAAAAAACAGTCTGTTCTGAAAATGGGGTGGGGGGAAATTAGGTACGTCTTGGGAAATGTACGTGAGAAAGAACCTTCCAAAAGGGGAAGGATCCCCTCCCAAAGGGGCTGGGAGGGGAATTAACATATTGGCTTTTGTTTCCCTAAATACACATTGAGATAAGGGGAGGGGTTCTAAACTCCCTTATCTATCACTGTATGCCTGAGGGACCTCAGACGCTGCTTTGAACTCCTACATGAACTATCTCATCTCAATAAAGGATTCCTTTTGATACGTTTGATTCTCAGAAGTTCATTCTTATTGATTGAATGGGAAAAAGTTCTGTAGCCTGACATCTTCAATAACCTAAACACACCTAGGTCCTTCAACCCTTTGTCATATAATTTTATTATTAAACTTATGGACTGCTGATCTCAGATTTTGAAGCAACTCTGAACATTTTGCCTTGCCCTAATTTTCATAGATACACTAACAATACCCATTGTTTTCTTGTCAAAAGCCATTGAGAGTTCTTTTTTTAAAATGAAACATTTTCCAGTGTATTTTCTCAAATCACCACCACCAAGGGGGATGCAACGAATACATCAATGTTATAGTACTGTTGTCGCCATAATGAATTCTAGGCACAATGAATATGACGGCTGCTTCCACAACAGTCATGCGGCCCAGGAATGCATGTCTGCCCTCTTTCCCCAAAATGAGGTTCAGTGATATTCAAAAGGTAAGGAAGAGGAAGCTATGAGGCCTGCTGGAATGGGAGTCATGTCTAAGGACTTCAGGGACCCAGTGGGAATGGAGAAAATCCTGTGGGGATCTGGGAGTGGGGGAGAGAGAAGACTGTGGGGACCCTGTGAAAAAGGGAAAGGACTGGAGAGATCAAAGGGTTGAGGTAGAGGAGGCCTTGGGAATGCAAATCTGGCCCTTTGCCTCCAACCCTGAGGTTACCAGTGTTCTGCGTAATAACTCACATATTCATTAAATAGTTTTATCAGGGAGAGAGAGGGTGAGGTAGTTAAGCAAAGCAGTCCCGTTTAACTATGATTGCAACAAAAAAGTGCAATTGATAGGCCCCATTACACTTGTATCTCAAGGACTACGTGTATGGTGGTTGGGAAATTCTGGCACTCAAAATTTGGAGGGTACCAAGAAGATAGAAATTCCAATTGTGGGAATTCCATAATATTAAAAAAAAAAACACCACCCAAAAGCCTTTTTGAAGAGTTCTACACTTCTGCAAAAGAAAATATCCAGATAGTTTGGCTGATCACCAGAAACAGGTAGTTAGCATTTACCAAGAGTGTGAGTCCTCTGGTGTGTCACCAGGTGCGAATCCTTATTGAAACTTTTCCCACATTCTAGACACTCATACGGTTTCTCTCCTGTGTGAGTCCTCTGGTGTGTTACAAGGCTGGAATTCTGAAGTGGCCTAAGATGGTCACTCTGACTGAGTCTCAGAGATCTTGTGCGGAGATGGGACAGAGTTCCAGAAGGACAACTATCATTGCAGCCCTCCACCCTTCTGAGCATTATGGCAGAGTGACTAGACAGAAGCCTCTCCTCAGTGCACAACACATGGAAGCCTGCTTGGAGTTCGCAAAAAAGCACCTGAAGAACTCTGTGAGGAACAAGATTCTCCGGTGTGATGAAACCAACCTGTAACATCTAAATATTATGTCTGGAGAAACCCAGGTACTACTCATCAACTTGCCCAACAGCAATCCCAACAGCAAAGCATGGTGGTGGCAACATCACACTGTGGGGTTGTTTTTCAGGGGGAGGGACTAGGAGACTGGTCAGGGTTGAGGGAAAGCTGAACGGAGCAAAGTACAGGGATATCCTCAATGAAAACCTGTTCCAGAGCAATCAGGACCTCAGACTGGGCCGAAGGTCCATTTCTCAACATGAGAAGGATATCTCTAGGAACCTAAAAATGGCTCTCCACCGATGGTCGCAGCCAACCTGACTGAGCTTGAGAGGATTTGCAAGGAAGATCGGCACAAAATCCCCCAATCCAGGTGCCACAAAGCTTATCCCCTCATACCCAAAATGACAGGAGGCTGTAATTGCTGAGTGAAGGATCTGAATATTTATGCCAATGTCGTTTTTCAGGGATTATTTTTAATTTTTAATACATTTACAGACATTTTCTAAAATTCTGTATTCACTTTGTTATGTACTGGAATGAGGAAAAAAGAATGTCAACAAGTGTAAGATCAGAAAAATCTGATCTGCAGTTTTCAATCATGCAGCAAAAGGATAAAAACGTTTGGGGAGAAAGACAGAGCAGCAGCAGCCCGCATGTTTGATTCCTGTCCCTTCGCTGCTTCCAGGCCGTGGAGGAACCCCAAAGAGCCCGACTTGGTCCCGGATTCTCCTCCAACCTGCCCTCCACTCACCTCCCAGGAGCCGCTTCGACCCTCCAAGCAGCATAAGAGGTTCCGCCAACGACATTAACCTCCCGTGGATGAGCCGGAAGAGGAACTTCCTGTCATACTCCTTCACATCCTCTCTAGCAATCTAATACTCTATCGTTTCAATTCGTTCCAGATCGGCCTCTCTCCCTCCAGTGTAATGTCAAGACTAGCAATGCAATGCATACTTTTATTCTCTGCATTCTAGGAATGAGTGTTGCTTCTTTGTAGAGCGCCATCTAGCGACATAAGGTAGGGATGCCCTCATTGTCACTCCAACTGAGCCAGGATCATCTTTTGCAACCAAGCAAAGCATCCGTGGGGAGAACACAATGGGTCATCAGGCAGGGACAAAGCGTACCTCTCTTGAGGATCAGTGAAGAGTATTCTAGCCAGTTCTTTCTCTTGGGGGTGCAGGATAATCCCCCAAAACTATATTTGCAGCTGAGGGAACCTTGAAGAGTGATGCTTTCCCCTACTCACCATCACAAGATTAGGCAGTGATAAAGGTCTTGTTTGTATGTGCAGCTTTAAACAATTGCCAGCTTCATGCTATTGATAGAAGAATGAAATACAGGACAAAACCTTGAAGTGCCCACTTTGCTTCCAAACCCATCTAGATAGATGTTATTTTTCCCTCTGCATTCTTGGAACTGGAACTGCCCGGATTACAAGCAACGTGGTTTGACATCTACATGAAATCTCTAGGAGAGGCCATCCATCCTTTCATATCCAATTATAGACAGGTTGTCTTTGATTTACACCACGTCATTTAGTGACCAGGGATTGGGAATCCCTGACCTAGACAGTGATTTATCCTTTCAAAGTACTTGGGGAAAATTGATCTCCCCCCCCACTCTTTGAAAAAGCCCAGTCAAAATACCATCATCCATGCACCAGGTTGAAGTTAGTAAGTTCTGAATTGCTCCAAGGGTTACATTATATTGAAATACTTTCAGAATTCCTTACAAAAAGGAGAAACTATGAAAGCGAAAGTTGAAAGACTCAGAGAAATTCTGTGCCTTATATAGCCATGAAATTTGGAGAAAAACTGCAAATTGGAAAGGGAAGTTTATAACGGAATAACTAGAGGAAGCAGCATTGGCTCAACAGAATATAAACAAAAACCATCCAAAGGACCTTTTATTCCAACAACTGAAGCCTCTCTGGAGCTCAACCAATCTCCCCCTTCTGCACACCAGTCTCGCTTCCCCAAAATGCTCAAAGGCACTTATTAGAGCTCCCAGGTCTGCCTCTTAAACTGAGCATCTTTTCTCTAATAATTTCACAGAAGCCTCTTGATCTCTTTGCAAAGCTGTTCGTAAAAAACAACGGAGAGCTTCTTTTTCAAAATAGATTATACAATTCGTAAAAGAATTGAAATTTAAATTGAAAACCTTTGCAGACAGGGCTGTTCAGTCACGTGGGAAGAGAGAAACAGGGATGCATCAGAAAGGGAATCTGGGCAGGTAAGAGAGGCAGATTCAGGTGCTGCATCTCCAAGGAAGCTCAATTGGACGCCTCTCTGGTCTCCGTAACCCTCGAGATGCCACCGGCCTCCTCCTAGCAGTGTTCACGCCCTTGGAGGGAGCCCTCCAGCCACGATCCCTTTGAGCCCAGACCCTCTTCCTCCTCCAGACCCAGGGAGGCTGATCCCCCCCAGCAGCTACAGGGCAACGTGGGAACGGCGGCCTCACCCTGGGAGCCGGGCTACACCAAATGTTGGGCTGCGGGGAAGGAGAGGGCGTGGGGGCTTGGAGGGAGGATTTTAAGGGGATTGGGGAGCCGTTCGTGCAATCGAGAAGTGGCGGCGCAGCTGTTCTCAGGGAACAGAAAATCTTGCGAGGAAAGGCGGGGACTCGGAAGGGGAGGGGGCACAATTGGGGAAACCCCACCTCGCTTTCCTTCCCCCCCCCCCCGCCCCCGGCCAGGAATCCCTCCTCCCTTCCCGCACCTGGGGATTCCCCCTCCCCTTCCTCCCCCCTCCTGGTCTTCTCCCCCCTCCTCGCAGCGTCCTTGTCCACCTGGCGCCCCTTGAGCGCCTCTTCCCGCGAGGGGATCTCTGCAGTACTTGATGTAACAAATGTAGGGAGACCAGGAAGGAGGGCAAGACGGGGTCGGGATTGGCTCCCACCCCACTTTTCCCCGCTTCCTGCCTCCTCTCTAGGCGCAAAAGCTCTCTGCGTTTAACCTCTTCGCTGAAGTCAATAAGGAGAGGGGAGCCACTAGGCCGGTGCCGAGCAATGCCAAAGTCTCCAGCGAGTCCGTTTGTGGATTAGCTCCTTTACAAAGAAATCCAAAAGGCCCATTGAAATAAACCTTTCGCTTGCTTATTCACAATAAAGGAACCCATCCACGGAATGGTTTGCCTCTGTGGGTGCTCCCTCAGTGGAGGTTTTTAAGAGCAGATTGGACAGCCAATCGTCCGGAATCATAGGGTCCTCTGCTTGGAAACTTGGTCTGTCCCAACTTTTATTCTGTAATTCTGTAAGAACTTCATGAACTTTCAGGGCTCAGCATGCAGCTAATCTTCACAGCTAATCTCTCCTGTTCTTCCCAGGGTCAAAAGGGGAGCTGGAAGGTGGGTTAAGAATAGGTTGGAGGAGAGGGTGGGAACAAGTCAGGCTGTTTGGTTCCCTCCATGACTTAGAAGCGGAAAAGTAACTACTATAGTATTACAGAGCTGGAAAGGATCTTTGAGGTCATCTAATCCAATCCCCTGCTCGAGCAGGAGACCTTATATCATTTCAGACAAGTGACTCTCCAGTGTCTTCTTAACCTCCAGAGGGCTGCAAGAGGCCTTCCAGGTCTAAAAAGGGGCCTCCAGTGCCCAAAACAAGACCTCAGTAGTGCTCCAGACCATTCTTGACTCTGGTTATAAAAGGAAGAAAAGGTAAAATATTTTACCTTTCAGGCTTTTAGGATTCTGCTACTATAGCCTATGTCAATAATGTATAATTGTAGTCTTCCTATGGAGTCAGTTTCTTGATTTGGTCTCCCTGGGGGGAGATAGAGAAGAGGAGACAGAGGGAAGTGAGAACGAGAGGGGGAGGGAGAGACAGACAGAGAGGGGGAGAGACATAGACACAGAGATAAGAGAGGAGGGAGGGAGAGACATAGACAAATATAGACACAGGGGGAGAAAAGGAGATGTCAAAAAGGTTTTGTGGTTCCCAGTGTTTTTTATCAACCATTCTCTGTCCTAATGATCGGCTAGGTAGGCATGGCTACGGGATCATGTGACTTGGTGGGAGTGATGTTGAGTCAGCCACACCCACCCAGGTTTTGTGACTCATAGTGTTTTCTGTGAGAAATGGGTCTAAATGGCTCTTTGAGTGTTGCAAACCCCTGACCTAGACATATCTAGGTCCTTCAACCCGTCATCATATAATTTTATTAGTAAACTTATTGATTGCACATCTCAGAGTTTGAAGCAACTCGGAGCAATTTGCCCTAATTTTCATAGCAACACTGACAATACTCATTTTTTCCTTGTCAAAAGCTATTGAGAGTCCTTACACAATACATTTTTTTAAAATGAAACATTTTCCAGTGTAGTTTTTTTCTCAAATCACCACCACCAAGGAGGATGCAACAAATATGTCACCCAGCAGCCATCTAAGGGAAACAAACAGGCACCTCCAAAAAAAAATGAGTTCCCAGCAGAAGTTGTTAATAAGGCTTGAGATGCTGTGATCGAAAGCACAATCCCTTTTCTCCTCAATCAATTCCTACAGCTCTTCTCCATCGGGCTCATCTGCAAGGCAGAACAGCCTGTACATGTGAAATTTTACACTGCTTTTTTTTCACGGGGCTTTGGACTAACTCTCTGCACACCCGTGGCACACTTCCATTTTGAAGATCTCCTGGAAGCAGTCCTCATTTTCAATGTGCCCACAATCCCTTAAGGCAGTCTGCACAGTGTTAAGATAACAAAACAGAATAGTTTCTCCCTTTCCTGAAGGTCAGTGAGCCAGAAATTGCACTTTTCACTGCATGGCCCAGGGATGAGTTCCAGATATGTGGCCCAGGGATGCATGTCCTGCCCTCTTTCCCAAAAATGAGGTTCAGTGATCTTCAAAAGGTAAGGGAGAGGAGACTGAAGCTTGCTGGGGTGGGAGTCAGGTCTAAGGACTGCAGGAACCCAGTGGGAGAGGGGGAAACTCTGTGGGGACCTTGTGGGGGTGAGGGAGGAAGAAGCCAGTGGGGACCCTGTGGAAAAGGGAAAGGTCTGGGGCGATCAAAGGGTTGAGGTAGAGGAAGCCATAGGAATGCAAGCGGAGGCCTTGTCTATGCCTCCAACCCTGAGCTGTTCCGCTTAATAACTCACACATCCATTGAATAGCTTTACCAGGCAGAAAGGAGGTGGGGGCAGTTAAGCAAAGCAGTCCCGTTTAATGTGATTGCAACATAAAAGCATAATTGATAGGCCCCATTACACTTATATCTCAAGGACTACTGGTATGTACAAAATGAGTGAAATATTTATGGAAATAAGGTCGGAACTGCAAAGTGTGAAGGAAATAATGAAAGAAAGCTCAGAACTATGGAGTATTATTCTACAAAAACTCGAAATGGCGAAGCAAATCAAAGAACAAAGAGAGCCAGATGGGAGGAGTTAAGCAACGAAGAAACCAGCCTTAAAGAACAAGTGGAGCAACAAATATTGACAGGATAAAAAAGGAGTTAAAATTAAAATATTAAGATTTGATACGATAAATAAAGGGGGAATTGCTTGGAAGGTTAAACAAAGGAAGAGGAAACAACGGAAGAGGGAATTGCATTGAAAAGATCAGAAGAGGGAGGAGGACAAAGCAAATAGCTGGAGTAGGAAATTAAGGGAAATAATAGGGAAAAGAAGGGAACTGAAGAAAAGGACTAAAAAATGACAGAAAAGAGAAAACAAGGAAAAATGAGAAGAAATTATATAGTCAGGAGGATTAGAGACAATGGGTAGTAGGTGATTAGAAAAAGAGATTCTGCAGAGTATTGTGGTATTTAAGAATATAGACATAAAAATGGAAAATACTAGAATTGATATTATATTAAGAATTGTTAAACTAGATTTAGATTTAATCTCAAATAGATATGGAAATAAGAATTTACTAAAAGAAAATATTTGATGTGATGAATAAAGTAAAAAGGGAACATGAGACTTGAAATGGATAAATTACTAGTAGCCTTTAAAAATTACTGAATAGATTAAAATAGAAAAATAAATTTATTAGGTAATTTTTTTTGGAATAAATGTATGACTTAGAATATAGTAAAGGGAATACCATGTGGGAGAAAACCTGAAGAACCAATACCCAGATCATTACGACCCAGATTACAGCACAAGACCCAGGATGTCAAAACAATAGAACTCAGAAGGTCATCACACAGCCCATTACCCAAGTCGTTACAACACAGACAGCCAGGCCGTCTTTTCGAGGGTGAATTAATTTCTCTCCCCCCTCATCAGCGGGTGGCTGGCAGAGGTGTTCCCGCCAGCACAACAGCAGCAGCGCCGGCGGGAACGTGGAAAGCGTTTCTGCCACCACTCGGGTGTGTGCAGAGCTTCCACACACACCCGAGCGGCAGCAGAAACGTTTCCACGTTTCCGCCGGCGCCGCTGCTGTTGTCGTGCCGGCGGAAACGTGGAAAGCATTTCTGCCGCCGCTCGGGTGTGTGCGGCTCCGTACACACTCGAGTGGCAGCAGAAATGCTTTCCACGTTTCCGCCGGCACGACAACAGCAGCGGCACCGGTGGAAACGTGGAAACGTTTCTGCCGCCGCTCGGGTGTGTGCACACTTGAGTGGCAGCAGAAACGCTTTCCATGTTCCCGCTGGCACTGCTGTTGTCGTGCTGGCGGGAACTCCGCTGCCGCCCATCCGCTGATGGGGGGGGGGGGAGAGAAATTATCTTTCCACATTTCCGCCGGCATGGAAAGCGTTTCTGCTGTCGCTCGGCACACACCCGAGCGGCGGCAGAAACGCTTTCCATGTTTCCGCTGGCGCTGCTGCTGTTCTCATGCTGGCAGGAACTGTGGAAGCCATGGAGACAGCTACTCTGCCCAAGAAGCAGCAGAAACACTTCTACACTTCCTGCTGGCATGAGAACAGCGGCAGCACCGCACAGGACACTGTTAAAGGCAAGTTTCCCCACCCCCGTTCTCCCCCCCAGCATATTTTAACCCCCGCCCTCCCCCCCAGCATGTTTTAACCCCCAGCCTCCTCCCCCAGCATGTTTTAAACTAGGCCTAAATTTGGGGGGAGCGGCTTAAATTTCATTTCATGCCTAGAAAACATGCTATTGGTGTCTTCCTATTGTCTTCCTAACATGTCTTCCTATTGGTGGAGGCCGTATTGTTGGAGAAACATGGTACATACATACATACATACATATATATATATATATGGTTACCTAATTTATAGTAGTTAAGGGACTATTGCTGTTAATACAGAATGTTAATTTAAAATGGCTATATTATTATAGGTTTTTACAGGATTAAAAGGAGTAAATGGGGAAAATGCATAAGGCAAAGGGTTGGCAAGCTCAAATTGACAATGAAAGAGGAAAACTTTTGAATGGAATACTAGCATGTTATAAAATTTGCAAATGTGACGGATGTAAGAAAGTGTGTTAAAATGTGAAATATACAAATTGAATAAGAGTATGGATAATATTGTTAAATAAGACATGAGAATATTTAAAGAAAAATGAAAAGCTATAATACTAAATTAAATTGGATAAAATAAGAATAATGAATATAGAAACTGAATAAGAATATTGATAATATTGTTAAACAATGTATGAGAATATTTGAAGAAAAATGGAATAAGCAATAATATGATATGCATTTGGATATGGAAGTTGAGTGTAATCATGGTCACGTTTGTATTCAAATGTTAAAACCTGGAACCACATTGTTCACCTAATGAGTTGTTTTTAAAATATAAAAATAAAAAAAATATTGCAAAAATAAAAAGGACTACTTGAATGGTGGTTAGGAAATTCTGGTACTCAGAATCTGGAGGACACCAAGGTAGAAAATGGAAACTCCAATTGTGGGAATTCAATAATGAATATAAAAAAACACCACCCAAAAGCCTTTTTGAAGAATTCAATCCTCCTGCAAAAGAAAGATCCAGAAAGTTCTGCTGATCATCAGAAACATGTAATTAGCCTTTATGATGGCTATGAGTCCTCTGCTGTGTCACAAAGTTGGAATTCTGACTGAAACTTTTCCCACAATATGGACACTCATAAAGTTTATCACCTGTGTGAGTCCTTTGGTTTTAACAAGGTTGGAATTCTGACTGAAACTTTTCTCACACTCAGGACATTCGTATGGTTAGTCCTGGGAAGAAGTCCTCTGGTGTGTCATTAGCCTAGAATTCCAACTGAAACTTTTGCCACATACTGGACAATCATACAGTTTGTACCATGTGAGTTCTCTGGTGTATCATCAGGTAGGAATTCCTACTGAAAGGTTTCCCACAGTTTGGGCACTCATATGGTTTCTCTCCTGTGTGAGTCCTCTGGTGTGTCACCAGGTGGGAATTCTGACTGAAACTTTTCCCACACACTGGACACTCATACGGTTTCTCTCCTGTATGAGTCCTCTGGTGTTTCACAAGGTTGGAATTATCACTGAAATTTTTTCCACACTCTGGACACTCATACGGTTTGTCTCCTGTGTGAGTCCTCTGGTGTGTTACCAGCTGGGAATTCTGACTGAAACTTTTCCCACACTCTGGACATTCATATGGTTTGTCTCCTGTGTGAGTCCTCTGGTATGTCACCAGCTGGGAATTAATACTGAAAAATTTCCCACAATCTGCACACTCATAGAGTTTCTCTCCTGTGTGAGTACTCTCGTGTGACACCAGCTGGAAATTATGATTGAAACTTTTCCCACATTCTGGACTTTCATACATTTTTTCTCCTGTGTGACTCCTCTCGTGTGTCACGAGCTGGAAATTATGATTGAAACTTTTCCCACAATCTGGACATTCATATGGTTTCTCTCCTGTGTGAGTCTTCTGGTGTTGTACAAGGCTGGAATTCTGACTGAAACTTTTCCCACAATCTGGACATTCATACGGTTTCTCTCCTGTGTGAGTCCTCTGGTGTGACACCAGTTGGAAATTCCGACTAAAACATTTCCCACAATCTGGACATTCATACGGTTTCTCTCCTGTGTGAATCCTCTGGTGCATCATGAGGTTGGAATTCTGACTGAAACTTTTCCCACAATCTAGACACTCGTATGGTTTGTCTCCTGTGTGAATCCTATGGTGGGTCACCAGCTGTGAATTCTGACTGAAACATTTTCCACATTCTGGACATTCATACGGTTTATCTCCTGTGTGAATCCTCTGGTGTGTCACAAGGTTGGAATTTTGACTGAAACATTTCCTACACTCTGGACACTCATACGATTTCTCTCCTGTGTGAGTCCTCTGGTGTTGAACAAGGTTGAAATTGTGACTGAAACTTTTCCCACACTCAGGACATTCATACGGTTTGTCCCCTGTGTGAGTCCTCTGGTGTGTTATCAGATTATAAATATAACTGAAACATTTCTCACATTCTGGACATTCATAAGGTTTTTCTCCTGTGTGAGTTCTCTGGTGTGTAATGAGGCTGGAATTCCGACTGAAACTTTTCCCACAATCTCGACATTCATATGGTTTTTCTCCTGTGTGACTCCTCTGGTGTGTAATAAGGCTGGAATTCCGACTGAAACTTTTCCCACAAACTGGACATTCATATGGTTTTTCTCCTGTGTGAGTCCTCTGGTGTGTTACCAGACTGGAATTATGACTAAAACTTTTCCCACACTCAGGACATTCATACAGTTTGTCCTGGGAATGAGTCCTCTGGTGTGTCATTAGGTCAGAATTTTGACTGAAACGTCTGCCTAAATCTGGACAGTAATACATTTTGTAATGTGTGAGTTCTCTGGTGTGTCATCAGATGGGAAGTCCTATTGAAATGTTTCCCACACTTTGGGCATTCATACGGTTTCTCTCCTGTGCATGTCCTCTGGTGTATCACCAGGTGGGAATTCTGACTGTATCTTTTCCCACAGTGAGAACAATTATATGGTTTCTCTCCTATGTGAATCTTCTGATGTATCACCAGGTTGGTGATATTCTTCATGTCAAATATATGTTATCATTTGTTTACTGGTGCTTTAATTCCATCTATTTTCCTCCTCACACAACCAGGTCTCCATCACTGTCTGCCCTATTTAGCTAGCCAATAGACCTTTTTCTCCCTGCTGACTTTCAGAGATACCCCTCTTTTTCTGAGTGAAATATAATCTCCCTTGATTTTTCATGTAATGTATTATTGAGTCTCGCATCCTCTACTTTTTCTAGCTTGAAATCTCCTCTTAATTTTCTCTCCTTGTCTCTCAACTGCTGGGAAAGGAGAAGAATTTTGTAGTTTTCTGAAGGAAGTGGAAAATATTTTGATTTCTGGCTGGCTTTGCTTTTTTTCCCAATGTTGTTTGTTACTCTCAGTTTTCCAGAGTGCTCTTATTGCCATCCTCTTTGTCTATAAGATTCAAAGAAAAATGTAACTTTAATTCTTCATAAAATGGATGCAGAAGATGTAAAAAAGAGATAAAGGTATACTTTACAATAAATAAATGAACATGCCACAATAAGGAATAACCTCTTACATTAGTTATGATTCATTTGACACATTTGTGTCCAGATTCAAATATGCTTTCAGTCATGAAATTCTCTTTTTCACTTTGGTGATTCACAAATTCTTAGCAGTGCAAAGGCTTATTATTAAATATATCTGGAAATGCTGGGGATACATTGAACGGTTGTAAATATATGCATACAGAGAGAAATGCAAATACACATGACTATAATTATAACTATAACTATATATATATATATATATATATATATATATATATATATATATATATACACACATACATATATATGTATGTATGTATGTATGTATGTATGAATCTTTGGTTCTTTGGGTTTTCTCCCACGTAGAACCAAAGATCCACATGCAAATACCCGCGAAAACCTCCGAAAACAATTGTATATAATTATATATATACAATTATATATATACTCTGAGAAGCACAAGGCCGAAGATGCAAGCCTGAAGATGATGAATGAGACTTCATCGAAACGTCGCCTAAATACTTCCAATTCTACGCAGGAGAAAACCCGAAGAACCAAAGATTCACATATATATGTGTGTGTGTGTGTGTGTGTGTGTGTGTGTGTGTGTGTGTGTGTGTGTGTGTGAGCTGATAAATAATTAAATAAGTATTTTAAATAAATAGGTATGGTCTCTGGTGATGAGCCGAAAGTCAGAAAAGAAAGCAATATGCTTTCTCCCTTAATTGGGGCTTAACAGGCTGTTGTAACACAAAGTATTATATATATATATATAAGGTTTTTAAGCTGATAATTTTAAATAATAAATAAGGGAGACTAGTATAGATCTATTTCGAGCTAGTTAGCTCTCTTCAGCTAGCCATACCCTTACTGGGATTCGAACCAGGGAAGTATTACATGTGAGGCAGTTGTAATTGCCACTACACCACTGGCTCTATCCTTATCAGCAGAGGCAGGGGAATAAGTATATACTTTGTATTACAACACCCTGTTAAGCCCCAATTAAGGGAGAAAGCATACTGCTTTCTTTTCTGTCTTTCGGCTCATCACCAGAGATCATACCGACAGAAAGCTATTTGTTTCGTTGTCTTTTCTTTACATGTGTGTAAGGTTTTTAAGCTGATAATTTTAAATAATAAATAAGGGAGACTAGTATAGATCTATTTCGAGCTAGTTAGCTCTCTTCAGCTAACCATACCCTTACTGGGATTCGAACCAAGGAAGTATTACATGTGAGGCAGTTGTAATTGCCACTACACCATCTGGCTCTATCCTTATCAGCAGAGGATTAAAAACTTCTGTTTAAAAACCTTACACACATGTAAAAGAAAAGACAACGAAACAAATAGCTTTCTGTCGGTATGGTCTCTGGTGATGAGCCGAAAGATATACACAAAGTATTATATATATATAGTTATATATAGTTATAGTTATGTGTGTATATATATATACACACATAACTATAGGTAGGTAGGTAGGTAGGTAGGTAGGTAGGTAGGTAGGTAGGTAGGTAGCTCAACCAACCTGCCTCTTCTGCAAATCAGTCTCTCTTCCCCAAAATGCTCTGCAGGCATTTTGGGCAAGACATCCCAGGCCTGTCTGTTAACCTGAATTTTTTTTTATCTTTCTCAATACAATGCATTCAGAAAGTATTCAGACCCCCTTTACTTTTGACAATTTTGTTATGCTGCAGCTAAATTTACAGACATTTCTAAAATTGTTTTCACTTTGTCATGTACAGGAATGAGGAAAAAATGAATGTCAACAAGCGTAAAATCAGGCTGGTTTAAAGAAATCAAGATTTCTTGATTTCTTTAAATCAGATCTGTCGGCAGAAAAATCTCGGGCTCCAGTTTTAAATCGTGCAGCAAAAGGGTAAAAAAATTTGGGGAGAGAAAAACTGTGCAGCAGCAGCAGCCTACATGCTACATTCTTGTCCCTTCGCTGCTTCCAGGCAGTGGAGGAACCCAAAAGGCCCGACTTGCTCCCGGATTCTCCTCCGACCTGCCCTCCACTCACCTCCCAGGAGCCGCTTCGACCCTCTATGTAACACAAGAGGCTCAGCCGACGCCATCACCCTCCCGTGGCTGAGCCGGAAAAGGAACTTCCATTGTCATTCTCCTCCATATCATCTCTAGCAATGTAATACTCTATCGTTTCAATTCGTTCCAGCTCGGCCTCTCTCCCTCCGGTATAATGTCAATATTAGCGATGCCGCTGCTGTACTTTTATTCTCTGCTTTCCAGACGGGAGTGTTGCTTCATTCATTGTAATGCGCCATCTAGCGACATAAGGTTGAAATTCATCCTAGTCCTATCTCTAACCCTGCAGCTTTTGCAAGAGGCTTTCATGGATTCTGTGCTTCTTTCAGTTTCATCGAATCTTATTCGACTCCCACCGAGCACAGGAATAGTGTTCGTCCATGACAATATTTCCTATACCTTTTCTTTCAGGTCTCCCGAGAGTGCACGCTCATTTTCCCTCTTGCTCGAATTAAACCAAAGAAAAGAGGGGAATGACATATAATGCAAAACCTGAAAGTGATCCTCCCTTGGGGGCTCGTGAAGATTATTCCAGCCACTTTGGCATCTGGGAACGTGCAGGATAAGTCTTCAAAACCTGCCTTGGCAAATGATTGAAGCTGTAACAGTGAAGCTGTTGAATGGAAGGCTCTAGCCCTAGTCTGTCCTTTGGGGTCTGGTAGGGATGCCCTCATTGTTACTCCAACTGAGCCAGGAGCTTCTTTTGCAACCAAGCAAAGCATCCGTGGGGAGAACACAATGCGTCATCAGGCAGGGACAAAGCGCATCTCCCTTGAGGATCAGTGAAGACTATTCCAGCCAGTTCTTTCTCTTGGGGGTGCAGGATAACTACCCAAAACTATATTTGCAACTGAGGGAACCTTGAAGAGTGATGCTTTCCCCTACTCACCGTCACAAGATTAGGCAGTGATAAAGGTCTTGTTTCTATGTGCAGCCTTAAACAATTGCCAGCTTCATTCCATTGATAAAAGAATGAAATACAGGATAAAACCTTGAAGTGCCCACTTTGCTTCCAAACCCATCTAGATAGGAGATGTTATTTTTCCCTCTGCATTCTTGGAGCTGGAACTGCCTGGATTACAAGCAACGTGGTTTGACATCTACATGAAATCTCTAGGAGAGGCCATCCATCCTTTCATATCCAATTATAGACAGGTTGTCTTTGATTTACACCACTTCATTTAGTGACCAGGGATTGGGGATCCCTGACCTAGACAGTGATTTATCCTTTCAAAGCACATGGGAAAAATTGATCTACCCACACCCTTTAAAAAAGCTCAAATAGTAGAATATCGCTCTTTGTCGTATGCAATTTTAACAGAACTAAGAAAAGGAATTAGAGATATGGGATTGGGAAGTACCTATGTGCAGGGAATGTTAGAAGCAACTATGAGAAATCATATTTTAGTACCTGAAGATTGGAAAACTACCTTTCGTATATTGTTGAGTCCAGCTCAATATGTAGTTTGGGACAGTGAATTTAGACATCAATGTGCTGTGCGTGCCCAGCATTCAGGGGGGGCTTTTATTCCTGAGCAATTGTATGGATCTGGCAATTTTGCTCCAGTTGATAATCAGATTGTTTTACCAGCTGCCACTTTGCCTATCGAGCATTCTCAAAAGTGCCTGTTTCTGGCAAACCTCATCAAGCTTTCTCTAACATCAGGCAGAAAGCTACAGAGCCATATCCTGATTTTATTAATAGGTTACAGGATGCTTTACGGAGGCAGATAGATAATCCTGAGGCTCAGCATGAGTTATTAATGAAATTAGCAAAAGAAAATGCTACTTCTGAATGTAGAAGGGCAATTATTGGTCTGGGAGCTAATCCTGATTTAGCAGAAATGATTAAAGCATGTCAAGATGTGGGAACAGCCTCTTATCAAACTAATTTGTTGGCAGCTGCCTTATCTCAGAAAGGCTTGTTTGTAGCTGCTATGTCTCAACATAAAGGAAAACGTTTTAAATGTGGTAAACTTGGTCATCATAAATGGGAATGTTGTAATTCAGGAAAAAGTTTCTCTCCTACTTCTCAAGGATATAGAATAAGACCAAAAACTAAATGCCCAAAGTGTCAGAGAGGTTATCATTGGGCAACTGAGTGTAAGTGGTCGGGAAACAGCTGATCGGGCCGGTCTCTGACCCCAGTCCAAACAGAGACAATAAATCAACAATAGAAAATACTCCTGCAGCTACAAAAGGTAGTGCTGGTATTGATTTGATATTGCAGGAGGAAGTGAATTTTAAATTTCCTGGGGAGGTTAAAGTAGTTCCATCACAGTTATCTGGCCCCTTGTCACCAAATTATGTAGGGCTTGTTCTTCCCCGATCAAGCATGGGTAAAAAAGGTATTTTTGTCCTCCCAGGGGTAATAGATTCTGATTATACTGGAATTATTTATGTCCAATTGTGGACCAATTTTCCTCAAATTTTGCCCATTTATTCTATTCCTGCTCAACTCCTGCATTTGCCTTATTTTGTCCCGGCAGGGGGAAAACCAAAAGAAAGAGGGGAAGGAGGTTTTGGTTCTACTGACCCGGCCACTTCCTTCATAGCTGCCATCACTACCCCGATCACATTTCAACGACCCCGTCAAATCATTGTGTTACAGGGTAAGCCCTTTGAGGGAATTTTAGACACTGGAGCGGATGTTTCAGTGATTTCTGCCAAGCAATGGCCTGATGCTTGGCCAACTGACCCTTGTCCAAGTGTGTGGGGTGTAGGGGGTCGTCAACGTGCACGTCAAATGCGCAATTTATTTCAGCTCATTTGTCTAATTCAGATTTAGTCATTCAGGTCCGTCCTTTTGTATTAGATATTCATGTCAGCCTCTGGGGACGCGACCTGCTCAGTAAATTGGGAGCCATCCTTACTCTGGAAGACTGAGGCTACTGTCCTTCCATTGACTTGACTGGTTACAGAACCAGTATGGATTGATCAATGGCCTTTGTCACATGAAAAATTAACGGCTCTCCATCAGTTAGTAAGTGAGCAATTACTTGCTGGTCATATTGTCCCTTCTAATAGCCCATGGAATAGTCCTGTATTTGTTACAAAAAAGAAAAATGGCAAAATGTGTTTATTACATGATTTAAGATCCATAAATTTATGTATTCAACCTATGGGTCCCCTGCAGTGTGGGACATCTAATCCTAATTTGATTCCTCGAGATCATGAAGTTATGGTAATTGATTTGAAAGATTGTTTTTTCTCTATTCCTTTGTGCCCCTCTGATCAGGAAAAGTTTGCATTTACTATACCTGCAGTGAACCATTCAGACCGTAATAAACGTTATCATTGGACAGTTTTGCCACAAGGCATGTTAAATAGTCCTACATTATGTCAGCTTTATGTTGCTACAGCATTAGCTCCTTTTCGCAAACGTCATCCATTAGTTTTAGTCTATCATTATATGGATGATATTTTAATTGGAGCACGCAAGATACAACCTAATTGGCTTTCTGAACTAAAAAATGATCTCAGTGTCTATGGATTGCAAATTGCTTCAGAAAAAGTACAGCTGCACTCTCCTTATCTTTATTTAGGACATAAAATGTTACAATCTTATTCTGCTCCAGCTTTTCCTCTTTTGAAGTTACCTAGTTATTTCTTTGGTTAATTTGCAACAATTGTTAGGTACTCTTAATTGGGTTCGTCCATATTTTTCTTTACCTACACATTTACTTAGTCCATTATTTGATTTATTAACTAAAGGAAAAGACCCTGCAGATCTTATTACAGTTACACCTGCTGCTCTTGCTGTGGTTGAGCAAATTAATAATATATTGAGTACTCAGTTTGTAGATCGCATTCCTCATAGAAATTGTCAGCTAATTCTTTTGATCTTTCCTACTAATAAATTGCCAACAGGAGTGTTAACTGTGTTAGAAGAACAAAAAGTATATTGTATTGAGTGGCTTTATTTACCTCACACCCCTTCTCAAAATGTTTTACCATTTATTCAAACTATTTCTGAACTGATAATTTTAGGACGAATTCGGGCTTGTCGAAGAAATGGAACTGATTTAATAAATATTATTCTTCCTATCCCAAAATCTGATTTTCAATTTTATTTTCAGAATAACTTATCTCTTCAATGTGCTTTAACTGATTATGTAGGCTGTATTGCATATCATTTGCCTAAAGATCCTAGGCTTGCTTGCTTAATGACTTCTTCCTTTCCTGTTCGTCCATTACTTTCTCCTTCTCCATTGCCTCAAGCTCCTACTGTTTTTTTCAGATGGTGGACGAACGAAAGGAGCAATTGCTTATAAAGATGGTGATACCTGGAAAGTGATCTACACTGCAATACAATCCTCACCTCAACGTTCAGAACTAGCTGCTGCTATTTTAGCTTTCCAAACCTTTTCTCCACAACCTTTCAATTTAATTTCTGACTCTCATTATGTGTGTCAACTTATTTTTAATCTTCCAGGTGCTTATATCACACCCAGGATCGATCCTAATCTCATGGCTTTTTTAACTTTACAGCAACTGCTTCAGGATCGAAAGCAGTTCTACTATGTAGCTCACATACGTAGTCATTCTTCTCTTCCTGGACCTCTGTCTGAAGGCAATAGTTATGCTGATGCTGCTGTTCATATTTTACCTACTTTATTTTCAGATCCTTTCTTCAGTCACTCTTTTTTTCATCAAAATGCTAGAGGCCTATCACAAACTTGTCACATTCCAATTGATCAAGCTAAACAAATTGTTTTATCTTGTCCCCAATGCTCTGGAACATCCCCTTCTGGGGATACGGGAATTAATCCTCATTGGTTTTGCTGTGAATCAACTTTGGCAAATGGATGTTACCCATGTTCCTTCTTTAGCTCCTTGAAAATATATTCATTTATCTATCGATACCTACTCAGGAGCCATTTGGGCCACACCTCAGTGAGGAGAAACAACTAATCATGTTATTTCACATCTTTATTCAGCTATTACTGCCCTGGGCAAGCCCTCTTCTCTAAAAACTGATAATGGGCCAGCCTATTGTTCCTCAAGTTTTTTGCAATTTTATACACCTGGAATATTGTTCTGACTCATGGTCTCCCCTACAATTCCTCAGGGCAGGCCATAGTAGAACGTGCAAATTGGTCCTTTAAGGACTGCCTTCAAAAACAAATAAAAAAGGAGGGATCTAGGGTCCCCAATTTGTCATGGGTAACACAACAGGTTCAAAAAGTATTATTTACCTTAAACCAATTGAATGTCTCTATTCAAAATTTGACCGCTTATCAGAGACACTTTCAACAGAAAACAAGTTTGCCTCCCCCTTTGGTGTATTATAGGGCCTTGCCAGATAAAACATGGCTGAGGCCAGTTCCTCTAATTACTTGGGGGCGAGGCTATGCTGCTGTGCTTACTCCTACAGGACCTCTTTGGGTTCCAGCTCGTTGTGTCCGTCCTGCCAAGGATGTCGTGGCACCAATCCCCGAATCCACTCCCGGAGGTTGCAAAGATGATGCTGCAGCCAGCACAACACCCAATCCGATCCCGCTGGAGCCATCATTCAGTGACGTGGGGAGATGTGAAAATCTTGACTGCCAAAGCGCAGGCAGTGTTATAATATCAAGAAGTAGAGCAAACTCCAGAGAATTTATGCACTGCCATTTTTGTGGTTTTAATTGCAAATTCATTAGCCATCATTTGCTTATGTTTAATTGTTCATAACTGTCCTTTGGCATCAGCAGCTGCTATTCCACCTAAACATTCACTTGAGCAACGCATGAAGCAAAACCTATGGGTGCAATTGGCTAACATCACACAAAATGATGCCTTTTGTTTATCGGAAGCTTATGATATGGAAAATTTGCTTTCTACATGTTTAGTTCCTGTTTGTACTCCTTCTGTAGTAATACAAAACTTTACTGGCTTACATAAATATTTACTAAATGAGAATTTTAACTATGGGACTATAACTAGTTGGGGATTTGTTGCATATTATCCACCCTCTGATGCTATTGCCTTACATACCCCAGTGGTAGCCATTCCTGCAAATATAACTTGTGCAAAAGTAGTTAATTGTACATCTTCGAATAAAAAACCTCATTGTCATCGTATTAGTTCACTCACTTTGAACTGCACAGCTTTTGAAGAGACTTCCTTTCCCTTCGCTCATATTTGGCTTCCATAAGGATTGTTTTTCACATGTGGTAAAGAAACTTTTTAATTATATTTCTGCTAATATTAGTGAAGCACAATGTATAGTGTATTGGGGTTATGATCGGCTGTGCACCGCCCTGAGTCCTTCGGGAGAAGGGCGGTATATAAGTACTTAAATAAATAAAATAAAAAAACAATGCTGTTTTAGCCGCTTGGTTCCTGTTTTACTTTCTAAACAACAACTTTCTCATTCAAACCGTTCTTGACGAGGACTGGCATTAGATGACACTTGTGACTCTGAAGCAACCTTACTGAATAAAGCAGAATATGTAGCCTTAGATATATCTATGGTGGGTGTGCCAGCACTTGCCGCGCGTGCTCATCTTAATATTAATTTTGTTGCGTGTAATTTAGCAAAAACAATGAATGCTACTTCTTCAGCTATTTCCGCAATCAATCATGAGATGCAAGAATTAAGAAAAGCTATATTACACAACCGTGCTGCTATTGATTATTTGCTTTTGCGTCAACATTTAGGTTGTGAAAGTTTCCAAGGATTGTGTTGTTATAATCTTTCTGATGAGTCGAGAAACATTCAGCATCAATTGAATATTTTACACAAATTGGCCTCAGATTTAAAAACGGATAATGTGGGTTCTTGGTGGGAAGGTTTTTGCAATTGGTTACCCGCAGATTTAATGGGAAACATTTTACGCTGTGCAGTTATTATTATTGCTATTTTAATTAGTGGATGCTGCCTTATTCAATGTCTCCCTTCTCTTTGCAATATATGTATCACAGCTTTTCATCCCAAACCCTCTCCTACATTGCCTAAGGGTCATGTATATGCCCTATACCAGTGGTAGGGAACCTTGGCTCTTTTATCACTTATGGACTTCAACTCCCAGAATTCCTGAATGAGCTATACAAAGTTCCCCATCCCTGGCCTACTGGTTTTTCAGTTGTGAGGGAAATCAATTTTTGATTTGAATGGGATTGTTCAATATACAAATGTCCTACTTTTTGACTTGAATGATCAATATTCTTTATATGTCCTACATTTGTATATTAAATAGTCCCATTCAAGTCAAAAATTGATTTCCCTCACAACTGAAAAACCATTAGGCCAGGGATGGGGAAACTTTTATGGCTCACTCAGGAATTCTGGGAGTTGAAGTCCATCAGTGATAAAAGAGCCAAGGTTCCCTACCGCTGCCCTATACAAAACAACTGCAAGCATACTCTTCTAATGATTATTATGAGTCCTCTTGTAACGCTTTAGATGATTCTTCTTTTTCTAAAAAATAAAAAAGAGTGAAATGTGGTAACAACTGAGATCCTCTGGATGGTGCTAGATGCTAGCAGCAGACTGCGCATTTGGCTAAGGGGGCCTCTTTTGTTACTGCATGATCTCATCCTCTATCTGTTAGGTTGGGAAGTCCCTAAATTTTCACACATATAGGTGATCTCATTTACTAACATCACCACTAGGCTTATGCATTGGTTAGGAGGTTGTACCAATGTGGATGGAAGCTTTCACCCATGTGGCATCTATTCTCCAATCCAAATATTGTATCTATGTTACTCTTTTTTGCTTGTAAAAATAGTATAAAAATAATAAACACCAGTATGTGGTCAGACATCTTTGGATCCTGCAATGACTGGTTATTGAACTCCCACAAAGGGGGATGCAACAAATACATCAACGTCATAGTGCTGTTGTCATCATAATGAATTCTAGGCACAATGAATATGACGGCTGCTTCCACAACAGTCATGCAGCCCAGGAATGCATGTCTGCCCTCTTTCCCCAAAATGAGGTTCAGTGATATTCAAAAGGTAAGGAAGACGAAGCTGTGAGGCCTGCTGGAATGGGAGTCATGTCTAACGATTTCAGGGACCCAGGGAATGGGGAAAAGCCTGTGGGGATCTTGCAGAGGGGGAGGCACTCAAAATTTGGAGGGTACCAAGACAGAAGATAGAAATTCCAATTATACGAATTATACAGTATAAAAAAAAACACCACCCAAAAGCCTTTTTGAAAAGTTCCACACTTCTGCAAAGGGAAATATCCAGATAGTTTGGCTGATCACCAGAAACAGGTAGTTAGACTTTACCAAGGGTGCGAATCCTCTGGAGAGTCACTAGGTGCGAATCCTTATTGAAACTTTTCCCACATTCTAGATACTCATACGGTTTCTCTCCTGTGTGAGTCCCCTGGTGTGTCACCAAGTGGGAATCCTTATTGAAACTTTTTCCACACTCTGGACAGTCATACGGTTTCTCTCCTGTGAGTCCTCTGGTGTGTCACAAGGTTGGAATTCTGACTGAAACTTTTCCCACACTCTGGACACTCATATGGTTTCTTGTCGCGTTGTCGCGGTTTGCTCGTTGTCCTTAGGTTCTCTGATCAGCCCGTAGAGCCCCCGCAGGGGTGAAATTTAGAGGGACCCTCGCGAGGGTGAGTACTTAAGTACTAGAATCAATAATTGACACAGACACCATAGTTTCTCAAGGTGAGAGAGCACGTTGTGCCCGGGGTAGATGAAGAAATCCCCCGATTGCAACGCACCACCCTCTTTTATTTTGCAGTTTTATCAGGGCGGGGGGAGCAAGACATATGTGAAGAGGAGCAAGGAAGTATAATTCTAATGGCGCCATGGCAGGATGCGACCACTGTTGTGTGCTAAGATAGCGTGATTATCTATTAACAAGATTTTTGTAGTCAGCTAGTTTCTGTAACTATTTGCCTACGTGTCGTGCCAAGCTGAGTTTATCATGCAATTCCTAACTTGAGAAGGTCATTCTTAGGGCCTTAGGTCAAGAGGACTCTCGAGGTTTACTACAAGTCCTCTTTTCTTTGTGTTTAAGGTGCCGCGATATCCGATTCAAAATATAAGCCTTTCTCCTTTGGAGTATCATAGTGCTTGGATAAGGACATATCCTCCGGGACATCCCGATCCGATTGCACAACCTCGTTCAAGGGCAGGTTATCAGTGTCGTCATCGGAACATAAGTGCAAAAGCGGAGCTTTGCACTCCTCAGTTGGAATTGCCATATATACATGATTTTGCATTAAGAGATTAAGTTGCGCAGCAGCTTTAGCTTCGGCAATAGCATTTAAACTACGTTTGATCATTGAAATAAAGATAGGTAATAAACAGGGTAGCAAAGTTGGACCAATTAGTTATGACATGGGTGATGTTAATTTCCTGGGCCTGCCACGGCCATTGTTCCCCCATCGTAGTTCCCCCACACACAAAGCAATTTTTAACTTGCAATGATTTAGCAATAGTCTCTGCAAGGTGTACAAAGGTGTTGCGCACCTCATGTGGTACGGTCAGGTGAGTCAATTTTGCCAATTCCGAATAAACAGAATGAAATAAGGAGTGTCTGGTTGAGTCGATGGAAATTTTGCTTACTATTATTTTGATGGCTACTGAAGGGTTGGTTCCTGTCCCATCAATACCCAAGCCATAGTCATTGTCAGTACCTTTCCATGTTTGGAAGGAAAGCCAATTTTCCGGTACTGGAAACGTGAGATTGATGGGATTGCACTGATGTTGCATACAGTTGGAATCGGGAACTCTAAGACGGGTGATATAGAGTTTTTTAAGGTTATCCCTCTTGGGTATGGTGTCGGGTCGCACTGTGAGCCCTCTGGATTGAAAGTCCACACATTTCCATTCATTGCAGTAGGTGCCTTTGCCACAGGGGTCGTGTTGATTTGAAGTTCTGGCACAGATGTACTTTTCGTTGCTGGAATATGTCCGTCGCCAGACAAGTGAGCCGCATTCGTTTGTGCCATAGTCCATGGCTTCGCAGGCATCAAAAGTGACCGATTGGGATACCTTCGGATTATAAAAGTCATGATTGACCAGTGTCTTTTTCGAGGAGCCGGCTCCGACAGTGATGAGGATGTTGTAGCGATGAGTGGGGCCTGTGGGGTCATAACAGGTTTGTTTGTTGTTATCTTCACAAATACTATACGTCGTGCTATTCCACACACAGGTGTGCGTGGATGGTTTGGTGCAAATAAAATGAGTGTGATATATTAATGTAGTTCTGATGGTCAGCCCTTGTTGAGTTTTTTGCAAGCAGGGGGTGCAATGTTTGGCATCTTGGGAGGTGAGTGCACTTCGTGTCCTCCGTTGGGGGGGGGGTAAACTTTTGGTGTAGGGATAATGTCAGCCGAGAAGAAGTGGCAAAGCCTCGTACCATTTTTGTAATTTCACATTGGTATAGACCAAAGTCTGAGAGGGTCAGATCAGTTACTGAAAGATGAGTTGCTCTAAAATGATAATTGATAGTATATTTGGGTGAGTCTTGTAGATATATGGTATTGTTGAAAAACCAGCGCCAGATGATTCCCTTTTTCTTGATTGGAGACCTCTGGGAACAGGAGAGGGCCTGAGAGCGAAGATGTAGTGCTCCCTCATTGTTGTAACAGTGCGTGTGAATCAAGGAGTTGAATTTAGGATGTGGAGAGGACTCGAGAAGCTGTCTACGAATTCGTTGTCCATGGAGCGGTGACCAGGAACCAGGATAGCGGTCAGGGAGATGGGAGCCAGGTGCATCCCATAGGCAGCTGGTGGTATCACAGGGAGGTTGGCAGCAGGAGAAGTGGCGCACCAGGGTATGGGAAAAAGATTGAGGAGAAGATTGAGACAAAAGGAGCCAAGAAAGAAACATAGAGGGTAGTGGGGGGCGAGTTACAGAGAAAATGGAAAAGAGATAAACTGTATGATTGAAGGATTGATGGGAAGCAAGAAAGCCTAAGCAGGAATAAGGTCCCACCGTATTCGCAGTGACATAGACATGTAGGTAGACCCGACAGGGTTGGTAGCCATACAGAAGAGAAACGTGAGGTGAGGGACGCAAGGCACGGCCTTGATGTTGAAAGGCATAATTACAGGCGGAAAGAGATATGTCTTCAAAGGTAAAGGTAACGCGTGTGAACGGAGGGGCGAAGATAACAGCAGGATCAGCCCGAAACTGAGAAAAGACAGGAGATATCAGAATCAGAAGGGCTAGGAGAGGAACACTTGTCCTTAGCCTCCCCATGATAAGGTCGAACACAGCGCGCAGGCACCCAAAGAACACGATCAGGAAGTTGAACAGCAGCGTATCCTTTGCCCCAAGTGATCAGTTGCACAGGTCCCTTCCACTTCGGATCTGGAAGTTGCCTGAAATAAACAAGAGGTCTGGAGGTAGGGACAGGAGGTGTGGTAAAGTGACGAGAAGCAGCCGTAGAAGGAGAGCCAGTAAGATTCAGAAAGTTCAAGGTATATAAACATACATTTAACACATTCTGTAACGCTGGGAGGTTCGGGGGGCGTACGCCTTTTTTCCCCATGTATCGATCAAGGGCCGTTTTGAGTGTTAAATTTGCTCTTTCCACAATAGCTTGGCCTTGGCTATTGAATGGAATTCCAAATTTGTGTACAATGGACCAATGATGACAGAACTCCGAGAAAGAGGAGCTCGTGTATGCAGGACCATTGTCTGTTTTTAAAATTTTTGGACATCCCAGTGTTACAAAGGTCCGAATGCAATGATTGATAGTGTTTTTAGTAGTCTCCCCCCTTTGCAGTGTGGCCATGATGAACCCAGAGTAAGTGTCTACAGACACGTGAATATACTTCCAGGGCGCAAAGGATGGATACTGAGTAACGTCCATTTGCCATGTGTCACAGGCCTCGGTGCCTCTAGGATTTACTCCTTCTGAGACACTTCGTGCCTGCAGACTACATGTAGGACATTGTTGAACAATTGCCGCGGCTTCTTGATGAGTAATTCCAAATTGTCTCACCAGAGCCTTTCTATTTTGATGAAAATAATCATGACTTTCTCCTGCTGTTAAGGTGTTATTCTGCAGGATTGGTAACAAATGCAACTTGCAGGCCTCATCTGCCATGTGATTGCCTTCTGAAAGAAATCCGGGCAGATGCTGATGGCTTCTGATGTGGGCCACAAACAGAGATTCCTTCCTTTCCTTCAATAGGTCTTGTAACTGTAAAAAAAGCATCATTAAAGGAGAAGGGGTTGCAGGAGAAATGTAGGCATCAAATACATTCAAGGCTAATTGTGCCACATACAGACTATCAGATATTACATTAATTGGCTGGTTGGGAAAAAGTGTGAGTGCCATATTGAAGGCAGACAGTTCAGCCTGTTGAGCAGAAGATTGTGGTGTGGTAAGTTTTTTATGCCATTGATTGTCAGTTTGCCACACATAAGCCCCGATGGTTTTAGAACCATCAGTGAATACAGTAAGACAATCTTTCATTGGTTGTTGTACTAAAGGAGTCTCTAGAGTGAGCGGAATTGTTTTCAGCACTTGTATGCGTGGGTCTGGTGGTAGATGGCAGGAGACATTCCCTTGCCACCCTTCCAACGCATCTTGTAACGCATCAGAATTTTGGAAGAGTGGTTCCCATTGTGTTAGTCTGCAGGGAGTGTAAAGCGTGCAGATGTCCACACCCATCAAGGCTCTAGCTCTTTTCCTCCCCCGTTCTATAAGAAGGGCCATTTGTGCAGCTCTTGTGGTGATTGATGCTTTTGGGGTATGAGGAAGGTGAATCCACTCTAAAATGTGTAGCTTCTTTGAAGTCGAGATTTGAACGATGATTGCTGTAAGGAGTGTGGGTGTGGGAAGAAGCGCCAATGAGAGTGCATGATTGTGTAATGAGCGGTCCACCCAATGGGTATGCAAGGCGCTGTTGATTTCTTTAAGAGCATTAAGCTGTTGCTCATTCAGCCAAATGAGATCCGCTGGACGCTTAAGGCCGACCAATGCTTGAAATAATGGCGAGAGAGTATGAGTTGAAATGGAAAGATATGGGCGTGCCCAATTGAGCGTGCCCAGGCATTGCTGTAACTGAACCAAGGTTGCAGGTTGAGGGAGTGTGAGAACAGGAAGGTGAGGTGAAGCTGTGGAGGCTAAAACCTTGTGTCCTAAATATTGTAACGGATAATGAGACTGCACCTTTTCTGGTGCTACATGCAGTCCTGCAAGAGCAAGGAGAGAGAGAAGACATGGAAAAGTTTTACATACTGTACCTTTAGGACCATCAGCTGCAATCAGGATGTCATCCATGTAATGATACACTAAAAATTCAGGAAATTTGTCCCGATAGGGTTGTAAAGCTTTATTTACAAAATATTGACACATCGTAGGAGAATTGAGCATTCCTTGGGGAAGAACTTTCCATTGATATCTAGCTGTAGGTTTAGAATTATTAAACTCAGGAACGGTGAAGGCAAATAGTATCCTGTCCTCTGGTATCAGCGGGATGGAGAAAAAACAATCTTTGAGGTCAATGATTATGAGATCAAATGTTACAGGAATTAAATTTGGATTAGGAAGGCCGCATTGCAATGGGCCCATAGGTTGCAATATAGCGTTCAGAACACGGAGATCCTGTAGGAGGCGCCATTTGCCACTTTTCTTTTTAATTACAAACACTGGTGTGTTATATGGGCTGGTAGATGGTTCAATATGACCTTCTGCCAATTGTTGTTGAACGAGAGTGTGAAATGCGTTTAATTTTTCTTTTGTAAGAGGCCATTGATCAATCCAAACAGGAATATTGGATTTAAGAGTGAGAAAAAGAGGAGAAATAGCCATAATTCAAGGTATGTAGAGAGAAGTGTGGAGTTGAGATAGCAGGTCACGGCCCCACAAATTGCAATGTAATGGAAGGACAAAGGGTTTAAGATAAGCAGTCACAGAGGAATGAGGCGTAGAGGCAGTAAGCCAAAGTGAGCTAACCTTTGCTGCCTGCGCTCCACCGACGCCTTGTACTGAAGTTGTTTCAGCAAGGGGCCAAGAGGATGGCCACTCAGAGGATCGAATGACAGAGACGTCAGCTCCGGTGTCAATCAGGCCAGCAAAAGATTGGCCATTCAGCAATATGGTTAACATAGGTTTGGAGGCTTGAACAGATTGCTGTAGAGCAAACAAAGAAGGGGGTTCAGGAGAGGGAAAAAGAATGAGAGTAGCCACAATCGTTCCCGCTTTCAGGGAAAAGCACCGGTCGCCAATGGCAGCGAGAGAGAGATTTTTCAGAGAAGAGGAGTCGTACAAAAAGGGTGCAGCGACTACGCCTTCAATGATAAGGGAGGAGTTAGGTATGAGCAAAACAGGCATGGAAGGCGGAAGTGGCTTCAGAACAGTGATAGAAAGAGGGAGAGTGAAGACCGAACCAGGATCATCATAAACGATGTCCTCTGTCAGCTGTACAGGGAAAGAAGTAGGTTGTAAAAAGGAAAGAGAAGAGGAAAGAGAAGCTTCAGCCTTTGTAGCGGGGTTAGCTGAAGACCCCATGCCTAGTTTTCCGATTGCTGAGCAGGAGGAGAGTTAGAGCGACATTGGGAAGCCCAATGAAAACCTTTTCTGCAACGAGGGCAAACAGTTTTTGGCTTGGCAGCATAGGGTGCAGTACCCCGAGACTGGCCACGAGGCGTTCCCCCCCCACCCGGCATTCTACACTGATTTTTAAAATGGCCAGGCTTCCCACAATTAAAACAATTGCCAGAGCGAGACACGGCAAGGGCGTCAGACGACGGAGGGGAGGAGGGGAGGGATGCAGAAATGGAGGTAGAGATGGCAGCGGCAAGGGCACTCATTTTGTGAGAAGTAGTTCCCACAATCCTACAAAGCTGCAGGAACTCAGCCAAGGTTACACCAGGTTTATTAGCAACAGGTTGAAGTATTTTTTGACAATCTTCATTCGCATTGGTGTAAGCCAGTTTAATAAGAAGTTCTTGTCTGGCCACCTCATTGTCAATTTGGCGTTCCAGAGCGGTTTGCAAACGGTTAACGAATGAAGAGTAAGACTCGTCAACCTCCTGCACTACCTTCAAAAAGGTGTGTGTGGATTTAGAGTCTGAGTCATCCACACGTTTCAGGGCATTCATCGCACAAAGATGAATGATTGCAAAGGCACAGCGAGGGCAAGTTTGTTGCTGAATCAGGGTGGAGAATAATCCGGTTCCCTTTAAGTGATCAGCAATGACCAGATTAGGGAGGCCTCGTTTTATTTCAGCATCTACTAATTTTTCATATTCAGACTGCCAAACAACATACTGGGCAGGAGTCATAAGCATAGAAAACAACATCTTCCAATCATATAACAGCATTACAGTGTTAGCAGACACGAGAGAATCAAGCATGCCACGAGTGTAAGTGGATTGCAGTCCATACATATTTACAGCCTCTTTTAAATTTTTCAACACTCTTAACTCTATGTTGGTATGAACAGGAGCGCCAGGGGCTCCCGGAACAAGAGTCATAGGGTAAGCAGAAGGTATATCACAAGATTCTAAGGTGAAGGAAGGAGAAGCCAGGATAGCAGTAATATTTCCCCCCAAGGGATGTGGGGATGGAGAATCAGTAGGAATAGGAGAGACAGAAGGAGAGGAGGGCTGCAGACGATTGTGCGGAGTGTCAGAGTGAAAAGGAGGGGCAGAGGCAAGCTGAGGAATATCATCCGAAGAGGCAACAGATTGGTAAGGTGGGGGAGAAGAATCAAAGTGAACAGCAGGAGGCTTAACAGTTTTAGAGGCAAGAGATAAAGACTCGGGGAGAGTGGTGGAGGGGTAAATAGTATTGAGCGCAGCCATTATCGCACGCCAGGACATAAGAATGTCCGGTGGAGCTCTGGGGACATCATACAGATATTTTCCCAAGCGTTCCCACGAAGTGCGATGCAGCGTGCCCTCAGCCGGATAAGCAAGACAGTGCTGGTCCACATAAAGCAAGAAGGAGGTGATAGATTTTCTAGACAAGGTATATACAGTGGTGCCGTTAATTTTCTGCAAACAATTAGCCTTCTTCACTAAGTGGTAAAGTTCGTCCCTATGAACTGACGAAACTTTGGAGAGTGAGGAGCCCATTACTTACGATTGTACAGAGCCTTTGCCAGGTGCGTAGCAACGGGAGTGAAGGCAGCGCACCTCTAGACAGAAGTCACGCCGTGGAGCTGAAGAAGGGAGAGATCCCGGACGAGCCCCCAGTTGTCGCGTTGTCGCGGTTTGCTCGTTGTCCTTAGGTTCTCTGATCAGCCCGTAGAGCCCCCGCAGGGGTGAAATTTAGAGGGACCCTCGCGAGGGTGAGTACTTAAGTACTAGAATCAATAATTGACACAGACACCATAGTTTCTCAAGGTGAGAGAGCACGTTGTGCCCGGGGTAGATGAAGAAATCCCCCGATTGCAACGCACCACCCTCTTTTATTTTGCAGTTTTATCAGGGCGGGGGGAGCGAGACATATGTGAAGAGGAGCAAGGAAGTATAATTCTAATGGCGCCATGGCAGGATGCGACCACTGTTGTGTGCTAAGATAGCGTGATTATCTATTAACAAGATTTTTGTAGTCAGCTAGTTTCTGTAACTATTTGCCTACGTGTCGTGCCAAGCTGAGTTTATCATGCAATTCCTAACTTGAGAAGGTCATTCTTAGGGCCTTAGGTCAAGAGGACTCTCGAGGTTTACTACAGTTTCTCTCCTTTGTGAGTCCTCTGATGTATCACAAGGCTGGAATTCTCACTGAAAGTTTTCCTACACTCTGGACACACTTATGGTTTATCTCCTGTGTGAGTCCTCTGGTGTGTCACCAGGTGGGAATTCTTATTGAAACTTTTCCCACACTCTGGACATACTTATGGTTTCTCTCCTGTGTGAGTCCTCTGGTGTGTTATCAGACTGGAAATTTGACTGAAACTTTTCCCACACTCTGGACACTCATATGGTTTCTCTCCTGTGTGAGTCCTCTGGTGGGTCACCAGATGGGAATTATGACTGAAACTTTTCCCACACTCTGGACATTCATATGGTTTCTCTCCTGTGTGAGTCCTCTGGTGTGTCATTAGGCCGGAATTCTGACTGAAACTTTTCCCACACTCTGGACACTGATACGGTTTCTCTCCTGTGTGAGTCCTCTGGTGTCTCACTAGGTGGGAATCCTTACTGAAACTTTTCTCACACTCTGGACACTCATACGGTTTTTCTCCTGTGTGAGTCGTCTGGTGTGTTATCAGACTGGAAATTTGACTGAACCTTTTCCCACACTCTGGACACTCATATGGTTTCTCTCCTGTGTGAATCCTCTGGTGGGTCACCAGATGGGAATTCTGACTGAAACTTTTCCCGCACTCCGGACACTCATATGGTTTCTCTCCTTTGTGAGTCCTCTGATGTATCACGAGGCTGGAATTCTCACTGAAAGTTTTCCCACACTCTGGACACACATATGGTTTCTCTCCTGTGTGAGTCCTCTGATGTGTCACCAGATGGGAATCCTTACTGAAACTTTTCTCACAATCTGGACATTTATACGGTTTTTCTCCTGTGTGAGTCCTCTGGTGTGTTATCAGAGTGGAAATTTGACTGAAACTTTTCCCACACTCTGGACACTCATATGGTTTCTCTCCTGTGTGAGTCCTCTGGTGTGTTATCAGACTGGAAATTTGACTGAAACTTTTCCCACACTCTGGACACTCATATGGTTTCTCTCCTGTGTGAGTCCTCTGGTGTTTTATCAGACTAGAAATTTGACTGAAACTTTTCCCACACTCTAGACACTCATATGGTTTCTCTCCTGTGTGAGTCCTCTGGTGGATCACCAGATGGGAATTATGACTGAAACCTTTCCCACACTCTGGACATTCATGCGGTTTCTCTCCTGTGTGAGTCCTTTGGTGTGTCACCAGGATGGAATTCTGACTGAAACTTTTCCCACACTCTGGACATTCATATGGTTTTTCTCCCGTGTGAGTCCTCTGGTGTATCACAAGGTTGGAAATCTGACTGAAGCTTTTCTCACATTCTGGACATTCATACAATTTATCCTGGGAATGAGTCCTCTGGTGTGTCATTAGGCCGGAATTATGACTGAAACTTTTGCCACAATCCTGACATTCATATGGTTTGTCCCCTGTATGAATCCTCTGGTGTATCACCAGGTTAGAATTATGACTGAAACGTTTTCCGCACTCTGGACACTGATACGGTTTGTCTCCTGTGTGAATCCTCTGGTGTGTCACCAGGTTGTAATTCCGTTTAAAATGTTTCCCACACTCAGGACATTCATATAGCTTCTCTAGGATATGAGTTCTCTGGTGTGTCACCAAGGCGGATTTCTGACTGAAACTTTCCCCACTCCTTGGATATTCATATGGTTTCTCTCCTGTGTGAGTCCTATGATGTGTCATGAGGCTGGAATTCTTATTGAACCCTTTCCCACACTCTGGACACTCATACAGTTTCTCTCCTGTGTGAGTCTTCTGATGTATCACAAGGCTGGTGATATTCTTGAGGTGAAATATATATGTAATCGTTTGTTTACTGGAGCTTTAATTCCAGCTGTTTTCTTCCTCACAGGGCCAGGCCTCCACCACACTCTGCCCTGTGTGGCTATCTAATAGACCTTTTGTCCCTGCTGACTTTCAGAGATGCCCCTCTTTTTCTGAATGAAATATAATCTCCCTTGATTTTTCATGTAACGTAATCTTGGGTTTCGCATACTCTACTTTTTCTAGCTTGAAATCTCCTCTAAATTTTCTCTCCTTGTCTCTCAACTGCTGGAAAAGGAAAATTTTGTGGTTTTCTGAAGAAAATGGAATATATTTTGGTTTCTGGCTGGGTTTGCTTTGTTTTTCAATGTTGCTTGTTATTCTCAGTTTTCCAGAGTGCTCTTATTGCCATCCTCTTTGTCTATAAGATTCAAAGAAACATGTAACTTTAATTCTTTATAAAATGGTTGCAGAAGATGTGAAAAAAATAAAAAGTATACATTACAATAAATAAGCATACATGCCACAATAAGGAATAACCTCTCACATTAGTTATGATTCATTGGACAAATTTGTGTCCAGATTCAAATATCCATTCAGTCATGAAATTCTCTTTTTCACTTTGGTGATTCACAAATTCTTAGCAATGCAAAGGCTTATCATCAAATATATCTGGAAATGCTGGGGATATATTGTACAGTCGTAAATATATGCATCCAAAGAGAAATACAAATACACACACCTATAACTGTATGTATGTGGAAAATGCATGTGTTTTAGCCTGAAAATTATCCCCAAATAGTTACAGTTGAACCTTCTGAGCTAATCGCAGAGATTGTGGGTTTTTACCTGATGAAATGATACGTAAACCCTCTGCAAGATTTCATGTACAGTTTTACCCATGGAAGTCCTCAGCTCCAAGTAAGGACAGAAGATATTTTCCACAACCACTGTGGTGACATCCTAATTGAAGTATTGCTCACTTACTGACTGCAATTGGGACTAGCATCTGTGTTAGTAAGCAGCCCAATCGTTAAGCATCATGTCATATGACAATGCCAACTTACATACCATGGTTGTTGGCTTCATAGAAAGGGAATGCTATGAAAGCGAAGGTGGAAAAACACATAAATTCTGAGCCTTAAATGGACAGAATTTTGAAAAAAACTGAAAATTGGAAACAGAAGGTGGTAATGGAATAACTAGAGCAGTGGTAAAGAACCTTGGCTCTTTTATCACTTATGGACTTCAACTCCCAGAATTCCTGAATGAGCTATAAAAAGTTCCCCATCCCTGGCCTACTGGTTTTTCAGTTGTGAGGGAAATCAATTTTTGATTTGAATGGGATTGTTGAATATACAAATGTCCTAATTTTTGACTTGAATGATCAATATTCTTTATATGTCCTACATTTGTATATTAAACAGTCCCATTCAAGTCAAAAATTGATTTCCCTCACAACTGAAAAACCACTAGGCCAGGGATGGGGAAACTTTTATGGCTCACTCAGGAATTCTGGGAGTTGAAGTCCATCAGTGATAAAAGAGCCAAGGTTCCCTACCGCTGAACTAGAGGATGCAGGACTGGGTCGATAGAATATAAACAAAAACTCTCCACGGGGCATTTTATTCCAATAATTGAAGCCTCTTTAGAGCTCAACCAACCTGCCTCTTGTGCACATCAGTCTCCCTTCCTCAAAATGCTCTACAGGCATTTTGGGCAAGACATCCCAAGCCTTAACCTTTCACTTAACCTGAAATGTTTTTATCTTTCTCAATACAGTGCATTCAGAAAGTATTCAGGCCCCCTTTACTTTTGTCAATTTTGTTATGCTTCGGCTTGATTCTACAGTTGTTTAACTTCATTTTTCCCCTCCTTAATTTACATAGTCTCTAAATTTAGTAAAAGGAAACAAAAACTGAAATATCACATTGGCATAAATATTCAGACCCTTTGTAACAGCACTTGAAATTTAGTTCAGGTGCCTCCCATTTCCCTTGATTGTTGCTGACAAGGTTCTACACCTTGATTGGAGTCCAACTGTGGTAAATTAACTTGATTGAACACGATTTGGAAAGGCACACCCCTCTCCACAGAAGGCCTCATAGCTGACAATGCATACTGTAGCAGAACAGTAGCTATGAGGTTAAAGGAACTGCTTGCAGAGTTCACCGACAGCATTATTGCAAGGCAAAGATCTGGGGAAGGCTACAGTAAAATTTCTGCTGCACCTAAGTTTCTTAAGGGACAAGTGATCTCCATAATTCTCAAATGGAAAATGTTTGATACAACCAGGACTTTTCCAAGAGCTGGTCGTCCGGTCAAACTGAACAATTGGGGTAGAAGGGTCTAAGATGATCGCTCTGACTGAGCCTCAGAGATCCTGTGCGGAGATGGGACAGAGTTCCAGAAGGACCATCACTGCAGCCCTCCACCCTTCTGAGCATTATGGCAGAGTGACTAGACAGAAGCCTCTCCTCAGTGTACAACACATGGAAGCCTGCTTGGAGTTTGCAAAAAAGTACCTGAAAAACTCTGTGAGGAAAAGGATTCTCCGGTCTGATGAAACCAACCTATCACTTCTAAATGTTATGTCTGGGGAAACCCAGGCACTGCTCATCACCTGCCCAATGTCATCCCAACAGCAAAGCATGGTGGTGGCAGCATCACACTGTGGGGTTGTTTTTCAGGCGGAGGGACTGGGAGACTGGTCAGGGTTGAGGGAAAGCTGAATGGAGCAAAGTACGGGGATATCCTCAATGAAAACCTGTTCCAGAGCAATCAGAACCTCAGACTGGCCCGAAGCTCCACTTCTCAACATGAGAAGGATATCTCTACGAACCCAAAAATGGCTCTCCACCGATGGTCGCAGCCAACCTGACTGAGCTTGAGAGGATTTGCAAGGAAGATCGGCAGAAAATCCCCCAATCCAGGTGCACAAAGCTTATCCCCTCATACCCAAAATGACAGGAGGCTGTAATTGCTGAGTGAAGGATCTGAATATTTATGCCAATGTGGTTGTTCCGGGGCTATTTTTAATTTTTAATACATTTATAGACATTTTCTAAAATTCTGTATTCACTCTGTCATGTACTGGAATGAGGAAAAAAGAATGTCAACAAGTGTAAGATCAGAAAAACCTCGGGCTGCAGTTTTAAATCGTGCAGCAAAAGGATACAAACGTTTGGGGAGAGAAAGACAGTTGCAGCAGCAGCCCGCATGTTCCATTCCTGTCCCTTCGCTGCTTCCAGGCCGTGGAGGAACCCCAAAGAGCCCGACTTGCTCCCGGATTCTCCTCCGACCTGCCCTCCACTCACCTCCCAGGAGCCGCTTCGACCCTCCAAGAAGCACAAGAGGTTCAGCCAATGACATTATCCTCCCGTGGATGAGCCGAAAGAACTTCCTGTCTTCCTCCTCCACATCCTCTCTAGTAATCTAATACTCTATCATTTCAATTCGTTCCAGATCGGCCTCTCTCCCTCCAGTGTAATGTCAATACTAGCAATGCAATGCATACTTTTATTCTCTGCATTCTAGGAACGAGTGTTGCTTCTTTGTAGAGCGCCATCTAGTGACATAAGGTAGGGATGCCCTCATTGTCACTCCAACTGAGGCAGAATCTTCTTTTGCAACCAAGCAAAGCATCCGTGGGGAGAACACAATGCATCATCAGGCAGGGACAAAGCGCATCTCCCTTGAGGATCAGTGAAGAGTATTCCAGCCAGTTCTTTCTCTTGGGGGTGCAGGATAATCCCCCAAAACTATATTTGCAACTGAGGGAAGCTCGAAGAGTGATGCTTCCCCTACTCACCGTCACAAGATTAGGCAGTAATAAAAGTCTTGTTTGTATGTACAGCGTTAAACAATTACCAGCTTCATCCCATTGATACAGGACAAAATCTCATCTCATTGAATGAAATACAGGACAAAACCTTGATGTGCCCACCCACATTGCTTCCAAACTCATTTATTTATTTATTTATTTAACATTTATATACCGCCCTTCTCCCAAGGGACTCAGGGCGGTGTACAGATAGATATTATTTTTCCCTCTAGGGGAATAATATCTAGATAGATATTATTTTTCCCTCTACATTCTTGCAGCTGGAACTGCCCACAATACCCTCAGTAAGCAACGTGGTTTGACATCTACATGAAATCTCTAGAGGGGCCATCCATCCTTTCATATCCAATTATAGACAGGTTGTCTTTGATTTACACTTCATTTAGTGACCAGGGATTGGGGATTCCTGACCTAGACAGTGATTTATCCTTTCAAAGCACATGGGGAAAATTGATCTACCCACACCCTTTAAAAAAGCCCAGTCAAAATACCATCATCCATGCACCAGGTTGAAGTTAGTAAGTTCTGAAGTGCTCCAAGGTTTACAATATATTAAAATATTTTCGGAAAACTTTACAGAAAGGAGAAGTTGTGAAAGTGGAGAGACTCAGAGAAATTCTGTCCCTTATATAGCCATGAAGAAAAACTGCAAATTGGAAAGGGAAGTTTGTAACGGAATAACTAGAGGAAGCAGCATTGGCTCAACAGAATATAAACAAAAACTGTCCATAGGACATTTTATTCCAACAACTGAAGCCTCTCTGGAGCTCAACCAATCTCCTCCTTCTGCACATCAGTCTCTCTTCCCCAAAATGCTCAAAGGCAGTTATTAGACCTCCCAGGTCTGTAGCTTGATCTGAGCATCTTTTCTGTATTTCAAAGAAGCCTCTTGATCTCTTTACAAAGCTGTTCGTAAAAAACAGCAGAGAGCTTCTTTTTCAGAATAGATTATACAATCCGTAAAAGAACTGAAATTTAAATTGAAAACCTTTGCATACAGGGCTGTTCTATCACGTGGGCAGAGAGAAACTGGGATGCATCAGAAAGGGAATCTGGGCAGGTAAGAGAGGCAGATTCATGTGCTGCATGTCCAAGAAAGCTCAGTTGGACGCCTCTCTGGTCTCCGTAACCCTCGAGATGCCACCGGCCTCCTCCTAGCAGTGTTCACGCCCTTGGAGGGAGCCCTCCAGCCACGATCCCTTTGAGCCCAGATCCTCTTCCTCCTCCAGACCCTGGGAGGCTGATCCTCCCCAGCAGCCACAGGGCAACGTGGGAACGGCGGCCTCACCCTGGGAGCCGGGCTACACCAAATGTTGGGCTGCGGGGAAGGAGGGGGGGGGGGTCTTGGAGAGAGGCTTTTAAGGGAATCGGAGAGCCGTTCGTGCAATCGAGGAGGAGAAGCGGCGGCGCAGCGGTTCTCAGGGAACAGAAAATCTTGCGAGGAAAGGCGGGGACTCGGAAGGGGAGGGGGCACAACTGGGGAAACCCCACCTCGCTCTCCTTCCCCCCCCCCCCAGGAATCCATCCTCCCTTCCCGCACCTGGGGATTCCCCGTCCCCTTCCTCCCCCCTCCTGGTCTTCTCCTCGCAGCGTCCTTGTCCACCTGGCGCCCCTTGAGCGCCTCTTCCCGCGAGGGGATCTCTGCAGTGCTTGATGTAACAGATGTAGGGAGACCAGGAAAGAGGGCAAGACGGGGTCGGCATTGGCTCCCACCCCACTTTTCCGCCTTTCCTGCCTCCCCTCTAGGCGGAAAAGCTCTCTGCGTTTAACCCCTTCGCTGAAGCCAATAAGGGGAGGGGGGCCACTAGGCCGGTGCCGAGCAATGCCAAAGTCTCCAGCGAGTCCGTTTGTGGATTAGCTCCTTTACAAAGAAATCCAAAAGGCCCATTGAAATAAGCCTTTCGCTTGCTTATTCACAATAAAGGAACCCATCCACGGAATGGCTTGCCTCTGTGGGTGCTCCCTCAGTGGAGGTTTTTAAGAGCAGATTGGACAGCCAATTGTCTGGAACTATACAGGGAGGGTGTTGCTCCAGAGCCGAATGTGGCTCTTTCATCCCTCTGCTGCAGCTCCCTGTCACAGCAGAAGGATGAAAGAGCTGTCACACTGTCACGGCGGTGGCGGTGGCCGGAGCCTTAGTGCAGAAGCGAAGCACCCCTGCACTTGTCTTTATGGGTCTTCATCGCGAACATTTGCCGCTGCCACTTCTTGCGCCTTACACAGCACAGTGAAATTTAGCACGCTTCACAATGGGGGAGAGGCGGGGTCCCCTTTTCATGGAGCCACAATGCGACCCTGCCCCATTCAGCTCGCTCTCGCCTCCTGGATGTCAGTTGCTTTTCCTGCAGAGCCGCTGGTGTTGTGATGCCCCATCTCCCGGCCGCCGGCCACCTGATCTTCGGCGTGCTACTCCTGTGCTTGTTGGCCTCCGGATTCCCACCACCCAGTGCCGGTTCAAAGGTTCCTTCCACCCTCCTCCCTGAGGGGAGAGAGAGAACAAGAGGAGATAAATAGAGGGAAGTGAGAGCGAGAGGGGGAAAGAGACAGACAGAGAGGGGGAGAGACATAGACACAGAGATAAGAGAGGAGGGAGAGAGAGACATAGACAAATATAGACAGAGGGGGAGAAAAGGAGATGTCAAAAAGGTTTTGTGGTTCCCAGTGTTTTTTAACAACCATTCTCTGTCCTAATGATCGGCTAGGTAGGCATGGCTACGGGATCATATGACTTGGTGGGAGTGACGTTGAGTCAGCCACACCCACCCAGGTTTTGTGACTCATAGTGTTTTCTATGAGAAATGGGTCCAAATGGCTCTTTGAGTGTTTAAGGTTGCAAACCCCTGGCCTAGACACACTGTATAATCTCAAGGACTACTTGTATGTACAAAATGAGTGAAATACCTATGGAAATAAGGTCGGAACTGTTAATTACAAATGGTAAGATTATAAATTTTTATAGGATTAAAAGGAGTAAGTGGGGAAAATGCATAAGGCAAAGGGTTGGCAAGTTCGAATTGACAATGAAAGAGGTAAACTTTTGAATGGAATACTAGTATGTGATAAAATTTGCAAATGTGCCGGATGTAAGAAAATGTGTTAAAAGTGAAATATACAAATTCAATAAGAATATGGATAATATTGTTAAATAAGACATGAGAATATTTAAAGAAAAATGAAAAAGCTATAATACAAAGTTAAATTGGATAAAATAAGAATAATGAATATAGAAACTGAATAAGAATATTGATAATATTGTTAAACAATGTATGAGAATATTTGAAGAAAAATGGAATAAGCAATAATATATGAATTTGGATATGAAAGTTTAGTGTAATCATGGTCACATTTGTATTGAAATGTTAAAACCTGGAACCACATTGTTCACCTAATGAGTTGTTTTTAAAATATAAAAATAAAAAAATTATTGCAAAAGAAAAGGATTACTTGAATGGTGGTTAGGAAATTCTGGCACTCAAAATCTGGAGGACACCAAGGTACAAAATGGAAACTCCAATTGTGGGAATTAAATAATCAATATTAAAAAACACCACCCGAAACCTTTTTTGAAGAATTCAATACTCCTGCAAAAAGAAATATCCAGAAAGTTCTGCTCATCATCAGAAACATGTAATTAGCCTTTATCATGGCTATGAGTCCTCTGGTGCGGGGGTTGCCAACCTTTTGGACCTCAGGGACCACCAAACTCATAATTTTAGATCCCAGGGACCACTAACTGGTTCTATGGGTATGGCCTAATTTGTAGGTGTGGCTTGGTGGTCATGTGACTGGCTGGGCATGGCTTGTATGCAAATATTATAAATATTTATATAAATATTCAATTTTTTATAAAAAAAGGAGCAACTTTTACCCAAAATCAGGCAAAGCAAGCAGGCAGATTGAGTTGCTCACAGAATCATAGATTCATTCAGAGATCTGCCATCAGCTACCTCAGTCTGTCACATAAAATTTGCTTGCAAGCAAACTCATAAAATTTGCTAGCAAAGAAACGCATAAAATTTGCTAGCAAGCAAACTCACAAAATTAACTCACAACACACCATGTATGTAAAGATTGATTTTTTTATAAAAAAGAGCAACTTTTACCCAAAATCAGGCAAAGCAAGCAGATTTGTTGCTCACAGAATCATTCAGTGATCTATCTGTCATCGGCTAGCTCAGCCTCTCAAATTTGCTTGCTGTGAGTCTGCACTGAATTTGCTTGCAAGCAAACCTTCAGTCCTAAGGGAGGTTTGGCTGTACTTAAAAGCAGAGCCGAAGATCTAAAGACTAGCTAGAAAGCAAAAAATCCAACCATTTCCTGCTTCCTAGCTAATCTAAATCTCCTGGCAGAGCAGAACAGCTGATGGTTGGAAAAAGGAAAAATAGCAATTTAGCAGGCAAGTTTGCCGGGTAAGGAGTAAGTGGATAGGGAGGGTTCCCGCGGGCCATGTGGGCGGTGCAGCCTTGTGTTTCTGCACAGCCTGGATTAATTGCTTTGGGAGGGTACTCTGGGGGTGAGATTTTTCTGACTGAAACTTTTCGCACAATATGGACACTCATAGTTTATCACCTGTGTGAGTCCTTTGGTTTTTATTAAGGTTGGAATTCTGACTGAAACTTTTCTCACACTCAGAACATTCGTATGGTTTGTCCTGGGAATAAGTCCTATGGTGTCATTAGCCTGGAATTCTGAAACTTTTGCCACATACTGGACAATCATACAGTTTGTACCATGTGAGTTCTCTGGTATATCGTCAAGTGGGAATTCCTATTGAAAGGTTTCCCACAGTTTGGGCACTCATACAGTTTCTCTCCTGTGTGAATCCTCTGGTGTGTCACTAGGTGGGAATTGTGACAGAAACTTTTCCCATACTCTGGACACTCATACGGTTTCTCTCCTGTATGAGTCCTCTGGTGTTTCACAAGGTTGGAATTATCACTGAAATGTGACTGAAACTTTTCCCACACTCAGAACATTCATATGATTAGTTGAATGTGCTGACAACAAAATCACACAAAAATTATTAATGGAAATCAAATTTAGCAACCCATGGAGGTCTGGATTTGGAGTTACACTCAAAATTAAAGTGGAAAAAAACACTATAGGCTGATCCAACTTTGATGTAATGTCCTTAAAACAAGTAAAAATGAGGCTCAGTAGTGTGTGTGGCCTCCACGTATTATTTATTTATTTATTGAATTTCTATACCACCCCCTCTCCCAAAAAGGGAGTTGGGGTGGTGCACAGCCAACTAAAAACAGACAATATATACAATTAAAAACAGATTAAACAAGTAAATCAAGGCCAAAATACAATTTAAAATATAAAACTAATACAGATTTAAAATTTAGATTTTTTTTAAAAAAAATTTAAAACCTAGTTAATTAAACCCCCCCAAAAAACGTTACTGGGCCAGGCCGGCCTGTTGAAAGAACAGGGTCTTTACTGCGCGCCGGAAGATCTGGATGTCGGTAATGGCCCATATCTCCGGGGGCAAATCATTCCACAGGAAGGGGGCCCCCACAGAGAAGGCCCGCACCCTCGGGGCCGCCAACGGGCAACGATCAGGCGGCGGAACCCCGAGGAGGCCAACCCTGTGGGAGCGTACTGGGCGGCGGGAGGCTGTTGATGGCAGCAGGTGGTCCCGTAAGTACCCAGGTCCCAAGCCATGGAGCGCTTTGAAAATGATCAATACCACCTTGAATCTGATCCAGAAGGCCACAGGAAGCCAATGCAGCCCGCGGAGAAGCGGTGTTACATGGGAGCTCCGAGGGGCTCCCAAGATCACCCACGCGGCCGCATTCTGGACCAACTGCAGCCTCCGGACACTCTTCAAGGGGAGCCCCATGTAGAGAGCATTGCAATAGTCCAAGCGGGAGATGACGAGGGCGGAAGTGACTGTGCGAAGTGCGTCCAGATCCAGAAAGGGCCGCAACTGGTAAATCAGACGAATCTGACAAAAGGCCCTCCTGGCGACGGCCGTAATGTGATCTTCTAAAGACAGCCGTACATCCAGGAGGACACCTAGATTGTGAGCCCTTTCCATGGGGGTCAAAATTTCTCCCCCCACGGCCAGCGACGGAACAAGCTGGCTGTATCTGGGCGCAGGAAACCATAGCCACTCGGTTTTGGTTGGGTTGAGACGAAGCCTGTTAAGACCCATCTAACTCCGCACGGCCTCCAGGCACCGGGTCATCACTTCGAGGGCTTCGTTGGGGTGACCCAGGGTAGAGATGTATAGCTGAGTGTCATCAGCGTACTGATGGAACTCTACCCCGAAACCACGGATGATCTCACCCAGCAGCTTCACATAAATGTTGAACAGCAGGGGCGAGAGCAAAGACCCCTGAGGCACCCCACATAATAGGGGCCTTGGGGTCGACCTCTGACCCCCTGTCAACACAAATTGAGAACGGTCAGAGAGGAAGGAGGAGAACCACCATAAAACGGTGCCTCCCACTCCCAACCCCCCCAACTGTCGCAATAGGATACTGTGGTCGACAGTATTAAAAGCCGCTGAGAGATCTAACAGGACCAGGACAGAGGAACAACCCCTGTCCCGGGTCCTCCAGAGATCATCCACCAACGCAACCAACGCCGTCTCCATGCTGTGCCCGGGCCTGAAACCCGATTGGAGGGGGTCTAGATATACCGCTTCATCCAGGTACTGAGGGAGCTGACGTGCCACCACTCTCTCAACAACCTTCGCAACAAAGCGGAGGTTGGAGACCAGACGATAATTCGACAATAATGCTGGATCCAGGGACGGTTTCTTGAGGAGGGGCCGCACCACCGCCTCTTTCAAGGCGGAGGATAAAAGCCCCTCTCTCAAGGAAGCGTTAATAATCCCTTGGAACCAGCTTCGTGTCACCTTCCGAGTGACCAAGACCAGTCAGGAGGGGCACAGGTCCAATTTATTTATTTATTTATTTATTTTATTTATTTATTTTAATTACATTTATATGCCGCCCTTCTCCAGAGACTCAGGGCGGCTTACAGTCTATGGAGCACATGCTAAGTGCTCAGCAATAGCCTTCATTCCATTGTATATGCCTGCTTATTAGTAGGCTTTTGCCCCCCCCAAGTGGCATTTTTACAAAGTCAGCTTATTGCCCCCAACAATCTTGGGTCCTCAATTTACCTACCCCAAGAGGATGGAAGGCTGAGTCAACCTTGAGCCTGGTGGGATTCGAACCTGCACTAATTGCAGGCAGCTTGCACTAAGCGCTAGATGATTAACAGCCTGCACCACCAAGGCCCAATAAACAAGTGGTGGCATTAAGCCCCCCCCAGTATCCTGTCCATGTCCTCCAGAGTAACAGGATCAAAGTCATCCCAAATGACCTCCCTGAAATCCACCTCTGCCCCCCGCTCGGAGATGCCCAGTCAGAGTCCAACTCATCCTGGATCTGAGTGATTTTGTCCTGCAGAAACCTAGAAAAATCCTTAGCCCGTCCCTGCAAGGGATCCTCCCGCGTCCCCACCTCCAAAAGGGAGCGGGTCACCCTAAACAGGGCGGCCGGGCGATTTTCCACGGACGCAATAAGGGCGGAGAGGTAGGACCGCCTCGCTGTCCTTATCGCCACTAAATATGCCTTAATGTAGGATCGCAATAGTGTTCGGTCAGATCCAGAGCGGCTGGCCCTCCAACTACTCTCTAGGCGTCTTTTCCGGCGCTTCATCTCCCTTAGCTCCTCAGAAAACCAAGGAGCCACTTGGGATCAGCACCAGGTCAGAGGCCGCAAGGGCACGACCCGGTCAAGGGCCCCAGTGGCCACCCTATCCCAGATGGCCACCAAGCCCTCGACCGAGTCGTGTGTGTGAGTCTCGGGAAATGGCCCAAGTTCCATCAGGAACCTATCTGGGTCCATCAGGCGCCTGGGGTGGTACCATTTTATCGGCCCCGCCTCCCTGCGGCAGGGGAGTGCAGAATGGAAGTCGAGTCTAAGGAGCGAATGATCAGTCCATGACAGGGGTTCCACAACTACATCCCCTATACCAAGATCATTCTGCCATTGATCAGAGACAAAAACCAATCCAGGGTGTGACCCCACAAGTGAGTAGGATCCCGAATTAGTTGGGTCAGGCCCATGGCTGTCATGGAAGCCATGAACTCCTGAGCAATCCCCGAGGCCCCACTGGCAGACGGCAGGTTGAAATCCCCCATGACCATAAGCCTGGGGGTCTCAACCGCCAAGCCGGCTATGATCTCAAGGAGCTCAGGCAGGGCCGATGTCACATAGCAGGGAGCCAGGTATGCGATCAACAGGCCCACCTGAACCCTGGGACCAAACTTCACGAAAAGGGACTCACATCCGGTCGTCTGAGAAACAGTGGATTCCCTAGGACACAGATCTTCCTTAATAACCACCGCAATCCCCCCACCCCTCCCCTGAGCCCTTGGTTGATGAAAGACCCGAAACCCGGTTGGGCACATCTCCACCAGAGGAACTCCTCCCTCTTGGCCCAACCAGGTTTTGGTAATACCCGCCAGATCCGCTCCCCCCTCACAGATCAAATCGTAAATGAGAGGGGCCTTGTTAGTAACGGACCTGGCGTTACACAACATGACCTCTGTACAATGCCTGGGGATGCTCCTGATGAGGTGGCGGATGGTCTCCTGAGGGATCTCCTCCCACACCTGCACTAAAACATCCCCCAACTCCTGGACAGTCTGTGGTGCAATGTGGTGTTGGTGCATGGAGCGAGACATGATGTCCCAGCTGTGCTCAATTGGATTCGGGTCTGGGGAATGGGCAGGCCAGTACATAGCATCAATGCCTTCGTCTTGCAGAAACTGCTGACACACTCCAGCCACATGAGGTCTAGCATTGTCTTGCATTAGGAAGAACCCAGGGCCAACTGCATCAGCATATGGTCTCACAAGAGGTCTGAGGATCTCATCTCGGTACCTAATGGCAGTCAGGCTACCTCTGGCGAGCACATGGAGGGCTGTGCGGCCCCCTAAAGAAATGCCACCCCAAACCATTACTGACCCACTGCCAAACCGGTCATGCTGGAAAATGTTGCAGGCAGCAGAATGTTCTCCACAGTGTCTCCAGACCCTGTCACGTCTGTAACATGTGCTCAGTGTGAACCTGTTTTCATCTGTGAAGAGCACAGATTGCCAGTGGCGAATTTGCCAATCTTAGTGTTCTCTGGCAGATGCCAACGTCCTGCACCGGGAGCCACAAAATCTGAGTGGACATGGCCAACTCAACATCACTCACTCCCACCCAGTCACATGACACACACACTCCAGCCATGCCTACTCAGTTTTGTGGCTCCTGGTGTTTTCTATGGGAAACAGGTCTCTCCTTCTCTGCGGTCTTTCTCCCTCTCCCTTCTTCTCTCCCTCCCTCTGATCTCTCTCTCTCCCTCCCTCATTTCTCTTTTTCTCTGTCATCTCTTTCTCGGTCTCTTTCTCCCTCCTCTTTTTTTTGGCAGCAAAGTACAGGACAAACATCCCCCCCCCAATCATCAAGGCAGAGTCGACTGAATCCTTGCAAAACTGGGCAAAGGTGGAGCAAGGGGAGCAGACAGAGTCAAATCTCGCTTGCTTGCTTGCTGCCTAATTGCAGCAGGAAACTGGCGGCTACTTCCGGCCTTGGTTGGTGCTGGACACACAACCTGCTCTCCACCCCGAGAGAGTTGCCAGAGGCGAGTGGAGCAGGTTCGCATTGTGGCTCTGTATTTTAATGGGCTCCAGGAAGAAGAGGGGACCCAGTCTTTCCCATTGTGCAATACGCTTTCACTGTGCTGGGCAAAGCGAGAGCAGCAAGCAGGCTACAGAAGGGGTATTGGCTCTTCCCCCCACCCCACATCAAAAGGAAAGCAAGCCGGGTTTCTCCTAGAAGCCCCACTACCTTTCCCCCTGCTCCCTTCCCCCTACTCAATCCCACTTCGGAACAGAGGAGCGCACACTAGAAATGCGTGTTGGGGCAATGTCGGAGCGCGCCTTTTGACTCTCCGGTGCTCGGCAGCCCTAATGCCTCTGCTGCCCTCCTCCATGGCCCCAGCCATCGCTGCCCCAGCCATCCATGGCCCCAGCCATCGCTGCCCCATTTCCTCAAAGGCGTGGCGCATTTCAAAGGCTGTAGCTCACATCTGGAGGTGCCAAAGAGTGTCCCGCTGTGAAAGCCAGGCCAGGCCACTTTGCTCTCTGGCTAGCCAATGGGGGCGCTTCTGCCAGCCCCCTCCCCGCTGGGCTTTTCTGCTTGGCGCTTAGCCGGGGAGGGAAGCACTTCCCCACACTGCCCACTTCTTTCTCTTGGCCCCGCCAACTAGGGAGGGCCCCCGCCATTCTCTCCTATCTCTCTTTGCTGCTGACAAATATATCAGGCAGGATCCTGTTGCGGCGCAAAGGCAAATGCATTAAGGCTCCGTCCATTGACCCCACCGCGACAGGGCAACAGCTCTTTCATCTTTCTGCCGCAACAGGGCCACAGGGAGCCACAGCAAAAGGGTGAAAGAGCCACAGGTTGACACCCGCTATGAGATGTCCTGCTTGTGCAAGGGATTGGACCACCTAGGTTCGTGATAGTGAACCTATGGAACTCATACCATAGGTGGCACGCAGAGGCATTTGTGCAGGCACGTGAGCCCCAGCCAACCTTGCCTGCACTGCGCCTGCAGGTGCCTCCTAGCTGATTTTTGGCCCATTGGAAGCCGTTTTTGCCCTCCTGGGGGCTCAAGAGAAACCTCTAGAGCCCCGAGAGGCTAAAAAATGGGCCTTTCGGAAATACCAGAAGTGCCAAAATGGGCCCTTTTTCAGCCTCCCAAGTCTCCAGAGGTTTCCCTTGAGCCTCGGGGAAGGGTAAAAATGGCCTCCCCCAGATTCCAGAGGCCTTCTATAGGCTGAAAATGGGCACTTGTGGTATTACCAGAAGACCCGTTTTTTGGCCTCCCAAGGCTGCAGAGGATTCCCTCAGCCTCCAGGAGTGCGAAAACAGCCTCAAACATGCCGAAAATCAGCTGGGAGGTGCATGCATGTGCAGTGCAGGTAAGGTGGTGGGGTGGGGGTGTTGTATGTGAATGGTGGGGGGCAGGTTAGGGTTAGTGTGCACTTTTGGCATACCACAACAAAAACTGTCCTAGGTCGTTTCTTATTCTATTCAGATTATCAGATATTTGTGAAATTGCCTTTCTGTACACCATTGCATCTCTGAATGACTCATCTGTTTTCCAATGACGGGAGCGGTTTTCATAACAGTTTGAGAGCATCATTGATTCATAAAGGTCAAATGGTTAAGTTGAGGACTACCGGTAGATATTTTCTAAGCTGCCTCTCACAGAATCACAGCAACAAAGGGTTGGAAGGGACATTGGAGGTCTTCTAATCCAACACCCTGCTCAAGGTCAAATGATTGTCCAGTCTCTTGTTAAAAACCCCCAGTAACAGAGCACCTAAAAGCCCAGGAGGCAAGCTACTCCATTGATTAATTGCTCTCAAAAAATTTCTCCTTACTTCTTGTCCTGTTCTTTGGTGCCATAGAGAATAAGTCAATTCTTTCTTCTTTGTGACAGACACTCAATTACTGGAAGACAGCTATCATGTCCCCCCGAATCCTTCTCTTCGATAACCTAAACACACCTAAGTCCTTCAACCCTTTGTCGTATAATTTTATTATTAAACTTATTGACTGCTGATCTCAGAGTTTGAAGCAACTCTGAACATCTTGCCTTGCCCTAATTTTCATAGCAACACTAACAATACCCATTATTTTCTTGTCAAAAGCCATTGAGAGTTGTTACATAATACATTTTTAAATATGGAACATTTTCCAGTGTAGTTTTTTCTCAAATCACCACCATCAAGGGGGATGCAACAAATACATCAATGTTATAGTGCTGTTGTCACCATAATGAATTCTAGGCACAATGAATATGACAGCTGCTTCCACAACAGTCATGTGGCTCAGAAATTCATGTCTGCCCTCTTTCCCCAAAATGAGGTTCAGTGATATTCAAAAGGTAAGAAAGAGGAAGCTGTGAGGCCTGCTGGAATGGGAGTCATGTCTAAGGACTTCAGGGACCCAGTGGGAATGGGGAAAAGCCTGTGGGGACCTGGGAGTGGGGTAGAGAGAATGACTGTTAGGGACCCTGTGAAAAAGGGAAAGGACTGGAGAGATCAAAGGGTTGAGGTAGAGGAGGTCTTGGGAATGCAAATCTGGGCCTTTGCCTCCAACCCTGAAGTAACCAGTGTTCTGCGTAATAATTCACATATTCATTAAATAGCTTTATCAGGGACAGAGGGGGTGGGGGTAGTTAAGCAAAGCAATCCCATTTAACAGTGATTGCAACATAAAAGTGCAATTGATAGGCCCCATTACACTTGTATCTCAAGGACTACATGTATGGTGGTTGGGAAATTCTGGAACTTAAAATTTGGAGGGCACCAAGACAGAAGATAGAAATTCTAATTGTGGGAATTCCATAATACAAAAAAAAAACACCACCCCAAAGCCTTTTTGAAGAGTTCTACACTTCTGCAAAAGAAAATATCCAGATAGTTTGTCACAGAAACAGGTAGTCAGCCTTTACCAAGGGTGTGAGTCCTCTGGTGTGTCACCAGGTGCGAATCCTTATTGAAACTTTTCCCACATTCTAGACACTCATACGGTTTCTCTCCTGTGTGAGTCCTCTGGTGTGTTATCAGGTGGGAATTCTTCTTGAAACTTTTCCCACACTCTGGACACTCATACGGTTTTTCTCCTGTGTGAGTCCTCTGGTGTCTCACGAGGATGCAATTCTGACTGAAATTTTTCCCACACTCTGGACACTCATATGGTTTCTCTCCTGTGTGAGTCCTCTGATGTATTACGAGGGTGGAATTCTGAGTGAAACTTTTCCCACACTCTGGACATTCATACGGTTTCTCTCCTTTGTGAGTCCTCTGATGAAACACGAGGCCGGAATTGTGACTGAAAGTTTTCCCACACTCTGAACAAACATATGGTTTCTCTCCTGTGTGAGTCCTCTGGTGTCTCACCAGGTGGGAATTCTTATTGAAACTTTTCCCACACTCTGGACACTCATATGGTTTTTCTCCAGTGTGAGTCCTCTGGTGTGTCATTAGGCCAGAATTCTGACTGAAACTTTTCCCACACTCTGGACACTCATATGGTTTCTCTCCTCTGTGAGTCCTCTGGTGTCTCACCAGTTGGGAATCCTTATTGAAACTTTTCCCACACTCTTGACATTCATAGGGTTTCCCTCCTGTGTGAGTCCTCTGGTGGGTCACCAGACTGGAATTTTGTCTGAAACTTTTCCCACACTCTTGACATTCATATGGTTTCTCTCCTGTGTGAATCCTCTGGTGTGTTACGAGGGTGGAATTCTGAGTGAAACTTTTCCCACACTCTGGACACTCATACGGTTTCTCTCCTTTGTGAGTCCTCTGATGTATCACAAGGCTGGAACTGTGGCTGAAAGTTTTCCCACACTCTGGACACACATATGGTTTCTCTCCTGTGTGAGTCCTCTGGTGTCTCACCAGGTGGGAATCCTTATTGAAACTTTTCCCACACTCTGGACACTTATACGGTTTTTCTCCTGTGTGAGTCCTCTGGTGTGTTATCAGACTGGAAATTTGACTGAAACTTTTCCCACACTCTGGACACTCATATGGTTTCTCTCCTGTGTGAGTCCTCTGGTGTGTTACGAGACTGCAATTCTGACTGAAACTTTTCCCACACTCTGGACACTCATATGGTTTCTCTCCTTTGTGAGTCCTCCGATGTTTCACGAGGCTGGAATTCTGACTGAAAGTTTTCCCACACTCTGGACACACATATGGTTTCTCTCCCGTGTGAGTTCTATGGTGTGTCACCAGGTGGGAATCCTTATTGAAACTTTTCCCACACGCTGGACACTCATATGGTTTCTCTCCTGTGTGAGTCCTCTGATGTATTACGAGGTTGCAGTTCTGACTGAAACTTTTTCCACACTCTGGACACTCATATGGTTTCTCTCCTGTGTGAGTCCTCTGGTGTGTCTTTAGGCCGGAATTCTGACTGAAACTTTTCCCACACTCTGGACACTCATACGGTTTCTCTCCTTTGTGAGTCCTCTGATGTATCACGAGGCCGGAATTGTGACTGAAATTTTTCCCACACTCTGGACACACATATGGTTTCTCTCCAGTGTGAGTCCTCTGGTGTGTCACCAGGTGGGAATTCTTATTGAAACTTTTCCCACACTCTGGACACTCATATGGTTTTTCTCCAGTGTGAGTCCTCTGGTGTATCTTTAGGCCGGAATTCTGACTGAAACTTTTCCCACACTCTGGACACTCATACGGTTTCTCTCCTGTGTGAGTCCTCTGGTGGGTCACCAGATGGGAATTATGACTGAAACTTTTCCCACAGTCTTGACATTCATACAGTTTCTCTCCTGTGTGAGTCCTCTGGTGGGTCACCAGATTGGAATTATGACTGAAACTTTTCCCACACTCTTGACATTCATATGGTTTCTCTCCTGTGTGAGTCCTCTGGTGTGTCACCAGGGTGGAATTCTGACTGAAATTTTTCCCACACTCTGGACATTCATATGGTTTTTCTCCCGTGTGAGTCCTCTGGTGTATCACAAGGTTGGAAATCTGACTGAAACTTTTCTCACACTCTGGACATTTATACATTTTATCCTGGGAATGAGTCCTCTGGTGTGTCATTAGGGTGGAATTCTGACTGAAACTTTTGCCACAATCCAGACACTCATATGGCTTGTCCCCTGTATGAATCCTCTGGTGTATCACCAGGGTAGAATTATGAATGAAACGTTTTCTGCACTCTGGACACTGATAGTTTGTCTCCTGTGTGAATCCTCTGGTGTGTCACCAGGTTGTAATTCCATCTAAAATGTTTCCCACACTCAGGACATTCATATGGCTTCTCTCCTATGTGAGTCCTGTGATGTGTCATAAGGCTGGAATTCTTACTAAACCCTTTCCCACACTCTGGACACTCATACAGTTTCTCTCCTGTGTGAGTCTTCTGATGTGTCACAAGGCTGGTGATATTCTTGAGGTGAAATATATATGTAATCGTTTGTTTACTGGAGCTTTCATTCTAGCTGTTTTCTTCCTCACAGGGCCAGGCCTCCACCACTCTCTGCCCTGTGTGGCTATCTAACAGACCTTTTTCTCCCTGCTGACTTTCAGAGATACCCCTCTTTTTCTGAATGAAATATAATCTCCCTTGATTTTTCATGTAACGTATTCTTGGGTTTCGCATACTCTACTTTTTCTAGCTTGAAATCTCCTCTTAATTTTCTCTCCTTGTCTCTCAACTGCTGGGAAAGGAGAAGAATTTTGTGGTTTTCTGAAGAAAATGGAATATATTTTGGTTTCTGGCTGGCTTTACTTTGTTTTTCAGTGTTGCTTGTTATTCTCAGTTTTCCAGAGTGCTCTTATTGCCATCCTTTGTCTATAAGATTCAAAGAAACATGTAACTTTAATTCTTAATAAATTGGTTGCAGAAGATGTGAAAAAAATTAAAAGTATACATTACAATAAATAAGCATACATGCCACAATAAGGAATAACCTCTTACATTAGTTACGATTCATTTGACACATTTGTGTCCAGGTTCAAATATCCACTGAGTCATGAAATTCTCTTTTTCACTTTGGTGATGCACAAATTCTTAGCAGTGCAAAGGCTTATCATTAAATATATCTGGAAATGCTGGGGATACATTGTACAGTTGTAAATATATGCATACAAAGAAAAATACAAATGCCTATCTGTAGGTATGTGGAAAATGCCTGTGTTTTAGCCTGAAAATTATCCCCAAATAGTTACAGTTGAACCTTCTGAGCTAATTGCAGAGATTGTGGGTTTTTATCTGATGAAATTATATGGAAATCCTCTGCAAGATTTCATTTATTAGTTTTGCCCATGGAAGTCCCCAGCTCCAAGTAAGGGCAGAAGATATTTTTCACAACCACTGTGGTGACATCCTAATTGAAGTATTGCTCACTTACTGACTGCAATTGGGACTAGCATCTGTGTTAGTAAGCAGCCCAATCGTTAAGTATCATGTCATATGACAATGCCAACTTCCATACCATGGTTGTTGGCTTCACAGAAAGGGAATGCTATGAAAGCGAAGGTGGAAAAACACAGAAATTTTGTGCCTTAAATAGACAGAATTTTGAAAAAAACTGAAAATTGGAAACGGAAGGTGGTAATGGAATAACTAGAGGAAGCAGGACTGGGTTGATAGAATATAAAAAAAAACTGTCCACAGGGCATTTTATTCCAACAACTGAAGCCTCTTTGGAGCTCAACCAACCTGCCTCTTGTGCACATCAGTCTCCCTTCCTCAAAATGCTCTGCAGGTATTTTGGGCAAGACATCCCAAGCCTTAACCTTTCCCTTAACCTGAAATGTTTTTATCTTTCTCAATACAGTGCATTCAGAAAGTATTCAGGCCCCCTTTACAGTTGTCAATTTTGTTATGCTGCAGCTTGATTCTACAGTTGTTTAACTTCATTTCCCTCCTCCTTAATCTACATAGTCTGTAAATTTAGTAAAAAAAAACTTGAAATATCACATTGGCATAAATATTTGCAACAGCACTTGAAATTTAGTTCAGGTGCCTCCCATTTCCCTTGATTGTTGCTGACATGGTTCTACACCTTGATTGGAGTCTAATTGTGGTAAATTAACTTAATGAACATGATTTGTAAATGCACACCCCTCTCCACAGAAGGCCTCATAACTGACAATGCATACTGTAGCAGAACAGTAGCTATGAGGTTAAAGGAACTGCCTGCAGAGTTCATAGACAGCATCATTGCGAGGCACAGCTCTGGTAAAGGCTACAGTAAAATTTCTGGTGCACCGAAGTTTCCTAAGGGACAAGTGGCCTCCATAATTCTCACGTGGAAAATGTTTGATACAACCAGGACTTTTCCAAGTGCTGGTCGTCTGGTCAAACTGAGCAATTGGGGTAGAAGGGCCTAAGATGGTCACTCTGACTGAGCCTCAGAGATCCTGTGTGGAGATGGGACAGAATTCCAGGACAACCATCATTGCAGCCCTCTATCCTTCTGGGCTTTATGCCAGTGACTCTAGACAGAAGCCTCTCCTGAGTGCACAACACATGGAAGCCTGCTTGGAGTTTGCAAAAAAGCACGTGAAGAACTCTGTGAGGATGAAGATTCTCCGGTCTGATGAAACCAACCTATCACTTCTAAATGTTATGTCTGGAGAAACCCAGGCACTGCTCATCACCTGCCCAATGTCAATACCAACAGCAAAGCATGATGGTGGCAGAATCACACTGTGGGGTTGTTTTTCAGCCGCAGGGACTGGGAGACCCTGTTGAGGTATTGAGGGAAAGCTGAATGGAGCAAAGTACAGGGATATCTTCAATGAAAACCTGTTCCACAGCATTCAGGACCTCAGACTGGGCCGAAGGTCCACTTCTCAAGATGAGAAAGACACAGCCAAGACAGCACAGGAGTGGCTTAGGGACAACTCTGTGAATGTCCTAGAGGGGCCCAGCCAGGGCTCTGACTTGAACTCTATTGAATATCTCTAGGAACCCAAAAATGGCTCTCCACCGATGGTCGCAGCCAACCTGACTGAGCTTGAGAGGATTTGCAAGGAAGATCGGCAGAAAATCCCCCAATCTAGGTGCACAAAGCTTATCCCCTCATACCCAAAAAGACACGAGGCTGTAATTGCTGAGTGAAGGATCTGAATATTTATACCAATTTGGATTTTCAGGGTTTTTTTAAGAAAATTTTTAATACATTCACAGACATTTTCTAAAATTCTGTATTCACTTTGTCATCTATTGGAATGAGGAAAAATGAATGTCAACAAGTGTAAGATCAGAAAAATCTCGGGCTGCAGTTTTAAATCGTGCAGCAAAAGGATACAAACGTTTGGGGAGAGAAAGACTGTTGCAGCAGCAGCCCGCATGTTTCATTCCTGTCCCTTCGCTGCTTCCAAGCCGTGGAGGAACCCCAAAGGGCCCGACTTGGTCCCGGATTCTCCTCCAACCTCCTCTCCACTCACCTTCCAGGTGCCGCTTCGACCCTCCAAGCAGCACAAGAGGTTCAGCCAACGCCATTATTCTCCCGTGGATGAGCCGGAAGAGGAACTTCCTCTGTCATCCTCCTCCACATCCTCTCTAGCAATCTAATATTCTATCGTTTCCATTCGTTCCAGTTCGGCCTCTCTCCCTCCAGTGTAATGTCAATAATAGCGATGCCATGCGTACTTTTGTTCTCTGCATTCTGGGAGCGAGTGTTGCTTATTTGTAGAGCGCCATCTAGCGACATAAGGTAGGGATGCCCAACTGAGCCAGGAGCTTCTTTTGCAACCCAGCAAAGCATCCATGGGGAGAACACAATGCGTCATCAGGCAGGGACAAAGCGCACCTCCGTTGAGGATCAGTAAAGAGTATTCCAGCCAGTTCTTTCTGTTGGGGGTGCAGGATAATTCCCCAAAACTATATTTGCAACTGAGGGAAGCTTGAAGAGTGATGCTTTCTCCTACTTACCTTCACAAGATTAGGCAGGTGCTGCATCATAAAAGTCGATGAAGGTCTTGTTTGTATGTCCAGCCTTAAACAATTGCGTGCTTCATCCCATTGATACAGGACAAAACCTCATCCCATTGAATGAAATACAGGACAAAACCTTGATGTGCCCACCCACATTGCTTCCAAACTCATTTAGATAGGAGATATTATTTTTCCCTCTGCATTCTTGCAGCTGGAACTGCCCGGATTACCCTCAGTAAGCAACATGGTTTGACATCTACATGAAATCTCTAGGAGAGGCCATTCATCCTTTTATATCCAATTATATACAGGTAGTCTTTGATTTACACCACTTCATTTGGTGACCAGGGATTGGGAATCCCTGACCTGGACAGTGATTTACTTTTTCAAAGCATTTGGGGAAAATTTATCTCCCCCCCCCCTCTTTTAAAAAACCCAATCAAAATACCACAATCCATTTACCAGGTTGAAGTTAGTAAGTTCTGAAGTGCTCCAAGGTTTACATTATATTAAAATACTTTCAGTCCTCTGGTGTGTCACCAAGCCAGATTTCTGACTGAAACTTTCCCCACACTTTGGACATTCATATGGTTTCTCTCCTGTGTGAGTCCTGTGATGTGTCACGAGGCTGGGATTCTTACTGCACCCTTTCCCACACTCTGGACACTTATGTGGTTTCTCTCCTGTGTGAGTCTTCTGATGGTGTCACAAGGCTGGTGATATTCTTGAGGTGAAATATATATGTAATCATTTGTTTAGTTCCAGCTGTTTTCTTCCTCACAGGGCCAGGCCTCCACCACAGTCTGCCCTATGTGGCTATCTAACAGACTTTTTTTCTCCCTGCTGACTTTCAGAGATACCCCTCTTTTTCTGAATGAAATATAATCTCCCTTGATTTTTCATGTAACATACTCTTGGGTTTCGCATACTCTACTTTTTCTAGCTTGAAATCTCCTCTTAATTTTCTCTCCTTGTCTCTCAACTGCTGGGAAAGGAGAAGAATTTTGTGGTTTTCTGAAGAAAATAGAATATATTTTGATTTCTGGCTGACTTTGCTTTGTTTTTCAATGTTGCTTGTTATTCTCAGTTTTCCAGAGTGCTCTTATTGCCATCCTCTTTGTCTATAAGATTCAAAGAAACATGTAACTTTAATTCTTTATAAAATGGTTGCAGAAGATGTGAAAAAAATAAAAAGTATACATTAGAATGAATAAGCATACATGCCACAATAAGGAATAACCTCTTACATTAGTTACGATTCATTTGACACATTTGTGTCCAGGTTCAAATATCCATTGAGTCATGAAATTCTCTTTTTCACTTTGGTGATTCACAAATTCTTAGCAGTGCAAAGGCTTATCATCAAATATATCTGGAAATGCTGGGGATACATTGTACAGTTGTAAATTTATGCATACAAAGATAAATACAAATACACACACCTATAACTGTATGTATGTGGGAAATTCATGTGTGTTTAGCCTGAAAAATATCCCAAAATTGTTGCAGTCGAACCTTCTGAGCTAACTTTAGAGATGGTGCGTTTTTACCTGATGAAATGATACCTAAACCCTCTGCAAGATTTCATGTATTAGTTTTGCCCGTGGAAATCCTCAGCTCCAAGTAAGGGCAGAAAATATTTTCCACAACCATTCTGGTGACATCCTAATTCAAGTAGTACTTACTTACTGACTGCAATTGGGACTAGCATCTGTGTCAGTAAGCAGCCCAATCATTAAACATGATGACATATAACAATCTCCTCTTCCTCTGCATTTGTTATGCAAATCAGTGTGGGTTTTTAAAGGCAATTTCACATTGTAATTTTCCTGGTCGGCTTCTCATGAGAGGTCCGAATGCGGAAAGACACACAAGGCAGCTTTCTCGGGATGAGAGCCCAGAGCTGACTCCGGGACCCCCTTTTATTAGCAAAAGGTGGGAGGATACAGAAGGCAACAAAGGAATTCAAGCAAGCATACAGATATGATAACTTTCTATACGTGCGCGGTTCTCACTGGCTGGGCAAGTGTTGCTGGGGTGAATCTCTTTTTATCTTTCCTCTTTGTTCTGTGTATGTGTTACAGTCGCGGAGCGGCCTGCACATACACAAGCTAGTACAGAAAGTTCCAACACACATGACTGTGACTTCCAACTTCCTGCTGACATCTCCACTAATGTTGCTTCTCAGAAATTAACTGGGAAGGTCACAAATGGGGATGTTGATTTGCAACTGTAGGAAGTTAGCTACCACCCCTCTCCTAGAAAAATTGAAATAGCCTAGGAAATATTAAAAAGGTAGAATATTTCTCCTAAAAAAATAGTCACTCAAGAAGCAGAAACTCACTCAAAAAGCAGAAACTCACCCCCACCTTTGTTAATGGGTGGGCCATTAAGGCCTGGGCCAGAATACTTTACATAAGAAGGAACTCCAGGGTGATGGGATTAAGGATGGCCCTCAGGAAATGATAGGATTACCCATCTCACCACATGGTCTGAGAAGATTGCATTAGCCAGCATTCAGGTAAAGCCATGTGGTCCAGATCAAGCCTACAAAGTTAAGACCCCCGCCCCTGGGAGTCTGACAGCCAATTAGAATACAAGCTCCAATTCAAATCCCAATAGAGGGTATAAAACCCAGGCACTCTCAGCACCTCAACCCTTTTTCCCCTTCTCTTCTCACCTTGAAGCATGTGATCATTCTTCTCTGGACCTCCAGGCCATGTGTCCCTGTAACCATTAAATCTTCCAAGCAGTCTCCATGTTTCCAGTGTCTTTTTCCCCACTTGGAACTGAACCCAGAAGGATATTTCTTTCAACACAACCATTGTAAATCTGAATTGCAATTGCTGCAACTCCTTTTCTTGCACCTTTATAACCACAGGAATTGTTCATGTGCAGTCACTGAATAAATTATATGATGAGTACAAAGTTGAGGACCAGGTGTATGTCTGCTTTTACAGTGCCATTGTAACTTTGAAGGCTCAGGGAATAAATGGTAAGTGAGGGCTACCTATACAACGGTCTCAATAGGTTTTTTGAAAAAATAAGTCTTGGGGTAAGCACATTTGAACCTGATTAATACATGCATGGGGCTCCAATACACCTAACATCAAAAACGTCACCAAAAAAACACAACAAAGAATGTTCTTTCTGCACCAACCCAGAAAGCTGAAACTACCCCTGCTGATTCAGTTCTACAGAGGAATTATTGAGTCTATCATTTCCACCTCTATAACTGTCTGGTTTGGTTCTGCAACCCAACAGGACAGACACAGACTTCAGAAGATAATTAGGACTGCAGAAAAAAACAATTACTACAAACCTGCCTTCAACTGAGGACCTGTATATACTGCACAAGTCAAAAGGAAAGCTCTGAAAATATTTACAGACCCCTCACATCCCGGACATAAATTGTTTCAACTCCTACCCTCAAAACGACACTATAGTGCACTGTGCACCAGAACAACTAGACACAAGGACAGTTTTTTTCCTGAATGCCATCACTCTGGTAAACAAACAATTCCCTCAACACTGTCCAACCAGGGTGGGTTTCTACCGGTTCTGTCCACCTCTGTAGAACCAGCAGCTCTGAAGAGCAGCAGATGTGGAACCGGTTCTATGTCTGCTGATGCTTTTGCCCACCTGCCCACCCAGGCTCTTACCTGATTTTTCAACTTCAGCTGTTGAACGAGGCACAGCTGTAGTTAAAAAAGCAGGAAAATGGGGCTGTTTCAAAGGCTGCGTCTCTGCACACAGCATGCTGATGACGAATTACAGGCATGTGGCTCACAGCGTGCAGGGAAGCTCGTAAATCCCGTACCGGTGGTTAACCCTATCCTATCCCACCCCTGTGTCCAACTATTTACTCAGTCTGCATTACTATAACTATTAATCCTCCCATCCTTCCTTTCACCCATCTCCTCCCACTTGTGACTGTAAGACTGTAACTGTGTTGTTTGTATCCTTATGATTTATATTGACTGTTTCCTATTATGACTTGATTGCTAAATGTACCCTATGACTATTATTAAGTGTTGTACTTTATGATTCTTGACTCTTGACGAATGTATCTTTTCTTTTATGTACACTGAGAGCATATGCTCCAAGACAAATTCCTTGTGTGTCCAATCCTTGTGTGTACACTTGGCCAATAAAGAATTCTAATCTATTCAATACAAAATATCATGCTTGTTGGCTTTACAGAAACGGAATGCTATGAATGGTATGAAAGCAAAGGTGGAAAGACTCAGAGAAATTCTGTACCTTAAATAGACAGAATTGGAGAAAAACTGAAAAAATGAAAATTGGGAAGGGAAGATATAAACTAGAGCAGGGGCCGTGTGTGGCTCTTTCATCCTGCTGCTGTGCTCCTTTCATCCCTCTGCTGCAGAGAGAAGCGGCCAGGTCCGATTCTCAGGCACCTCATCTCTTGCTGGGTCTCACAGGCAATGGAAAGGGGATATGCCCACAGCGCCCACCTGCAGCTTTAAACCTTGCATGAGGGATTCTTTTGAATCAACGTCACCACCAGCATCACTCCACTAGAGGAATAAAGAAGCTCAGGGCAGCAGGAAAAGGGGGCTGGACCCGCCAAAACTCACATTCCCACCCCGGGGGGTCAGGCTTGGAGAAAGCCAGAGCACCCTCACCAAAGATACTCGCACGTCAGCAAGTCAAACCTGCCTGCCCCTCGTGCCTTTGCTGCCCTTGGGCTGAGGCTGGCCACTCACTTGAGGAGGGTCTCCCCACTCGTGCGTGCCCTCCCGCCACCTCCACAGCCAGCCAGGACAAATAGGGTGATATTCAGCAGGTTCTGACCAGTTCTGGAGAACCGGTAGTGGAAATTTTGAGTAGTTCGGAGAACCGGCAAATATCACCTCTGGAGATTTTACAGTATCCTTCCCACTGCCAGGCCCACCAAGCCACGCCCACAGAACCTCAGTTCACTCTTCAGAGAGAGAGAAATAGAGAGAGAGAGAGACAGTGACACAGAGAGACCGAAAGAGATAGCCCCTTCCAGCAAAATGCAATTCAGTGGTGAGAAAATAAGGTTTTACACTTAGGCAAGAAAATCTAAATGCACACCTATGGAAGAAGTTTTAGAATACTAAAATATATGAGGAACTGGATATGTCTAATCTAACACACAGAAGGACTAGGGATGACCCGATAGCTGTCTCCCAGTATTTCAGGGGCCGACAAATTAAAAGTGTGTGGGGGGGGGGGGGGGGGGGGGGGGGGGTGTCAGCCTATTCTCCAAAGTGCTAGAGAGCAGTAAAAAAAGTAACAGAGGGACATTTCCAACATTCTGGTTTTATATTTGGATATATTTTAGCCAGTTTTTTATTATTTATTTTATTTTTAAAAACAAAATTGCAAATCTCTATTTATATTAACAGCATTGTGTCATTAGTAATACATATATTTGCTTTTATACCTATACATCAATTCTTATATCTATATTCTACCCATTTGTACCACCTATCCCAAACTGCATAATAGTCCGATTCATATGCAGTTCGGGATAGGTGGTACAAATTTAGAATTTTAGAATTTGCCTTGTCATTGCATTCCACTAATACAATGAAATTTGAAAGCTACTCCAGGACAGTGCCCCAAATACCACATCACAATCACACTACAGAGTATTTAAAAATTAAATAATAATAATAATAATAATAATAATAATAATAATAATCCTAGTCTAAAACCTATCTAAAACATTTAGTAAGTTAAATAGTTTAAAAATGCCACTATATACATAGGACTAGATCGCAAATGCGCTGTTTGATTCAAGACAATTATTGCCTTGGAAAAGAAACTGTTTCTCAGTCTATTAGTCCTCATTTTAAGACACCTATAACGTCTCCCTGATGGTAACAGTTCGAAATATGAATGTCCAGGATGAGAATGGTCTGTGGAGATTTTTAGTGCTCTAGAGAGGAGTCTGGTCTTTGCAATCTCTTCCAAAGAAGAAAGAGAGCAACTGATGATTTTTTGTGCTGTGTTTATAACTCTCTGGAGCATCTTCTTATCCACTGCAGAGCATCCAGCATACCACACCATTACACAGTATGCCAAAATGCTTTCGATGGTAGAACAGTAAAAAGTAACCAGCCAAATGGGTAGAATATAGAAATAAGAATTGATGTATAGGTATAAAAGGAAATATATGTATTACTAACGACACAACGTTGTTAATGTAAATAGAGATTTGTAATTTTTTTTAAAATAAATAAATAAAAAAAGAAGTGTCAGAAGGACACTGATCAAAAACTCGTACTCCTCCCAGGGTTGAAACCAGTGGTGGGATTCAAAATTTTTTACTACCAGTTCTGTGGGCGTGGCTTGGCTTGGTGGGCATGGCAGGGGAAGGTTACTGTAAAATCCCCATTCCCTCCCCACTCCACTAACCTGCTTTCCAGCTCCGTTCTCCTGTGCAGGGCAACCAAAGAAGACCCAGCCAATCAGCTGGGACTCGGGAGGCAGAAAATAGATTTGGTGGGGGGAGCAGTCAGAGGTGGTATTTGCTGGTTCTCTGAACTATTCAAAATTTCTGCTACCGGTTCTCCAGAATTGGTCAGAACCTGCTAGATACCCACCTCTGGTTGAAACAACAGCTGGAAGGTGAGTTGAGGACAGGTCAGAAGAGAGACGAGGAGCAAGTAAGGCTGTTTGGTTTTCTCCATGGTGTGGAAGCGGAGAAGCAACTAGATATTACAATATAGAATTACAGAGTTGGATGGGACATTGGAGGTCATCTAGTCCAACCCCCTGCTGAAGCAGGAGACTTTATATAATTTCAGATAAATGGTTATCCAATCTCTTCTTAAAAACTTTCAGTGTTGGAGCATTTACCACTTCTCAGTTTTACCAGTTAATTGTTCTCACAGTCAGGAAATGTCTCCTTGTTTCCAGGTTGCTTCTCTCCTTGATTCGTTTCCATCCATTGTTTTTTGTTCTGCCTTCAGATGCTCTGGAGAAGAAGTTGAGCCCAGAGCCCCCATTCTTATGTTTTAGCCTCCAGATGTTTGTTGTTCTTTCATTTCTTTTCTGTTAGTAAGTATCAAGTCCAGTATAGCTGACCCTCTAATTCCATCCTCATCTTTTGGATGACAAAGTTGTCAGCTTCTTCAGGGCCTCCTGCTCAAGCAAGGGATTAAACTAGAAGATCTCTTCCAACTCTGTTGTTCTGTTATGGACTTGCTGTTCTCTTAGCAACATTCTCAGACTAAGATAAAGCAAGAAATTAAATGTCACTATAATAATGATATACTATAATGCTGAATAGGTTATAATATGAATGTAAGCTCAGTAACAAATGTATACAAATATTATTATGTGCACAAGATATATGTACTCAATCGATACACTGTATTATCGAAAGATGGTTTTATTTATTGTTTTTGTTATAAAAAAATTTAAAAGAAACTCGGAGTGATCTGCCACTGTCTTTTCTGAGATGATTGTTTTTCTTACTTTCATGCCTAGCCAAAAAGCATGGTATTTCCTATTGGTTGCCCATCCATGTATTAACCAGTTTCAACCGAAAAATAGCTATTGAGGACCTTTTGTGATATTCAGTTTGTATAGGTAGTCTTCGCTTACCATTTGTTTCCCTGAGCCTTCAAAGTTACAATGGCACTTTGTAAGCAGATGTACACCTGATCCCCAAATTTGGCACTTGCTCAGTGACCATGTCTGCAGTTCCTGTGGTTTATGAAGGTGCAGGAAAAGGTATAGCACCAATTAGGGTTCTGCCAACCAGTGCACATTTATGATGGTCGCAGCATCCCACCTTCAGGATCCCCATTAAAGATCTTTCCACCTAACTTCTGAGCAGCAAAACACTGGGGATACCAGCAGGAAGTTGCTGGTTGAAATGTGAAATTGCCTTGCACAACCCACAGCGATTTGCTTAACAATGGCAGTGGAACAATACTTCAATATTTGTTTTGTCACGTGCCTACCATAATGATAAAAAAGCTCTTCTTTACATTTCCAACATTCATTTGAGGTGTCTTTAAACATTCTGGACAATATGTCCAGTGCTAGATACACACAGTATGTGATCTTTTAAAAGTTTTCTTCGATAGTTTAATGTGAGTTTTAGAGGTTTCATCCACGTATTTTCCCATTGTTCAAAGCATTATATTACATCCAAAGTTCTTTGCCCACTGAACCACAAAAAGCTTTACATATTCATCCCCCAAGTTCAATTACAGTTTATAAACCTTAGCAATAGCACTCCTTTGGGGTGTCTTGACCTGATGCTGCTGCCACATCCTAAAATCTTGGGACTCAGTGGTGGGAGTCAAATTTTTTTTAACAGTTCTGTGGGCATGGCTTGGTGGGTGTGGCAGGGGAAGGATACTGTAAAATCTCTGATCAGAGGTAATATTTGCCGGTTCTCCGAACTACTCAATATTTCCACAACGGGTTCACCACAACTGGTCAGAAACTGCTGAATACCACCTCTGTTTGGGAGCCACAGGAAATCAGCTTTAAAGTTTTGGGATGTAGAGATCTTTGATCTTCACTGAGAGTCACCCCTAAAAAAGCTGATTCTGTCAAAACATCATTAACTTTTAGGGCTGAGCTCATAACTAATCTTTGTAAGGTTAAGTAGCATCCCATTTCACTATTTCACTTGGCTCAGTTGCAAAGGTCGGTTGCTAGAAGTCAAAAACGACTTAATAGCTTTTAATCAGTGGAAATATGTTGCAAACGCCTTAGGTGGAGACGGGACAAGCGTGCTTTTCTGCCTGTCTGGAGATAGTGCTCAAACAGGGAACATTGTGCCTAGAAAGCCGACAATACAGTGAGCGGTTTCTGTAGTTGAGCTTAAACGAGTTAAAACCATCGAGTACTGTACTGCTAGAAAGGTTGGAAGGTGACGGGAAGAGTAGAAGAAAGTCCAGTTAGCCGAGCTTCCTCTTACGGATGGCTCATGGGAGGAAGGTAGTTTGCAAAGCGACTTCTGTGCTCTTCCCAGGATGAAAGCAGCAGCTGGAAGGTGAGTTGGGGGCAGCAGGTGGGAGGAGAGTCCGGGAGCAAGCTCGCTTCCCTCCACGGTCTGGAAGCAGAGAAGCGTGTCAGCTGCTGCTGCTGCTGCTGCAGGTTCCTTCCCTCCCCAGATCGGAGCCCGCTGGGGCTGCACGTTGTGAAACTGGTGGCTGCAATTTTCTGCTGGGGGGAAGATTTGAAAAGTCTCCTTCAAGTGAAGGTGGATCCTTTGGGAATGGCTCCCCTCCAGAGGTTGTGGGGGCTCCGTCACTGGAGGATTGTAACACAGCTGGAAAGAACCTTGGAGGTCTTAATGTCATTTCAGACAAATGGCTGTCCAGTCTGTTCCAAAGCCACCATTGAAGGAACACCCACAACCTCTGGAGGGAGGCCATTCCCGAAGAACCAGCCTTAACTCAAAAGAGACTTTTTAAGTCTTCCAGGCAACAGAAAATTGCAGCCATTCTGTTCCACTGGTTAATTGTTCTCACTGTTAGGAAATTTTTCCTTAGTTGTAGGTTGCTTCTCTCCTTGATTAGTTTCCATCCATTTGTTCTTGTCTTGCTTTATGGTGCTTTGGAAAATAAGTTGACCCCCCTCAAGTATTGCAACACTGCTATCAAGTGACCCCTAATCTTTCCTTTCACTAGACTAGACATACCCAATTCCTGTAACCCTCCTTTATATGTTTTAGCCTCCAGCCCGTTCATTATCCCTACTGTCTTCTCTGTGCTTTTTATAGTCTCAACACTTTTTTTTATATTGTGTTGGTGAAAACTGGTTGCGGTGATCCAAGTGTGATCTTAACCAAAGGATTATAAATTGGCACTAATACTTCGTGTGATCTTGATTCTATCCCTCTGTCTAGGCAGCCAGTTTTTCAAGCTTCTTGAGTTGTTTTCCCCTTTTAAGATTTTCATCCATGGAATCCTTCCCAAGCTGTTTGGTTTGTTAAAATCAACTGTTTTAAAGTCTAAGACGTTAGTTTGATTTTGCTCTATCGCTTGTGTCTGCATTACATTGAATTCCAGTATGACAATCATTCTCCTCCAAATTACCTGCAATTTCAAACCATCACCCCCTCTATAATTTCATCTCTGCCAGTAAGAATTTAGATCACTATAGGAGACCCCTAGTTCCCTCTTCTACCTTTTGGATGACAAAGTTAGGAATCTAATGGAATTTAAGGACAGGGAATTTAAGACAGGGCTGTCAAACTGGCGGGCCAGATGCATCACATGCGGGCCACGCCCACCCCAGGTCCGCAAAGGGGGAAAATGTCACAAAATGTCATGTGACGGCAATGTGACATAGCAAGTTTGACACCCGTGCTTTAAGACAAGATTGGTCAGCCATTTTTCCGGAATGATATAAGGCATATGAGAAGGAGATTGGACTAGAACGGGTAGGGAACCTTGGCTCTTTTATCACTTATGGACTTCAACTCCCAGAATTCCTGAGTGAGCCATAAAAGGTTCCCCATTCCTGGCCTACTGGTTTTTCAGTTGTGAGGGAAATCAATTTTTTACTGGAATGGGATTGTTTGATATACAAATGTAGGACATATAAAGAATATATAAAGAATATGTCCTACATTTGTATATTAAACAGTCCCATTCCAGTCAAAAATTGATTTCCCCCACAACTGAAAAACCAGTAGGCCAGGAATGGGGAACCTTTTATGGCTCACTCAGGAATTCTGGGAGTTGAAGTCCATAAGTGATAAAAGAGCCAAGGTTCCCTACCCCTGGACTAGAAGACCTCCAAGGTCCCTTCCAACTCATAACTTATTCTGTTATGGACTTGCTATTCTCTTGACAACAAAATTGGACTGATTCTGCCACTAGTCTTTTTCTGGGATCTTTGTTTTTTTAACTTCCATGTCTTGCCCATAAGCACAGTATATCCTATTGGTGCCGCATCCATGTATTAACCAGGTTCAACTGTTTTTTTTTTTTTTTTAAAAGCTATTGAGGACCTTGGGATGTTCAGTTGTGTAGGTAGTCCTCGCTTACCATTTGTTCTCTGAGCCTTTAAAGTTACAGTGACACTATTAAAGCAGATGTACACCTGGTCCAGAAATCTGTGTTCATCGTAGCACTTGTTCAGTGACCTGAACAAGTCAGCAGTTCCTGTGGTTATGAAGCTGCAGAAAGAGGAGATACACCAACTTGGGTTCTGCCAACCGTTGCACATTTATGATGGCTGCAGCATCTCACACTCAGGATCCCTATTTGTGATCTAGATTCTGATGCGCAAAATTAGTGGGAATGCTGGCAGGAAATTGCAAGCTGCAGTTTGTGAAATTGCCTTTAAGAACCCACAGGGATTTGCTTAACAACGGCAGAGGAACAGATGTAAATTGGCACTGTCATGTCACATCAGGCTTTAGGACCAGCTGCTTAGTGACACAGAAGCCAGTCCCAATTGCACTCAGTAACTCAGGACTGCTTGAATTGGGATGTCACCAGACTGTAGGCAGTATTTTCTCCTCTTTATTTGCAGCTGAGGACTTTCATGAGCAAAACTGGTGCTTCAAATCTTGCAGAGGCTTTAGGCAACATTTCATCAGTTAAAATCCCATATCTCTAAATTTAGCTCAGAAGGTTTGACTAACCATTTTGGGACATTTTGTCAGGCTGAAAACTCATGGAGCTTCCACATATATTCATTTGCAGGTTTTTGTATCCGTATTTCTTGTTAGAGTTTGCAGCAGAAATTCAAGTCCAGAAACACACAGATGACTGATTCAGCAGGATTCATTAAACTGCTTTTTATATAAAATAAATGAGTAAAGTTTACAATACTATTGGTAGATTCTTTCAATGTAACATAAGCAAAAAATATAAGCAGCATGTGATGACCCGTAGTCTCTCAAAATAACCCAAAACATACATTAAAGTCTGGTAATGCCTTCACTGTTTTATTAGGCACAGTTTAAAGTCACAAAAGTAAATAATGAGGCAAAAGGAAACCAAAAATAAACCGCATTGACGAGAGTTCTGAAGCAAGCCAAGATAATTAAACATATATTCCAGGAAGATAATGGGGAGAGTCCATGGGAAGAACACCAACAAAGATAAACCTTTTTCAAAGGAAACACTAAACTTTGACTCCAGCAATTCTGACTATGCAGTTACAAACCTATATACATAGCTCCCAGCTGCAGACCATGAGGAGGATCATGGTAGACCTTGCTTTTGTCTGATCCTCTCCTCCCTGCGTGCCCTAGGATGGATAGGGGATGGGCCTGGATCCTCTTCTGATTGCTCTGCCCTTCCCCAGCCTCCTCCACTACCTCTGGAGCCACACTCCCACTCCCTGTTGGCTGTTCCTCTTCTTCCTCAGAGTCAGTCTCCACCAGGGGAATGACACAGCAGCAGCTCAGAGCAGAACTCAGTTTCAGTAAGCAAGCAATTTAGTTTTTCTTTCACTTTAGAGAACAGAACAGAGATAAATCATGCCCAGATTCTAAGTTTCAGCCCCCAATTCATCTCTCATTGGCTGACCTTACTAAGCTCTATTCCAGTTCATGAATATACTCTGACATTTCCTTTTGTATGCATACGTCTACAATTATATAATCTATCCCCAGTACATCCAGATATATTTGATGATAACCCTTTGCAATGCTAAGAATTTGTGATTGACCCAAGTTAACAACGTAATTTCATTGTTGAATAGATATCTTCCATGTATCAAATGAATCATAATTAATGTAAGAGGTTATTCTAGCATGTGGCATGTTTGCTTTTTTGCTGTAATGTATATTTTTTTTCACATATTCTGCAACCATTTTATACACAATTAAAGTTACACTTTTCTTTGAAACTTGTAGAGAAAGAGGATGGCAATAAGAGCACTCTGGACAACTGAGAATAACAAGCAACGTTGAAAAGGAAATAAAATTGATCCAGAAATCAAAATATATTCAATTTCCTTCAGAAAACCACACAATTTTTCTTCTCCAGCAGCTGATAGACAAAAGAGAGAAAATTCACATGAGATTTTGAGCGGGAAAAAGTAGAGTATTCAAAACTCAAGGTTACATTGCATAAAAGATCAAGGAATATTATTTTTCATTCAGAAAAAGACGGAAATGTCTGGAAGTTAGGGGAAAGGAAAAGGTCTTATTGGGCAGTGCATGTAGGATAGACAATGATGCAGGCCTCACTCTGGGAAGAAACAAACGGCTTGAATCAAAGCACTACTGAACAAGGGATCATCCATAGTTTTGACCTCAAGAATATCAGTTGTGGAAAAGCTCCATAGATCTGCTTATTGTAAGAAAAGCACAGATTGCAAATCATAGCTGATTAAGCAAGAAGATCTAAACTGGAGAAAAGCCATACAAATTATCTGAATATGACAAAAGATTTAGTTGGAACAGCTCCCTTGTGGTTCATGGAACTACCCACATAGGGGAGAAGCCATACGAGTACTTCCAATGTGGTGAATATTTTAGTGAGCATGGCAACATGGTGATACATCACAGGACACCTATCACATAAGAATGTCCAGATGGTGTGAAAGTTTCTTTGGAAATTACCACCTCACGAGACAACACAGGAAAGAAACCCTTTGAATGCCCTCTCTGTGAGAAAGGTTTTGGTCTGAATTGCCACTCATGAGATATCAGAGGACTGAACACAGGGAAAAAAAACATTTGAATGTCCTTTCTGTGGGAAAGATTTCAGTTACAATTCCAGCCCGCTGGTACACCAGAGGACTCACATGGGATAGAAACCCTTTGAATGTCCTATCTGTGGGGAAAGTTTCAATCACAATTCCAGCCTATTGCACACCAGAGGAGTCATATAGGAGAGAAACCCTTTGAATGTCCTGATTGTGGGAAAAGTTTCAGTCGGAATTATAAGCTGGTGACACAGCAGAGGACTCATATAGGAGAGAAACCATTTGAATGTCCAGATTGTGGGAAACATTTCAGTGAGAATTATGAGTTGGTGATACACCAGAGGACACACACACAGGAGAGAAACCCTTGGAATGTCCTGATTGTGGTAAAGGTTTCAGTAAGAATTCCAACCTGGTGAAACACCAGAGAACTCACACAGGAGAGAAACCATTTGAATGTCCTGGTTGTGGGAAAAGTTTCAGTTGGAATTATAAGCTGGTGACACAGCAGAGGAGTCATATAGGAGAGAAACCATTTGGATGTCCAGATTGTAGGAAACATTTCAGTGAGAATTATGAGTTGGTGATACACCAGAGTACACACACACACAGGAGAAAAACCCTTGGAATGTCCTGATTGTGATAAAAGTTTCAGTAAGAATTCCAACCTGGTGAAACACCAGAGAATTCACACAGGAGAGAAACCATTTGAATGTCCTGGTTGTGGGAAAAGTTTCCCTCACAATTCTAGCCTGGTGACTCCCCAGAGTCAGGGAAAAAACATATCAGTGTCCAGATTGTGTGAAGAGTTTCCTTTGGAATTTTGAACTGTTGGGACACCAGGGGACTCGCACAGGAGAGAAACCATATGAGTGCCCAGACTGTGGGAAAGATTTCAGTACTAAGGATAGCCTTAAAAATCATGTCCTTATACACACAGGGGAGAAAACATTTAAGTGCCCTGAGTATGGACGGTGCTTCAGGAAACATTCCACCCTTATTGCACCCTTATCCTAAAGTGATGAGTGATGACCTAAAGTGATGAATGTAGAGAAGGCTTGAATTTTAAGTCCAGCTGAGAAACTGACTCTTATTTGACTACAAAGAATTTGCTTGATTGTCATCAAATATGTCCTAGTATTAGATGGGAAGAAGGAAAGAAAAAATTGGAATATGTTAATTTGATAATGGCTAGCTAGATATTTATTTCTGCAGAAATGGTGCAATTCAGCAAAAATCTTTTTAAGAGTGTTCTCTCCATTTTTATCATAATAAACAATAGAAATGCCACATGCAGAGTCCCAGCCGCCTTCTCCCTGGGTATACTCAAGATTTTCCACCCCAGAATTTCCCAGGCACCATCTCTTTAGGATAAGAGCACTCAGGCTATAGTTAGAGATTGCGGCTCCTCATACAAGGAGAAAACAAGAGGAAAGAGAAATAGTTTCTCTTTTCCTAACAATTCCATTGGGTACAATGCTTATCTTTTCCTAACAATTCATTGAACCAAGCATGTCTGCTCAAATTGTGAATGAGACATGCAAGTGGAAGAAACCATATGAATAGCAAATACATTGGAGTTTGGGGCAATGACAAAAGCAGTATAAAATTTCAGATGTATAGGCTGTTCTGCCTTGCAGGTGACCTTCATGGAGAAGAGCTATAGGAATATTGAGTTGAGGAGAAAAGGGATTGTGGTTTTGAGCACAGGATCTCCAGCTTTATTCGCAACTCCTGCTGTGATCTCCTTCCCTTGGAGGTGCCTTCTTGTTAGTCTTTGATAGCTGGGAGGTGTGAGCAGAACCAAGGTATTGATACTTTTGTCGTTCCTCCCTTGGTAGGGATATGTGAGGGAAAGAATTGTACAGTAGGTAATGTTTCATTTCTAAAACAGCATTGCATAAAGAATCATGAATAGATTTTGAGGGTGGGGAGGAAAGTTTCAGCATTTCTGTAAACATTGGGACAATGTAATGCAAAGCTCTCTTTCCAACACGGGAGACCTTTCCTGTTTTTTCACTTCTCTCCCAGGATTCCTTAATTTGTTTCAAAAATTCCTTCAGTTAAAGTGGAACATTATTTGTAGCAGCAAAAGTGATACTTTAGCTGTGCAGATGGATTATACTGATTTTGTTGGGATTGGAAGACACCAAAGAATTCCAAGTTTGTTTATTTCACCAAGATTCAAAAAGACAGGTTTAGTAGGCCACATTGCATCTGATCCCTTTGAAGGACCAGGAGCTGATCAGGACTGGCCTGTGGAGAAACCAAGAGGCTCTTGGCCTGAGCCTCAAGCTCCAAGTGACTCTGAATTTAAATATGTGCAAAATTTCTACAATTTAAAATAGTAAAATGCTTAATATGTTTAATCACTTTTCCTTTTTCTGTTTACTTGGTGTCATATTTTAGTGCACATCTTTATCATGTCTCATTTTATTATGGTTAGGAGTTGGAAACCCTCCCAATGATCCCAAAGCTTCTGAATCTCTTACAGGACTATATAAAAATATCAAGCAAAATTTAATAAAGCCAACCTAAGAGTCAGAGAGAATGATCTACATGTCAGAGTTCCAAGTAACAGGCCCAATGAAATCAAAACTCTGTGGCTTGAACTCTCCTCAAAGTAATTGTTTATTAGGAATGCCATATTGGCATAGTTGGTGAACATCCAACTCTGAAGGACACGAGGTTCTCCCCACCCAAATCAAAACCCAAAGTTCTTGTCCCTTGGTCACAGACCTTCTTCGGCTGTCTTTGGTCCACGCCCTTCCAGACACCTGGTGGGGAGGTCCTTGGCTCCCATGGGAAAGAATGTTATTTTGTTTATAACTCCCCCAGTTATCTCTGCCTCCCCCCTCGTGTTCCCTCAGCAGCAACCGACTTGCTGTGGCAGCCCTGAAGATTTTCAAAATTGTTTCAGGGCTGACAGCACGTTTTAGTTACCGTAGAGGAGAAAAGCAGATCCACCCAAATCAAATGAGCTTGTATGAAACTGAGGGGTTCACTCGCCCTCAAGTGCCCGTTGCTCCCAGTACTGCTGTTGGGGTTATCCCCATCGTTGTCTGTTGGAGAGCTTTATGGTGCTCCAAAGCCTGCCGCTATTGCCTCCTCCCTCACAAAAGCTGAAATACGGTGGGCAGAGGGCTGAGGGTGACATTGTGTGTGTTTTCCCCCCCAGCGCCATGGGTAGACCATGAAGTCACTGAAGCCCGGGATGGTAGGTATGGGTGGTGGTCATTCTATTCATTGCTGCTGCCCACAAAGAGAAGGTTGACGGTGGCGGAGGGAGACCTGTTCTGGGCCTGCCATGCTCAGCCAAAGGGTGCAGTCCACCTTGGGAAGGAGGGCGAGGCTCGGCCACCTTTTGGGCCTGGCTCTTGGCTTCCACAAGGCCTCCAGGTGGCTGCCACCTGCTCGTCCTCCCTCCCCTCTGCTTTGGGTCTCATATCTAGCCCACAACAAGGGGATGTGCCGCTTCCAGGCCAGCCCGGCCAGCAGGTTGGTAAGCAGGTGGCCCTCAGAGGAGAGTGCTACACTGGAGCTGAGTCCGCTGTATTGCTAGAAAGGATGGGAGGAAAGGAGAAGCGCAGAGGAACTTCTCTTCTGGATGACTGATGGGAGGAAGATGGTGTGCATAGTGGCTTTTGTGCTCTCCTAAGGAGCAAAGCAGCAGCTGGAAGGTGAGTTGAGGGCAGGGCAACAAACTAGGCTGAAGCATAGCAGCTGCTGCTGCATGTTCCTTCCCGCCCCAAATTTAAGCCCACTGGTACTGTAAACTGTGAACCTGGTGGCTGCAATCTTCTGCTGGTGGGAAGATTTAAAAATCTGTTTCAAGTTAAGGTTGATTCTTTGGGAATGGCTTCCCTCCAGATGTTGTAGGTGCTCCATCACTGGAATGAGCTGAAACTTCTGTCCCAATCCCCTGCTCATTTCAGACAAGTGGCTGTGCAGTCTCTTTCTAAAAGCCACCACTGATGGAGCACCTACAACTCCTGAAGACAAGCTGTTCCACTGGTTAATTGTTCTCACTGTCAGGAAGTTTCTCCTAACAGGAAGTCCTACGTTGTTTCTTTCCTTGATTAGTTCCACCCATTGCTTCTTGTCTTGCTTTCTGGTGCTTTGGAAACTAAAATTAAAACCCTTTTCTTTATGTCAACTCCTCAAGTATTGGAGCTCTGTTCATCCGTTCAGTGTTTGTATTTTTATTTCCATGTCTTGCCAATAAGTATGGTATTTCCTTTATCGTCTATGTATTAACCAAGTTCAATTATGCTTAATCCAGCACTTTCTTTTAAAAAATAGCTATTGAGGATCTTTTGTCATCTTTGATTGCATAGGTGGTCCTCACCACTTCTTCCTTGAGCCTTCAAAGTTACTATGACATGGGGATGTCACCAGAGTACCTGTGGACAGTGTTTTCTGCTCTTATTTGCAGCTGAGAACTTCCATGAGCAAAAATGGTGCTTCAAATCTTGCAGCGGCTTTTGGCATCATTTCATCACTTAAAACCCCTAGATCTCTAAATTTAGCTCAGAAGGTTTGACTGTAATCATTTAGGGACATTTTGTCAGGTTTGAAAGACAGATTTTTGCCATGCATACATATGTAGGTGGGTGTATCTATTTCTCGCTGTAGGCATATATCTGCAATTATATAATCTATATCCAGCACTTCCAGATATATTTGATGGTAACACTTCGCATTGCTAAAAATTTCTGATTGACTCCAATCAACAACTGAATTTGAATGGATATTTGAACATGGAGCTCAGTAGTCCTCAGTATATCAAATGAATCATAAATAATATAAGAGATTATTCCAGTATAGGGGCCTGTTTGCTTTTTCATTGTAATATATAATATAATATTTATGTTAAGTAATATAATTTTTATTTTTTCACATCATTTCTAATCATTTTATAAACAATGTTATACTTTTCTTTGAATTTTACAGATAGAGAGGATGGCAATAAGAGCACTCGGGACAACTGTAAATAAAAAGCAACATTGAAAATAGAAGAAAATCAAGCCAAAAATCAAAATATTTTCTACTTCCTTCAAAAAAACCACACAGTTCTCCTCCTCTTCTAGAAGTTTAGACAAAAGAGAGATAATCAAGAAAGAATAAACAGATTATGCACAACTCGAGGATACACTACATGAAAAGTCAAGGGAGATTATTTTTCTTTCAGCAAAAGAGGGAAATATCTGGAAGTCAATGGGGAGGAAAAGGTCAATAACAAAGGTCACTTAGAACAGACAGGGATGCAACCTGTGAGGAAGAAAACTGCTTGAATGAAAGCACCACTAAACAAGGCAGTGTCCATATTTGTGTCTTCCTCAAGAATATCAGCTGTGGAAAAGCTCCATAGATTTGCCTATTGTGGGAAAAGCACAGGTTGCAAATCACAGCTGATTATGTAGTAGAGGAGCCAGAAAGGAGCAAAGCCATAAAAATTACCTCAATGTGGCAAAAGCTTCTGTCAGAACAGCTCCCTTATGGTTCATGGAAACACCCACACAAGAGAGAAGCCATAAAAGTGCTCCCAATGCGGTAAATGCTTTAGTGAGTATGGCAACGTGGTTATATATCAGAGGTTTCATAGCAGGGACAAAATGTATGACTCTGCAGATTGTGTGAAAGTTTCATTAGAAATTCCCAGGTCATGAGACCAAAGGACTCACACACAGGGAAAAACCATTTGAATATCCTTTCTGTGGGAAAAGTTTCAGAATTCCAGTCTGGTGAAGCATCCAAGGACTCTCACAGAAGTGAAACCGTTTGGATATCCTGATTGTGGAAAATTTTCAGTCATAAAATTCCATTCTGATTATACATCAGTATATTGACTCTAAGGAAAAACTATGAGAAAAGGGATTATGGGAAAAGCTTCATTAGAAATTTCCATCTCACGAGACACCAGAGAACTCACACAGAAGAGAAACCCTTTGAATGTCTGATTATGGGAAAACTTTCAGTTGTAATTCCAACTTGGTGATACACCAGAGGAATCACAAAGGAGAAAAACATTTTCACTGTCCTGACTGTGGGAGAATTCCAGCCTGGTAATACATCACAGGATTCACTCCATGGAGAAACCCTATGAGTGTCAAGAATGTGGGAAAGGTTTTATTAGAAATTCCCACCTCATGAGACACCATAGGACCCACACAGGAGAGAAACCTTTTGAATGTCCTCTCTGTGGGAAATGTTTTAGTGATAATTCCACACTGGTGAAACACCATAGGACTCACACAGGAGAGAAACCCTTTGAATGTCCTCTTTGTGGGAAACGTTTTAGTGATAATTCCACACTGGTGAAACACCAAAGAACTCACACAGGAGAAAAACCTTTTCAATGTTCTGATTGTGGGAAACGTTTCATTAGAAATTCCCACTTCATGATACACCAGAGGATTCACACAGGAGAGAAACCTTTTGAATGTCCTATCTGTGGGAAAAGTTATAGTGATAATTCCAGCCTGGTGAAACACCAGAGGACTCACACAGGTGAAAAACCCTTTGAATGTTCTGACTGTGGGAAAAGATACAGTCAGAATTCCTACCTGGTAATACATCAGAGAATTCACACAGGGGAGAAACCCTTTGAATGTCCTGACTGTGGAAAAAGGTTCAGTCAGAATTCCTCCCTGGTAGTACATCAGAGGATTCATACAGGAGAGAAACCCTTTGAATGTCCTATCTGTGGGAAAAGTTTCAGTCACAATACCAGTCTGATGAATCACCAGAGTACCCACACTGGAGAGAAACCTTTTGAATGTCCTGACTGTGGAAAAGGTTTTAGCCAGAATTCCCACCTCATGAGACACCAGAGGACTCATCCAGGAGAGAAACCCTTTGAATGTCCTATTTGTGGGAAAAGTTTCTGTGAGGATTCCTATCTCATAATACACCAGAGGACTCACACAGGAGAGAAACCCTTTGAATGTTCAGATTGTGGGAAAAGTTTCAGTCGAAATTCCTATCTTATGAACCACCAGAGGACTCACACAGGAGAGAAATCCTTTCAATGTCCAGATTGTGGGGAAAGTTTTATTAGAAATTTCCACCTCGTGAGACACCAGAGGACTCACACAGGAGAGAAACGCTTTAAATGTCCTGATTGTGGAAAAAACTTCAGTCAAAATTCCCACCTCATGAGACACCAGAGGACTCACACAGGAGACAAACCCTTTGAATGTCCTGATTGTGGGAAAAGTTTCAGTCAGAATTCCCACCTCATCAACCACCAGAGTACTCACACAGGAGAGAAACCCTTTGAATGTTTTGACTGCGGAAAAAGTTTCAGTCGAAATTCCCACCTCATGAATCACCAGAGGACTCACACAGGAGAGAAACCTTTTGAATGTCTTGATTGTGGGAAAAGTTTTAGTCGTAATTCCTATCTTGTAATACACCAGAGGACTCACACCATGGAGAAAACTTTCAAATGTCCAGTCTGTGGACTTTACTTCAAGCATAAATCATACCTAATTGCACACAAGGAAATTCACATGAGGCAAAATTTGAGTTTAGAGAAGCTTTGAATTTCATTTGTGATCTTCCATTCAGAAAGTGTAGTTGAGAAATTGACTGTTTGAATTCTGGCCTGGTTATTTTTATTCAATTTTTTCTCAGGATTAGGTGGGTTTTAAGGATTTAAGTTTTTTTTTTTTTTAAGGATTAAGTGGGTTTTAAGGATTAAGAGAGAAAAGGAAAGTGGAAAATGGCTAACTGCCATTTTCTGGTTATCAGCAGAATCTTTTGGATATTTCCTTTTGCAGAAGTAGTAGAATTCCTGGTTTTGTATGTTGATTATGGACCCACAAGTGGAGTTTCACTACCTTGGTTTGCTCAGATTTTAAGGCTCAGAATTCCCCAGCCAGCATAAAAATAGTCCTCTAGATAAAACTATTATTGGTCTTGCAATTATGGTTGTATGTTGCAACAAGTGAGATTGCTTTCCTTAACTACCCAAATCCCCCTACTCTCCCTGAGGCAGTTATTAATCAAATGTACAGGTTTAATAAATCAAATGTGCAGGATTTGTGGAAATGGGTGCCATTTTGCCACACTGTGGCAAAATGCACACTATCATGCAGAAGAGGGACAAATGTGTTTTGCTACCTTAACATGAGGAAAAAAATGTACAGTAGAAAATGTTCCTTTTGAATTATGTTACAATTATCAGTAGGTTTTAACATGTAAAAATGGGTATTGTCATTGTTGCTATGAACATTAGGGCAAGGCAAGATGCTCAGAGTTGCCTCAAACTGTGAGATGAGTATCTATTAAGTTTAATAAAAAATGAATTTAATAATAAAAAGGTAATGTAAAGCTCATTTCCCAACTCTTTGTCAGTGATGAGGACTCCATACATACAGTGGGTTTCTAGCGCACTACAATTATATGGTATACTTGGACTTCAGCAAGACATTTGACAAGATGAACCATAACTTACTTCTAGCTAATATAGACCGATGTGGGATAGACAGAACCTGCACCAGGTGGATTCGCAGTTGAATGACAAACCACACTCATTCAATAGTCCTCAATGAAGTAGATCTACATGGAGAGAAGCATGCAGTTGGGTACCTCAAGTCTTAGTCTTGGGCCCAGTACTCTTCAACATCTTCAGAAATGATCTAGATGAGGAGATAGAAGGGGAACTCATGAAATTTGCAGATGACACCAAGGTGGAAACTGAACAAGGAGCGATTTAACCTGGAAATGAGAAACTTTCTGATAGTGAGAACAATCAACCAATGGAATAGAAGTTGCCCTCGGAAGTTGTGGGAGCTTCATCACTTGAGATTTTCAAGAAGAGATTGGACTGCCATTTGTCAGAAATGGTGTAGGGTCTCCCACTTGGGCGGGGGGTTGGACTAGATGACTTATAACGTCCCTTCCAACTCTGATTATCTGTTATCTGGGTGGAAGAGCCAATATTTTAGTAGCCTCAAGATCCAGATTCCGAGAGACATGAGCATTGGGCCAGCAAAATCGGCAGTGGTGAGAAAAGTAAGGTCTTACCCTTAGGTAGGAAAAACCAAACACACAGATAGAGAATAGGTAGTACCTGGCTCAACAGTATTAAATGTTAGAGGAATCTATCTAGGTGTCCTACTGGACAGGCATGAGCCAGTAGTGTGCTGCAGCTGCTAAGAAAGGCCAATGAAGTCCTATGCTGCACCGACAGAGGGATTGTGTCAGGAGAACAAATAATAGTACTGCTTCACACTATGCTAATGAGACCACACTTAGAACACTGCATCAAGTTCTGGTCATCACAACACAAAAAAAAAATATTAAAGACCCTGGAAAGTGCAAAGAAGAGCAACTATGATGATAAAGGGTCTGGACACTAAATTGTATGATAATCAGTTGAGGGAGTTATAATTAGTAGACTATTGAATAAAAGGCTTAGAAAGAAGCATGGTAAGGAGCTTTTAAGAAGTGTTTACGCTATGCTTACTGTGGCATCCTGGGAAATGCTTAGACCCACAAACCCTTCCATTTGGAAGAGAATCCATTTGTGTGCACTCATAATCCCAAATGCCTCCATCAGTCCCAGAGGAAGGGGAGCTCTCAGAGCAGAAATATCTCACCACAATCCTTCATATCCTTCTGAGTAACCACCAGCTGGATAGGAGAATGATTATTTCCTCCCCACGATGCTTCCAGCAAATGACATCTGGTGCAAATGACTTTTTTCTCTGGGTATAATACAGATAGTCCTCATTTACCATTTGCCTCATTTAGTAACCATTCAAGATTATTATGATGGTATATAAAAAACAGTTTGGCAAACAATCTTTGCATTTACAACCATCACATTGTTCCCCAATCCTGTGATGGCCATTAGCATGCTTCCCAACCAGCTTAAGGCAAAATTCAAGTGGAAGACAGAAATAAAATAAAAGGTAGCAGTCATTTGATGTCTCACTTAGTGTCCCTGTTGATTTGCTTAATAACCAAAAGAGGTCAAAAGCCTGTAAAGCAATTTGCCAGAATTGCCCATCACAATTGTGGTCACTTCTTCCTGCAATTGAGGGAGAGACCAATGTGCAATAGGGAGTCTCTCTGGATGGCTTTCCTATTAGAGAGCTGGTGGGCTGCAGGACGGAAGGTGTTGTTGCTGGACTAGGAGTGGGGACACCCAAATTCCAGTCTCTCCTCAGCCATGAAAGGCCCCTCCAGTGGTGGAATTAAAAATGTTTTACTACCGGTTCTGTGGGCGTGGCTTGGTGGTCATGTGACTGGATGGGCGTGGCTTAGTGATCATGTGACTGGGTGGGCGTGCTTGGTCATGTGACTGGGTGGTCATGGCTTGGTGGTCATGTGACTGGGTGGGCGTGGCCAACTCAATGTCAGTCACATCAAGGGGTGCCTCACCTGGCCCCTCCCCTCCCAGCCATTCCTTGTCACCCAGCCTCAAATTATCTATAGTTCTGTAAAAATGTTGTTCACCTTTTTTGACTTTATTATCTGCATACTATAGATGTACCCTCATGGACCACTGAAAGGAGGAAATGACTCACATGCTTTACCCAAGAGTGTGATAGGCAACAGGCTTTTAAGGGGCTGCCACAAAGAAAGGGGGACAATGTATTTTCCAAAGAAGCAGAATGCAAACAAGAAGCAATGGATGGAAACTGAACAGAGAGAAGCAACCTAAAACTAAGGAGAAACTTCCTGACAGTGAGAACAATTAACCAGTGTAACTCAATGTCTCCAGAAGTTCTGGGTGCTCAATCACTGGAAGTTTTTAAGAAAAGACTGGACAGCCATTTCTCAGAAATGGTATAGGGTTCACCCCAAGGTCCCTTCTAAGTATTATTTTGACACCTTTCCCAGGATTTCTACTCAGAGTTTGGCATCCTCAGTTTTCTTGCCTGAGCTGGGGGTTGGACTAGAAGACCTCCAAGGACCCTTTTCAACTCTTGTTAAACATGTGTATTTGATGCTCTGGACTATTGACATTGAATGCATGTAAACCCTGAAAAATATGTGGTAGCCCTGGGCACAAGAAAGGCAGAAAAATCACTCTATGTGTAGGGACAGTGTAAAATATTAACACATGATAAATAGTGGAACAATTAAAAATAATAGCACAGAGTTTTATCTCTCTCTCTCTCTTCCTATTCTTTCTTTTCTTTCTTTCTCTCTCTCTCTCTCTTTCTTTCTTTCTTTTCTTTCTTTCTTTCCTCCATCCCTCCCTCTCTCTCTCTCACACACACACACACAGAGCACTTAACAGACAAGCATTTTGGAAGCAGCTCCTTTAAATTTCTCCAAGGCTGGAGTGGATTCCTCCACCCCCTCTGTCAGACTGCAATCCTTCTCACTCCAGACATTTTAACTCACACGGGGAAAGCGATACTTGCAGCGTCCATGGGGAATCCTTGGAGAAGTTTTTAAAGGACCTGCTGCTTCCAAAATGCATTTCTTTTACATTGCAAAAGTGCTCCAAGGCTCGATTCACCCCCACCCCCTCTGTCAGACCGCACTCCTTCTCACTCAAACACTTTAACTCACATGGGGAAAGCGATACTTGCAGCGTCCAAGCCTTTCTTCCTTTCCCCCAGGGAGAAAGAGGATGTGGAGAATGGAAAGCTAGAACAACTATCACAAGTAAGCGACCGGGTTGGGGGTGTGGCCAGCCAGGGGTTGCCACCAGTTCGGCGACCCATGCCAAATAACCACTACCGGTTCGCCCGAATAGGTGAGAACCGGTTGAATACCACCTCTGGGCTCCTCCACTTGGTCTAGTTCTTGCTTCTTGCATTGGGAGCTTCTTCCTCTTTTTCTGTAGTGATGATGAGTGAATCCTTGGGAGGCCCAAACAAACAAGTTAGGGATAATCATTATGGAGAAAGTCTTATTGATGTGATCACTGAAGTGAAAAAATAACATGCATAATCAATAAAAAAAAATGCTAGCTGCCTTAGGTAGAGATGGAAGGACATGGTTTTCAGCTTTATGTCATTAAACAGAGCACTATAGATGAGCAATGCCCATGCTAAACAACTGAAGAGCATTGGTAACTGAGGCATAAAGAGTTTAAACATTTGAACAGTAAATTCCTAGAGAGGATTTGGAGGAGCTTCCTCTTCCTGCTGTCCACTGAGAGGGAGGAGGGAGGGAGGGAGGCCCTTCTGGTCTTCCCAGGGTGGAAGCAGCAGCTGAAAGGTGAGCCGAGCACAGGTGGGGGAGAGGCAGGAATCAAGTAGGGCTCTTTGGGTTTCCCTAGGGTGTAAAAACCGAGAAGCAACAAGGCTGAAACATGCCAGCTGCTACATATTCCTTCCCTCCTCAAATTGTATTCCACAGGTGGTGTATACTTTAAAACTGGTACTTGCATTTTTCTTGTGTTGGGAGTGTCCCGATTGTGGAATAAGTTTCAGTCAGAATTCTGATTTGGTGAGACACCAGAGAACTCACACATGAGAGAAACCATATAAATGTCTAGATTGTGGAAAACATTTCAGTCAAAATTCCAGCCTGGTGATACACCAGAGAACTCACACAGGAGAGAAAGCAAAGATTGTGGGGAAAGTTTATTTTGGAATTCAGATCTGGTGATACACCAGAAAAGTAACACAGGAGAGAAACTGTACGAGTGTCCAGATGGTGGAAAAGATTTTAGCTCTATATCTAGTCTTTTTTTTTTTTTGGTATGTTTTATTTGCAGTTTTCCTTTAACAACCAACATTTTTTGTGGCCAGTGTAATGTCTGGGTTAACATATTTTTCACACAGTACTCAAAATAATAATACAATTGCATACAATTTTTTATCTTCCAATTTCTAATCTTAATGTGCTCATTATAATTATAATATATTCTTTTATGGATCAATATATATTCTACTATTTTCCCAATTTATACTTGTTTATTTTTCCCATTTGTTGGGGTTCTTCTATATCTTCCTCCAAAAATATATTTATTTATTTTTATTTATTTTATTTTATTTGGTTTGTCAATTGCTTACAAGATAATAGGTATAAGTAAAAACATAGTTATGAATACATGGATACATATAAGAAAAACAAAAGAAACAATAGGACAGGGACGGTAGGCATGTTGGTGCGCTTATGCACGCCCCCTACAGACCTCTTAGGAAAGGGCTGAGGTCAATAGTAGACAGTCTAAGGTTAAAGGTTTTGGGGTTTGGGGAAGAAACCACAGAGTCAGGTAGAGTATTCAAGACATTGACCACTCTGTTGCTGAAGTTGTATTTACTGCAATCAAGTTTGGTGCGATTAACCTTGAGTTTGTATCTATTGTTTGCTTTTGTATTGTTATGGTTGAAGCTGAAGTATTCATTGACAGGTAGGACATTGCAATGTATGATTTTATATACTATACTTAGATCGGACCGAAGGCGGCATAGTTCCAGGTCTAGAATTTCAAGTCTGGTAGCATAAGATATTCTGCAACAAGTAGAGGAGTGGAGAACTCTTCTTGTGCAATATTTCTGGACTTTCTCAACTGTGTTAATATCAGATATGTAATGTGGGTTCCAGACTGATGAGCTGTATTTGAGTATTGGTCTAGCAAATGTTTTGAATGCTCTAGTTAGTAGTGTAATATTACCAGAGAAAAAGCTACGTAAGATTAAGTTAACAACTCTTAAAACCTTTTTGGCTATGTAGTTACAGTGGGCTCTAGCACTTAGATCATTAGAGAGGAGTACTCCAAAATCCTTGACAGAGTTTGGATCATCAACAAGGTCTTGACTATTCAGCCTGTATTTTATTTTCTGATTTTTTTTTTTGTCAATATGTAAGACAGAGCATTTATTTGTTGAGATTTGAAGTTGCCATTTGTTTGACCATTCTGATACATAGTCGAGGTCTTTTTGAAGGGTAGCAGTATTGTCTGTGGTGTTGAATAGCTTTACATCATCAGCGAAAAGAACGCAGTTGCTCTTAATATGATCACAGAGGTCATTTATGTAGAGTATGAAGAGAGTTGGTCCTAAAACACTGCCTTGGGGGACACCACTGCCGACAGGTACAGAATTTGATAGGAAGCTCCCAATTTTGACCATTTGTTGTCTCTTTGACAGGAATGCTTCTATCCAGTTATGTAGGTGTCCAGAGATACCATAAGATTTTAGTTTTAGTAGTAGTTTGACATGTACCACTGAATCAAAGGCTTTACAGAAGTCTATGTAGATTGTGTCTATTGCTTTGCCCTGATCAAGTTGTGTAGTCCGTATGTTTTTGCAGTGTAAGAGTTGCAGATTGCAGGATAGTTTTTTTCAGAAACCAAATTGTTTATTAGAGAGTAGGTTGTTTGTCTCTAAGTGGAGGATAATGGGTTGGTTAATAATTGATTCTATGACTTTACAGGTGATGCAGCATAAAGAGATTGGTCTGTCATTTTCAACTAGCCTGGGATCTCCCTTTTTGAAGACGGGGATGACCGTGGCTTGTGACCATAGTTTTGGCAAGGAGCTGGTCCTGAAAGATTTTTCAAAGATTATGCTGAGAGGTTCGGCTATGGCAGTGGATAGCTTTTTAAAGACGTAGGCACATATTCAGTCCGGTCCAATAGATAGAGATGGTTTTAGATTGCGTAGTGCTTTTTCAACATTGTCTTCTGTAAAGTTGATATGTATTAGATCATTGTAGTTGTCTGTGATTTGACTAGGAAATACTGGGCATGATCCATTGCTGTTTACAAATACTGAGCCAAAGAATGTGTTAAAGAGATTGGCTTTAATGGTGTCATCATTGCAGTCTTTACCATTAGGTCCTTTCAGAGGTGGGATGGACCTTGAGTCTTTTAGTTTGTTTACAAAATTATAGAAAGTGTGGGTGAAATTGGTGCATAGAAGGTTTTCCTCTTGTTTAATGTGATAATTGGTGCATTCAGTCTTCATCTGGTGGCATAAATTTTTGTATCAGCTTTTGAAGTTGGCAACATGACTAGATTTGTTTTTCCGCCAAAGTGATCTCTTTTTGGATTGAAGCTTCCTTATTGTTATGGGTAATCTATTTTTTCTGGTTTTTGAAGTTGTTATTGATACATATAGTTTGATGACTCTTTTGGCTTCAAGTAAAAATATGTTGTAATGGTCTTCAACAGTATGCATAGAACAGAAATTGTCAATCAAGGGATGAGAGATCGTTGTCTATAAGATCATAGTTGCCTTTTTTGAAGTTATAATTGGGGATCACATCGTTGTGTGGACGTATGTTGAGACAAAAGTCAATCATGCTGTAGTCACTGTTGGAAAAGGGTTCTTTAATTTGTATTCCATAAATTGAATTCAAACTATTGCAGAAGATGAGATCGAGGCAGTTGTTAAGTCTAGTATTGTTGGTTACTAGTTGTTCCAGTCCCAGGTTTGTTACAGCATTGTAGAAGGTTGCATGTATGGGTTCAGTTTTTCATTCGTTTAGGGTCCAGTTAATGTGAGGTAGATTGAAGTCACCAAGAAAGATAAAAGTGTGTGGGCAGGATGTTGCCAATGTTAGTAGTGAATTTAACTTGTTTACATGTTCAATGTCATAATCAGGGGCTCTGTAACATAGTAAGAATCGAAATGTGATATTTAAGGACAGTTCACAGACGATGGTCTCAGGAAGAGCAAGCTCTTGGGTAACTTGGATGTTTTTTAGATGTAAGGACTTTTTATAGAAGATAGCAACACCATTTCCTCTACGGATTTCACGATCTGAATGGTAAACATGATAATCTCTTACTGTGGTAATGGAGTCAAGGAGAGATGCATTGAGCCATGTTTCACAGACAAATATGATGTTGAATTTAGCCATATTTAGTAAGAGGAGAAATTCAGGTATTTTATTCACAAAGCTTCTTGCATTGAGTAGCTTTCATTTAAGGCCAGTTGTAGTTGGAATTGAGATAGTTAGGGATGTGCGTGCCTAGTTTTGAGTGATGGTGGGTTGGATAAGGTAGGGTTGGATGTGGAGTTGTGGGTTGTGTGACTTACTTTTGATACAATCAGCGCGGTAGTCAATGTACAGATCCTTCTCTCCATTGTCTAGATGTCTTTTGAGTTCATTGCGGAGTTCACGGGAGCGGATTCTTTGCAGTATGGATAAGTCTGGTCTTGAGCGAAGTTTTTTGTGGTTGGGATTGGTTTTTGCAATGGCGTTTATTGTATGAATGAATATGCGTTTGCTGGACTCATTTTTGCATACAACTCTACAAAATTTTGGGGCCACTTAGCCATGTAAACATTGTTGAAAGAAATATCCTTCTGGGTTCAGTTCCAAGTGAGGAAAAAGACACTGGAAACATGGAGGCTGCTTGGAATGTTTAATGGTGGGCAGGACCACATGGCCTGGAGCTCCAGAGAAGGATGATCACATGCTTCAAGGTGAGAAGAGATCAATTAAAAAAAGGACTGAGGTGCTGAGAGTGCCTGGGTTTTATACCCGCTGTTGGGATTTGAATTGGAGCTTGTATTCTAATTGGTTGTCAGATTCCCATTGGTAACTCTGTAGGCTGTCCTGAGTTCCAGGCTTGGTCTAACCTTGCTGGGTAATTATGCCCTTAAAAGGACTTTTGGCAATTGCTATGGCTTTACCTGGAATTCCTTCTTATGTAAAGTATTCTGGCCCAGACCTTAATGGCCCACACATTATCAAAGGTGGGGGTAAGATTCTGCTTCTGGGGTGAGTTTCTGCTTCTTGAGTGACTACTCTTTTTAGGAGAAATATTCTGCCTTTTTAATATTTCCTAGGCTATTTCAATTTTCTAGGAGAGGGGTGGGTGCTAATTTCCTACAATATCAGTAACATTTCTTCTTTGTAAGCATCACTTTTTACTATTTCACTTAGCAATTGCAAGAAGTGAAAAATGATTTGATAGCATTTATATAGTGAAAACATCTTGCAAACGCTTTAGGTACAGACTGGACAAGTGTGTTTTTCTGCTTTTTTCAGGAGATGGCAGTCAGATAAGCAACATCTGTGCCTGAAAAGTGCCTAATAAAGGAGTTAAAACCATGGAGTACCGTATTGCTAGAAAGGATTGGAGGAGTGGAGAAGGGCAGGGAGCTTCCTCTTCCTGAGGACTTATAGAAGGAAGATGGTGCTGTTCCCAGGATCGAAGCAGCAGCTGGCAGGTGAGTTGGGGGCAGCAGGTGGGAGGAGAGTCTGGGAGCAAGTTGGGTTGTTCGGTTCCCTCCTCGGCCTGGAAGCAGAGAAGCAATTGGGCTGTAGCGTGTCAGCTGCTGCTGCAGGTTCCTTCCCTCCCCAAATCGGAGCCCGCTGGGACTGCACGCTATGAAACTGGTGGCTGCAATTTTCTGCTGGGGGAAGATTTAAAAAGCCTCTTTCAAGTGAAGGTGGATCCTTTGGGAATAGCTTCCCTGAACAGGTTGTGGGGGCTCCGTCACTGGAGGATTGTAACAGGATTGGAAGGAACCTGGCAGGTCTTCTGTTCCTCCGCCCTACTCAAGCAGACCCAGTACTATTTCAGACAAATGTCTGTCCTTTGTGTTTAAAAGCCACCAGTGATGGAGCCCCCAATGGGAATTTCTGAAGGTGAACCCTCCTACTGGTTAATTGTTCTCAGTGTCAGGAAATTTCTCCTTAGTTCTAAGCTGCTTCTCTTCTTGATTAGTTTCCATCCACTGCTTCTTATGTTGCCTTCTGGTGCGTTGCAAAATAAGTTGACTCCCTTCTTGACCCCTCAAATATTGGAAGACTGCTATCATGTCACCCTAGTTCTTTCTTTCGCTAGACTAGACATACCCAATTGCTGCAACCCTTCTTTATACAGTTTAGCCTCCAGACACCACTAATCATCCTTGATGCTCTTCTCTGTGCTCTTTGTACAGTCTCAAAACCTTTTTTTCTTCTTCTTAATATTGTGGCAATCAAAACTGGTTGCAGTATTCCAAGTGGGATCTTACCAAACCATTATAAATTGGTACTCACACTTCATGTGATCTGGATTCTAGCCCTCTGTTAAGGCAGCCTAGGATTGCATTAGTTTTTTTGGCCAGAGCATCACATTGTTGGTTCATATTTAGGTGTTTGTCCACTAGGATTCCAAGATCTTTCTCGCAGTTACTGCTATTTAGCCAGGTTGTACCTATTCTGAACCTTGCCATTTGGTTTTTCTTGGCTAATTAGGTATAGAACTTAATTTTTTTCTCAATTGAATTTTGTTTTGTTGGATAGGGCCCAGTATTCAAAACTACTGAGATTCTTCTGTGTCTTGAGTTGTCTTCTCATGTGTTCCCCTTCTATTCACTCTTTGAAATTGTTTATGAAAATACTGAAGAATACTGGGCCTCAGGTTTCCAAGTGATGAAATCCATTCAAAAAGAAAAGAGCAAAGTTCACCTTCCATAATAATTCCTTCTATTTAGAATAGCATCCAATTGACAAAGTCTCCTGGAATTCCAGATCTGACACAACCCGGAATTACACCACAAGTCATAATACCCACAAGTCCAGAATTCCAACAACAAAAGCACAATCTGAAGATCAAGTCCAAAGTCCACAAGGAAAGTCAAAGTCCAAAAACACAGTCCAAAGTTCAAGAGACAGGATCCAGCAAAGTTGGGAAGATGGACTCCAAAACAAACACATGTTCCCAACAAACACACTTTTACCCAGCATCTGGTTAAATCACCCTTCCAGAGCTGTTCCTTGTGTAGAGAGGTGAAACTGCTTCTTCTTAAGCAGCCTTGCTGATCTCCTATGTGCTTCTCTCCAGACTGCTCTTCTCAGCCCTGGATTGAGTGAGGGAGTGGCTCTTCTTAATCAGAGGTGGTCTGGAGCCTGTCATCTCTCCTGGCCCTCTGTGGCTGCTCTGCTTGTTTTTTTAATTCCCATGTCTTGCCAGTGAGCATGGTGTTTCCTATTGGTGCTGCATCTGTGTATTAACCAGGTTCGATTGTGCTTTTCAAAAATAGCTAATAAGGACCTTTTGGGATATTCAGTTATATAGGTAGTACTTGCCTATTTGTTTCCTGAATTTTCAAAGTTACTATGGCACTGTAAAGGTAGATATACACCTAATCCACAAATTTGTGATCATCATAGCACATGTTCAGTGACCGCATGTCAGCAGTTGCTGTGGTTATGAGGGTGTAGGAAAAACAAATGGACCGATTTGGGTTCTGCCAACCAGTGCACATATATGATTCCCAATGTGTACTCAATACTCATGATCCCCATTTATGACCTCAACTTCTGACCAGCAAATCAATGGAGATACCAGCAGGAATTTGCAAGTCACAGTCATGTGAAATTCCCTTTAACAACCCACAGTGATGTGCTTAACAACTGCCGAGGATCAGATGTAAGTTGGCACTCTCATGTGACATCATGCTCATGATCAGGCTGCTTAGTGATACAGATGCCAGTCTAAATTGCAGTCAGTAAGTGAGGACTGCTTGAATTGGGATATCACCAAAGTGGTTGTGGACAGTATTTTCTGCTCATATTTGGAGCTGAGGACTTCCATGAACAAAACAAGTTATATATTTGGTGTAAGGAATCCACGTAATACAGCCATTTGAAAACAGAACTCTGAGGCAGGTTGATTCCTCAAAGAACCATTTTTTTTTTTGGAGATATCATCTTGGCACAAACTAGTGGAAAGCCAATTCTGAATATTCCTGCACTGTCCACTCCTTAAAAAAGAAAGATTCCTGCTTTTTCAAAACAATAAATCACATTGTCCAATCTGGGTACTAGCTGGTTGCCTGGTTACCTCTCTCCTCCCCCTCTGGCCAGCCAGGTGTGGAACATCTTTGACTCAGCAGAGAGCTATTGTGTTTTTGTCTACAAAACCTCCTCTGTTGCTATCTCCCTTCAACTCCAAGCTGTCTCACCTGAAGCCGTGAGAAAAGAACCAAAGGACCGAACCGACCACAGTCAGGTCAGCTTCAAGCTTGACATTTAGATGTGCACTGTAAGAATCTGTGATTGACCCAAATCAACAAGAGAATGTCATGATTGAATGTATATTTGAACTTGGATATTAATAGTCTTCCATATATCAAATCAATCATGATTCATGTAAGAGGTTATTCTAGCATTGTGACATGTTTGCTTTGTCATTGAAACATATACTTTTTATTTTTTTTTCAAATCAATAATTTTATAAACAATTAACATTACACTTGTCTTTGAATCTTACAGGCAAAGAAGATGGCAATAAGAGTACACTGGACAACTGATAATAACAAGCAACTTTGATGAGGAAAGAAAATCAAGCCAGAAATCAAAATATTTCCCATTTCTTTCAGAAAACCACATAATTCTTCCTCTTTCCAATCAGGTGAGATAAAGGAGAGGAAATTGAGAAAAGATTTTGAGCTGGAGAAAGTAGAGTATGCAAAACTCAAGGATATATTAGATGAAAAGTCAAGGGAGATTATTTTTCAGAAAAAGAGTCAAATATCTGGAAGTTAGTGGGGAGGAAAAAGTCACTTGGAGGGCAGACAGAGATGCAGGCTTCACTCTGGCATAAAAAACGGACTTTAATCAAAACACTACTAAACAACGGATCACACATCTTTTTGACCTCAAGAATATAAGTGCTGGAGAAGCTCCATAGATGCACCTATTGTAGGAAAAGCACAGGTTACAAATCGCAGCTGATTATGCAGGAGAAGGTCCACACAGGAGAAAAGTTTTAAAAGTGCTCCCAATGGGGTAAATACTTTAGTGAGCATGGCAGCATGATGATACATCAGAAGACCCAGATTACATATGAGTGTCCAGATTGTGTGAAAGTTTCATTGGAAATTCCCATCACATGAGACAACAGAGGACTCACAACAGGAGAAAAAAAAACTATTTGAAGTAGATAAACCCTTTGAATGCCCTATCTGTGGGAAGAGTTTCAGTTAACAATTACAGTGTGATGAACCACCAGAGGACACACACAGGAAAGAAACCCTTTGAATGTCTTGAGTGTGGAAAAAGTTTCATTACAAATTCTCACCTCGTTAGACACCAGAGGAATCACACAGGAGAGAAACCATTTAAATGTCCTGATTGTGGAAAAAGTTTCAGTCAAAATTCCAACCTGTTGATACACCAGAGGACTCACACAGGAGAGAAACCCTTTGAATGCCCTGATTGTGGAAAAAGTTTCATTAGAAATTCCCACCTGATTAGCCACCAGAGGATTCACACGGAAGGGATACCCTTTGACTGTCCTGATTGTGGAAAATGTTTCAGTGAGAATTTCAGCCTGGTGAAACATCAGAGAATTCACTCAGTAAAGAAACCCTTTGAATGTCCTGATTGTGGGAAAAATTTCAGTTGGAATTCCAGCCTGGTGAAACACCAGAGGATTCACACAGGAAAAAACCCGTTCGAATGTTCTGACTGTAGAAAAAGTTTCAGTCTCAGTTCCCAGCTCATGATACACCAGAGAACTCACACAGGAGAGAAACCCTTTGAATGTTCTGACTGTGGGAAATGTTTCAGTCAGAATTACCACCTCGTGATACACCAGAGGACTCACACAGTAGAGAAAGACTTTGAATGTCCTGATTGTGGGATATGTTTCAGTCGGAATTGCAGCCTGGTGATGCACCAAAGGACTCACACAGGAGAAAAACCCCTTGAATGTCCTGATTGCGGGAAAAGTTTCCGTCAGAGTTCCCACCTTGTGAGACACCACAGGACTCATACAGGAGAGAAACCCTTTGAGTGTCCTATCTGTAGGAAAAGTTTTAGTGATAATTCCAGCCTGGTGATACACCAGAGGACTCACACAGGAGAGAAACCCTTTCAGTGTCCTGATTGTGTGAAAAGTTTCAGTCGGAATTATGACCTGGTGATACACCAAAGGACTCACACAGGAGAGAAACCCTTTCAATGTCCTGATTGTGTGAAAAGTTTCAGTCGGAATTATGACCTGATGATACACCAAAGGACTCACACAGGAGAGAAACCCTTTCAATGTCCTAATTGTGGGAAAGGTTTCAGTCAGAATTCCAACCTCACGATACACCAGAGGACTCATACAGGAGAGAAACCATATGAGTGTCCAGACTGTGGGAAAGATTTCAGTACTAGAGCTAGCCTTCTAAATCATGTGCTTATACACACAGGGGAGAAACCATTTAAGTGCCCCGAGTGTGAACAGTGCTCTAGGCAGCCTTCCAACCTTACTGCACACAGGAAAATCCACATGAGGCCCAAAGTGAAGAATGTAGAAAAGTCTTGAATATCCCATTGTAAGTTCAGCTCAGAAATTGACTCTTTAATTTGAGTGCAAACAATTTGCCTGATTTTTTTTGTCATCAAATATCTCATAGTATTAGATGGAAAGGAGGACAGGAAAAAAATGGAACACGTTCATTTGATAATGTCTGGCCATCACCAGCAGAAGTTGCTGGATATTGATTTTTGCAGGAATTGTACACTTCTGCAAAAATCTTTTTATGAAGTGTTCTTTCCCTTTTTATCATAATAAATAATAGAAATATTACAGGTAGAGTCCCAGCCTTCTTGTCTCTGGGTATCCTCAAGATTTTCAGCCCCAGAATTCCCCAGATCCTGATATCTTTTCAGAATAAGAGCACTCAGGCTTTTTCAGTGGTGAGATTCAAAAAAAATTACTATCGGTTCTATGGGCATGGCATTGCTTGGTGGATGTGGCTTGGTACGCATGGCAGGAGAAGGATACTGTAAAATCTCCATTCCCTCCCCACCCTACTAACTTGCTTTCCAGGTCTGTTCTCCTGTGCAGGACAACAAAAGAAGACCCAGCCGATCAGCTGGGACTCGGGAGGCAGAGAATAGATGGGGGGGAGGCAGTCAGAGGTGGTATTTGCTGGTTTTCCGAACTACTCAAAATTACCAGTTCTCCAGAACTGGTCCGAACCTGCTGAATACTCACCTCTGCTATAGTTAGTGATTATGGCTCCCCATATAAGGAGCAAGTGAAAGGAGAATAGAAGTGGAATGAGTCCAATATTCATCTTTTCCTAACAATTCCAGAAATTCATTGCACCACAAGCGTGTCTGCTCAGGTTGTGTCAAGAATGAGGCATGAACCTGGAAAAAAACACACGAATAGCAAATATATTGGGGGAGTTTGGGGCAGTGACAAAAGCAGTGTAAAATATCAGATGTAAAGGCTGTTATGCCCTACAGGTGACTTTCATAAAGAAGAGCTGTAAGAATATTGAGTTGAGGAGAAAAGAGATTGTGTGTCAGGTCCCTATAGATCCCTATTGGGACGCTGCCATTCTGGCAGGGAGGGCCTGAATGCCATTTTATGACCTTTTCCTGTTTGTGCTCAAATTCTCAACTTTGATGTACTTTCCTGGGAATGCGAGGGGAGAGGAATTGCCTGTGGCCATCTGTTTTGTCTCAGCTACAAAGGAACAAGCAAGCAATTTTATCACCTTCTCAACTCTGAATTCTCACAACAACTTCACACCTGTGGATTGGCTCGCCTTGAACTGGACAGAGGGGATGATGGGTTTCTGCAACTTTTAACCTAACGGTTCCGAGCAGGAACTTTAGATCCTGCCTTGCTCTACTTGCTATCACCGTCTCAATAAAAGTTTCTTTTTGAAATCCTTCCTGTTTCAAGAGTTCTGCTTTCCTGAAGAGAGAGGAGAGGCAAGTCCTTACATTGTGTTTATGTGCACAGAGTCTTCAGGTTTTATTTGCAACTCCTGTTGTGATCTCCTTCGTTTGGAGGTACCTGCCTCCTTATTAGTTTTTGATGGCGGGGGTGCGAGACCAGCACCAAGGAACTGATACTTTTGTGGTTTCCCCTTTGTTGGGGAAATATGAGAAGAAGAAAAATCGTACAGTACATAATGTTTCATTTCTAAAACAGCATTGCGTACGAATCATGAATAGCTTTTGAGAAAAAAAAAAGATCCTCCTAACCTTTTCCAATATGCCTGCAATGTACGGAATGAAAACATTGCTTTGCTTATTGTTTTCTTCATTATCTGTTATGGAGGAGCTCCTGTAAGGTCTTTCTAAAGATTTGATGAAGGCATAGCCACATGTTCTGAGGGCTTCCTTGGTGTGTTTTCATTTTCTTTCCCATTTTTGCTAGTTGGCAGGCCCTCAGCTCGGTGTAAGGTTCTGATGACTTCCCTTTTGTGCTCCAGTGGGTGGGAATCAAAATTTAAATATTGATCTGTGTGGGTGGGTTTTCTGTGAACTTCAATGTTAAGGCTTCTGACTATTTTCCTTCACATCTTCCAGTGTGAAATTGTTGTATCTGTCCACAGAGTTCATATCTTTGGAGATCGCTTCCAATTCCTGTGTTTTGATCTTGACCCAAGTATCATGTACCTATACTAGACAGTGGGTGGAGTTCCTGTGAAGCGAGTCTTAAGGCTTTGGTTTCTACTTCTTCCATGTAGAGATTGACCCCAATGGGAGACACAGGTGAACTGATGGCGCAGCCAAGTTTCTGTCTGTAGAAATCTTCATTGTATTTAAAATAGGTAGTGGTCAAGCAATGGTCCAGCATGGCACATATGTGGTCTGGGCTGAGGTTGGTTTTGTCACCTAAAGTGCTGCCTTGTAGCAGTCATTTTTTCACTACCATGACACCTCCAGTAGTTGGAATGAGTGATGTCAAGCTGCCACGCCCACCCTGGCCCACAAAGGTCAAACAACCCTGATGCAGCCCCAATGTAATTTGAGTTTGATACCCCTGCCATAGGGCATAATCTTGCTTTTTAAAACAATGTTCAGAAACCACCCCAGTAAGGACAAATTATATTTAGTAGACACATATTTTTGAATAAAATAGGACAAGGAAAAGAAGAAATTGAAGGACTTTGTGGTTGACTGGGTACCACAAGAGTTTATTGCCAAGAGTGGCTTTTCTTTTTATTCCAATTCTGCAATTTTTCATTTTTGGGGGGAGGGGGAGATATTGGAGATGTCTGATACATACAACAAAACTTCCAGAAAACAAGAAAGGCGGATAGTGGGTATCAATGTGAGGATAAAACTAATAATTTATCATGATTAAGAGTTAAGTACAGAGCAGAAATAAAGAAATATTAATTGAATTTCAATATGCAAAGAAGAAACTAACTCAAAGGACATAGAATACCCAACAAGATATCTCTTTACAATAACAAAGAGATAAATTAGACCCAAAAATTTAATAATACCCCATGTATCTAACAAAACTGAGCAAACTAAAAGACAATCAAATGGCAGAGGAGCTGATTGTGACTCACAAATGATGTTGCCCAGTTGCCTAGTAAGGCAGGATATGTTGCACTGGTGGTCTCATGAGTAGAAGTAACAAGGCTCATTGGCTAACCTCAATTTGACCTCACAAACCCTGGAAGCTAAGAGCTAGGGCAGGTTTAGTAACCATCCCTTGGAAATGGGCAGCCTGTAATTTAAAGGCAAACCATGGCTGTGAAGAATGTAGGGGCTTGTGCTTACAACTTGACTGTAAGCTCACAGAAAGTACATCAAACATCTGAAAATTAATTGAAAAATTGGATACTGTAAATTTTTCCCCAGAAGTTTTTCCCAGGCTGCTAGACCTTCAAGGTTGAAAGCTTTTGGGAGCCACTGAAGGGATCCTTTTCTGTTGCCTCTTTATCAATGCCTCCCCCTTTGCATCAGAAAAAATAAAAACACCCATCAAGTCTCCCGATCTGATCACCTTTTAATCTTTTGTCAAAACATGTGTGTCCCACTCACGTGTTTTGAAAAAAGAGATTGTAGGAAGTTAGCACCCACCCCTCTCCTAGAAAAATGAAATATCCTAAGAAATATTAAAAAGGCAGAATATTTCCCCTAAAAGGGAAGTAGAAACACAGAGAGGCAGAAGCTCACCTCTCACCTTTATTAATGGGAGGGCCATTAAGGCCCGGGCCAGAGTATTCTACATAGCAAAGGCCTTTACCCATCTCACCACCTGGCCTGGGAAGATTGCATTAGCCAGCACTCAGGTGAAGCCACGTGATCCAGACAAAGCATACAAAGTTAGCTAAGACCTCACTCCTGGGAGTCTGACAGCCAATGGGATACATTTCTTACACAGGAACAGGAAACACTAAGGTGGGGCCCAACACAGGGTATATAACCAAGGGTCTCTCAGCATCTTGGCCCTTTCTTCTTTTCCTTCACCCAACATCTTGAAGCGTGTGATCTTCCCTTTCACTTTGGAGCTCCAAGCCATGTGATCCTGTCCACCATTAAACCATCTTTCCAAACAGCCTCCATGTTTCCAGTGTCTTTCCCCCCACTTGGAACTGAACCCAGAAGGATATTTCTCCAAACAGAAATGGAAAGATGGTTTAATGGTAGACAGGATCACATGCCTTGGAGCTCTTGGGTAAAGAAAGGGGCTGAGATGATGAGGGTGCCTGGGTTTTATGCCCTCTATTGGGATTTGAATTTGAGCTTGCATTCTGATTGGTTTTCAGACTCCCATGGGGCCATGCAGGGGCAACTCTGTAGGCTATCCTGAGTCCCAGGCTTGGTTGAGCCTTGCTGGATGATGTAATGAAAGGGCTGAGTTTCTGCCTCTCTGAGTTTCTCCTTCTCTTTTAGGGGACATATTCTGCCTTTTTAATATATCCTAAAATATTTCATTTCTCTAGGAGAGGGGTGGGTATTAACTTCCAACACAACCATGTAACAAATTTAATAATTGCAGTGATTCACTTAACAAATGTGGCAAGAAAAGCAAAACTTACTTAACCAATTCCTCACTTAGCAACATAGATTTTGAGCTCAATTGTGGTCGTAAGTTGAGGACTATCTCTATATGTTGAGGTTCTTATATTTCAGCTTCCTCCATACAACAGAACTTAGATCTGATAGCTAAAAGGCCACTATCACAATCCAACTCTTACTAGATCTGCATTAAGAATGGCAGCGTAGGGTGTCCTTGTAATAAAGTTAGCCTGATGATCAGTCAGCCATGTGCTTTGGTGGGATAGTCTATTTTTTCCCTTTTTAAAAAAATGTATTTTAGAAATACATTTAAAATACATTTAGAAATAGTAACTGTGAGAGGGATCTTGGAGTCCTAGTAGACCATGGATGTCAAACCTGATCGTGTCACATGATGTATCATGACGTATCGCAACTTTTGGGGCCTGTGTGTGACACATCTGATCTGCCGGCCACTAGTTTAACAGGCCTGTAGTAGACAGTCATTGAGCCAACAGTGTGCTGCAGCTGCCAAAAAATCCAATGCAGTTCTAGGCTGTATTAACAGAGGGATAGAATCAAGATCACGTGAAGTGTTAATACCACTTTATAATGCCTTGATAAGGCCACACTTGGAATATAGCATCCAGTTTTGGTCATGACGATGTAAAAAAAAGTGTTGAGACTCTAGAAAGAGTGCAGAGAAGAACAACAAAGATAGTTAGGGGACTGGAGCATAGGTGGTATTCAGGTTCTGACCAGTTCTGGAGAACCGGTAGCAGAAATTTTGAGTAGTTCGAAGAATTGGCAAATACCAATCTGGCTGGCCCCGTCCCCATCTACTTCTCTGCCTCCTGAGTCCCAGCTGATCGGCTGGGTCTTCTTTTGTTGCCCTGCACAGGAGAACAGAGCTGGAAAGCAGGTTAGTGGAGTGGGGAGGGAATGGAGATTCTGCAGTAACATTCCCCTACCACGCCTACCAAGCTACGCTCACAGAACCGGTAGTAAACATTTTTTAATCCCACCACTGGACTGGAGGCTAAAACATATGAAGAAGTGTTGCTGGAATTAGGTAGGTCTAGTGCAGGGGTAGGGAACCTTGGCTCTTTTATCACTTATGGACTTCAACACCCAGAATTCCTGAGTGAGCCATAAAAGGTTCCCCATCCCTGGCCTACTGGTTTTTCAGTTGTGAGGGAAATCAATTTTTGACTGGAATGGGATTGTTTGATATACAAATGTAGGACATATAAAGAATATATAAAGAATATGTCCTACATTTGTATATTAAACAGTCCCATTCCAGTCAAAAATTGATTTCCCCCACAACTGAAAAACCAGTAGGCCAGGGATGGAGAACCTTTTATGGCTCACTCAGGGATTCTGGGAGTTGAAGTCCATAAGTGATAAAAGAGCCAAGGTTCCCTACCCCTGGTCTAGTGTAATGAAAGAAGGACCAGGGGTGACATGATAGCATTTTTCTGGTATCTCAGAGGTTGCCACAAGGAAGAGGGAGTCAAGCTATTCTCCAAAGCACCTGAAAATAGGACAAGAAGCAATAGATGGAAACTAATCTAGGAGAGAAACTGAGAAGACATTTTCTGACAGGGAGAACAAATAATCAGTGGAACATCTTGTCTCCAGAAGTTGTGGATGCTCCAACACTGGAAGTTTTCAAGAAGATGTTGGATAACCATTTGTCTGAAATGGTATAGCAGTTCGTTCTCCCTGTCAGAAAATGTTTCCTGCCTAAGCAGGGGGTTGGGCTTGAAGACCTTCAAGGTCCCTTCCAACTCATTCTGTCCTATTCTGTTCTAGCCTATTTTTTCTTCTACTGTACATTGACAATTGCCCACTCTTTCTTATCCTTGCTGCATAATTTCCTCTATCTGTGAGCTAATGGAGACTTTCCTGCAAGTAAATTTACAGAATTTACACATGGCATTTAACTGTTTAGCAGTTGTTATACAATTTCCTTCTTCAGGAATCAAACTTCATGCTGGGTGCTCTTGGAAGCAGCCCAGGCCTGCAGAAATGAAGTTGGCTCCCCTGGAGCATTTCTCCTGATGCTGTTGCCATGTCCTAAATCCTTGGGAGCCACATTAAATAAATTATAAAGTTTTAGGGGGCAAAGAGGTTTTGATCTCCACTGAGAGACACCCCCAAGAAAGCTTATTCTGTAATTCTGTTTTTTTTTTTTAAAAATAAACTTTTAGGGCTGAGCACATAGCTAATCTTTGTAAGCTAAGTAGTCTCACATTTCACTATTTCCCTTGACTCAATTGCAAATGTCGGTTGCTAGAGGTCAAAACCAAGCATTTAAACCAGGGGTCTCCAAATTTGCCAACCCTAACCCTAACCTGGCTGAAGAATTCTGGGAGTTGAAGTCCACAAGTCTTAAAGTTGCCAAGTTTGAAGACCTGATTTAAACAGTGAAAACATCTTGCAAACGCCTTAGCTAGTAGAGATGGGACACGTATGTTTCTCTGCCTCCTATCTGGAGATGGCAGTGAGACAACATCTGTGCCTGAAAGTGCAGAATGAAGGAGTTAAAACCATGGAGTACTGTATTACTAGAAAGGTTTGGGGGGGGGGGGAGAGAGAAGGACAGAGGGATTTCCTTTTCCGGATGACTCATGGGAGGAAGTTGATGTGAAGAACGGCTTTTGTGCTCTTCCCAGGGTCGAAGCAGCAGCTGGCAGGTGAGTTGAGGGCAGCAATTGGGAGGAGAGTCCGGGAGCGAGTCGGGCTGTTTGGTTTCTGGAAGTAGAGAAGCAACTGGGCTGAACCATGTCAGCTGCTGCTGCTGCAGGTTCCTTCCCTCCCCAAATTTAAGCCCACTGGTGGCTGCAATTTTCCTTCTGGTGAGAAGATTTAAAAAACCTCTTTTAAGTTAAGGCTGTTTCTCCATCACTAGAGTGTTACAGAGGAACGTAGTTGGAAGGATACCTGGAGGTCTTCTATTTCAACCCCCTGATCGAGCAGGAGACCCAATATCCTTTCAGACAAATGGCTGTCCAGTCTCTGTTTCAAAGCCTCCAGTGATGGAGCCCCCACAACTTCGGAAGGCAAACAGTTCCACTGGTTTGTTCTGTGTGTCAGGAAATTTCTTCTTAGTTCTAGGTTGCTTCTCTCCTTCGTTAGTTTCCATCCAGTTTCTTGTCCTGCCTTCAGGTGCATTGGAGAATAAGTTGACCACCCCCTTCTTTGTTGCAACCTCTCAAGTATTGGAACACTACTATCATGTCACACCTAGTTCTTCTTTTCACTAGACTAGACATAACCAATTCCTGCAACCCTTCTTTATATGTTTAAATCTCCAACCCACTAATCATCCTTGCTGTTCTTCTTTGTCCTCTTTATAGAGTCTCAAAACCCTTTTGATATTGTGGTGATCAAAACTGGATGTAGTATTCCAGGTATGGTCTTACCAAGGCTTTATAAAGTGGTACTAATACATCATGTGATTTTGATTCTATGCCTCTGTTTATATAACCAAGGATTGTATTAGCTTTTTTGGCGGCGGCTGCACACTGCTGATTCATGTTTAAGTGATCATCCACTAAGACTCCAAGGTCCCTCTCATAGTTACTGTTTTGGAGCCAGGTTTCACCTAATCTGTAGTTGTGCCTTTAGTTTTTTCTGCCCAGGTGTAAAACTTTGCTTTTCTCCACATTAAATTTCATATTGTTGGATAGGGCCCAGTGTTGAAGTCTTGTCAAGATCTGTTAGAATAGAATTCTTTATTGGCCAAGTGTGGTTGGACATACAAGGAATTTGTCTTGGTGCAAATACTCTCAGTATACCCAAAAGAAAAGATACATTCATCAAGAGTCAAAAATCATAAGGTACAACATTTAATGATAGTCATAGGGTACAATAAGCAATCAAATCATACTAGGAAACAGTCAATAAAAATCATAGGGGTACAAGCGACAAAGTTACAGTCATATAGTCACAAATGGGAGGGGATGGGTAATAAGGAGTGATGAGAAGATTAATAGTAATAGTAGTGCAGACTTTGTAAATAGTTGGACAATGTTGAGGGAATTATTTGTTTAGCAGAGTGATGACATTTGGGGAAAAACTGTCCTTGTGTCTAGTTGTTCTGATGTGCAGTGCTCTATAGCATTGTTTTGAGGGAAGGAGTTGAAACAGTTTATGTCCAGGATGTGAGAGGGCCATAAATATTTTCACAGCCTTCTTTTTGACTCTTTTTGGATCCTGAGCTTGTATTCCGGGGTGCTGGGTATTCCTGCCATCTGCAAATTGGATTTCTCCTTCTATACCCTTATCTAAACTATTTATGAAGATATTGAAGAGTACTGGGCCTCAGCAGAACCTTGTGGTACCCCACTGCTTCCTTCCTTCCATGTGGTATTATTAAGGACTATTCATTGAATATGGTTTGTCAGCCACTTACGAATCCATCTGGTGATGATGCTATTTATCCCACTTTTTCTCTAGCTTACCAAGAAGTAGGTTGTGGTCTACTTTGTCAAATGCCTTGCTGAAGTCTAAATCCACAGCATTTTGCTGGTCTACTTCGTTGAAAAATGAAATAAGATTGGTTTGGCATTATCTGTTTTTAACAAACCTGTGCTGAATATTAGTTATATTTTTTTTTGTTTCTAGATGTTCACAGATCTGTTTTTTATTATTTTTTCCAGTATTTTCCCAGATATCGATGGTAGGCAGATTGGTCTGTAGTTTCCTGGGTCTACTTTTTCCCCCTTTTTTGAAGTGGGAAACTACATCAATTCTTTTCCAATCCTCTGGTATTTCCCCAGTGCTCCAAGATTTTTTAAAGATATGATACAATGGTTATAGAATAGAATTCTTTATTGGCCAAGTATGATTGAACACACAAGGAATTTGTCTTGATGCATATACTCTCAGTGTACATAAAGAAAAATAAAATATATTTGTCAAGAATCATAAGTTACAATACTTAGTGATAAGCATAGTATACTAATAAGCAATCAAATCATACTAGGAAACAATAAAAACAATATAAGTTGTAAAGATACAAGCAACATGGATATAGCCATAAATTGGAAAAGATAGGTACTAGTAATGTTATGAGATAACATCTGCCAGCTCTTTCAGAACCCTGGGATGTAACCCATCAGGTCCTGGTGATTTATAGTCATCAAGGACAGGTGTTCTCTTACTATTGTCTTGCTTTTTTAATTTTTATTTCTAGTCTGTCTTTTACAGTTTTTGGTAGGTTGGACAATAGTTTCCTTTTGTGTGAAGACTGATGCAAAGAATGAGTTAAGCAGCTCTGCTTTCTCTCTACTGCCTGTTACTTCTTTGCTATCTTCTCTCTTTAGTGCACCGACTGTTTCCTTGACATTTTCTTTGTTTTGTTATTTATATGTTGAAACTTTTATTATCTTTGACTTTGGTTGCAGGTCTTTGTTCATTGTGAGTCTTTGCTTTCCTGACTTCATCTTTTCAGATTCAGGCTATCTGCTGATATTCTGCCTTAGTTACTGTTTGTGTCCCTCTTTCCACTTTTGGTACTTACCCTTTTTGTCTTTCAGTTTATTAGAGATCTCTGCAACCATGCTGGATTTCTTGTTGGATTTCTTGTTTTTCCTTTTTAGTGGTATAGTTTGACTGGGCTTATATGATCATATTTCTCAGTGTTTCCCAGGCTTCTTGAGTTGTTTTCCCTTTTAGGGTTTTTATCCATTAAATGTTGCTTAGGGTCTCTTCGACTTTGTTAAAATCAGCTTTTCTAAAGTTTAAGACATTGGGTGGATTATATTCTATTGCTTGTGTTTGCATTATATTGAATTTCAGTAAGACGTCACTCTCTCTCTCAAGGTTCCAACAACTTCAACTCCTTTTATCACTTCTTCTCTATTAGTAAGAATTAGGTTCAGTATAGTTTTTCCTCTAGTTCCTTCCTTTTGGATGATAAAGTTGTGAGCTAAGTTGGTTAAGAATCTGTTTGATCTCCCACTTGCTGCAGAGTCTGTCTCCCAGTTGATATCAGGGTAGTTAAAGTCTCCCATTACTATTGTGGTATTTTTCCTACATACATTTGTTAATTGATTAGCAAAGAGTTCATCTATTTTTTCTGCTTGGTTGGGTGGTCTGTAATATACACCTATAGCAAAGTCATTTCTCCCCGTTTTATATTGACCCATATGGATTTTAGGAGGTTTATATCCTTGGTTTTGTGTATTTATGTAGAGATGTAGTGATCTTTTATATATAATGCAACTCTACCTCCTATTTTGTTTGGTCTGTTTCTTCTGAATAGTTTGCATCCTTCTATCAGTACATTCCAGTCATAAGATACCTCCCACCAAGTTTCAGTAATAACAACTATATCATATCTGCCTTCATGTACTAATAGTTCAAGTTCACCTTGTTTGTTCCCTAAACTTTGAGCGTTAATATATAGGCTTTTGAATCCTTTATTGGTCTTGGATATGTTTCTTATATCTCCTACTTTGTAACTGGGATTTCCATCCTTTCCATCACTCTCTATTATGTTTTTCTTTTTACTCTCTTCCTCCTTGTGTTTGGTTATCTAGTGGTTTTTGCTTGGAATAGGTCGCAAAGATTGGGGCCCTCTTCCCCTCAATTTTAGTTTAAAGCACTTTGGATAAGAGGAGGCAGTCGTTTTCTGAATATACTGTTTCCAGTTCTTGTGAGGTGCAGTCCATCTCTTGCCAATAACCCTTTGTCTAGGTCAGTGGTTGCCAACTGGTGGTCCACGGCCCACTGGTGGTCTACAAGAAAATTTTGGTGGTCTGTACAGAAATGTCACCCCAGAACACCCCCCAAAGCAATTAATCCAGCCTGTGCAGGAACACAAGGCTGCGCCACCCACATGGCCCGTGGGAACCCTCCCCGCCCACTCACTCCTTATCTGGCAAACTTGCCTGCTAAGTTGCTATTTTTCCTTTTTCTGACCATCAGCTGTTCTGCTGTACCAGGAGATTTAGATTAGCTAGAAAGCAGGAAATCGTTGGATTTTTTGCTTTCTAGCTAATCTTTAGGTCTTTGGCCCTGCTTTTAAGTGGAGCCGAACCTTCCTTAGGACCTGAAGCTTCTATTATTCAGTGCAGGTAGCTAATGGCAGAATCATTGATCTCTAAGTGAATCTGTGGTTCTGTGAGCAACTCAATCTGCCTGCCTGCTTTGCCTGATTTTGGGTAAAAGTTGCTCTTTTTTAAATTAAAAAAATCAATATTTACATAAATATTTATAATATTTACATACAAGCCCATGCCCAGCCAGTCACACCCACGAATTAGGCCCCGTCAAGAACTGGTTGTTAAGAAATTTGAATCCCACCCCTGCCTTTGTGTGTGTGAGAGAGAGAGGTTAGATCAGGTCTCTCTCTCTCTCTCTCTCCCACCAACGTCAGCAAGCCACCGTCAGTCAAAATTCATATTAGTGGTCCCCGGGATTTAAAATTACAAGTTTGGTGGTCCCTGAGGTCCAAAAGGTTGGTGACCCCTGGTCTAGGTAATGCAGACCATAGTCTAGGACAGTGGTCACCAACCTTTCAGACCTCAGGGACCACTAAATTCATAATTTTAAATCCTGCAGACAACTAATATGAATCCAGTGCGACGTTCGCTGAAGCGCTTGGACTCCCAGTGACAGGATGGGATCCTTCATGCACTTAGCTTGGCTACCTGTTCCTGCAACCTTAAACACTCAATTTGGACCTGTTTCCCACAGAAAACAAAACACCATGATCTCTCATCTCTCCCCATCTCTCTCATCTCTCTCTCTCTCTTCTATTTCTCTCTCTGTGTATCTCTTTATCTCTCTTTTCTCTATATATCTCTCTCTCATCTCTCTCTGTCTGTCTCTCATCTCTGTCTGTCTCTCTCTCATCTCTCTCTCTCATCTCAGTGGCACAGTGGTTAGAGTGCAGTACTTCAAGCTACTTCTGCTGACTGCCAGCTGACTGCAATTTGGCAGATCAAATCCCACCAGGCTCAAGGTTGATTCAGCCTTCCATCCTTCTGAGGTGGGCAAAATGAGGACCCAGATTGTTGGGGGCAATATGCTGACTCTAAACCACTTAGAGAGGGCTGTAAAAACACTATAAAGTGGTATATAAGTCTAAGTGCTATTGCTATTGTTGTCTCTCTCTGTATCTCTTTCTTTCTCTCTTTCTCATCACTTTCTCTCTCTCTCTCTTATCTCTGTCTCTCATCTCTTTCATCTACAGATGGATTTTACAGATAATCAGAGTTGGAAGGGACCTTGTAGATCATCTAGTCCAACCCCCGCCCAAGCGGGAGACCTTACACCATTTCTGACAAATGGCAGTCCAATCTCTTCTTGAAAGTCTCAAGTGATGGCGCTCCCACAACTTCCGAGGGCAAGCTATTCCATTGGTTGATTGTTCTCACTGTCAGAAAGTTTCTCCTTATTTCCAGATTAAATCTCTCCTTGTTCAGTTTCCATCAGTCTGACCTACAGGCACTTTAGAAAATAGCTTGACCACTTCCTCTCTGTGGCAGCCCCTCAAATATTGGAAGACCGCTATCATGTCTCTTCTGGACCTTCTCTTTACTAGACTAGCCATGCCCAATTCCTGCAACCGTTCGTTGTATGTTTTAACCTCCAGTCCCCTAATCATCCTGGTTGCTCTTCTCTACTTTTTCTAGAGTCTCAACATCTTTTTTATAATGTGGTGAACAAAACTGGATGCAGTATTCTAGCTGTGGTCTTACTAAGGCTTTATAGAGTGGTATTAGTACTTCTCTTGAACTTGATTGTATCCCTCTGTTAATACAACTTAGGATCACATTAGCTTTTTTGGTGGCTGCTGCACTACTGCTGGCTCATATTTAGCTGGTTGTCCACTAAGATTCCAAGATCCCTCTCACAGTTACTGCTATTGAGCCTGGTTTCACCCAGTCTATATGTGTGCTTTCATCTCTCTCTCTCATCTCTTTCTCTCTCATCTCACGGGCCAGACAGGGTCTCAGGGTGGAGAGGAAGTCGCATGTCTCCCAGTTGTGCAGCACCAGCAAGGGCTGGAAGAAACTGCCCATGAGACCCAGCAAGAGGTGAAGCTTCACTCCCACCCTGGAATATGGAGCGAATCTCCATCCCCCGCCCTTCCCTTCTCAGGCCAGTTGAGGAGTGAGTGGGAAGGGTGGGCAAGGGGCGGAGCCTGCCAGTGGTTGGTTCAGCTGACAGGAAGCCACAACAAGGGGATGAAAGAGCCATAGGTTGCTGACATCCGTTGCTTCGGTCACCTGCACCATCACCCCCCCTTGCCGCAACAGCACTCTTACTTCATTCTGACCAGCGATGGCTGTGCTGTTCCTTGCACATTGCACCATCTGCAAAGTTGCATGTTGCATGTACCTCCCTCTAAGGCGGAGATTTCCAGCCCCACCATAAGCTGCCTGGCCAATTCCATATTCCAGAGTTCTAGTCACAGGACTGGCCCATTGGTCATCCCGGAGCAGCTCCTCCACCCAGGTGTGTTGCAGACCACCAAAATTTTGTCGCAGACCACCAATGGTCCAGTGGACCACCGGTTGGTGACCTCTGGTCTAGGAAGCCAAAATTCTGTTGTCAATACCAGTTTTTAAGCCAGTGGTTTGTTTCTAAAATCCTTTGCACTTTGATTGGATGTTGGCCTTTTATTGGATGAATAGATGAAAACACCACTTGTGCTCGTAATTCTTTAATTTTCTTCCCTAGCTGTTTATAATCTCTTGTTATTGTTTTCTGATTCATTGTGTCATTGGTTCCCACATGTATGAGAAGGGGAATAATCTGTGGGGTTGATTATTTTAGTAAGGTATTCAATTACATCTTTGATTTTTGCTCCAGGGAGATTATATAACTCCCTAGAATAGATTGACTGCCTGGTCTGCAGACTATAGTTTCTGTTCCTCTAAGAATTGTCACCAGTATTCGCCTTTTTCCCCCCTAGGGAAGTCTGGAATACTTTCCTTCCTGTCGCAGGAATGCTGGGTTGTGCCTCTTTTTTTTAGAAACTATTGATTAATATTCTTTTGTAAGTGTTTGTATATTTTCTTCCAGGGAGAGCTTATGAAAGTGATTGTTGAGTTCCAGAGGGGCTTCATTGGAGTGGGCTATGGTAGATAGTAGGGGGTCTTGGTTTTCTTCTAAGAGTGACATGTTTTCATTGCTCTTTAGATACATATGGAGGCTCATGTTCTACAGAAGCTGTTTGTTCCCTATTGTGTTCGATTTCAGTGTATCCATTTTTTTCTTTATATGCATATATGGAGTCATCATTTTTTAGAAGCTGTCTGCTCCCTATTGTGTTTTACTTTGGTATACTCTTCGTGTTTAGGTTGGGATTTCTCATTTTGCTCATTGACTTTCAGAGTGCTAGTGTTGCCTCTAAAGACTTTACTTTTTCTTCTAGTAATTCAAGTGGTTTACATTTAATACGTGCATAGTTTAATGCAAAGATGGGCACGATAAAAGACTAAAATGGCAGGGACCTAACAGAGGCAGATTAGGAAAGGTGGCAAAATTACACAGAAGAACTATACAAGAACGAACTTAATGTTCCTGATAACCACGATGGAGGGGTCACTGACCTCGAGTCAGAGATCCTGGAATGTGAAGTCAAATGGGCCTTAGGAAGTCTGAGCAACCACAAAGCTAGTGGAGGTGACAGTATTCCAGCTGAGCTATTCAAAATCTTAAAAAGATGATGCAATAAAAGTGCTACACTCAATTTGTCAGCAAATTTGGAAAACTCAACAGTGGCCACAGGATTGAAAAAGGTCAGTTTACATTCCAATTTCAAAGAAAGGCAATGCCAAAGAATGATCAAACTACTGCACCATTGCACTCATTTCACATGCTAGCAAAGTTATACTCAAAATCCTCCAAGCTAGGTTCCAGCAGTATGTGGACCGAGAACTACCAGAAGTACAGGCAGGATTTCGAAGAAGCAGAGAAACTAGAGATCAAATTGCCAACATACACTGGATCATGGAGGAAGCTAGGGAGTTCCAGAAAAACATCTACTTCTGCTTCATTGACTATGATAAAGCGTTTGATTGTGTGGATCACAACAAAATTGTGGCAAGTTCTTAAAAGAGGTGGGAATACCAGACCATGTTATTTGTCTCTTGAGAAACCTATATGGGGGTCAAGAAGCAACAGTGAAAACTGGACACGGAACCACTGATTGGCTCAAAATTGGGAAAGGAGTTCGGCAACGCTGTATACTTGTCGCCCTACCTATTTAACTTATATGCAGAGCACATCATGAGAAAGGCAGGGCAAGATGAATCACAAGTTGGAATTAAGATTGCGGGAGAAATATCAACAACCTCAGAGATGCATATGATACCACTCTAATGGCAGAAAATGAAGAGGAACTAAAGAGCCTTGAAACTCAACATTAAGAAAACTAAGGTCATGGCATCTGGCCCTCTCAATTCCTGGCAAATAGATGGGGAAGAAATGGAGGTAGTGACAGATTTTATTTTCCTGGGGACTATAGCCAAGAAATTAAAAGACGCTTGCTCTTAGGGAGGAAAGCTATGGCAAATCTAGACAGCATACTAAAAAGCAGAGACATCACCCTGCCAACAAAAGTGCGTATAGTCAAGGCTATGGTTTTCCCAGTTGCAATGTATGGCTGTGAAAGTTCAACCATAAGAAAGGTTGAGCGCCAAAGAATGGAGGCCTTTGAACTATGGTGCTGGAGAAGACTCCTGTGAGTCCCTTGGACTTCAAGGTGATCAAACCGGTCAGTCCTAGAGGAAATCAACTCTGACTGCTCTTTAGAAGGCCAGATCCTGAAGATGAAACTTAAATACTTTGGCCACCAAATGAGAAGGAAGGACTCACTGGAGAAGAGCCTAATGCTGGGAAAGATTGAGGGCAATAGAAGAAGGGGACGACAGAGAATGAGGTGGCTGGATGGAGTCACTGAAGCAGTTGGCTTAAATGGACTCAGGGGGGTGGTAGAGGACAGGAAGGCCTGGAGGAACGTTGTCCATAGGGTCACAATGGGTCGGATACAACTTCGCAACTAACAACAACATCAATGGAGTCATCATTTTTTAAGAAACTGTCTGCTCCCTATTGTGTTTTACTTTGGTGTAGTCTTCTTGTTTAGGTTGGGATTTCTCGTTTTGTTCATTGACTTTCACAGTGCTAGAGTTGCCTCTAAACACTTTACTTTTTCTTCTAGTAACTCAAGTAATTTACATTTAATACATACATAGTTTGGATCCTCTGTGGGCATAAGCTGAAACATGAAACATAAGCTGAAACACTTTGCAAGAACTTTATCTCCATGACATTTTTGCTTAAAAATTAAAATTAAAAATTTCTAAAAATGTAAATATTTTCCATGTTGCGAAGTGCCAGTTTACACTAATTTACAAGCATTTTGACCTTTTCTGTCTTGAAAATTCTTCATTCTTCCCTGTTTTAAGTGTCTGTCTCTTTTTCTGTGGTTTATTTTTCCCTATTATATCATTAAGAATTTAAACGTTTCTAAAGAATTAAAATAAATAAACTATTTTTTAAAAATGTGTAGTTGAAAAAAGAAATTGAAAAATTGAAAAATGAATTTTATTTTAAAAAATTTAAAAAAGGATTTAAAATTGAAAAAGATTTAAAAATTGAAAAAAAATTAAATTAAAAATGATATTTAATAATTAAATACTTAAAATTGGAACAAGGAATTTAAAAATTGAAAAAAGAAATTTAAAAAATTGAAAAGGAATTTTTCTTAAGTAATATTGGAATATTCCTTAAAGAATATTGAATTCCAGTATGATGTGGTCACTCTTGCCAAAGGTTCTGGCAATTTCAACTCCCTCTATCACATATCTATTAGTAAGAATTAGGTCCAGTATAGTTTTTCCTCTAGTTCCCTCTTCTACCTTTTGGATGACAAAGTTGTCAGCTAAATTGGTTAGGATCTCCTACTTGCTGTAGAGTTTGTCTCCCAATTGATATCAGGATAGTTAAAGTCTCCCATTACATCTTCATGTTGCCCTCTTGATATAGTTTGTAATCCACACATGTACTGAAAATGACAGATGAATAAAATTTACAAGTGTTTTTACTTCCATGTTTTGCCAATAAGTATGGTATTTTCTATCTCATCCATATATTAACCAGGTTCAATTGTGCTTAATCCAGCACTTTCTAAAAATAGTTATTGAGGACCTTTTGGCATTTTTGGTTGCACAGATATTCCTCACTTACCACTTCTTCCCTAAGCCTTCAAAGTTATTATGGCACAGTAGAAGCAGATGTGCACCTGATCTACAAAATTTCTGGTAATCCTAACAATTGTTCAGTGACCAGATGTCAGCAGTGACTGTGATTTTGAAAGTGCAGGAGAAGAAATTGCACCAATTTGGGTTCTACCAATAGTTGAATATTTATGATGGCGGCAGAATCCCACACCAATGACCTTCTCAGCTAGGTTATCACATGCAAAATCATTGGGTGTACTGGCAGGAAATTGCAAGTCATAGTCATATGGAATTGCCTTTAACAACGTACAGTGATTTACTTAACAACTACAGAGGAACAGATGCAAGTTGGCATTGTCATGTGACATCATGCTTAACGATTGAGCTGCTTAATGACCCAGATATCAGTTCCAATTGTGGTAGATTAAGTGAGGACAACTTGAATGGGGATGTCACCAGAGGAGTTGTAGACAGTATTTTCTGCTCTTTGCAGTTGCTGACTTCCATGAACAAAAGTGGTGCTTCAAATCTTGCAGAAGCTTTCAGCATAGCATCACTTCATAAGTTAAAGCCCCCAAATCTCTAAATTTAGCTCAGAAGGTTTGAGTGTAAGCATTCTGGAACATTTTGTCAGGTTTGAAAGACATAGATTTTCTCCATATATACATGTGTAGGTGGGTGTATCTGTATTTCTCTCTGTAGGGATACGTCTGGAATTATATAATCTATCCCAGCACTTCAAGTTATAATTGATGATGTCCTTTGCATTGCTAAGAATTGGAATTTGACCCAATTAAACAACTGAATTCAATTGAATGCATATTTGAACATGGATCTCAGTAGTCTTCCATGTGTCAAGTAAATCATAAATAAGGTAATTAAGAGATTATTCTAGTATTGGGGCATATTTGCTTTTTCATTGTAATAATATAATATTTATATTATGTAATATAATTTTTATTTTTTCACATCATCTCTAACCACTTTATAAACAAAGTTCCACTTTTCTTTGAATCTTACAGACAAAGAAGGTGGCAATAAGAGCACCTGGGACAACTGTAAATAATAAACAACGTTGAAAAGGGAAGAGAATCAAGCAAGAAATCAAAATATTTTCCATTTTCTTCAGAAAACCATACAATTCTGCTCCTCCTCCAGCAACTGTTAGACAAAAGGATAGAAAATCAAGAAAGATTTCAAGCCGAAATAAGCAGATTATTCAGAACTGAAGGATACATTACATGGAAAGTGAAGGGAGATTATTTTTCATTCAGTATATCTGGAAGTCAGTTGAAGGAAAAGGTCAATAGTAAAGCCGTGCGGAACAGACAGTAATATAGCCCTCTCCCTGTGAGGAAGAAAATTGCTTGAATGAAAGCACCACTAAACAAGGCATGGTCACAATTCCAGTCTGGTGATACATCAGTGGATTGATTTCAAGGAGAAACTGTATGAATGTCTAGATAGCGGGAAAAGCTTCATTAGAAATTCCCACCTCTTGAGACACAAAAGCACGCACACAGAAGAGAAACCCTTTGAATTTCCTATCTATGTGGAAAGTTTCAGTCAAAATTCCAACATCATGATACGCCAGAAGCCTCACACAGGAGAGAAACTCTTTGAATGTCCTGACTGTGGCAAAAGATTTACATATAATTCCCACTTGGTGATACACCAGAGGACTCATACAGGAGAGAAACCCTTTGAATGTCCTATTTGTGGGAAAAGTTTTAGTTGCAAATCTACGCTGGTGCTACATCAGAGGACTCACACAGGAGAGAAACCCTTTGAATGTCCTATCTGTGGGAAAAGTTTTAGTGATAATTCCAGCCTGGTGAAACACCAGAGTATTCACACAGGAGAGAGACCTTTTGAATGTCCTATTTGTGGGAAAAGTTTTAGTTGCAAATCTACGCTGGTGCTACACCAGAGGACTCACACAGGAGAGAAATCCTTGGAATGTCCTCTTTGTGGGAAAAGTTTCATACAGAATTCTGACCTGGTGAAACACCAGAGGATTCACACAGGAGAAAAACCCTTTGAATGTCCTATTTGTGGGAAAAAATTTAGTCGCAGTTTCCAGCTAGTAATGCATCAGAGGACTCATACAGGAGAGAAACCCTTTGAATGTCCTATTTGTGGGAAAGGTTTTAGTCGCAGTTCCCACCTGGTGATACACCAGAGGACTCACACAGGAGAGAAACCCTTTGAATGTCCTATCTGTGGAAAAAGTTTTAGTGATAATTCCAGCCTGGTGAAACACCAGAGGACTCACACAGGTGAAAAACCCTTTGAATGTTCTGACTGTGGGAAAAGATACAGTCAGAATTCCTACCTGGTAATACATCAGAGGATTCACACAGGGGAGAAACCCTTTGAATGTCCTGATTGTGGAAAAAGGTTCAGTCAGAATTCCTCCCTGGTAGTACACCAGAGGACTCACACAGGAGAGAAACCCTTTGAATGTCCTGACTGTAGAAAAAATTTCAGTCAAAATTCTCACCTTATGAGACACCAGAGGATCCACATAGGAGAGAAACCTTTGAATGTCCTGACTGTAGGAAACGTTTCAGTCAGAATTTCTTCCTAGTGATATACCAGAGGATTCACACCGTGGAGAAATCTTTGAAATGTCCAGTCTGTGGACGTTACTTCAAGCATGAATTATCTCTTATTGCACACAAGGAAATCCACATGAAGCAAAAGTTGAAGAGTTTAGAGAAGTGTTGAATTTCATTTGTGATCTCTCATTTAAAGTGTAGGTGAGAAATTAATTGTTTGAATTTTGACCTGATTCATTTCACTCAAACATTTCTCTGGATTAAAATTGTAGGTGGAGAGAGGACTTCCGGTGACGAGATGTGGACAAACGGAGATGCTGAAGCTCGCTCTGGGTTTCAAGTTACCTTTTCTTGCTGTTGGAGCGATCCTTAGGGGTGCACGTAACCTGTAGAGAAACGTGCCGGTGTGGGGAGATTCGAGTTGCGGTGCGGAGAAGGCGATCCTCAACACGACACAGAGAGACCCTTTAGAGACCGACATCAAGAGGGCAGTCCCAAAGTCCGGATCGTGACATACAAGAGGAAGCGAGTGAAAGTCCAGATCGTGACATACAAGAGGAAGCGAGTGAGTGTGGTGAACGAGGAGTGTGAGTGAAGGAATTTGCAATTTTGATTGAACACTGGAGAAAATTAGTCGGAGCGAAGCCCTAAAGCAGCGGCCAAAGGAGATACGAGTGGCAGTGAAAATGAAAGGGCTCGTGAGACGGAAGAGGGTAAGAACACGAGCAATCGGATAGAAAAGACAAGAAAAGCGGAGAGATTTGGGTGATTGACAATAATTGGGGGGAAAAAAGAAGAAGAATAACGACCTCATTACCTGGGAAGTGGGAGAGATTTGATTTGTGGATTTTGGGAAGATTGGAAGGACGAATTTGAGACTGAAGAGAGATCGGAAGGGAGGAAACAATAGCCTTATTGTAACTTTAAAGATTCCACGGACGAAGCCTAATTAATCTATTGACTTTTTTTGGACTATTGACTTGGAGCCGTAATAAGTAGAGGAGATTTACCAAATAAAGAGACTATATGAAATTTAGAAATTGACTTGCAGGACTCTTAAATGAAAGATGGAACGGTGATAACGGAAAGTACGGTGAGCCTGTAAAACCAGAGACATTACTCAGCAAGATTGTGCTTCTGGTGTGTTTGGTGAAGGAACTTTCTGATTCAGAGAGGAAGAACTGAACAGCTATACTAAGAGACTTTGTGCCTATAACTTTTGTTGATTGTAATTATCCCCTGACACGAACTCAACTGATTTTCGAATGTGGTAAATGGGATTTATATATGATTTAATTGATATATTAGTAAATATCGAAACTTATATCTGGTTTTAATACATAGAAAAAAAGGAGGTGATAATTAATTAAGTATTGATATTTGATTATAGGCATTGATTATAGTAGACTAAATTAATTGTGATTAATTGTGATTATTATAGATTAAATAACAACTGTTGTATAGCAAGATTCAATTAGATTTGTAAACATTTGAAATATTATTTTATAATATTAAGAATCTCATAGCATTTATAGATATATAGCTCAGTTATATTTTAAACTTAAACAGAGAAATCTTGAGATATTAAGAATTATAAATTCAGGTATTTGATTTAGAAATTAAGTTAAAAACTCTGTTGGGGAATATTTATATTGATAGGAGTGATTAATATATTAACACACGAAATTAACTAGAGTACTGGCTACTATTATTGGATACTTTTCAATCGTGAATGCTAATTTAGGATAACATATTTAATATAATACAAAAACAGAAACAAATTTTACAAGAGATGACTTCTATAGCTAACACAACGCTTAAATCTGGGAAGATTACCTTAGTACAAACAACTGCAACGTCTTCAGTGATGGCACAAAAGACAATAGAGGAAACACTATCTGGAGAGAAACAACCTACCATCATGAATGTTAATATCCAATCAATTCTTCTTACTTTACAAGAATCTATGTTGAAACTTCAGGAAATAATGACAAAAAATCATATTGAGACAAGAGCTGATACAAATGAATTAAAGGAAGAGATGGAGAACTTAAAGGCAGAAATGAAATTAGATATTTCAAAAAGCTGGATCAAAAAATTGGAATAATACAGCAAGCACTAGAGAGAAATGAATCAACAATAAAGGAGGTTGAGAAAACGACCGAACAAACTGAGAAGAAGCTGGAAATTGTTGGTGAACAACTACCGTATTTATTCGAGTATAACGCGCACACATGTATAACGCGCACCCCTAATTTTCGATTAAAAATCGGTATAAAATTTTGTTTCACACCAAGCATTGTAATTGACAAAAAAACGTTGTTGAACACGTGCGGCCATGATAAAAATCATTTATTGACAACGTAAACTGGTATAAACACAATACCGAAATAAAAGTTTGGGCCGCCCACTGTACGCGACGAGGGGACTTTTTTTTTTCTTCGCCCTCGCGTACAGTGCGCGGCTGCAGCCCGGAAAAGGCGCAGTGCGAACTCACAATTCGCCTGCGCCCTCATTGGACCGGCCGCCACTGCCACCCCATCCCAGCCCTCGTTTATAACGCGCACCCAAACTTTGATTTCTTTTTTTGGTAGAAAATTTTGCGCGTTATACTCGAATAAATACGGTAAGAAATGTGAGTAAAGAAATGGATGATTCCCTGGTCTACCTAGAAATGGACAAGGCTGCAGCATATTTGAGATTCCAGAACACATTGGAATCTAAAGAAGAAGATTTGGAACAAGTAATGGCAGGAATATTAGCAGAACTGTTGGAAAAAGATAAGGATGATATCCTGAAAGAGCTGGACGAAGTTTATAGAATGAGCACAAACTATGCAAAACGCCATAAATATCCAAAAGAGGTCCATGTAAGATTTTCCAGAAGAAAGATTCAGGATGTTATATATAAAATATCTAGAGAAGAAACAATTACATATAAAGGAAAAGAAGTTTTGGTGCTTAAACAAATCCCAAGAAGAGTGAAAGGGCAAAGGAAAGACTATAAATTCTTGGCGAATCAATTAAACCGAAAAGGCATTATATTTAGATGGTTAATCCCAGAGCGGATGTTATGGGCAGATCATAATCCGATTCAGATAGTGTGGAAAGGTAGGAAAAAAACAAGGAAAAGGTGGACTCTAAATACACAGCTAATTAAAGAGGAAAAATGCATGAATAGACTTAAGGAGGAATTAGACTATTTCTTAAAAGAAAATAATAATAAGGCAACAATGGAACAGAATATTTGGGATACAATGAAGGCTATAATAAGAGGCACAACAATATCATAAACTGCTAGGAGAAACAAAGAAAAATACGCCTAACAAAACAAATTAAAACAAAGAATTAAAGAATTAGAAACCCAATTGCGAAACACCCCAAAAGACTGCAAAACCAGATGATAATAGCTAAACACAAATTAAATTTAATTGAACAGGAAGGAATGGTTACAAAGTTGAATATAGCTGACAAATATTTTTTGAACAGGCTAATAAATCAGGAAGATGGTTGTCCTATAGACTCAAAAAAGAAAAAGAAAAGATTGATTTACCAATTAATAGATGAAAATGGGGATGCCCAGCAGGGAATAGAACAGAAAAAAGAAATCGCATGTAAATTCTTTGAAGACCTTTATGAAAAGAAAGAGGTAAATGAAGATACAATAAGAAACTATTTAGATGCAACAAAAGATAAAATAATTGGGGATGAGATGAAAGAAATGTTAATTAGAGATATTACGTGGTCCGAGCTAAAAACAGCAATAGAAAATCAAAAGAACAATAAAACTCCAGGACCTGATGGGATCCCAGAGGAACTTTATAAGAAAATAGGAGAACAAATAGGGCCTCTCATGGTGGAAGTATACAATGAGGTCCTATTGGCAGCTAGAATGCTGGATTCATGGAAGGAGACACTAATTTTGTTGATCCCGAAAGAAGATTCAGATTCAAGATTTATACAAAATTATAGACCAATTTCTCTGTTAAATACTGATTACAAAATATTTACTACAATTATAGCAAATAGACTAAAAAAAATAATGAATGAATATATACATAAAGATCAAAACGGATTCCTTCCTAATAGACAAATCAGGAACAATTTAAGAATAGTGTTAAATGTTTTGGAGTACTATGAAGGCCACCCAGAAAAACAAATAGCCCTTGTTTTTTTGGATGATCAAGAAGGCCTTTGACAGCTTAAATTGGCAATTCCTAATTCAACAAATCTACAATATGAATTTAGGCACTAAATTTGAAAACATCGTGACTACAATTTATGACTTATAAAAGGCAAATATTATAATTAATGGAGAATATACGCGCTCAATAAAAATAGAGAAAGGAGTTAGGCAGGGATGTCCATTATCTCCTCTGCTCTTCATATTATCTTTGGAAACATTGCTTACACGAATTAGACAAAACCCAGAAATAAAGGGGTTAAAAATTAAGAAAGAAGAATACAAACTTCAGTCATTCACGGATGATATGGTCTTTTTTATAGAGGAACCAATTGAAACAGGCCAAGAATTATTAAAAAAGTTAGAGCAATTTGGGAAAGTTGCAGGACTTAAAATTAATAGGGAAAAGACAAAATTAATAACTAAAAATCTAACAGAAAAACAAATTAAAATTGGAAAAGACAATGGGACTACAAGTGGTAAAAAAAACTAAATACTTAGGAATTTGGCTGACGGCCCATTGTAAAATGGAAAATAACTATAGTAAATTGTTACAACAATAACTATAAGTCTAAAGACTTAGAATTATGGGTCAAATTGCAAATCTCCCTATTAGGGAGGATTGCTACTATTAAAATGAACATTCTTCCTAAATTTATTTATTTATTCCAAACAATACCAATAAAAATACATAAAAATTACTTTGTGGAACTTAATAGGATAACCACTAAATTTATTTGGCAAGGGAAAAAACCGAGGATAAAATTAAAGGCGATGCAAGATATGAAGAACAGGGGAGTATGACACTCCCAAATTGGGAAATATAGTGCAGCATCCTTACTTTGGCTGAAAAAGTGGGTAAACTTGTCGAATAAAAGAATTCTATCCCTAGAAGGCCACGATTTACAGAGGGGGTGGCATGCATTCTTATGGGATATTGGAAAAACTAAACAGAATTATTTCCACAGACATATAATTAGAGACTCTTTATTGGCTAATTGGAATAAAATGAGAAAAAAACATTATCTAAAAATCCCAATTTGGATCCCAACGATGGAGGCGATGATACATCCAAATAACTTGGATCTTAATAGGATGCTATAATACAAGGATCTCCTAAATGTGCAAGGAACTTTAAAATCACGGCAAAATCTCCAAGAACAAGGGTTAAGAGTAGACTGGTGGGCTTACCTGCAAATTCAAAATAGATACAGACAAGATAAGAAAAACTTCGGAATTTACGGTAAGCTATAACAACTAGATAAAATCTTATTAGGTTCAGATAAAAAAAATATAACCAAATTTTATAATTATCTATTAGAGATAGAATTAGAAGAGGAAGTAGTCAAAGGTAACATGATAGCTTGGAGTAGAAACATAGTACGTAGCATTACATTATTAGAATGGAAAAAGGTCTGGATCAGGAATAAAAAAATCACAAAATCAGCAACATATAAAGAAAATGCCTATAAAATGTTTTATAGATGGCATCTCTCCCCTTTGAGAATAGCGAAGATGTCTCCTAACATGAATCCGAATTGCTGGAAATGTAAAAAGAAACATGGAACATTCTTTCACATGTGGTGGTCCTGCACTGAAGCCCAAAGATATTGGCGTAGAATTAAAAAATGGTTAGAGGAAATAACGATGGAGCAAATTGAACTAAAACCAGAATTCTTTCTATTAGGGATTTTTAATAGACAATTTTCTAAAAAAGCCAAATATATAATATTACATATTTTTACTGCAGCTAGATTAACCTTTGTACCATGTTGGAAACAAGCCGATATTCCAACAGAGGAAATTGATCATTCAGAAAATAGCAGCCTGTGCAGAGATGGATAAATTAACTTTAGCACTCAAGGATAAAGAATCATCAGAATATTATAAGAGCTGGGAATGCTGGTATGACTGGATAGAACAAAAATAGAAAATATATTAGTAAATATCGTTAAACTTGAAAAAGAGGTAGAAATTACATATTCGCAATAAGATGTATTTGAAAATATGACACCAATAATGATAACAAATAAGGAACCACAGACTGTTGATAATGGAATTGTTTGCTTTTATTTGTTTTCTTTTTTCTTTCCTTTTTTCTTTTTTATGTTGTGCATGTGCTTGTCTGTTATTTTAATTGTATAATCAATAAAGTTTGTTCTTAAAAAAAAAAATTGGAGGTGGAAAGAAAAGGAAAGTGGAAAATGGCCTGACTGCCACCCCACCAGGCCTCATACTTTCCTCCTCACCTTTGGAAGATCTCTGATCTTCATGTTGAGGAGGAAGGGAGGGAGGGAAGGACACACATTCTTGGGTCTCATGACTGCATCCTGGAAGGAACCACATTTTCAGTGGGCTCTCGATTCGTCCCTGGGCCATGCAATGGACTTGGGGAAGCGGCTGCCATTTTGCCACACTGTCCAGACTGATAATACATAAGAGGGACAAACCTCTCTGTTTTGCTACCTTAACAGGAAGGCAAAAATGGCAAAAGCCATTTTTGAGGCCAAAAATTGCCTCAAACTGTGAGATGAGCAGCGATTAAATTTAATAATAAGTGAATTTACTAATAAAAATATAATTTAAAGAAGAAACGTCTGAAGCAATGGCTGCTGCTTCTGGTTGTGGACCCCTGTTGGATGACAGTCTCTTTTCAGGAGGGACCAGGGGCACCTGGCTGACACCAATTATAATCTTCCAGTATCCATCTTCCCATTTGATGGTAGGGGTCCATTTATCAAGCCAAGCAAGTCCCAATATGATAGATTTTGATATTTTTGGAGCCACTACAAATCATATAAGTTCACAATGCCTGCCCATTTCTAGTCTGATCAACTCTAATTTGGGTGGCTGGGACTCCTCCAATTAACGTTCCATCTATCTGTTCAAACTTGATTGGGCATTTTAGGGCTTTAGTTTTTATCCCTAATTGCTCAACAATAGGGAGCCCAATAAGGCATCTGGAACACCCTGTATCTGCTACTGCTTCTAACTTCCCAGCCTCCCCTGTTTCAGGCACCATCAACTTCACTTTAACTGTAAAAGGGGGAATGGCAGCACTCATCATGGGGGTCCTCTTCCTCATTTGCCTTTTCGAGAAGGGTTTCTTTGGCCGGAGGTTCCTCACTCTCTTCTGTGGGAAGGGGAACCTCTACAGTGTGCTGGCAAACTGGCTGGTGTCTGGAGGCTTCTGCCTCTGGCAGCTGTACTGGGCCTTGGTTGTGGAACCAGTGCAGGAGCCAGACATTCGGCTGCCTGATGACCAGCCTGGCTACATCGATAGCACTTTATAATCTTGTAGATTGGGTAGGAGCAGCTTCAGCAGGTTTAGTCAGAGGGCGTCTGACCAAAGTTCTTATAGGAGGGCCCTCAGAGGTTAGGGTTAGGGTTAGGTGTAATGACGAGCTTCAAGATACTGGTAAGATGTAGAGGCCAACATGCCGCCGCCTCTACCATGGATCGTCCTGGAAAAGAACAGTATTAATAAAATTCTATTGATAACTTTCGTCCCTCCCCCTACTTTGGTAGAGTGTTGCCGATGAAATAGTCTTTGTAATTTTGAGGCTGATGTATCTGCAGATGTCACCCACAAAGCATCTGCCATTGGATATCCTTTCCATTTCACTAGGTATTGTAGGATCCCTCATCATTGTCAGGAATTAAGGATGTCCACTATTTCATAATAAGCATCCCTAATGGGCCCTGGGTGCTTTAAGTGAGGTTCAAGCTGTGTCGTGTCAGCAGGCTTCAGCAAGCTACTGTGGAAAATGGGCTTAATCCGTTTAAACCAATTGCCAATTCACACATATCAAACATTCTTTCACATACTTTTCAATATCAAGTCTCAGATTGTCACCAAACTGTCTTCTAGCTAAATGTAAGGTCTTAAGGAAACTGTAATGCCTGCTTGTCTGGTATCATGACAACATTTCAAGACTATAGAACGTAATATTTCTGGTACATGCAATTTTTCCACTTGCCAGGCTATGCCATCTTTCATTGTAATCTGATCTTTATTTGCAGACAACCATGGATCTTTCGCTAGCACTTCTGGAAGGTCTGTTGTCATAATCGTCATTCGTAACGAGTTTATATGATCGTTACTGGGAATAAGTGGTTGTATTACTTCTTCCCAGTGACTGTTGAATTAAGGTAGCCTTGATAGGGCATCTGCCATAAAAAAATTTCCAACAGGAACGTATTTTAAAATTAATTTAAAATGTCTGAAATATAACGCCCATTGAACCTGTTTTGGAGACAATCTTCTTAGATTTTGTAATGCTTCCAAATGCTTATGATCGGTCCATACCTCAAACGGATGTGAACTACTCTCTAACAAATGTCGCCATGTAAGTAGCACCCATTGAATCATAAATGCCTCCTCCCATATAGCCCAATTTTTCTCTGTTGGGTTTAATTTTGGGGACATATATGTATATGATTGTAATGTTCCTTCTTGGTTCTTTTGCAAAAGTACTGGCCCTACTGCAACATCACTAGCATCTGCCTGAATTATGAATGGACTAGCGGGATCTGGATGATTAATAACTGGTTCGGTTGCAAACAGTACTTTTTAAATTATGAAATACCTTTTGACACTCACTTGTCCATAACACTCCTTATTTGATTTGATCAATTTATTACTTACATTCTTTGTTTTCAACAAATTCATAAGGGGAGAGCAATATCTGTGAACTTTGGAATAAATTGCCTATAAAAATTTGCAAAGCCAAAAAACTTTGCAATTGTTTCCTTGGATGCACGATTCCAACACCGTACAAACTATTCGTATCCATCTCAAGACTGTTTACTGAAATGCGATATCCTAGGTAATCTAATTTGGTGGAATGGAATTCACATTTGGATAATTTAACATGCAGGTATGCATCTAAGTTTTCTAAGAACTGAATATGTTCTTCCATAGTGTTTGTATATATTAGAATATCATTTAAGTAGACAAGTACTCCCCGATATAAATGTTCATGCAATATGCCATTATTAATTGCATAAAAACCATGGGAGCTCCTTGTAATCCAAATGGCATGACATTAATTGATAGCTTCCCAATGGGCAATTGAAAGTAGTTTTCCACTCGTCACCAGCATGGATGCATACCCAATACTATGCCTCCCGTAAGTCAAGTTTGGTAAAAATACAGCCCTGTGCCAATGTACATAAGTCTTTTATCAACGGGAGTGAGTATAGAGGTTCAACGCATATCACGTTAAGACCTCGGAAGTCAACACATAGACGCAAACCGATATCTTTCTTTTCCCTAAATAATACTGGAACGGCTATATGAGACCTGCCAGGCGTAATAAATCCTCGTTTTAGATTCTTGTCAATATACTTTCTCATTTCTTCCATTTCTTTGGGGGTCATGGAATACATACGAGGTTTTGGTAAGTTGGCTCCCAGAATTAACTCTATTGCACAATCAGTTGGTTTATGGGGTGGCAAGCAATCGGTCCCGTCTTCACTAAAGACCTCCGCTAAGTCCTCATATTCCTGAGGATATTTAGGTTCTGGGATAGTTGATTCAGTATCTTGGAGTATCTTTACAGATGTCTCAGATGGCCAATCATTTTGTAATGGCAATAGTCCTATAGCCAAACATACCTTGCGAAAGCCTCCTTCCCACTTAATGGTTGGCTCCCACTTGTCCAGCCAAGCCAATCCTAATATTAGGGCTTCTGTCATATGAGGCATCACGACCAATGAGATCCACTCCCAGTGTTCACCCATCACCAGTTTAATATATTCAGTACAATGTGTAGCAGGAACCCCTCCCAATAAAAACCCATTCACCTGCTCAAATTTAATTGGGTTGACTAATCTTATTACCCTGAGCCCTAATTTGTCCACCACTGCCTGGGTTACTAAACACCATGTACACCCGGAATCAATCAATGCATCCAATTTAATCCATTGATTTGTCCTTCTATTCCATAGAGTGACAGGTATTATGAATGGACCTATTGGCATACTTACCATTGGATCATCGCCAGCCACCTCTTCTGTTTCAAAATCCCTTTGTTCATTTATAGGATGTTCAGCTATTTTTTCACTGTCCAACACTCGTCCCCCTTGTAATGGGTTCTCCAATTGCCTAGACCAGTTCCAGAGTTGGCCAACCTTTAGGTTGTGATCTTCCTGCCCTTAACGTGGGAGTATCTTGAGATGTATGTGGTGTTGCTAAAGGTGGTATAGAGCAGTCTAAAGATCGATGTCCAGGTAAGTTGCATGGGAAACACTTAAACACCTTGATTCTGAATTGGAGATACACCTCTTTGTAGCCTCATTTTACCTATCCCCAATCTGGCTTCTGGTTTAGGATATAATCTGCGTAATCCAGTATCCAATTCTATAGCAGTATGGTACCATTTTTGAAGTGTCCTGGGTAAACCCCTGTACAAACAAGCTTGACCTAGTTTATAATCTAGGCCATCCCTAAACAAATGGATTAATAAACCCTCAGGCCATGATGTGACCTTCCCAGCTAGTCGTCTAAAGTCCTGCGCGTATTCGCGAACTGGTCGGCCTTTTTGTTTTATGCCCAATAGATCACCCTCTGCTTGCTGTTCCGTGGATTTGTCTTCATACCGTGCTCGTAGTGCCCCCAGAAAAACTCCAATATCACATAATGCTTCTGATCTTTTGTGGTGCATATCTGCTGCCCAGTCACTAGCCTCCCACTGCAATACACTTGTAACTGCTATGACCATTGACCAATGAGAAGGGTAACAATGACCATATAAGTCAAAATGATTTATGACTTGTCCTAAAAAAACTGCCACTTTATTGGCATTTCCATTGAATACAGCATTCAGGAGAGGGGGTCCCCACCACCCCTGTACTGGGCCACCCCATGGTATTACGTTAGACCCTTCTCTCTGGTCCCCTTCCACAATCCCCTGAGAACTATGCTGTATAGGTCCAGGTTCCCTTTCCAAGCTCCATTCCGTTATATCTGAAGACTTAACATCCTTGGGTCTACTAGTACCACGCTGGGATGTCCTATGGATACTGGCCGGCCTCCCTGACCCTAACCTGGCATGTTCCAAACTCCGATCCGTATCTATATAATGTAAATCCATGGGGCTGGAACTATATAATGGGTCACAGGCAGAAACAGAACTGTACCTTGGAGGCCACAACTTCCTAATTGGCGGATCCCTAAAAGTCATTTCACTAAACTGTAAATGTAACATATCCAAAGTGTCGCTCCCAGGAACAGTCCATTTACTATCTCCAAAACCAGGCCAACATTTCATCTTCCAATCCGGTGTCTGGGATTTATCTCCATCGGTGTCTATCTCGTACAGTTATTCCACCAGGCGAACTCAATTTTCACTCCTTTCTTTTCTTTGTGAACCTTAGGATGAACCACTAATCGTTCAGGGGTTATCTCAGTTTGTTTCTCTTCCTTCTCATGCTCCAAAGGGCTTCTACTGTCTACACAGCCTTCCACTGCCTCTTCGGCTGTTCCTTCCACAGGCCATTTGGGATCTGTTTCTTCTGCCATCCTTCCTTTATCACTGCCAGTAACTACAATTGGTAGACTTACTAGTAAAAAAAGGCAACACTGACTTTCTGTCGATCTCTGCCAAGAACTGGAGACTTCAATCAATAAACCATGTTACTCACACTTGTAGAGTTGAAATTGAAGAGTTTATTGCTGTGCTTCCCAATCGTGGCTAAGAACTGTAACAACAGATGTCAGTGTAAAATCAGCGTTGAAAACAGTTAACTCCCAACATTGTTTTATCCATCCCTGCTCAATTACCTCCATCCCACCCTAATCCGCCCATTACCTAATTATCCATGCCACCACCCCATGCCTAATTACACCACGCCTAAGCTAATATTACATTCCTCCCTTCACCCTACCTCCCATTAGTATCTTAAATAACAATAATCACTTCGCCTCAAGCCCAGCACTGTGTTAAAGCCAAACAGTTTTAAAGCCAAACATTGCAAAAAAACATCCATCCATGTTATCTGAGTTCCAAGGCTACACAGCTCTCCCATATTCTGAAGTTGATTTCTGAGGCTGTGAAATGTCACCCACAGCCCTCCCTCCCTTCTCTGCTGGTCTGGATCGGCTGCTTGCCAAGTTGCAATGCCAGACTTGAGGTGCAGATCAGGGATTCACAGCTATCAGGGATTCATAGCTCCAAGACACAGCTGTAATGTCGGGCTTCAAGATGCTGGTAAGATGCAGAGCCCGACAGGTGCGACTGGGTGGGCATGGGTGGGGCCAACCAGGGGTGATTGTTCAGTTCGGCGAACTGAACCATCCCTACCACCTTTTGCGAGGTAGTTGAATTTCACCACTGCTTCAGAGGCTTCAAACGAGAGGAGTGAAGGAGGGGGAAACTTATAATGGTTTTGATTATAAGCCTCCCCACTCCCCTTGTTTGAATGCTGCCCCAGGCCGGCTGCAAACCAATTTGGAGGCTAGTGAGCCCTGCCCCTCTCTTGCCTTGGAGAAGTCCTCTCGAAATTGGTTCCAAAGGCAGCGAGGAAGCCACAAGGGGCTGCTGCCAGTCATATTTGAATGTCACTCCTCTAACTTGGAGATTGGAGAACAAATGCTACTTGCATTTGCACAGCATTCGCGAAGGGGTGGGGGTGAGGGGAAAGGATCTGCACATTGAGGAGGTTAAGCAGCTGCCAGCGATGCCCTCAAGGGAAGATGTTGCAAGGGGGAGCTCGATCCCCCAGAAGCTTCTCTTCCTCCTCGACAGAAGCATTCAAGTGGAAAGCCCTCACCACCCCTCTGGCCCCCGACAAGCCTCCTTCCCGCTAAGCGTGTGAATGCTTCTGGTGAGGAGGAAGAGAAGGTCCTGAGGGCAGGGGCATGGGAGATTGTAGCATCAGAGCTCTTCCTGGGTGTTTCCTGGCCTGCGAGGGGAAGGCGCGATCTCCTGCGCCCCCCCAGGAGCTTCTCTTCCTCCTCACCAGAAACATTCACATGCAAAGCACTCACTGCCCCTCTGGCCTCCAACAAGCCCCCTCCTTCCCGCTAAGCATGTAAGCGCTTCTGGCAAGGAGGAAAAGGGGGTCGAGCCTCTACCTCGCAACATCTTCACCTGAGGGCAGCTGCTTCCTGCGGCTCAGGAGGTCCATGCTCTTCCCACTGCTGCTCAGCCTCCTCAGTGCGCTGAGGCAGAAGGCAGCAGCCATGACACAGATGACTGCAAGATTGCCCCTCCTCCCTGCTTCAGCATGCTGCGGCCCACCAAAATTTTCTCACCGGTTGGCAACCACTGGTGTGGGTGATTTCTCTATCCAGCCTAATGGACATGGCATACCAATCTTGTAGTTGCTCTGGTATTCCTCTGATGCTGCAGGCATCATTCATGAGGTTGCTTGCGACCCGTCTAAAGTCGATTGTCTTGCTTCATTTCCATTATTTTGTCTTCACTCTCACCTATTCTGTCAGGGTTTTCAAATCTAACCCTAAGCAGCTCAACAAATGTGTCAGCATCATTTAGTTCGGGCGCATCCTCATAGTGTAGCTGGGCCACCCAAGTGAAAGCATCCCCCTCATTTGTTCCATCTGTAATTGCGGAAACTAGGTCATGATCTGTTGCATATTGATTTCCAAATTGATCTATATGTGACCAGATTCGGCTGAGAAAGTTAGCAAGTTTTTCAGGTTTTCTGTCAAAAATTGCTCGGAATCTTGTTGTGTCTGGCCGGGGGTGGTGGGGGGAATTGCCATGGTGACCGCTGGCTGAGCTGGAAATTGTTGTGCCGGTGCGAACTTCAGGAGAGACCCCTGCAGGGGTACTCCAAGGGTTAGCTAAATTGGAATCTCTTGAATAGGGGCCGCCTGCTGAACTCCTCACCGTGCTGGGAAAGAAGGGGTGGCTGCAGCCTACTGCCTAAGCTGACCCCATTGCTGCACCGGGATTGTTGCTGCTATTTGGGGCCATGGTGGTCCTGAAGCTGATGGTGCAACTGGTGTTGCCATCCACTGGCGTTGGACCTACCCCTGACCAGGATAGAATCCCCACTCTGAGGGAATACTCTCCACAGGGGATAACTTCACTGTTGGCTGTGGAGGGGGAGGAATTGGGGTTTGTAATGTACCAAATGCTTGGCCCTGCCGTGCTTAGCTGATTCTTTGGCCACCTTTAGCCGACGCTGGTTCCACTGTCAAGTCTTGGACTAAGGAAAGTGAACGTGGGCTGAGTTAAGGCCCAGCTCAACTGGAGAGGTTGTGGCTGTGAGACATAACTTCCCACTTTAAGTTGCTGAAATTGCTCTGGGAGCTCTGCCAACGATTGGCTACAGGATGGAGGCAACAGGTTCCAACTCCCATGGTCTGATTCAAAAGCCCCCACACTTCTCCACTCTGACTCGTTGCCTGACCTCACAGGGCTGGAGTAGGAAAGGTGTGCAGGCATCTTCTCCTTTGGTCCCATTTCTGGATTCAGCTCAGTCTGGCAGCTTTTCCAGGAATCTGTTTCTTTGGGCCAAGTGCCTAGCCTCCGTCTTTCCTTTGCAGCTTCAATTGCTTGCACAAATTTTTCAGGAGGACATGGGGTTTCAATCAGTCCTCCGGCATCCGTTCCCACCACTCCTTCTGTAGATTCCTCCTTTTCTTCCATCTTCGCTGAGCCTTCACATTACTCCAGCTTTTGGTCAGTGCTGGGGCTCAGCAACCTGGACAGCCCCCTTTCGGGGTGTTGGTAGCTATTTAGAGATTTGGGATAATGTCAGCATTCCAGCAAACCTCCACTCCAACCAATAACTCTGAGACAGACATCTTCTCAAAAGTTCTTTTTATTTTGGATAGTAAACTGGCACAACTGGGGAATCCTGAATCTGAAAGTTCTGGGCTTCCTTGCAATAAGTAAAAACTACAAATCCACCCCCTGTACCCATCATCACATCACATGCCCAATCACCATCCGTCCCAATTTGAGACTTCCCCTCACTTATGTGCAAAATAACATGACCTTGAATTAGAAAAAGAATGTTATTTTGTCTAACTGCATACACTCCAAGAAATTCTCTCCTCCCACTTTCCCAGGCTCTAAATGTGGCAGTATGGGATCATCTGGTCTCAATATGGCTTCCAAAGCTGACATTCTTGTCTGCTTCCGGAAGTCAAACACCATCTCCTTTGTCTTGCTGGTGTTTAGATGCAAGTTGTTTTCTGAGCACCATAACTTCTGGACTTCTTCCCTGTATGCTGACTTGTCCACTCCTGTAATAAGACCCAGCACGGTGGTATAAAAAGCCCACTGGTGCTGCACGCTATGAAACTGGTGGCTGCAATTTTCTGCTGGTGGGAAGATTTAAAAAGTCTCAAGTTAAGTTGGATTCTTTGGAAATGGCTTCCTTCCAGATATTGTGGGTGTTCCATCACTAGAGGATTCTGAATGAGTTGAAACTTCTGTCCCAGTCTCCTGCTTATTTCCGAGAAATGGCTGTGCAGTCTCTTTTTAAAAGCCACCAGTGATGGAGCACCAACAATTCCTGAAGGCAAGCTGTTCCACTAGTTAATTGTTCTCACTGTTAGGAAGTTTCTCCTAACAGGAAGTTCTAGGTTGCTTCTCTTCTTGATTAGTTCCATCCATTGCTTCTTGTCTTGTTTTCTGGTGCTTTGGAAAATAAGTTGACACCCTCTTCTTTATGTCAACTCAAATATTGGAACACCGTTCAACTGTTTAATGTTGGGGTTTTTTATTTCCATGTCTTGCCAATAAGTATGGTGTTTCCTGTCCCATCAATTTATTAACCAAGTTCAATTGTGCTTAATACAGCACTTTCTTAAAAAATAGCTATTGAGGACCTTTTGGCATCTTTGGTTGCACAGGTAGTCCTCACTTACCACTTCTTCCCTGAGCCTTCAAAGATACTATGGCACAGTACAAGTAGATGTGCCCCGGATCTATAAAATTTGTGGTAATCCTAGCACTTGTTCAGTGACCGCACGTTTGATTTTTCATCGTAATATATAATATTTATATTATGTAATATTTTTTTTTATATTTTCATATCATCTCTGTCATTTTATAAACAATTAAAGTTCCACTTTTCTTTGAATCTTATAGACAAAGAAGATGGCAAAAGGAGCACTTGGGACAACTGTAAATAACAAGCAACGTTGAAAAGGGAAAAAAACCAAACCAGAAATCAAACTATTTTCCATTTCCTTCAGAAAACCACACAATTCTTCTCCACCACCAGAAGATATTAGACAAAAGAGAGGAAATCAAGAAAAATTTCAAGCTGGAATAGGCAGATTATGCAGAACTCAAGGATATATGAAAAGTCAAAGGAGATTATATTTCATTCAGCAAAAAAGGGAAATACCTGGAAGTCAGTGGGGAGGAAAAGGTCAATAGTAAAGCCATGTAGAGCAGACAGGAGATAAACCACTTGAATGTCCTGACTATGGGAAAATTTTCAGTCACAATTCCAGTCTTATGTAACTCTATTACATAAGTAGATCAAATCCAGGGAGAAACAGTATGAGTGTTTGGATGTGGAAAAAAATTCATTAGAAATTTCCATCTCATGAGACATCAGAAAACTCATACGGAAGAGAAACCTTTTAAATGTCCTGACTGTGGGAATACTTTCAGTTGTAATTCCAACTTGGTGATATACCAGAAGACTCACAAAGGAGAAAAATCTTTTCACTGTCCTGACTGGGGGAGAATTCCAGCCTGGTAACACATCAGAGGATTCTCTCCATGGAGAAACCCTATGAATGCCGAGAATGTGGGAAAGGTTTCATTAGAAATTCCCACCTCATCAGACACCAAAGGACTCACACAGGAGAGAAACCCTTTGAATGTCCTATCTGTGGGAAAAGTTTTAGTGATAATTCCAGCCTGGTGAAACACCAGAGGACTCACACAGGAGAGAAACCCTTTGAATGTCCTATCTGTGGGAAAAGTTTTAGTGATAATTCCAGCTTGGTGAGACACCAGAGGACTCACACAGGAGAGAGACCCTTTGAATGTCATATCTGTGGGAAAAATTTTAGTTATAATTCCAGCCTGGTGAAACACCATAGGACTCACACAGGAGAAAAACCTTTTGAATGTTCTGACTGTGGGAAAAGTTTCAGTCAAAATTCTCACCTTATGAGACACCAGAGGATCCACATAGAAGAGAAACCTTTGAATGTCCTGACTGTAGGAAATGTTTCAGTCAGAATTCCTTCCTAGTGATACACCAGAGGATTCACACCGTGGAGAAATCTTTAAAATGTCCAGTTTGTGGATGTTACTTTAAGCATGAATTATCTCTTATTGCACACAAGGAAATCCACATGAGGCAAAAGTTGAAGAGTTTGGAGAAGTGCTGAATTTCATTTGTGATCTCCCATTGAAAGTGTAGGTGAGAAATTGATTGTTTGAATTTTGGCCTGATTCATTTCACTCAAATATTTCTCTGGATTAAATTTGTAGGTGGAGAAAAACGGAAAGTGGAAAATGGCCTGACTGCAACCCCACCAGGCCTCATACCAGAGGCGGTATTCAGCAGGTTCTGACCAGTTCTGGACAACCGATAGCAGAAATTTTGAGTTGTTCGGAGAACCGGCAAATACACCTCTGACTGGAGATTTTATAGTATCCTTCCCATGCCACGCCCATAAGCCACGCCCACAGAACCGGTAGTAAAAAAATTTGAATCCTACCACTGCCTCATACCCTCCTCCCCCTCATCTTTGGAAGATCTCTGTTCCTCATGTTGGGGAGGGAGGGAAAGACACACATCCTGGGCCTCATGACTGTGTCCTGGAAACAGCCACCATTTTCAGTGGGCCCTGGATTCGTCCCTGGGCAATGCAGTAGACTTTTGGAAGTGGCTGCCATTTTGCCACACTGTCACTTAGAAGAGGGACAAACCTCTCTGTTTTGCTATCTTAACATGAGGAAAAAAATGTACAATAGATAATGTCTCATTTTAAAAAATGCATTATGTTAGAATTATTAAAAATGGGTACTGTCAGTATTGCTCTGAACATTAGGGCAAGGCAAGACACTCAGAGTTGCCTCAAACTGCGAGATGGGCAAAAATTAAGTTTAATAATAAATGAATTTAATAATTAAAAGGTAACGTACAGCTCATTTCCCAACTCTTGCTCAGTGATGAGGACTCCACGCATACAGTGGATTTCTAGCACACTATAATTGTTAACTTGTAATCTGTCTCTTACGCATTTTGCATCACTATGATCAATCTGTCTTCCTCAGCTTCCCTTCCGTCCTCATTATAAATTTAGAATTTCAGTTTCAGTCATATATCAATCCATGCACTCTGTGATTCTGATGATGTGAACTGCGGTTAGGCTTCTGCCTCTTAATTTATTTGTTGCATTGCTACCTGCTCCAGTCCTACATTCTATGAAAGAATGACATTTCATTAAAAAATTAGAATGGCTAAACTGGATCTGTTTTTATTGGCATTCTTTTCAGACTCAGGGATGGTTTCTCCATCACTGTCAGTCTTAGAGAAGGAAGTTAGGACATTTCAAACTGGACAACTAAGCTACGGTTCCCCTTGTAATTTTACAACTTTTAAATCAGCCATTGGTTGTGCCAGTGGGTTTGTAGGCTTTGGAAAATCATACCATTATGGAGGAGCTATCTGGCTTCCCTGATGACTCGCCGCATTATGAATCAGATTCAACAGACATTGTGAAAATTGACGTCCCCATGATGGAGTAGACACAAATGTTTCGAGAAGCCAACAAGAAGTAATAGTACCGCTTCACACTATGTTAGTGAGATCACACTTAGAATACTGCATCCAGTTCTCGTCACCACAATACAAAAAGATGTTGGGATTATGGAAAAGGTGCAAAGAAGATCAATAAAGATGATAAAGGGTCTGAAAATTAAATTGTATAATGATCAGTTGAGGGAGCTAGGATAACTAGGCTATTGAAGAGAAGGATTAGAAGGAAGCATGGTAAGGGGCTTTTAAGAAGTGGCATCTTCTAGGGAAGAGCTCAGGCTCAAAAACCCTTCCATTTGGGAGAGAGCCATCCATTTATTTGCGCTCATAATCCCAAATGCCTCCATCAGTCCCAGAGGAAGGGAATCTCCCAGAACAGAAATATCTCACCACAATCCTTCACAATCCTTCTGGGTAACCCATCACCTGGACGATCAGCTCCCCACGATGCTTCCAGCAAATGACATCCACTGCAAATGGCATTTTTTCTGACTGTAATGCAGATAGTCCTCACTTATCATTTGCCTCATTTAGGAACCATTCAAGATTAGGATGGTATATAAAAAACAATCATTTGAAGTCTCAATGTCCATGTGGATTCACTTAATGACCAGAACAGAAGTGAGGTCAAAAGCTTGTTGTAATAAAGTGATTTGCCAGAATTGCTGCTCGTAGTTGTGGTCACTAAGCGAGGACTACCCATGTTCATTCACCACCACCCTGCAGGCTTCTCCTTTCTGCGATTGATGGGGAGGAGACCAATGGGCTCTCTGGATGGCTTTCCTATTAGAGAGTTGGTGTGCTGCAGGGGGGAAGGTGCTGTTGCTGGACTAGGAGTGGGGACACCCAAATTGCAGTCCCTCCTCAGCCATGAAAGGTCCCTCAGGTTTAGTCTCACTTGACAGACCAAACCAAGAAACCAACTCCAAAGAAAGACTCAACAGTTGTGGTTTTTTTGAAGTTTTATTGGATTCTTATTTTTAAACATATAACATCAATACATGAACAGTGTGGCCTCTGGATATGGTTCATGTTAATACAAATAACAACAGTCAATTGTTACATTGATCAAACTTACATAATCCTGATATTAATGTACATGATTTTTAAAATATATTCAATATTCCAATGTTCCATTCTAATACTAATTAGAATATACCATTCAACTACCAATTATCCTATCATTTAAACATATCTAATAATACCATCTTTCAACCTCCAACCTTTCCATCTATCTATATTTTATATAAAGGTGTATATTCTTATTTCTACCTCTATTCTATAATAATTTTTAATCAGGCCATCACATTAGAAAAAAGAAGAAGAAAAAATAATAATTTTCTATCCATCATCTCGTTTGTTATAATACTTCAATTCTTATTTGTTGTTGGTTTTTTTTGGCTTTCCTCCCATACTCCTCTATTGGATCTTTTTCTCTATCAACATCTATATCTTCATTATTCCATCTAAATATTTCTCCCATCTCTATCCTCCTAAGCTACCCAGTCTCCAGAGTATCCCTATCTCCATACTCTATCCCCCTTTCAAAGACATCTTCCAGGTTATCCAATTCCATTTTTGTATCCCTCAGAATACTTTTCTCGTCATCTTGTTTTGTTTGCTGATTTGTCTATTCTATCTTTTCCTCCATTCTTTCTGCCACCTCCTCTTTTCTGAACTCTTTGATCTTCATTTACTGCCAGTTGTATCATATTTTCTATTTTGCCACTTATGCCTTGGATTAAGTTTTTTATCTCTCTGTGGTTCTTTGTCATGGTATCCCTAATGATTTGAAACATCCATGCCATTTCTCTTGAAATCTCACCCATTTCCCCCTGATAGAGCATCTTTCTTAATTATAAGTCGCTTTTAGTCAAGGCCAAAAACAATATATTCAGTTCCAATTTTGCTCATCAAAGAGTTAAATAACCATAGCTCTTTACATCTAAGCATTGTTAATCAATTCCATTTAAATAGTCCAGTCAATTTCCACAAAACAAAAGTCACTTTACTTAAGTCTTCCTTATTCTCATAATAAAGTCTCCAGTAATTGTAAAGTAATTAATTATAGAACAGTTCATATCACCACAATAGTTTAAAAGAATATTGCTTGTTTCTTCTGTCAGAATTTCCCTAGATTTGTAGGAGTGTAGCATCAATAGAGGTTTCGGCCTTGTTTCAAGTGTGATAAATTAATTAATCCAAATTTAATTCAATTTATAGAAACAAAATTTGAGTACTTGAGTAAGTTCAGGTAAATAGTTCCAGCATTTTATAATGTCTTTCCAGAACAACACCTATCCAATCTAAAATCCAATTTTCTAGGTTAAAAGGTCTTTAGATTTTCTCCCCTTAGTTCCTTTCATTTGGATCTAGGATTTTTCTCTCTATGGTTGTTTGCCGCTTTAAAAAAGAATTCTAAGAGTGTATTTTCCTGGATTTTCTTCTTTTTTCCTTTAAGTTTAGGGACTAAATACAAAAAAAAAGAATCTTCTCACCCAGCTCCAATCACTGTTCATTTACATCGCATCTGCACATTTCTTAGTTCTTCCTTGGCTGTCACAGCTTCGTGGCAGCCATATTTAGGCTGCCTATTCTCCTTGTTGTGTCTGAGAGGAAAAGAAAGCCCCAGGTCAAGCAGGAGTATTGTGACTCTCCACAACCTTGCAGGGCACCCCTCTTTGCTTTGCTGCCCCTTTGGCTCCTTTCGGAGCCCACCAATGGAGAGAATTCAGCATGGGAGCACGGAGATATTCTCCTCATGTCCGATCATGCCACAAGATCAGCTGGAAGTCTTCCCAACAGTTTTTTTTAATAGAGACTGAAGGTAGTAAGAAAAGTCTGAGTGTTTTGTGCCTCTCCCCCAACAACTTTTTATGCTTCTGTGAATTATTTATTATTTATTTATTTATTAATTACATTTATATACCGCCCTTCTCCCAAGGGACTCAGGGCGGTGAACAGCTCATCTAAAAACCCCACAAAAATACAAAAGTTAAAAAGTAATTAAATATTTAAATCAGCTGCTGACTAAAATTAGGAAACCCCCCCCCCACCCTTAAAAACCCAATTTAAAGTTAAAAATGGAGATCAAATTTAAAATCATTATCTCAGCCCAGGCCGGCCTGCTCAAAGAGCCAGGTCTTTAATGCGCGCCTGAAGGCCCTCAGGTCCGTGCCGGTACGGAGTTCCGGTGGCAGAGTATTCCAGAGGGCGGGGGCACCCACAGAGAAGGCCCTACTCCTTGGCGCCGCCAGACGACACATAGCGGCCGACGGCACCCGGAGCAGACCCTCCCTGTGGGAACGCACCGGCCTGTTGGAGAGCGTTGGCAGAATGCGGTCCTGAAGGTAACCTGGTCCCATGCCATGGGTCGCCCTAAAGGTCAAAACTAGAACCTTAAAGCGAACCCGGAGAGCCATCGGCAACCAATGCAGCTCGCGCAGGAGAGGCGTCACATGGGCGCTACGCGACGCCCCCATAATCACCCTCGCGGCTGCATTTTGCACCAACTGGAGTCTCCGGATGCTCCCCGCAGGGAGCCCCATGTAGAGGGCGTTACAATAGTCCAGGCGAGAGGTGACAAGGGCCTGAGTGACCGTGCGCAAGGCGTCCCGATCCAGGAAGGGCCGCAACCGGTAGATCCGACGGATCTGATGAAATGCCCCCCTGGAGACGGCCGCGATGTGATGTTCAAGCGACAGCCGTACATCCAGGAGGACTCCCAGGTTGCGAGCCCTCTCTGTGGGGGGCAGAACTTCCCCCCCAATAGCCAGCGAAGGTGTCAGCTGGCTATATCGGGGCGCCGGAAACCACAGCCACTCGGTCTTGGATGGGTTGAGCCGAAGCCTGTTCCCGCCCATCCAGTCCCGCACGGCCTCCAGGCACCTAGACATAGCCCCCACAGCATCGTTGGGGTGGTCCGGAGTGGAGATGTACAGCTGGGTGTCATCTGCATACAGATGACACCTCACTCCAAGACCACGGATGATCTCGCCCAGCGGCTTCATGTAAATGTTGAACAGGAGGGGAGAAAGGACCGACCCCTGAGGCACCCCACAAACCAGGGGCCTAGAGGTGGACCTCTCCCCCCCCGCCAACACGAATTGCGAACGGTCGGAGAGGAAGGAGGAGAACCATCGAAGGACGGTTCCACCAATCCCCAACCCCTCCAACCGTCGCAATAAGATACTATGGTCGATAGTATCAAAAGCCGCCGAGAGATCTAATAGGACCAGGACAGAGGAGAACCCTCTGTCACGAGCCCTCCAGAGATCATCAACCAACGCGACCAATGCCGTCTCAGTGCTATGTCCAGGCCTGAAGCCCGATTGGAACGGATCGAGGTAAGTTGCTTCCTCCAGGTACTGGGGGAGCTGACGTGCCACCACACTCTCAACAACCTTCGCCACGAAGGGAAGGTTGGAGACTGGACGATAGTTGTTTAAAATAGCTGGGTCCAGGGAAGGCTTCTTGAGGAGGGGGCGCACCACCGCCGCCTTCAGGGCGGTAGGGAGCACCCCCTCTCTCAAGGAAGCGTTGACAATCCCCTGGAGCCAGCCTCGTGTCGTCTCCCTGGCGGCCGAAACCAACCAGGAAGGACACGGGTCCAATAAACAGGTGGTGGCATTCAGACCCCCCAGCAACCTGTCCACACCCTCAGCGGTCACAGGATCGAACTCCCCCCAGATAACATTCTCAAGACCTGCCCCGGACACCTCCCCCGGGACCACCCAATTGGAGTCGAGCCCCTCCCGAATCTGAGCGATTTTATCATGCAGAAATCGGGAAAACTCCTCTGCTCTACCCTGCAAGAGGTCATCCCGCGCTCTCGGTTCAAGTAGAGAGCGGGTCACTCTAAACAGGGCGGCAGGCCGATTTTCTGCTGATGCAATAAGGGCGGAGAAATACGAAGATTTCGCCGCCCCTATCGCCACAAGGTAAGTCTTAATATGAGATCTCACCTGTGTTCGGTCAGACTCAGAACGACTCGCCCTCCAAATGCCCTCTAGACGTCTTTTCCGGCACTTCATCTCCCGCAGCTCCTCCGTATACCACGGAGCCAAGCGGGATCTGTGCCGGGTCAGAGGTCGCAGGGGCACAACTCGATCTAGAGCCCCGGCGGCCAACCCATCCCAGGTGGCCACCAGGTCACCAGGCGAGCTGTGAGCCAGAGACTCAGGAAATGGCCCAAGCTCCCTCTGGAACCGTTCCGGGTCCATCAGGCGCCTGGGGCGGAACAATCTAAGTGGCTCCGCCTCCCTGCGGTGGGGGGTGGCGGAACGGAAGTCCAACCTGAGGAGGGAATGATCTGTCCATGACAGGGGTGTGATGACTAAATCCCCAAAAATACAGTCATTCAACCACTGCCCAGAGACAAAAATCAGGTCCAGCATGTGTCCTCCAATGTGAGTGGGGGCAGAAACTAACTGGGTCAGGTCCATGGCCGTCATGGAAGCCAAGAACTCCCGAACCAACCCCGAGGTTTCACCGGATGATGGCAGGTTGAAATCCCCCATGACCAAAAGCCTAGGGGTCTCAACCGCCAGCCCGGCTATCACCTCGAGGAGTCCGGGCAGGGCCGATGAGACGTGGCAGGGAGCCAGGTACGCCATCAAAAGACCCATCTGAACCCCTTGCCCCCACTTCACAAATAGAGATTCACAGCCAGCCGTCTGAGGGACAGTGGCCTCCCTAGGATAAAGGGCCTCCTTTATAAGCACCGCCACCCCTCCACCCCTTCCCTGAGCCCTAGGCTGGTGAAATGCAAGGAAACCTGGTGGGCACATCTCAACCAGAGGAACACCGCCCTCTGGGCCCAACCAGGTTTCGGTAACACCTACCAGGTCCGCGGCCTCCTCCTGAGCCAAATCATGGATCAGGGGAGCCTTGTTAACCACGGACCTGGCATTGCACAACAGCAGCCGGGTATTCAGGGCCTGAGAATCCAGACAACCAGGGCTGCAGGATGGGTATGGAGGGTCGGAGCGCGCTACCGCTTGCAAACATCGGGAGCGCGATCCCCTTACTGGATATGGCCCTCTACCCCCAGCATACCTGCCTCTCCCAGTCACCGTGCTAATAAAATTTGCCCCCGGCAGCCCACCCCCAGTCTGCCACCCCGACACGGAAACCCCCGAGGCCCCCCAGGCGCGTGGGCCGGCCCGGCTGCCCCCAACTCCATGTGGGCTGTCTCCCTTGCCCACCCTGGAACCTTTCAACCCATTAAAAAATCCCATTAAAAAATTACCAATCCCGGGTTTCCCGCGCTTCCTCCCATTCCTCCGGCTTCCACGGCCCCACCATCGCTCCGGATCCCAGGATCCCTCATAGCGGAAGGTCTTTGAGAGTTTAGAGGGCCACTTAAGGGAGAGGGGGACATCCCTCAAGGCCCAAAGCTCCGCCATGGAGTACATCCGTGGCCCCGGCCACCCCGCCCCGACGGTCTTGTAGCGTCCGAAGTCTTTGTGTTGGAGAAGTCCCGGCAGACTGGGGTAACCCCCTCCCCCCGGCCGCCCCACCCCTGCCACTGGTGGGGCCCCCGGGGGAAAAGGGGTCATAGGCAAGGTCACTCCCCCCCTCCCCGGGCCCACCACCCCTGCCACAGGTGGGGGCCCCAAGGAGGGGAGGGGAACGGTCACAACACCATCCAACCCCCAGTCTCCGTATTGTCCCCGCAGCCATAGGGGCGGCCCCGAAACCAGTCCAGGCCCGCCATGTCCACAGCGGGGCCACTCCCGCACTGGTCGGGGTCCCCCGAAATCGCCGCGGCCCGAGCGAGGCCGCCGAGCCTGCCACACCGTCATGCCTCGCTGGGGGTACCAAGACCTCTTCATAACCCCTCGGAACTCCGGGGTTTCCGCGGTAGCTGTTCCAGGGCCTCTGCGATCTCAACAATGCCGCAGAGGCCAGTCCAGGGCCCCCCAGGCGGCTCCCCCAGGTCCGCGCCGCCCCAGAAAATCCAGGGCCATTGCTCCCCCCAGGGGGCCGCCGGGGCCACACCGCGGTGATCTCCCCATCCCGGAGACCGCTGGGTCCACTGGCGTCCATGTTGCCATGATGACTCCGGAGGACGCCGCCGCAATCGAGGCCGCCGCCGCCGCCATTGCCATCCAGGCCGCCGCCGCCGCGACCACCGCCGAGGCCGCCACCGCCGCGACCACCGCCGCGACCACCGCCGCCGCCGCGACCACCGGGGCCGCCTCCACCTCCGCCGCGGCCACCAAGGCCGCCACCGCTGCCGCAGCCGCCGCCAAGGCCGCCATCGTCGTCGCGACCATCGCCGCGACCTCCGCCGACGCCGCCGAAGCGCCCGCAGCCCCCGACGCGATCACCATCACCGGGGGCCTCGTCCAGCCCCACCGGCCGCCGGGCAAGGTCTCCGAGGCCTCCAGGATCAACTCGGCGTCGCATCCGCCGGGGCCGCATCCGCGCCGCCCTCCGCGCCGCTCCCCCAGCCGGTCCCGCGGCTCCAGCGCACCCCCAGCCGGCTTCTGAAGGATCCCGCCGGGCTCCCCCGGTCCTCCCCCGCCTCTGCCACCGGCGGGGGGATCCGAGGGGTAGGGGGGGCCGCACCCGAAGCCGCCGCGGCCGGAGGGAGCTCCAACGGAGGCGCGCGGCCGCCATTTTCCGAAACCCGGAAGTTCCATGAGCAGCTGGCATTCTGTTTGCCTGGCACAATTTTACAAATCCAAGCAAGCTGTATACAATCTTCTCTGATCACTGGGTCCACTTTCTGGTTAATACAGCTATTCTTTCCGATGTTCAGATTTTTACTTAACTTTTTTATTTAGTGGGACTTAGGGAGTCCCACTTAGGGAGATGTTTGTCTGAGCCTGTTTGTAAAATTATTTTGTTTTGTATATTACAAACATTTCAAATTAAAAAAGGTATGCATTTCAAACTAAGAGTATGGTAACCTCTCATAGATTTTTGCATGTATTTTTATAACCCTTTGAAACCTCACTTTGGGGAGTTTATGTTTCCTCTTCTAGACTCTTCTGTGTATGTTTTCTCCAACTTTGTCCTAATGGAGACTTCTGAGCAAGACAATTTACAGAAGCATATGGCATTTAGCAGACTTAAAATTTCTTCCTTCAGAAATAAAACAGACACTGGGTGTGTTTGTATGCAGTCTGGCTTTCATGAATGAAGTTTGCTTCCTTGGAGTCTCTGACCTGTTGATGCTCCCAGGTCCTAATTCTGTGGGAGCCACTGGAATCAGTCATAAAGATTTAGGATGTAGAAAGGTATTCATCTCTACAAAAGTGCAGGAATTTATTGATCAGCTTCCAATCTGCAAACTAACAGCCTCCAAATATTCTGCTTAGGAATACTCAGGTCTGAATTCTTACTCTGGAAATTGGAAAGACTGCTCTATCAAGATTCACTCCCCAATAATATAGATAGGGAATTAATGTTGCATGTTCCATTATTCTGTTAATGGAATCAAGCTAACAAGCTGGCAGTAACTTAGGGATTCTGCAGACAAATAAATGCTTGATGAGCTTTTAAGGCCCAGAATCTAGTTAATTTTGAAAAGCTAAGTAGGGTCAAGCTTCCATCTTGAAGTTTCTGTCCTTTACAAAACTAAGTGTTCGTGAGTTGTCCTGCAATCCGCAAGACAAATAAGTGGCTGAAGACGTCTTCACCAATCCATAAAGAGGTGAGCTTTGACTGCTGTATACATACAGTTCCCACCTTCTTTCTCTCAGTGTAGTTCTTGCTTCTTTCATGGGGAGCTTCTTGCTCTGTTTCTGTGATGATGAGTGAATCCTTGGGAGGCCCGAATGAACAAGTTAGGGATAATGATCATGGAGAAAGTCTATTGATGTGATTATTGAAGTCAAAAAAAACTTGAATGCCCATAATCAATTAAAAAAAACCTTGCAACTGTCTTAGAGAGAGATGGAACAACATGGTTTTCAGCTTTATGTCACTAAATAGCACACTACAGATAAGCAATGGCCACAATAGACAACTGTGGAGCATTGGTAACTGAGGCGTAAGGAGTTTAAACATTTGAACAGTAGATTCCTAGAGAGGATTTGGAGGAGAGGAGAACAACAGCAGGAAAGCTTCCTCTTTTTGCTCTCTGCTGAGTGGAGGGGAGGCAGGGAGGGTGGCTCTCCTGATCTTCCCAGGGTGGAAGCAGGAGCTGAAAGGTATTTAGTATTTTAATATTTATTTGATTTGTCAATCGCTTACAAGATACAGGTATAAGAATAAATATAGTTTTGAATACATGAGATAGATACTTATAAGAAAAATAAAAAACAATAGGACAGGGACGGTAGGCATGATTGGTGCGCTTATGCACACTCCCTACAGGCCTCTTAGGAAGTGGGTGAGGTCAATAGTAGACAGTCTAAGGTTAAAGTTTTTGGGGTTTGGGGAAGAAACCACAGTCAGGTAGAGTATTCCAAACAGTGACCACTCTGTTGCTGAGGTCATATTTTCTGCAGTCAAGTTTGGTGCAGTTAACCTTGAGTTTTTATCTATTGTGTGCTCTTGTATTGTTATGATTGAAGCTGAAATATTCATTTGCAGGTAGGACATTGGAATGTATGATTTTATATACTATATTTAGATTGGACTGGAGGCGGTGTAGTTCTAGGTGAGTTTCAAGTCTGGTGGCATAAGGTATTCTGCAATAAGTAGAGGAGCAGAGAACTCTTCTTGTGAAATATTTCTGGACTTTTTCAATTGTGTTAATATCAGATACATGATATGGGTGCCAGACTGATGAGCTGTATTCAAGTATAGGTCTAGCAAATGTTTTGCGTGCTCTAGTTAGCAGTGTGATGTTACCAGAGAAGAAGCTACGTAGGATTAGATTAACAACTCTTAATGTCTTTTTGGCTATGTAGTTACAGTGGGCTCTAGCACTTAGATTATTTGAGAGTACTCCAAGGTCCTTGACAAAGTTTGGATCCTCAACAAGGTCATGACTATTTAGCTTGTATTTTATTTTCTGATTTTTTTTGCCAATATGTAAGACAGAGCATTTATTTATTGAGATTTGAAGTTGGCATTTGATTGACCATTCTGATACATAGTCAAGGTCTTTTTGGAGGGTAGTAGTATTGTCTGTGGTGTTGAATAACTTTACATCATCAGCGAAGAGAACGCAATTGCTCTTAATATGATCACAGAGGTCATTTATGTAGAGTATGAAGAGAGTTGATCCTAAAACACTGCCTTGGCAGACACCACTGTTGACAGGTACAGAATTTGATAGGACGCTCCCAATTTTAACCATTTGTTGTCTGTTTGACAGGAATGCTTCTATCCAGTTATGTAGGTGTCCAGAGATACCATAAGATTTTAGTTTTAGTAGTAGTTGATGTGTACCACTGAATCAAAGGCTTTACAGAAGTCTATGTAGATTGCATCTATTGTTTTGTCCTGATCAAGTTGTGTAGTCCATATGTTTTTGCAGTGTAAGAGTTGCAGATTACAGGATAGTTTTTTTCTGAAGCCAAATTGTTTATTAGACAATAGGTTGTTTGTCTCTAAGTGGAGGTTAATGGATTGGTTAATTATTGATTCCATGACTTTACAGGTGACACAGCATAAGGAGATTGGTCTGTAATTTTCAACTAGGCTGGGGTCTTCCTTTTTGAAGAGGGGGATGACCGTGGCTTGTGACCATAGTTTTGGCAAGGAGCTGGTCCTGAAAGATTTTTCAAAGATTATGCTTAGAGGGTCGGCTATGGCAGTGGATAGCTTTTTTAGGTGAGCTGAGCACAGGTGGAGGAGAGATTAAAAGCAAGTAGGGCTGTTTGGGTTTCCCCAGGGTGTAAAGCAGAAAAGCAACAAGGCTGAAACATGTCAGCTGCTACAAATTCCTTCCTTCCCCAGATTGTATTCCACTGGTGGTGCATGCTTTAAAACTGGTGCCTGTGTTTTTCTTTGTATTGGGAGTTTTAAAAAGTCTCCATGTTAAGGTGGACTCCTTGTAATTGTATAGGCATGTTCTTTCCTTGGGAACAATTTGGAACTGATCTGCCACTGCTGCCTTCAGGAATTTTGTTTTTAATTCCATATCTAGCAAACACAGGATTTCCTGGAAGTATGCCATCCATGGATTAATGTGGCACAACTGTGCCTAACCCACAATTTAAAAAAAAAAAAACTTTATTGAGCCCATTTGTGATGTTCGGTTTTATAGGTAGCTCTACCTTATCACTTACAACTCAGTCTTCAAAGCTACAGTGGTGCTAAAAAGAAGACTTTAAAATGCCCCTCAAAGTTGTGGCTATCACAGTTATTTGGGGGTGACACTAGCTTGCCCTTACAGTTGTGATGTCCCACAGTCATCGACTCAGCATTTGGAACATTCACATTCATATTTGGAACATTCTAACAAACAAAATAAATTCAAAATTAACAGAAAGCTGCAAGTTACAGTCATGTTACGTTGCACTGAACAGACCACAGTGATTCATTTAATGACCACAGCCAGAACAGATGTTGTAAGTTGGCATAGTTAAGTGATGTCTTAGTTAATGATGCTGCCATTTAGGATTGGACTTGCCGGTGAAGTAAGTGAGGACTACCTGAATTGGGTTGTCATTAGTGTGGTTGTGGACAGTATTTCTTCTCTATTTCTAGTAGTGGACTTCCATGAGCAAAAATGGTGTTTTAAATGTTATGAGGCTTTTGGAATCATTTCACCAGTTAATCCATCCACCCACTTACTCCCATCATTCTACATTTAGATTAAAAAATGTGAGTGTGTCCACATAGACTTCTGCAAAGCCTTTGATTCAGTGGTACATGACAAACTACTCCTAAAACTAAAATCTTTTGGTATCTCTGGACACCTGCATAACTGGATAGAAGCATTCCTGTCAAACAGACAACAAATGGTCAAAATTGGGAGAATCCTATCAAATTCTATACCTGTCAACAGTGGTGTCCCCCAAGGCAGTGTTCTAGGACCAACTCTTTTCATACTCTACATAAATGACCTCTGTGATCGTATCAAGAGCAACTGCGTTCTCTTCGCTAATGATGTAAAGCTATTCAACACCACAGAAAATACCACTACCCTTCAAAAAGACTTTGACTACATATCAGAATGGTCAAACAAATGGCAACTTCAGATTTCAATAAATAAATGCTCTGTCCTACATATTGGCAAAAAAAATCAGAAAATAAAATACATGCTGAATAGTCAAGTCCTTGTTGATGACCCAAACTCTGTAAAGGATCTTGGAGTACTCATCTCAAATGACCTAAGTGCTAGAGCCCACTGTAACTGCATAGCCAAAAAGGCACTAAGAGTTGTTAACCTAATCTTACGTAGCTTTTTCTCTGGTAATATTACACTAATAACTAGAGCATACAAAACATTTGCTAGACCAATACTCGAATACAGCTCATCAGTCTGGAACCCACATTATGTATCTGATATTAACACAATTGAGAAATTCCAGAAATATTTTACAAGAAGAGTTCTTCACTCCTCTACTCGTTGCAGAATACCTTATGCCACCAGACTCGAAATTCTAGACCTTGAAAACCTAGAACTACGCTGCCTTCGGTCCGATCTAAGTATAGTATATAAAATCATACATTGCAATGTCCTACCTGTCAATGAATACTTCAGCTTCAACCATAACAACACAAGAGCAAATAATAGATACAAACTCAAGGTTAATCGCACCAAACTTGATTGCAGGAAATACAACTTCAGCAACAGAGTGGTCAATGTCTGGAATGCTCTACCTGACTCTGTGGTTTCTTCCCCAAACCCCAAAAACTTTTAACCTTAGACTGTCTACTATTGACCTCACCCCTTTCCTAAGAGGTCTGTAGGGGGCGTGCATAAGCGCACCAACGTGCCTACCGTCCCTGTCCTATTATTTCTTTTATATTTTATTTTTCTTATATGTATCCATGTATTCATAACTATGTTTTACTTATACCTATTATCTTGTAAGCAATTGACAAATAAAATAAATAAATAAATACATAAACATATATGTATATATGTATGATCTGTCCCCAGCACTTCCAGATATATTTAACTCTCTGCAGTTCTTTGTGATTGATCCAAGTCAATAAGTAAATTTCCCAGTTGAATGGATATTTGAACTTGGATCTCAGTAGACATGAATACTAAAAAAGAATCATAATTAATCTAAGAGTTAAATAAGCATTATGGCATCTTTGTCATGTTTTATGGTAATGGACATGCTTTTTGCTGTTTTTTTAATGTTGTGTAGCCATTTTATAAACCATAATTAAAGCAACCACTTTATGTGAATCTTACAGGCAAAAGAATACCAAAGAGAGCACTGTGGAGAACTGAGAATCGCAAGCAGCATTAAAATGCAAAGCAAACCAAGGCAGCAATCAAAATCTTATTAGATCCTCCGGAAAACCCCAAAACACTTCTTCTTCCCCAGCAGGTAACAGACAAGGAGAAAAAAACCAAAACAGGAGTTGGACAAAATAGGGTACATGAAAGAAACATATCAAAATATCAAGGGGGATCATTGCCTAGTTCAAAAAAAGAGAGAAATAGCTGGAAGTCAGTGGGAAGGAAAAGATCACTTGGACAGCCACATAAGCAGACAGTAATGCAGGGTTTACCCTGTGAGGAAGCAAACAGTAATTTGAATCAAAGTCTATCCAAGAAGGGATTCAGAGTATTTTTGGCATCCTTGAGCATCCAAGAATATCAATGGTCCTTGGGCATCCAAGAATATCAGTAGTGGAAAAGATCCACAGATCTGCTTATTGTGGGAAAAACACAGATATTGTAGATCACAGCTGACTATGCCCGGGAGGATCCACACTGGAGAAAAGTCATATCAGCAAATGCAGCAAAAGCTTTGGTCAGAAGAGCTCCCTGGTTATTCATGGTAGGACTCATACCAGAGAGGAGCCCTATCAGCTCAATGGGTAGGTTTTGTGGGGAAGAAGATCCAGGTTGGTGTAGTGAGGAAGCCACAAGGTTAGAGACTGGGAAATGCTCAGTTCCAGTCAGGGTGGGATTCAAATTTCTTAACAACCGGTTCTGCGGGTGTGACCTAATTTGTGGGTGTGGCTTGGTGGTTATATGACTGGGTGGGCCCGGCTTGCTGACTGGGGATGGCTTGGTGATCATGTGACTGGCTGGGCATGGCTTGTATGTAAATATTATAAATATTTATGTAAATATTGATTTTTTTTTATTAAAAAAGAGCAACTTTTAAACAATGGTTGCAATGGCTGGGAATTTCAGGAAGCTGCATATTCATTTATTATAATATGTATATGTATAATAGTATAATATGTATGTATACTTATTCATTGGACGGGCAATTTCACTTTACTTTTTTCTTAATTACTGCAAAAAACATATTCCAGGGCTCTTTATTCTGTAAATTCATGTAATGCAAACTTTATCTTTTGTGTGTGCCTTCATGTCAATCCTGACATCTTCCTGAAACATCCCTCCAGTTTTCTTGGCAAGATTTCAGAAAGGATTTGCCACTGCCTTCTTCCTAGGGCTAGTGAAAACAATGAGTGGCCCAAGGTCACCCAGCTGGCTTTGGGCCTAAGGCACTAGGGTAAAATGGAACAGCGTCTTTGTTTCCAGCCTGATGCCTTAACCACTACACCAAAATGTCACCTACATTATTTGGAGCTTAAACACACAGATAATCTCTTAATATGAAACAACCTGGGGCATATGTTTCTAAAATCTACTTTACATTGGATTCCACAATCTGAAAGCCTCTCAACATCCATGGCAATGGTGAGTGGGGAAGGAAAAATAGAAAAAAAAAAAGAAACAAGATTTATATGACTCTCATATAGATATAAGATTACTTTAATGATGAACAGAAATAGTTTGTAATTTCTCAATTTATAAAACAAAGTTTACTCGCAAATTCTATATTTTTGTGCCTATCAGACAAGTCACACAGATGAACAGGTGTCTAAGCACCAGGTTATAACAAACATGACCAGACAATATGAGAGAGAGAAAGCATTAAAGAAATAATGAACCTTGGAATTCATGTATCAAGAGAACTCTTACATATGCTATCCTCTTTTATATCAATAATGCAGGATAGATGTTTTAAGAACAGACAATATAACTCAATTTAAAAAGAATAAAAAATAAGAAAAAAAATCAAACATAAACCTTGAGCAATATAACAAGCAAGCCATGCTACTGCTCCTAAGGTGAATATTCAACCTATATACGGTATTTTATATAATAACTATTAATGCCTCTTGGAAACAGAAGGAATCATCAGCACGCTAACCCCGATGATGCTGTTCACAATGTTCATGATCAGACCCCAGTTGGAACCCGGAGGCGCCAAAAGAAGCCATGGCCGAGGGGTGGGGGGGAGAAAGGATGTGAGGGACAGTGCACAGGTGAAACAGGAAAGGGAGCCTGGGAAGAGGGAGGGCAAGGACGGGTCTCTATGCCCGCATGGAACTCCAGACTACAGCAGAGGAGGGGGGTCAGTGGGCCGCTTCGAGCACCAGCATCCCACCAAAACAAACTTTTCTCCTGCAAGCCGGCTCCAACCACACACATCCTCATCCCCTTGCTCTGTTGGTGCTTCCAGGATGCGACGTTCCACCTACATAGAATTCTTAGCCTTTGCCTTGGTCGTCCCCGGTGACCCACTCAGAGTGATGGCCAGGTCTTTTCCTGACCATCGCTAGTATCAGCAAAAACCATTGCTCTGAGAGGGTCGCAGGGGAAGACCAAGGCAAAGGCTAAGAATTCCATGTATAAAAGCATACACACACACACACACATACAAGTCCAAGTCCTCCCAAAGCACACACACACACATACAAGCCCAAGTCCTCCCAAAGCACCTCCATGGGTGGCAGAGATGCCGGACCTGGCTGCCTCCCATTTGACGGCTGCGGCATCAGGTGCTCATGGCCCTGCTGCTTTAAGCACCTCCAGCCCCTTCTTAAAGTGTGAAACCATCTGTGCAACCTTGGACAGTCCTATCAGGCCTAGCCCTGAAAGCAGCAAATGAAACTGGTTGGGCCCAGAGGGCGGTGTCCCTCTGGTTGAGATGTGCCCACCAGGTTTCCTTGCATTTCACCAGCCTAGGGTTCAGGGAAGGGGTGGTGGGGTGGCGGTGCTTATAAAGGAAGTCCTTTGTCCTAGGGAGGCCACTGTCCCTCAGACGGCTGGCTGTGAATCTCTTTTTGTGAAGTGGGGGTAGGGGGTTCAGATGGGTCTTTTGATGACGTACCTGGCTCCCTGCCACGTCTCATCGGCCCTGCCCGGACTCCTTGAGGTGATAGCCAGGCTGGCGGTTGAGACCCCCAGGCTCTTGGTCATGGGGGATTTCAACCTGCCATCGTCCGGTGAAACCTCGGGGTTGGTCCGGGAGTTCTTGGCTTCCATGACGGCCATGGACCTGACCCAGTTAGTTTCTGCTCCCACTCACATTGGAGGACACATCCTAGACCTGATTTTTGTCTCTGGGCAGTGGTTGAATGACTGTAATTTCGGGGATCCAGTCATCACACCCTTGTCATGGACAGATCATTCCCTCCTTAGGCTGGACTTCTGTTCCGCCACCCCCCACCGCAGGGAGGCGGAGCCACATAGATTGTTCCGCCCCAGGCGCCTGATAGACCCGGAGCGGTTCCAGAGGGAGCTTGGGCCATTTCCTGAGTCTCTGGCTCACAGCTCGCCTGGAGACCTGGTGGCCACCTGGGATGGGTCGGCCACTGGGGCTCTAGATCGAGTTGTGTCTCTGCAACCTCTGACCCGGCACAGATCCCATTTGGCTCCGTGGTATACGGAGGAGCTACGGGAGATGAAGTGCCGGAAAAGACGTCTAGAGGGCATTTGGAGGGCGAGCCGTTCTGAGTCTGACCGAACACAGGTGAGATCTCATATTAAGACTTACCTTGTGGCGATAGGGGCGGCGAAATCTTTGTATTTCTCCGCCCTTATTGCGTCGGCAGGAAATCGGCCTGCCGCCCTGTTTAGAGTGACCCGCTCTCTACTTGAACCGAGAGCGTGGGATGACCTCTTGCAGGGTAGGGCGGAGGAGTTTTCTCGATTTCCGCATGACAAAATCGCTCAGATTCGGGAGGGGCTCGACTCCAATTGGATGGTCCCGGGGGAGATGTCCGGGGCAGGTCTTGTGAATGTTATCTGGGGGGAGTTCGACCCTGTGACCGCCGAGGGTGTGGACAGGTGCTGGGGGGTCTGAATGCCACCACCTGTTTATTGGACCTGTGCCCTTCCTGGCTGGTTTCGGCCGCCAGGGAGATGACACGAGGCTGGCTCCAGGGGATTATCAACGCTTCTTTGAGAGAGGGGTCGCTTCCTACCGCCTTGAAGATGGCGGTGGTGCGGCCCCTCCTCAAGAAGCCTTCCCTGGATCCAGCTGTTTTAAACAACTATCGTTCAGTCTCCAACCTTCCCTTTGTGGCGAAGGTTGTTGAGAGTGTGGTGGCACGTCAGCTCCCTCAGTACCTGGAGGAAACGATCTACCTCGATCCATTCCAATCGGGCTTCAGGCCTGGGCATAGCACTGAGACGGCATTGGTCGCGTTGGTCGATGATCTCTGCAGGGCTTGTGACAGAGGGTTCTCCTCTGTCCTGGTCCTATTAGACCTCTCGGCAGCTTTTGATACTATCGACCATAGTATCCTGTTGCGACGGTTGGAGGGGTTGGGGATTGGGGGAACCGTCCTTCGATGGTTCTCCTCCTTCCTCTCCGACCGTTCGCAATTTGTGTTGGCGGGAGGGGAGAGGTCCACCTCTAGGCCCCTGATTTGTGGGGTGTCTCAGGGGTCGGTCCTCTCCCCTCTCCTGTTCAACATTTATATGAAGCCACTGGGTGAAATTATCCGTGGTCTTGTGGTGAGGTGTCATCTCTATGCAGATGACACCCAGCTGTACATCTCCACCCCGGACCACCCCAACGATGCTGTGGGGGCTACGTCTAGGTGCCTGGAGGCCGTGCGGGATTGGATGGGCGGGAACAGGCTTCAGTTCAACCCATCCAAGACCGAGTGGCTGTGGTTTCCGGCGCCCCGATATAGCCAGCTGACACCTTCGCTGGCTATTGGGGGGGAAATTTTGCCCCCCACAGAGAGGGCTCGCAACCTGGGAGTCCTCCTGGATGTACGGCTGTCACTTGAACATCATGTTGCGGCCGTCTCCAGGGGGGCGTTTCATCAGATCCATCGGATCTACCGGTTGCGGCCCTTTCTGGATCGGGACGCCCTGTGCAGGGTCACTCAGGCCCTTGTCACCTCTCGCCTGGACTATTGTAATGCCCTCTACATGGGGCTCCCTGCGGGGAGCACCCGGAGACTCCAGCTGGTGCAAAATGCAGCCGCGCGGGTGATCATGGGGGCGTCACGTAGCGCCCATGTGACGCCTCTCCTGCGCGAGCTGCATTGGTTGCCGGTGGCTCTCTGGGTTTGCTTTAAGGTTCTAGTTTTGACCTTTAGGGCGATCCATGGCATGGGGCCAGGTTACCTGCAGGACCGCATTCTACCAGTGATCTCCAGCAGGCCGGTGCGTTCACACAGGGAGGGTCTGCTCCGGGTGCCGTCGGCCGCTATGTGTCGTCTGGAGGCCCCGAGGAGTAGGACCTTCTCTGTGGGGGCCCCTGCCCTTTGGAATACTCTGCCGCCGGAACTTCGTACCAGCACAGACCTGAGGGCCTTCAGGCGCGCGTTGAAGACCTGGCTCTTTGAGCAGGCCGGCCTGGGCTGAGATGGTTTTAATTGGTCTCCATATTATTATTTTCAATTTTAACCAGGGTTTTAAGGGGGGGGGGTTTCTTATTAATCAGCCAGTATCTAATTTAATTCTTTTTAACTTTTGTATTGTTTTTGGGGTCTAGATTGGCTGTACACCGCCCTGAGTCCCTAGGGAGAAGGGCGGTATAGAAATTTTATTAATAAAATAAAATAAATAAATAATAAATAAACTACTTGACTTGATTGACTTAAAAGGCATCAAAACCAATCATCTAGTGTAAGGCTCAACGATGCTGGATGGAAAGTTATAATTCAGTGTTAGGTCAGACATAAAGACACCTTCCATGAGCTATGGAATTTTGAGAGGCAAAAAGTATGTCACGGTAGGTAGGGAGGCTGTCTGGGGGACGTTTACCCTGTAAATTACAGCATGCTAACCAGGATGTGCTATGTATGCCATCATGAGTTCCTAAATGAAAAGGGAATCAATAATTGAACCAATCACCCTACCCCTGAGACTGTTTATCCCCAGCCAAGGGAAGGGGGAGGAAGTTACAGCGTTGCTGGACTCGGGATGCACTCGATGCCTAATCAACCCCTCCCTGGCAGATAAATTGGGAATCCGACTGAAAGAAATGGAAAATCCCATCGCTTTCTGCCAATTAGATGGAACCATAGCAGGGGGGGAGCCAGCCAGGTTTACCACAGAACCATTGAAAATAAGACTAGGAAAACACAGGGAGATGCTCACATTCATTGTAGCCCCAGGGATGGAAGAGCCACTAATTCTGGGCCTCACATGGCTACAGAAATGGAATCCAAAAATAAATTGGAGGACAGGGACCATACAATTCCAGAGAGATGTAATAATTGCAAAAAGGCCTGAGGAAAGGATAAAGAATGGGAAAGAGGACAGAGAATCAGCCATGACTGGACAGTCTGTGGAACCCATTAACATCCCCAATGAGTATCAGGATCTGGCCCAAGCATTTAGTGAGGTAGCTTGTGATGAACTCCCACCCCATCGAGCCACAGACTGCGCTATCGAAATCCTACCAGGGGCTAAACTCCCAAAACCACAAATGTACAGCATGTCTCCCAGAGAACTGAAAGAACTCAGAGCATTTATCGATAAAAACTTAAAGCGGGGTTTCATCGAACCCGCCAGACCAAAAATAGCGGCCCCAGTGTTATTCCGTGAAAAGAAAGATGGCTCCTCACGTCTCTGCGTTAACTACCAAAAACTGAACTGCATTTGCATAGAAAATATGTATCCACTCCCCCTCATGAAGGACATGTTAGCCCACCTCTCGAAAGGAAAAAATTTTTCAAAGTTAGACCTACGGGAAGCATATTACCGCATCAGAATAAAGGAGGGGGATGAGTGGAAGACTGCTTTTAACACACCATTGGGATGCTACCAATTTAAAGTGCTCCCGTTTGGACTGCAAGGAGCACCTGCAGTGTTTATGCAATTGATCAATGAAACCCTTCATGAATTTTTATTTAAAGGGGTTTTAGTTTATCTTGATGATATTTTAATCTACACGGAAACGATGGAAGAACACATCAAACTACTCCGTGCAGTCCTCACAAAACTCTTAGACGCTAAACTATATGCAAAACTCTCCAAATGTGAGTTCCACCAAGAGAAAATTGACTATTTGGGGTACAGAATATCCCATGAGGAAATAGAGATGGACCCACAGAAAGTGAAAGCTGTATTGGACTGGGATCCACCCCACACACGCAAACAATTGCAAAGTTTTCTGGGGTTTGCCAATTTTTATCGCCAATTCATTCCAGCTTTTGCAAACATCGCCCTCCCTATCACAAACTTGCTAAAAACGAAGGGGGGGGGGGAAAACCCAAGCCTAGGCAACCCCTCATCTGGACAATGGAATGCCAAGCAGCATTTGAGAAACTCAAACGCCTGTTCGCAGCAGAACCGGTCCTTAAACACCCAGATCCCGAACAACCTTTTGTCATCCAAGCAGACGCCAGTGATGTTGCAGTTGGGGCAGTCCTCCTCCAAAAGAATGGAAGTGGACAATTACAACCATGTGCTTATACATCTAAGAAACTAACGGAAACCGAGCAAAGATGGGCTGTATGGGAGAAAGAAGCATTTGCTATGCGGTGGGCAATGCTCACATGGAGACATTTCCTGGAAGGAAACCAAATCCCCTTTGAAGTATGGACTGATCACAAAAATCTGGAAGCTCTGAGAAATCCACGGAAACTCTCCGAAAAACAAGCAAGGTGGGCTAGATATTTTGAATGTTTTAATTTCACCCTCAAATATTTTCCTGGGAGAAAGAATTTCTTAGCAGATGCACTGTCCAGGAAACCCCAATACAACAGCAAAAAGATTGAAGTTATAAAACCGATGATCCAACCGACCCAACTAGCAGCCAAGGTACTCACCCAGGCACAAGAGAAAAAAAAATCATCCCTGACTGAAGACACAACGACGTCAATTTTTAAGGAGTCACTACTTAAAGATGATTGGTTCCAGGCTAACAGAAACACGTGCTCACTCAAAGACGGACTGGCTTGGGTAGAAAACAAGCTTTATGTCCCTGCAAGCCAGAGAATGGAACTCATGAAACGCTGCCACGACTCTAAAACAGCAGGACACTTTGGTTTTGTAAAAACCCTGCACCTCATCAAAAGACAATTTTGGTGGCCGTCCCTCAAAAAGGATATTGAAAACTATGTTGCGAGCTGCCCCATCTGTGCTGCTGCAAAGAGAAGACAAGGAAAATATCCTGGACTTTTACAAACAGTAGCAGACCCTTCTGCCCCATGGAAAGAGATCTCTATGGACTTTGTAGTGGAACTTCCCGAAAGTGCTGGGAATACTGTCATTTGGGTTGTAACTGACCCTTTTTCCAAACAGGTTCATTTTATTCCGTGTCAAAAGATCCCAACTGCCAGATCGTTGGCAAAGATGTTCCTAATACACATTTATCGCCTTCATGGAGCCCCCCAACGAATTATCTCAGATAGGGGTGTTCAGTTCACATCCAAATTTTGGCGGGCGTTTTTAAACCTATTTGGCTCCACCCAGGGATTATCATCTTCGAACCATCCCCATACTGACGGGGCATCAGAGCGAGTGATTTGCGTATTAGAACAATATTTAAGATGTTTTATTAATTACCAGCAGGACAATTGGACTGACCTTCTTCCTTTCGCAGAGGTAGCATACAATAACTCAGTCCATAGTAGCACAGGGTTCACCCCATTCCACGTAGCAACGGGCCAAGAATTCAACCCCATGCCGGAACTACCCACCAAAGAACCTGAAATCCCCTCCCTTAAGGAGTGGATGGATAAATTACAAGCCATGTGGCCAGTGGTAAGATTATCTCTACAGGAAGCTAGAGCAGTTTACAAAACTCAAGCAGACAAAAAACGCTGTGAACCTAAACCTTTCAAGATTGGAGACCGTGTATATTTGTCCACAAAATACTTAAAATCATTACAACCTTCTAAGAAATTAGGGCCAAAATTCATTGGACCATTCCCCATCTCCAGAATTATCAACCCCGTGACGGTAGAGCTTCATCTTCCAAAAACTCTTAGGCAGATTCACCCAGTATTTCACTGTAGCTTGCTCAAACCGGAGATCACTTCAAACCTCAGACCCCCCCTTCCCACACCCCCAACCCCCATCATGATACATGGGGAACAACATTTTGAAATTAAAGACATCCTTGATTCACGCACTTACCGTGGATCCACACAATATTTAGTAGCTTGGAAACACCTTCCTTCCTTAGAAAACGAGTGGGTAGCCAAAAGACATGTAAAAGCACCCACATTACTACGAAAGTTCCACCTAAAATACCCTGATAAACCATCCTGAACTGCACATGTAACGCATGATTTTTATTTTCCAGGTAGACCCATCTGCTTTTTAAAGGAGGGCAGGATGTCAGATCCGTGTATCTGTCATTTCTTCAGAGGAAGAGGAAAGGGGGGGGGGAACTGATAAAGAAATCCTTGCTTGATGTAACCTGAATATATTTAATCTTGTATCGAATATGCACACCCATACATGATACAATGGGGGGGGGGGAGGAAACCAGATGGCCGGAACCTATCACCTTTGGGAGGCACAGCCAGGAGATGAGGGATCCATAAAACTCCACAATGAAGTGCTCTGGGAAATCTCAAAAAACAGTCCGTTCTAAAAAGGGGGTGGGGGGAGGAAGCTAGGTACGTCTTGGGAAAGTTACACGAGGAAAAACCTTCCAAAAAGGGAAGGATCCCCTCCCAGAGGAGCTGGGAGGGGGATTAACATATTGGCTTTTGTTTCCCTAAGTAAACATTGGGAGGAGGGGGGATTCTAAACCCCTTTATCTATCACTGTATGCCTGAGGGTCCTCAGACGCTGCTTTGAACTCCTACAGGATTCTCTCATCCCAATAAAGAATTCCTTTTGATACGTTTGGTTCTCAGAAGTTCATTCTTATTGTTTGAATGAGAAGAAGTTCCGTAGCCTGACACAACCATTTCCTGGCAGGGTTTGCTGCTTAAGCAGGGGGTTGGACTAGAAGACCTCTAAGGTCCCTTCCAACAGTTATTCCATTCTATTCTATTCCATTCCATTCCAAATATTTCTTCTACCATATATTGAGAATTGTCCCTTTTCTTAGCCCCCATTTTCTAGGCCCTGCTGTGTAATTTCCTCTATCTGTGACCTAATGGAGACTTCCCTGGAAGTAAATTTACAGAATTTGCACATGGCATTTAATATTTAGCAGTTGTTATACAATTTCCTCCTTCAGGAATCAAACTTCATGCTAGGATTGTATTTTATTATTGGGTTTTTAAATATAATTTTAACAGCAGCCGAGTATTTAATTCCTTTTAACTTTTGTAATTTTGTATTGTAAGTTGGCTGTACACCGCTCTGAGTCCCTCGGGAGAAGGGCGGTATATAAATTTAAGAAATAAATAAATAAAATAAATAAATACGAGCTCTTGGAGGCAGCCCTCACCAGCAGGAGTGAAGCTAGCTCCCCTGGAACATCTCATCTGATGCTGTTGCCATGTCCTAAATCCTTGGGAGCCACATTAAATAAGTCAGAAAGATTTAAGGGGTAGAGAGACTTTGATTTCCACTAAGAGATATCCCCATGAAAGCTTATTCTGTAAGTCTGTAAAAAAACATTAATTTTTAAAGCTGAGCACATAGCTAATCTTCGTAAGGTAAATAGCATCCCGTTTCACTAGGCTCAGTTGCAAAGGTTGGTTGCTAGAAGTCAAAACATCTTGATAGCATTTAATCAATGAAAACACCTTGCAGACGCCTTAGGTAGAGACGGGACAAGCGTTTTCTATCCGGAGATGGAAGTCAAGAGGACAACATTTGTGCCTACAAAGCTGACAGTACAGTAGGAGGGCTCTGTGGTTGAGTTTAAAGAGTTAAAACCATCAAGTACTGTATTGCTAGAAAGGATGGGAAGAGAGGAAAAGCGCAGAGGATTTTCCTCTTCCGGATGACTCATGGAAGGAAGGTGGTGTGCAGAGCGGTTTTTCTACTCTTCTCAGGATCGAAGCAGCAGCTGGCAGGTGAGTTGGAGCAACTTGGAGGCAGCAAGTGGGAGGAGAGTCCGGGAGCAAGTCGGACTGTTCGGTTCCCTCCACGGCCTGGAAGCAGAGAAGCAACTGGGCTGAAGCTTGTCAGCTGCTTGCAGGTTCCTTCCCTCCCCAAATTTAAGCCCACTGGTGGCTGCAATTTTCCTTCTGGTGAGATTTAAAAAACCACTTTTAAGTTAAGGCTGTTTTTCCATCACTAGATGAGAGGAACGTAGTTGGAAGGATCCCTGGAGGTCTTCTTTTCCAACCTCCTGATCGAGCAGGAGACCCAATATCATTTCAGACAAATGGCTGTCCAGTCTCTGTTTCAAAGCCTCCAGTGATGGAGCACCCCACCCAACCTCGGAAGGCAAACAGTTCCACTGGTTTGTTCTGTTTGTCAGGAAATTTCTTCTTAGTTCTAAGTTACTTCTCTCCTTTCGTTAGTTTCCATCCATTTGTTCTGCTTTTGCGTGCTTTGGAGAATATAACCTATTACCTCATTCAAAAACCTCCAGTGATGAAACATCCACAATGTCTAAAGGCAAGCTATTCTATTGGTTAATTGTCCTTACTGTTAAGAAGTTTCTCCTCAATTTCAGGTTGCTTCTCTTCTTGATTAGTTTCCATCCATTGTTTCTTGTCCTGCCCTCTGGTGCTTTGGAAAATAATTTGACCCCCCTCTTCTTTCTGGGAACCCTTCAAATACTGGAATATTGCTATCATGTCACCCCTAGTTTTTTCTTTTCTCTAAACTAGCCAAACCAAAATCCTTCAACCATTCTCCGTATGTTTTAATCTCCAGGCTTTAAATCATCTTGCCTTCTTTGCACTTTTTCCAAAGTCTCAACTTCTTCTTTCTAATGTGGTGATTAAAACTGGATGTAGTATTCCAGGTATGGTCTTTATAAAGTGGTACTAATACGTCACGTGATTTTGATTCTGTGCCTCTGTTTCTATAAACCAATGATTGTATTAGCTTTTTTGGCGACTGCTGCACACAGCTCACTCATTTTTAAGTGATCGTCCAATAAGACTCCCTCTCACAGTTACTGTTTTGGAGCCAGGGTTTGCCTAATCTGTTCTTGTGCCTTTAGTTTTTTTTCTGCCCAGGTATAAAAGTGAGTATTGTCAGTGTTGCTATGAACATTAGGTTAAGACAAGATACTCAAGAGTTGCCTCAGACTCTGAGATGGGTAGCTATTAAGTTTAATAATAAATGAATTTAATAATAGAGTAATGTAAACCTCATTTCCCAACTCTTTGTCAGTGATGAGGACTTCACACATACAGTGGATTTCTAATGTACTACAAATGTTAACTTGTAATCTCTCTTTTGTGCAACGGCCCAAAAAACGGCCTGAAAACAGTCCGAAAAATAGTCTGAAAATAGGCAAAAAATAGGCCAAAAAACGGGCGGGAACAGCCAGTGTTGGGATTAGCCCCAACCGGTTGAATCCTACCTCAGCCTTTGACACAAGTGGCAGGGAGGCAAGGCTGGGTGTGATGAGTGATGTCACTCACCCAGTCACATGACCAACTGGACACGCTAACCCAGCCAGAGAACCAGTTGTTAAGTTATTCCAATTCCACCACTGTCTTAGATCATTAAGAATTTAAAAATTTTAAAAAATTAAAATAAGTGAACTGTTTTTTAAATGTTTAGTGGAAAAGAGAAATTGAAAAAGGAATTTTACAAAAAAAATGAAAAAAGGATTTTAAAATTGAAAAAGATTTAAAAATTGAAAAAATTAAAGTGATATTTAAGAGTTGAAAAAAAGACTTAAAATTGGAACAAGGAATTTAAAATTGAAAAGAAATTGAAAAAATTGAAAGGAATTTTTCTTAAGGAATATTGCAATATTTTTTAAGTAATATTAAATTCTAGTATGATGTAGTCACTCTTGCCAAAGGTCCTGACAGCTTCAATTCCCTCTATCTTTTCTTCTCTACTAGTAAGTTTCCTCCTCTACCTTTTGGATGACAAAGTTGTCAGCTAAGTTGGTTAGGAATCTGTTCGATCTCCCACTTGCTGCAATGTCTCCCAGTTGATATCAGATTAGTTCAAGTCTCCCATTACATTTTGATATTTTGCCAATAAGTATGATATTTCCTGTCCCACCCATGTATTGGATTGTACTTAATCCAAAAATTTCTAAAAACTAGCTATTGAGAACCTTTTGGCGCCTTGGGTTGCACAGGTAGTCCTCACATACCACTAAAAGCAAACATGCAGCTGATCCATAAAATTTGTGGTAATCCTAGCAGTTGTTTCAAGCCATGTGTCAAATGAATCATAAACAAGGTAAGTAAGAGATTATTCTAGTATTGGGGCATATTTGCTTTTTCATTGTAATATTTACTTTTTCACATCATCTCTAAACATTTTATAAACAATTAATATTACACTTTTCTTTGAATCTTACAGACAAAAACATGGCAATAAGGGCACTCAGGACAACTGCAATTAACAAACAACATTGAAAAGGGAAATAAATCAAGCCACAAATCAAAATATTTTCCGTTTCCTTCAGAAAACCACACAATTCTCCTCCTCCTGTAGAAATTGTTAGACAAAAGACAGAAAATTAAAAAAGATTTCAAGCCAGAATAAGCAGATTATGCACAATTCAAGGATACAATACATGAAATGTCAAAGGAGATTATTTTTCATTCAGCAAAAAAAGGGAAGTCTGGAAATCAGTTGGAGGAAAAGGTCAATAGTAAAAGCCACGTGGAGCAGACAGTAATATAGACCTCTCCCTGTGAGAAAGAAAATGGCTTGAATGAAAGCACCATTGAACAAGGTATGGTCACAATTCCAGTCTGGTGATACATCAGTGGATTGACTCCAGGAAGAAACTGTAGGAGTGTCTAGATAGTAGGAAAAGCTTCATTAGAAATTTTCATCTCATGAGATCAGAGAACTCACACAGAAGAAAATCCTTTGAATGTCCTGATTATGGGAAAATCAAAATTCCAATCTGGTGATATATCAGAAGACTCTCATAGGAGACAAACCCTTTGAATGTCCTGACTGTTGCAAAACTTTCAGTTGTAATTCCAACTTGGTGATACATTAAAAGAATCAAAAGAAAAAAAATCCTTTCACTGTCGTGACTGTGGGAGAAGTTCCAGTCATAATTCCATCCTGGTAATACATCAGAGGACTCATGGCAGGACAAACCCTATGAGTGTCGAGATTTTGGGAAAGGTTTCATTACAAATTCCTACCTCTTGAGACACAGGAACACGCACACAGGATTCTAAAACAATGATACGCCAGAGTACTCACACAGGAGAGAAACTCTTTGAATGTCCTGATTGTGGGAAATATTACACTCAGAATTCCCACCTGATGATACACCAGAGGACTCATACAGGAGATAAACCCTTTGAATGTCCTATCTGTGGGAAAAGTTTTAGTGCTAATTCCAACCTGGTGAAACACCAGAGGACTCACACAGGAGAGAAACCCTTTGAATGTCATATTTGTGGGAAAAGTTTTAGTCGCAATTCCACACTGATGATACACCTGAGGGCTCATACAGGAGAGAAACCCTTTGAATGTCCTTATTGTGGGAAACATTACAGTCAGAATTCCCACCTCGTGATACACCAGAGGACTCATACAGGAGAGAAACCCTTTGAATGTCCTATTTGTGAGAAAAGTTTTAGTAATAATTCAAGCCTGGTGAAACACCAGTGGACTCACACAGGAGAGAAACCCTTTGAATGTCCTGACTGTGGGAAAAATTTTAGTCGCAATTCTACACTGCTGATGCACCAGAGGATTCATACAGGAGAGAAACCCTTTGAATGTCCTATTTGTGGGGAAAGTTTTAGTCGCAATTCCACTCTGCTGATGCACCAGAGGATTCATACAGGAGAGAAACCCTTTGAATGTCCTATTTGTGGGGAAAGTTTTAGTCGCAATTCCACACTGCTGATACACCAGTGGACCCACACAGGAGAGAAACCCTTTGAATGTCCTGATTGTGGGAAACATTACAGTCAGAATTCCCACCTGGTGATACACCAGAGGACTCACACAGGAGAGAAACCCTTTGAATGTCCTATCTGTGGGAAAAGTTTTAGTGATAATTCGAACCTGGTGAAACACCAGAGGACTCACACAGGAGATAAACCCTTTGAATGTCCTGACTGTGGGAAAAGTTTCAGACAGAATTCCCACCGGATGAAACACCAGAGGACTCATATAGGAGAGAAACCCTTTGAATGTCCTATTTGTGGGAAATGTTTTAGTGATAATTCCAGCCTGGTGATACACCAGAAGACTCACACAGGAGAGAAACCCTTTGAATGTCCTATTTGTGGGAAAGGTTTTAGTAATAATTCGAGCCTGGTGAAACACCAATGGACTCACACAGGAGATAAACCCTTTGAATGTCCTGACTGTGGGAAAAGTTTCAGACAGAATTCCCACCTGTTGAAACACCAGTGGACTCACACAGGAGAGAAACCCTTTGAATGTCCTGATTGTGGGAAAAGTTTTAGTTGCAATTCCAACCTTGTGAGTCACCAGAGGACTCACACAGGAGAGAAACCCTTTGAGTGTCCTATCTGTGGGAAACATTTTCATTATAACTCCAACCTTGTGAAACACCAGAGAACTCACACAGAAGAGAAAACCTTTGAATGTCCTGATTGTGGGAAAAGTTTCAGACAGAATTCCCACCTGGTAATACACCAGAGGAGTCATACAGGAGAGAAACCCGTTGAATGTCCTACTTGTGGGAAAAGTTTTAATAATAATTCGAGCCTGGTGATACACCAGAGGACTCACACAGGTGAGAAATCCTTTGAATGTCCTATTTGTGGAAAAAGTTTTAGTAATAATTCGAGCCTGGTGAAACACCAGTGGATTCACACAGGAGGGAAACAGTTTGAATGTCCTATTTGTGGGAAAAGTTTTAATCGCAATTCCACACTGGTGATACACCAGAGGACTCATACAGGAGAGAAACCTTTTGAATGTCCTCTTTGTGGGAAAAGTTTCATACAGAATTCTGACCTGGTGAAACACCAGAGGACTCACACAGGAGAGAAACCCTTTGAATGTCCTGACTGTGGGAAAAGGTTTAGTCGCAAATCCAACCTTGTGAGGCACCAGAGGACTCACAGAAGAAAACAGAAATCCTTTAAATGTCATGATTGTGGGAAACATTACTGTCAGAATTCCCACCTGGTGATAAACCTGAAAGAAATCATTGAACTGTCCAGGCTGTAGATGTTATTTCAAGCATAAATCATCCCTTATTGCAGACAAATATTGCACACAAATATGAGGAAAAGTAAATGAGTTTAGAGAATGCTTGAATTTCATTTGTGATCTCCTGTTGAACATGTAGGTGAGAAATTGATAGCTCGAATTTTATTTTAAAATAGAAGCATTTGTTCACCCAAATCTAGTAAATCTTGAAAAAAATTTAACATATACAGATATTTTGAATGTGGAAGGGGAACTAAAAACTAAGCAAGAACTACAGATTGGGTGTTGATTTATCGTGGTGGCCACATATGCAGATGCAAACAAGATATGAGAAAGATGTTAAGATATATGGCTTTTATTAAGAGCAAACAACATTTGATCAAATACTGTTAACAGTGGATGAAAAGTTAATCAAAAAATTATAGTATTGCTGTTATTATTATGGAATTATTACTTGTGGAAGCGGCTGCTATTTTGCCATACTGTCCACACTGATAACGCAGAAGGACAAACCTCTCTTTTTTGCTACCTTAACATAAGGAAAAAAATGTACAATAGAAAATGTTATCAGAAGAATTTGAGATATAAAAAATGGATATTGTCATTAGGGCAAGACACGACACTCAAGAGTTGTGTCAAACTGTGAGATTAGTAGCTATTAAGTTTAATAATAAATGAATTTAATAATAAAAAGGTAATGTAAAGCTCATTTCCCACCTTTTGCTCAGTGATGAAGACACAGATACGGTGGGCTTCTAATGAACTACAATTGTTAACTTGTAATCTGTCTCTTCTGCATTTTGCATCTCTGACCAATCTGTCTTCTTCAGTTTCCCTTCCCCCATTTTAAATTTAGAATTTCAATTTCAGTTGTGCATCAACCCATGGACTCTGTGTCTCTGATGATGTGAGCTGCAATTAGGTTTCTGCCTCTTAATTTATTTGTTGTATTGCTATCTGTTCCTAAATTCTATGAAAGAATGACATTTCATTAGGCACAGTTAAAAAATTAGAATGGCTAAATTTGGATCTGTTATTATTGGCATTCTTTTCAGATTCAAGGATGGTTTTCTCCATCACTGCCAGTCTGAGAGAAGCAAGTTAGGATGTATCAAACTGGACAACTAAGCTATGGTTTCCCTTTTAACATTACAAACCTCTAAAGCAGCCATTGGGTGTGCCAGAGGGTTTGCAGACTTGAAAATCATACTATTACAGAGGATCTAACAGACTTGAAAGGGACCTTGTAGGTCATCTAGTCCAATCCACCCCCCAAGCAAGAGACCCTGACAAATGACAGTCCAATCGCTTCTTGAAAGTCTTCAGTGATGAACTCCTACAACTTCGGAAGGCAAGCTGTTCCATTGGCCAATCATTCCCACTGTCACAAAAATTCTCCTTATTTCTAGGTTGAATCTCTACTTGATCAGTTTTCATCCATTAGTCCACGTCTGCCCTAGAGGTGCTTTGGAAAATAGTTGGACTCCTTCCTCTCTGGCAGCCCATCAAATATTGGAATACTGCTATCATGTCTCCCCTGATCCTTCTCTTCACTAGACTAGCCATTCCTGTAACAGTTCTTCATATGTTTTAGTCTCCAGTCCCCTAATCATTCTGGATGCTCTTCTCTACACTTTTTATAAAGTCTCTAGTTGTCCACTAACACTCCGAGAGACCTTTCACAATAAGTGCTATTAAGCCTGGTTTCACCCAGTCTATTTGTGTAGTTTTGGTTTTTCTTACTAACAGATCCCAAACCGTTAGGATTGGCAGCTATTTTTCTTCCACTCTTGCTCTCAGCACAGCTCTCCAAAGGGTTGTGTGCTGAGCCCCCTTTTGTATTCACTCTACACCTATGACTGCATTCCCTCTTGTCCCACTAACTCTATAATAAAATTTGCAGATGACATCACGTTGGTGGGACTCATATCAGGAGGAGATGACATGGCCTATAGGTCAGAGGTTCTCAGACTGATCTTGCAGTGCAAGAGTCAACCTCACCGTAAACATCAAAAAGACCAAATAATTGAGTATAGACTTCAGAAGATGCAAAACAGAGCATCTCCCACTATATATCAATGGAGACTCATTCATAGTTTTGAATTTCTAGGAATTCATATTTCTAACAACCTTACTTGGTCGGTCCACACTTATGGCCACTGCAAAAAAGGCCCAACAGCGCCTGCACTTTCTGAGGTTGCTGAAAAGGAGTGGTTTGGGTGAGAAGTTGCTGGTTACTTTTTACTGTTCTACCATCGAGAGCATTTTGGCATACTGTGTAACAGTGTGGTATGCTGGATGCTCTGCAGTGGATAAGAAGATGCTCCAGAGAGTTATAAACACAGCACAAAAAATCATTGGTTGCTCTCTTTCTTCTTTGGAAGAGATTGCAAAGACCAGACTGCCCTAGAACACTACAAATCTCCACAGACCGTTCTCATCCTGGACATTATAGGTGTCTTAAAATGAGGACTAATAGATTGAGAAACAGGCTTTTTTTCCAAGGCAGTAATTGTCTTGAATCAAACAGTACATTTGTAATTTAGTCCTATTATTATTATTGTTTTAATTTTTAAATACTCTGTAGGCTGATTGTGATGTAGTGTTTGGGGCACTGTGCTGGAGTAGCTTTCAAATTTCATTGTATTCGTGGAACGCAATGACAATAAAGCTATTCTATTCCAAGTGTAAGACTTTACTTTTCTCTACACTGAATTTCATTTTGTTAGATAGGGCCCAGTGTTCAAGTGTAGACGTAGACCCATTAGGGACTAATTGTTGGGTACAATTTGTCAGCCAATTATGAATCCATCTGGTAGTGATGCTATCCCACCTTTTTCTAGCTTACCAAGAAGTAGGTGGCGATCTACTTTGTTGAATGCCTTGTTGAAGTCTAAGTATATTAGTCCACAGTATTTTGCTGGTCTACTAATTCAGTCACTATCTTGAATGAAATAAGATTGGTTTGGCATTATCTGTTTTTAACAAACATATGCTGACTTCTAGTTATTACTTCCTTGATGCTTCCTTGAATGAGGGATATCTGCCCACCATCTTGAAAGAGGTGGTGGTGAGACCCCTCCTCAAAAAACCATCCCTGGACCCAACTCTGTTATCTAATTATCGTCCGGTCTCCAACCTTCGCTTTGTGGCGAAGATTGTTGAGAGTGTGGTGGCACGACAGCTCCCCCAACACCTGGATGAAGCTGTCTATTTAGATCCATGCCAATCGGGCTTCAGGCCCGGGCACAGCACGGAGACGGCTTTGGTCGCATTGGTGGATGATCTCTGGAGGGCCCATGACAGAGGTCATTCCTCTGTCCTGGTCCTATTAGATCTCTCTGCAGATTTTGATACTGTCGACCACAGTATCTTATTGCGACGGCTGGAGGGGTTGGGGGCACTGTTTTGCAGTGGTTCTCCTCCTTCCTCTCTGGCCGTTCGCAATTTGTGTTGGCAGGGGGGCAGAAATCAGTCCCGAGGCCCCTGGTTTGCGGGGTTCCGCAGGGGTCGGAGCTCTCGCCCCTTCTGTTCAACATTTATATGAAGCCACTGGGTGAGATCATCCGTGGCTTTGGGATAGAATTCCGTCAGTACGCTGATGATACTCAGCTGTACATTTCTACCCCGGGCCACCCCGATGAAGCTGTCGAGGTGATGGCCCGATGCCTGGAGGCCATGCGGTATTGGATGGGGCGGAACAGGCTTCAACTCAACCCATCTAAGACTGAGTGGCTGTGCTTCCCGGCACCCCGATATAGCCAGCTGGTTCCATCGCTGGCTGTGGGGGGGGGAAATTCTTGCCCCCACAGAGGGGGCTCGCAATCGGGGTGTCCTCCTGGATGTACGGCTGTCATTGGAGGACCATGTGGCAGCCGTTGCCAGGGGGGCTTTTGGTCAGGTCCGTAGGATCTACCAGTTGCGACCCTTTCTGGATCGGGGTGCGCTTCGCACAGTCACCTCCGCCCTCGTAATCTCCCGCCTAGACTATGCCAACTCTCTCTACGTGGGGCTTCCCTTGAAGAGCACCCGGAGGCTCCAGCTGGTGCAGAATGCGGCTGCGCGGGTTGATGTTGGGAGCTCCACGGGGCTCCCATGTTACGACACTCCTGCATTGGCTCCCAGTGGCCCTCCGGGTGCGCTTCAAGGTTTTAGTTACTATCTTTAAAGCGCTCTATGGCTTGGGACCAGGATATTTGCAGGACCGCCTCCTGCCATTATTGGCTTCCTGTCGACCAATACGCTCCCATAGAGTCGGCCTCCTTGGGGTGCCGCCGGCTGGATGGATGGCGACCCCGAGGGTGCGGACCTTGTTGGGGGCATCCTCCCTCAGGAATGAATTATCCCCGGAGATGAGGACCATCCCTGATCTCTTGACCTTCCAGCACGTGTTGAAAACTTATTTATTTCACCAAGCCAGTGTGGCCTAGGGTTTTTAGGGGATTTTTAATTAGGGTTCATCTGGTTTTTAGTTTTTAGCCCTCTTTTTTAGCTCTCAGCCTTTTATAGTTGATCTTTTAATAGCTTTTAATTTTGTATGTTTTTCGTATTTTAATGTGGCTGTACACCGCCCTGAGTCCTGTTAGGAAAATAGGGCGGTATATAAGTTTCATAAATAAATAAATAAATAAATTACTTTACTCATTTCTAGATGTTGGCAGATCTGGTTTTTTATTATCTTTTCCAGTATCTTCCTGAATATTGATATTAGGCTGATTGGTGTGTAGTTTCCTGGGTCTGTTCCCCCCCGCTTTTTTTTTTTTGAAGATGGGAACCACATCAGCTCTTTTCCAGGCCTCTGGTAGGTCCCCAGTGCTCCAGGATTTTTGAAAGATGTGATACAGTGGTTCTGAAATAACATCTGCCAGCTCCTTTAGAACTCTGGGATGTAATCCATCAGGCCCCGGTGATTTGTTTTCATCAAGATCAGACAGATGTTCTCTTACTATTTTACTTCCCTGATGACTCCTCGAATTATGAATCAGATTCAACAGACATTGTGAAAGTTGAGGTTCCCATGATGGAGAAGACAGAAAAGGTTTCGAAAAAGCCACCAATAATTAATAGTACTGCTTCACATTATGCTAGTGAGACCACACTTAGAATACTGTATCCAGGTCTGGTCACCACAGTACAAACAAATGTTGAAATTATGGAAAAGGTGCAAAGAAGAGCAACTAAGGTTATAAAGGGACTGGATACTAAATCGTATCACGATCAATTGAGGGAGCCAGGATAACTAGGCTATTGCCTCGTTTAGCAACCATTTAAGATTATGATGATACATAAAAACAGTTTGGCAAACCATCTTTGCATTTACAACCATCACATTGTCCCCCGATCCTGTGATAGCCATTAGCATGCTCCCCAACAAGACAAAATTCATGTAGAAGGTAGAAATAAAATCAAAGGTAGCAGTCATTGTCCATGTTGATTCATTTAATAAGTAGAAGAGAAGTGAGGTCAAAAGCCAGTTGCAATAAAGTGATTTGCCAGAATTGCCAGTCACAATTGTGGTCACTAAGCGAGGACTACCCACGTTTATTCGCCACCACCCTGCAGGCTTCTCCTTCCTGCAATTGAGGGAGAGACCAACGTGCAGTAGGAAGTCTCTCTGGATGGCTTTCCTATTAGAGAGCTGGCGTGCTGAAGTGGGGAAGTTGCTGTTGCTGGACTAGGAGTGGGGTCACCCAAACTGCAGCCCCTCCTCAGCTATGAAAAGTCCCTCAGGCCCAGCCCCACTTGGTAGACCAGACCAAGAAATCAAGTTCACAGGAAAATTCTAACATTTTTTTATATTTGAGACTGAAGGTAATAAGAAAATATTGCAAGACTGTTCTGCCTCCCCCACCCACCCACAACTTCTTCTTATGCTCTTGTAAATTAGAGAGGTGTTTGTCTAAACCTGGTTGTAAATTTATTTTGTTTTGTATATTACTTTAAACATTTCAGATTTTAAAAGATACACATTTCAAACAAAGAGTATGGCAACCTTCCATAGATTTTTGCATCTATTTTTACAACCCTTTGGAATCTCACCTTGGGGAGTTTATGTTTCTCTTGCCGTATATAGGCAGTCACCCACTCTTTCTAAGCCTCCTTTTTCTAGTCTCTGCTCCATATGTTCTCTCCAGCTTTGTCCTAATGGAGACTCCTCTGCAAGACAATTTACAGAAGCATATGGCATTTAGCATTTGAGAGACTTAAAATTTCTTCCTTCAGCAATAAAATAGACACTGGGCATGCTTGGGTGCAGTCTGACTTGCATGAATGAAGACTGTTGGTGTTCCCACATCCTAAATCCTTGGGAGGCACAGGAAACCAGTCATAAAAGTTTAGGATGCCAAAGAGAGCGCTGTGGACAACTGAGAATCACAAGCAGCATTGAAATGCAAAGCAGACCAAGGCAACAATTAAAATCTTATTAGTTCTGGAGAACTCCAAAACTCTTCTTCCACTGCAGGTAACAGACAAAGGGGGGAAAACCAGGAAGAGTTTTGAGCTGGACAAAATAGGGGTTCTCCAGAGGAACTAATAAGATTTTGATTGCTGCTTTGGTTTGCTTTTCATTTTAATGCTGCTTGTGATTCTCAGTTCTCCACAGTGCTCTCTTTGGCATTCTTTTGCCTGTAAGATTCACATAAAGTGGTTGCTTTAATTATGGTTTATAAAATGGCTACACAACATTAAAAAAAAAAACAGCAAAAAGCATGTCTATTACAATAAAACATGACAAAGATGCCATAATGCTTATTTAACCTCTTAGATTAATTATGATTCTTTTTCAGTATACATGTGTAGTGAGATCCATGTTCAAATATCCATTCGATTGGGAAATTTACTTAATGACTTGGATCAATCATGAATTCATAGAACTGCAAAGAGATAAATGTATCTGGAAATGTTGGGGACAAATCATACATACACACACTAGCTGAATACCCATGCTTCGCTACGAAACTATGTGATCGGGCATATTTTACTGAGGACTTTGTTGTTGAGAGGATCAATAACCCTCCAAAAACAGCACTTCTGGCTTTTTTTGAGTTAATATCTCTCCTGCCGCCTTGTCCAGAAACTGTTCCATAGGTGGAAGGCGTAGATATTTTGCTGAGGTAGCGACATTTAGTGCAGTAAGGAGCCCCAGACTGCTCCTGAGTGAAGGAGTGGAACATCTGCCAGTTTGAACTGGGGTAACGGAATTTGAGGCAACTTGCAGTTGAAACAGTTCTTTACTTCAACTCCCAGAATCCCGCAGCCAGCATGCTTTAATTATGGAGCAGGCATACTTTAAGACAGATGGATTTCTTGCTGGCTGAGGGATTTTGGGAGTTAGTCCATCACTCTTAAAGTATGTTGGCTGGGGGATTTTGGGAATTGAAGTCAACTCCTCTTAAAGCATGCTGGCTGGGGGATTTTGGGAATTGAAGTCAACTCCTCTTAAAGCATGCTGGCTGGGGGATTGGGGGAGTGGAAGTCAATCCCTCTTAAAACATGCTGGTTGCGGGATTCTGGGAGTTGAAGTTCACCTCTCTTAAAACATGCTGGCTGGGGGATTTGGAGAGTTGAAGTCATCTCCTCTTAAAGCATGCTGGATGGGGAATTCTGGGAGAAACCATCTTAGTGAGTTAATTGTGAGCGGAGAGTAAATTGTGGAAACCTGGTTTGTTAACTGTGCTGAGATTCCTTGGGGAGAGGTTCTGACAACTTTTTGAGGATATCACCTAGGAATTTATCCTAGGTTAGGAGGATCCTAGCATCTTAGGATTCTCCTAAATCCAGCTGATTAAAAAGATTGTGGTTGGTAATATGAGCAGGGGGTTGGACTGGATAACCTCTGAGGTCCCTTCCAGCTCTATGCATCGATTGTATTCTGTTCTATTCTCTTTTTTATTCTGTTCTATTTTTTATTCTGTTCCCTTTTATGTTCTGTTCTGTTCCCTATTCTATTTTCTATTTTATTCAGTTCTGTTTTCTATTCTGTCCTATTTTCTATTCGGAAGCAGTTCCATAGGTGGAACTGAGGTAACTGAATGTGAGGCAACTGGCAGTTGGAACAGAGTTCTTTTCAGTTGGGGAAGTGGAGTAGAACTCCTTAGCACCAGAGCATGTTAATTTCTGCATAAGAAATACTAATGATCTGATGGTCATTTCGAAAAATCTTTTCTTAGCAAGCACCTAGAAGCCAAGAGGAATATACGTGCCAAATTTCAAGTTTGTAAGCTTTACGGTTCTGGAGATTTTGTGATGATGCATGAGTGGTTTTTGGCTTTTATATATAGAGAAGATATATGTGGGTACATTCACACTTTTTGATGTAAATGTAGTGCAACATGATTAGGTGAGTGGCTGGATTAACTGGTGAAATGATCCCAAAAGCCTTGGTAAGAGTTAAAGGCCCATGTTTGCCCGTGGAAGTCCACTACAACAAATAAACGATTTTCTTAAAATAATGTTTTTTTTTAAAAAGTTGTGGGTTAAGCACATTTGTGCCACTGTCAGCTGGTGCTCCATTCAATATCCAAGAAAGAAACACTTAAACTCCATTTTGGTAGAGTAAAGATATCTTTTACTGGAAATCAAAGTGGTAGCAACAAAAGAATTCTGAATCTGAAGAAATGAGCGCGAAAAACACATATACAAAGTGATGGCAACGTTCCCACCCCCAACAGTCCATATTGCTCCTCCAATGAGGAAATATGCATAGCATCATGTGGGCATCTTCAGGTGGTGATGAGGCCTCTGTCCGTTGACCTTGGCATAGTTTTGATAAGGAGTCGCAGTTGCGCATAGCAAGGAATAGAAAAGCAAGGAATAGAAACTTAAGTAAAACTCCCCCTCCCCCTAGATATACAGTTTTGTTTCCTACACACTCCAGCACGCTTCCCAAATATATCATAGCCCATTTCCCCCCTCCCGTTACTTATCCCATTTCCCCCCTCCCGTTACTTATGGCAGCCGAAAGATGCAAAGCAGAGAAAAAGAAATAAAAGAAGAAATCTTGAAGGCTGGCATTCGGCCCTCCTGCAAAAAGACGTTAGTCCTAAAAAATATAAGAGTAAAAGACAAGATATTACAAACAAATAACAACAGCATATTTGTTCAGGGTTTATCAGGATACATGGTGCGGAACGCCTGCACCAGTCGGGGGGCTCTAACATCTCTCTCGTCTACCCATTCAGACTGGGAAGAAGGAAAATGCTTCCACGCCACCAAATATTGGATTCGACCCCGCTTCTTCCTAGAATCCAAAATTTCCTTAACTTCAAAATGTTGTTCACCTTCAATGAGCAATGGCACAGGGGGGGCTACCTGAGTAGGCCTCAGATCAGATGTACGTTCAGGTTTTAACAAACTAACATGGAAAACAGGATGGATCCAACGGAGAGTTCTTGGCAATGTCAATTGGACCGCCACAGGATTCACAACTCGTTCAACCGGAAAAGGTCCCACATACTTAGGGCCAAGCTTTTTCGATTTCTGTGTGGTCTGCAAAAATTTGGTAGATAAAAACACTTTATCACCAACTTGGTATGGTTCCTGTGGACGTCTCTTTTTATCTGCAAACTTTTTGTGAGCTTGATGAGCATCATCCAATGCCTTGCGGGCAACTGGCCAAGTCATCTGGAGATGCCTTATCCACTCATCCAGCGAGGGAATATTAGTTTCCTCTTGCGGAAGCTCGGGTATGGGTACAAAGTCTTGTCCCGAGGCCACTTTAAACGGAGTGAATCCGGTGCTGCTATGTACCGAATTATTGTATGCCACCTCAGCAAAAGGCAGTAAATCAGTCCAATCATCCTGTTGATAATTAATGTAACACCGCAGATACTGTTCCAGTACCGAGTTAGTTCTCTCGCAGGCCCCATTGGTTTGTGGATGATGGGCGGAGCTTAACCCCTGGGCGGAGCCTAGTAACTTCAGGAACTCTTTCCAGAAATTTGAGGTAAATTGGACACCCCTATCAGAGATTATGCGTTCAGGGACTCCATGTAGCCTGTAAATATGCAGAATAAACAACTTAGCTAACGTCTTCGCTGACGGGATCTTCGCGCAGGGTATAAAGTGTACCTGTTTGGAAAACAGATCTGTCACAACCCAAATGACTGTATTTCCTCCACTGTCAGGTAATTCTACAATAAAATCCATGGAGATTTCCTTCCATGGGGCCGTTGGTCTAGCCACGTTCTGCAATAAGCCTGCTGGTTTACCAGGCGGCCTCTTAGCCGAAGCACAAATAGGGCAACTAGCGACATAGGTCTCAATGTCCTTTTTCAACGTGGGCCACCAAAATTGCCTTTTGACCAAGTGTAGGGTTTTCACGAACCCAAAATGTCCAGCAGGTTTAGAATCATGAGCTTGATGTAAAATTTCGTGCCTTAGCTTTCCCGGTACATATAATTTGGCCCCCACCCAGGCCAACCCATCTCTGATAGTACAGTCATTCGAGTGGGTCAGGAACCAATCATCCAGTTTTAGAGCTTCTTTCAATTGTGCCGATAAATCGTTTGACACATCAACCTCTTTTTTCTTCTGGGCTCTGGTAACCATTGGAGCTGCCAACTGTTCAGTTGGGATGATAGGTCTTATCACTTCCTGGCGGGCACTATTATACTGAGGTAATCTGGACAAAGCATCTGCCATGAAGTTTCTCCCCCCGGGAATGTACTTCAAAGAAAAATTGAACCGCTTAAAATATTGCGCCCAGCGAACTTGCTTGGGAGACAGTTTTCGAGGTGTTTTCAGAGCTTCCAGATTTTTATGATCTGTCCAACCTCAAAAGGGTGTTTGGCTCCTTCTAGGAAATGCCTCCACGTTAACAAAGCCCATCGAACTGCAAAAGCTTCTTTTTCCCAGATGGCCCATCTTCTCTCGGTTTCAGTTAGTTTACGGGAGGTATAGGCGCATGGTTGCAGGTATCCCTTTTCATTTACCTGAAGTAGCACCGCCCCAATGGCTACGTCACTTGCATCAGCTTGGATTACAAACGGAACGTCCATGTCTGGGTGCTTAAGTACGGGTTCAGCAGCAAACAGACGTTTCAGTTTCTCAAAAGCAGCTTGACATTCCATGGACCACTTCAATGGCGTACTGGGCTTCGGTTTCACCTCCCCCTTGGTTTTAAGGAGATTCGTGATAGGCATCGCGATCTTCGCAAACGCAGGAATAAATTGACGGTAAAAATTTGCAAATCCCAAGAAGCTCCCCCTAGATATACAGTTTTGTTTCCTACACACTCCAGCACGCTTCCCAAATATATCATAGCCCATTTCCCCCCTCCCGTTACTTATCCCATTTCCCCCCTCCCGTTACTTATGGCAGCCGAAAGATGCAAAGCAGAGAAAAAGAAATAAAAGAAGAAATCTTGAAGGCTGACAGCCACTTTAATCCACGGATGGCACACCATCAGAGAATCCTGTGTTTGTTTGCTAGATATGGAATTAAAAACAAAATTCCTGAAGGCAGCAGTGGCAGAACAGTTCCAAATTGTTGCCAATAAAAGAACAAGCCTATACAATTGCAAGGAGCATACCTTAACATGAAGGAGACTTCAAACCTCCCAACACAGAGGAAAAGTTTTAAGGCATGTGCCACCAGTGGAATACAACCTGGGGAGGGAAGGAATATGTAGCAGCTGACATGTTTCAGCCTTGTTGCTTCTCTGCTTTTACACCCTGGGGACACCCAAATAGCCCTACTTGATTCTGGCCTCTCCTCCACCTGTGCTCAGCATACCTTTCAGCTGCTGCTTCCACCCTGGGAAGACCAGGAGGGCCTCCCTCCCTGCATCCCCCCTCTCAGCGGAGAGCCAGAAGAGGAACACTGCTGTTGTTCTCCTCTCCTCCAAATCCTTTCTAGGAATTTATGTACAAATGTTTAAACTCCTTACGCCTCCGTTACCAATGCTCTACAGTTGTTTAACGCGGCCATTGCTCATCTATTGTGTGCCATTTAATGACATAAAGCTGAAAACCATGTCATTCTATCTGTACCTATGACAGATGCATGATTTTTTTTTATTGATTATGCATGTTTTTTTTCACTCCAGTAATCACATTGATAGACTTTTTCCATGATGATTTTCACTAACTTGTTCAGTTATTTGTTGTGGGGTGTGCGTGCGCAGGACAACTCATAATAATAATAATAATAATAATAATAATAATAATAATAATAATAATAATAATAGTAATAATTTATATACCACTCCTCTCGCGAAGGACTCGGAGCAGTGCACAGCCATACAATTAAAACATTAAATATATAAAAGTTAAATAAATTAAATTAAAGACCCTGGCTGAAAACAATTAAATCCCTCCCTTAAACCCTAAAATTTGATATAAAAATTAAAATACCCAAATCTAAAATCAGCCCAAGTCGGCCTGGTCAAAGAGCCAGGTTTTCAAGGCATGCCTGAAGGTCCCCAGGTCCGTGGCTGTACGTAACTCCGGAGGCAACCCATTCCAGAGGGCAAACGCCCCCACAGAGAAGGCCCTATTCCTCGGGGTCACCAGCCGGAACATAGATGCCAACGGGACCCGCAAGAGACCCTCCCTGTGGGAGCACACCGGACGGTGAGAGAAAAATGGCAGAATGCGGTCTTGTAAATATCCTGGTCCGATGCCATGGAGCGCTTTAAAAGTTAACACTAAAATCTTAAAGCACACCCGAGAGGCCACTGGCAATCAATGCAGCTCGCGCAGGAGGGGCGTCATATGAGAGAACCTTGACGCCCCCATAACCACCTGCACGGCCGCACTCATGAACACTTAGTTTTGCAAGAGACAGAAACTTGAAGATGGAAGCTTGACCCTATTTAGCTTTCCAAAATTAACTAAGTTCTGGGCCTTAAAAGCTCATCAAGCACTTATTTGTGTGCAGAGTCTCTAAATTATTGCCAGCTTGCTAGCCTGATTCCATTAATAGAATAATGGAGCGTGCAACATTAATTCCCTATCTGTATTATTGGGGAGCGAATCTCACTAGAGCACTCTTCCCAATTTCCAGAGTAAGATTTCAGAACTGAGTATTCCTGAGCAGAATATTTGGAGGCTGTTAGTTTGCAGATTGGAAGCCGGTCAATAGATTCCTGCACTTTTGTAAAGGTTTGGCTCTCAGTAGAGATGATTATGTCTCTACATCCTAAACTTTTATCAGTGATTTCCTGTGGGTCCCAAGGATTTGTTTGAAATGCATACCCTTTTTAATCAGAAATGTTTAAAGTAATATACAAAACAAAACAATTTTACAAACACCTCTCTAATTATCTAGAGATAATACGTTGTGTGTGGCGGGGAGGCAGAACACACTCAGTCTTGCAAGATTTTATTATCTTCACTCTCAAATGTAAAAAAAAAAGTTAGAATTTTTCTGTGGACTTGATCTCTTGGCCTGGTCTACCAAGTGAGCCTGGGGCCGAGGGGCCTTTCGTGGCTGAGGAGGGACTGCAATTTGGGTGTCCCCACTTCTAGTCCAGCAACAGCACTTCCCCCTGCAGCACACCAGCTCTCTAATAGGAAAGCCATCCACAGAGACTCCCTACTGCACATTGGTCTCCCCATCAATTGCAGGAAGGAGGAGCCTGCAGGGTGATGATGAATGAACGTGGGTAGTCCTCGCTTAGTGACCACAACCGTGACTAGCAATTCTGGCAAACCACTTTATTGCAACTGGCTTTTGACTTCACTTCCCTTCTGGTCGTTAAGTGAATCAACATGAACATTAAGTGGGACATCAAATGACTGCTATCTTTGATTTTATTTCATGAGCTTTACCTTAAGCTTCTTGGGAAGCATCACAGGATCGGGGGACAATGTGATGGTTGTAAATGCAAAGATTGTTTGCCAAACTGTTTTTTATGTATCATCATAATCTTAAATGTTTGCTAAACGAGGCAATAGTCTTGTTATCCTAGCTCCCTCAACTGATCGTCACACGATTTAGTATCCAGACCCTTTATCATCTTAGTTGTTCTTCTTTGCACCTTTTCCATAATCTCATAATATACTTAGACTTCAGCAAGGCATTCGACAAAGTAGACCGCAATCTACTTCTTGGCAAGCTAGAAAAAAGTGGGATAGATAGCATCACCATCAGATAGATTCATAACTGGCTGACAAATTGTATCTAACGAGTAGTTCTTTATGGGTCTATGTCTACATGGAGTGAAGTAAGCAATGGGGTACCACAAGGTTCCGTCTTAGGCCCAGTACTTTTCAATATCTTCATAAACGACTTAAATGAGGTAATAGAAGTGGAAGTTATGAAATTTGCAGATGATGCTAAGCTGGCAGGAATAGCTAAAACTCTAGAACAGTGCGCACTTGTGTGCCAGCACCCAGAATGCAATGCGCCCCCACGCATCCTGCACATGCGTGCATAATCTCCCCCCGCCACCCTTTCCATCCTCCTTACATATACTGGACCTCACAGCTGATTTTTCAGCTGGTTTGAGGTCTTTTTCGGTCTCCCAGAGATTTGGAAAAAGTCTCTGAAAGGCTTTTCAGGCCGAATAATATTCCCATTTCATCACTTCCGGTATTACAGCAGTGAGGTAAGTTTGCCTGTAGCTTGCGTGCCGGAACAAATGGCTCCGCATGCCACTTGTGGCACGTGTGCCATAGGTTCGCCATCACAGCCCTAGAAGATTTAAACACTGGGCTCTATCTAACAAAATGAAATTCAGTGTAGAGAAAAATAAAGTCTTAGGCAAGAAAAACCAAAAGTACACATATAGACTGGGTGAAACAAGGTTTAATAGCAGTTACTGTGAAAGGGATCTTGGAGTCTTAATGGACAACCAGAGTTAGGATTAGGCCAGACAAGGAATAATGGATGAAAACTGATCATGATTTGATCTGTGAGAGGGGAGCGGGCGGGTATTACCGAAATCTGGTTGGGCCAAGAGGAGTGTGTGCCCCTGGTCGAGATGTGCCCATCCGGGTTTTGGGTTTTCCATCAACTGAGGGCTCAGGTGAGGGGTGGAGGGGTGGCGGTGGTTATTAAGGAAGATCTGTGTCCTAGGGAATCCACTGTTCCTCAGACGACTGGATGTGAATCCCTTTTTGTAAAGTGTGGCTCCGGGGTTCAAATGGGCCTATTGATCACATACCTGGCTCCCTGCTATGTGACATTGGCCCTGCTTGAGCTGCTTGAGGTTATAGCCGGCTTGGCGGTTGAGATCCCCAGGCTTCTGGTCATGGGGGATTTCAACCTACCTTCAGCTGGCGGGACCTCGGGGATTGCTCAGGAGTTCATGGCTTCCATGACAGCCTTGGGCCTGACCCAATTAATTCGGGACCCCACACACACTGTGGGTCACATCTTGGATCTGGTTTTTGTCTCTGGTCAGTGGCAGGATGATCTGGGTATAGGGGATGTCTCTATAGAGCTCCTGTCATGGTTGGATCATTCGTTCCTTAGGCTGGACTTCCATTCCGCACACCCTCGTCGCGGGGAGGCGGGACCGATAAAATGGTTCCGCCCAGGCACCTGATGGACCCAGATAGATTCCTGATGGAGCTTGGGCCGTTTCCCGAGACTCGTACACACGACTCAGTGGGGGACTTGGTGGCCACCTGGGATAGGGTGGCGGCTGGGGCCCTTGACCGGGTCGTGCCCTTGCGGCCTGTGACACAGTGCCGATCCCAATTGGCTCCTTGGTTTTCCGAGGAGCTGAGGGAGATGAAGCGCCAGAAAAGACTGCCTAGAGAGTGGTTGGAGGACCAGCTGCTCCGGATCTGATTGAACACTTTTATGATCCCATATTAGGGTATATTTAGTGGCGATAAGGGTGGCAAAGCAATCTTACTTTTCCACCCTTATTGTGTCCGCAGAAAATCGCCCCGCCACCCTGTTTAGGGTGACCCGCTCCCTTTTGGAGGTGGGAGCGTGGGAGGATGCCTTGCAAGGACGGGCCGAGGATTTTTCTAGATATCCGCAGGACAAAATCACTCAGATCCGGGACGGGCTGGACTCTGACTGGGCATCTCTGGGCGGGAGCGGATTCCGGTGAGGTCATTTGGGTTGAATTCAATCCTGTGACCCTGGAAGACGGGACAGGTTACTAGGTGGGCTTAATGCCACCACATATTTATTGGATCCGTGTCCCTCCTGGCTGGTTTTGGCCACTCGGGAGGTGACAAGAGGTTGGTTCCATGGGATTATTAACGCTTCCTTGAGAGAGGGGCTTTTACCTGCCGCCTTGAAAGAGGCGGTGGTGAGGCTCCTCCTCAAGAAACTGCCCCTGGATCCAACATTACTGTCGAGTTACCGTCCGGTCTCCAACCTTCGTTTTGTGGTGAAGATTGTTGAGAGTGTGGTAGCACGACAGCTCCCTCAGCACCTGGATGAAGTGGTATATCTAGATCCTCTCCAATTGGGTTTCAGGCCTGGGCACAGCACGGAGATGGCATTGGTCGCCTTGGTGGATGATCTCTGGAAGGCCCGGGACAGAGGTTCTTCTTCTGTCCTTGTCCTGTTAGATCTCTCAGCGGCTTTTGATACTGTCCACCACAGTATCTTATTGCAGCGGTTGGAGGGGTTGGGAGTGGGAGGCACCGTGTTAAGGTGGTTCTCCTCCTTCCTCTCCGACCGCTCGCAATTTGTATTGACGGGGGCAGAGGTCGACCCCGAGGCCCTTGTTTTGTGAGGTGCCTCAGGGATCTGTGCTCTCGCCCCTGCTGTTCAACATTTATGTGAAGCCTCTGGGTGAGATCATCCGTGGCTTTGGGGTCGAGTTCAATCAGTACGCTGATGACTTAACTGTACATTTCTACCCCGGGCCACCCCGACAAAGCCATTGAAGTGATGACCCGATTGCCTGGAAGCTGTGCGGAGCTGGATGGGTCTTAACAGGCTTCGGCTCAACCCGACCAAAACCAAGTGGCTGTGGTTTCCTGTGCCTAGATACAGCCAGCTCACTCCATCACTGGCCGTGGGGGGGAGAAATTTTGACCCCTACGGAGAGGGCGCGCAATCTGGGTATCCTCCTGGATGTACGGCTGTCATTAGAAGAGCACATGGCGGCCCTCGCCAGGGGGGCTTTTTGTCAGGTCCGTCGGATCTACCAGTTGTGGCCCTTTCTGGATTGGGGTGCTCTTTGCAAAGTCACTTCTACTCCCGTCATCTCCCGCTTAGACCATTGTAATGCTCTCTACATGGGGCTCCCTTGAAGAGCATCCGGAGGCTTCAACTGGTGCAAAATGTGGCTGTGTGGATGATCTTGGGGGCTCCTCGGAGCTCCCATGTTACACCGCTCCTGCGCAAGGTGCATTGGCTTCCGGTGGCCTTCCGGGTGCGATTCAAGGTGTTGGTTGTCATCTTTAAAGCGCTCCATGGCTTGGGACCCGGGTACTTACGGGACCGCCTGCTGCCACCATCGGCCTTCCGCCAGCCAGTGCGCTCCCACAGGATGGGCCTCCTTGGGGTGCCGTCAGCCGAACGATGCCGGCTGGCAACCCCGAGGATGCAGGCCTTCTCTGCGGGGGCTCCCTCCCTCTGGAATGATTTACCCCCGGAGATGCGGGCTATCACTGACCTGCAGACCTTCTGGCGCACATTAAAGACCCACCTTTTCCAACAGGCCGGTCTGGCCTAGTATTAATTACTAGGGTTTTAAATTTTGGAAATTTTTAACTTTTTTACTCTGCTTTTATAATATCATTCCAACCACTAGTTTAATTTCTTTTAAATCTCTTTTAAATTTTTTACTATTTATGTCATTTTATCTTGGCTGTACACCACCCAGAGTCCCTTTTTTGGGAGAGGGGGCAGTATAAAAGTGTAATAAAATAAAATAAATAAATAAATAAATCAAGGAGAGATTCACCCTAGAAATAAGGAGAATTTTTGTGGCAGTGGGAACGATCAGCCAGTGGAACAGCTTGCCTTCCGAAGTTGTGGGAGCTTCATCACTGAAACTTTCAAGAGATTGGACTGTCATTTGTGAGAAATGATATAGGGTCTCTTGCTTGAGTGGGGGTTTGGATTAGATCAGGGGTCGCCAATCTTTTGGACCTCAGGGAGCACTAAACTCATAATTTTAAAATCCCAGGGGCAACTAATTTGAATTTTGACTGACGGTGACGCAGGAAATTTTGGCCGGGCTCTCAAGAGATGAGAGTGACTCCGGCTGCTTCTCTTCGCTAACAGGCAGCCAACATATCTGCAAATTTATCTCTCTCTCTAAGTATCAACAGTATCAACAGTGAAGTGTCATATAAAATGGTTTATTCTGCATTGTTGAATTTCTACTGCTTATTGCTTCAGGTATTAAATATTATCACCTTGATTAGGAGGAGAAAATATTTACTGTTTTGCATTTCATGATTATCAGAAGCCACTCTCCAACCAGTATAATAAAATGGAACTATTTTGCCTTTATATTACAATTTCTCTTTCTCTCAATAATGTCTCTATCCCGGCTATTATATTTAACAGGCTGCAATGGGCCGGTAAGCCTTGCCAAAAGGCTCTGATTTTGTGACAAGGACCCATACCACAAATAAGTGAAACTCTTGATTCCTCCACTGTCCACGGGAGAAAAAAATGTGGCAACACAAGTGGCCGGTCGGATGCAGTTTTACCCAGTGCCTTGAAGGACTCCAGAAGTCAGGCTCGGGCGCTCCCGATAGACACGTAATAGGGGACAGAGGGTGTATCCTTGGGCGCGACTTCAAACTGGACACCCGGGAGCTGGCAGGGTTTAAGAGAGGGGCGAAAGCAGCAGCGGCGGCGGCAGAGGGTTTCCTTCCTTCTTTGTGGAAGCCCCTTTAAGGGCCGCCGCCTCCCCCCTTCCAGCACTGCCTCCAGCGCCGATTGGAAGTTCAGTGCTTCTGAATGGAGTGATGGAGCACTTCCCTGGCCGCCGTGTTTTAGTGACGGGTGCAGGCAGTGTCCTCAGGACTGCGCTGCTGGAGCAATGCTGGGGCTTCATGAATGAGCCCCCTCTTAGTGTGGTGCAACAACGGTGTGTTCCCCTTTGCACAGGAGTTTGGCCAAGCTATCTGCAAAATCATCTCTCGAGAAACGCTCGACAGTTTGCAGATATCTTGGCCATCTGCTAGCGGAGAGAAGCAGCCACTCTCATTTCTTGAGAGCCTGGCCAAAGTTTCCTGTGCTGCTCACGCTTCAGCGCTTTGACTCCCAGGGACAGGAGTTCGGCCAAGCTACCTGCAAAATGGTCTCTCTCTCTGAGCACTTGCAGAGAGAAGCATCCAGTCGCTCTTGTCTCAAGAGCCCAGCCGAAGCTTCCCACGCTGCTTCTGCGAGCGCTCGAGAGAGAATTTTGCAGGTAGCTTGGCTGAACTCCTGTTCCTGGGAGTCAAAGCGCTGAAGCAGAGATTTCCAACCCCACCATGGGCCGGTCCCATATTCCAGAGCTGTAGTTGTCACCAGACTGGGCTTTTGATCATCCTGGAGCAGCTCATCCATGGCAAGCCGGTGAACAGGCCAGTCCTGTTACTGCAGCTCTGGAATGCGAGATTGATTTTCCCACCGTCAGCAAGCCACCCCGGTGTGGATTTCCCTCCGTCGCCATTGGTCTTACCTTCCAGTTCCAGCTCACATGGCTCTACTCAAGGTAAGGTTTGTGCTTGGCTGAAGAGTGGGGGCCAGCGGGAGGGAGGGCCATGTGAGCGGCGCAGCCTTTTTTTCCAACGCAGCCTGGATTAATTGCTTTGAGGGGTGCTTTGGAGGGACATTTCTCTGCAGCCCACCAATTCACAACCACTGGACTAGATGACCTACAAGGTCCCTTCCAACTCTGCTAATCTGTCTTCAACTCTTCAAGTCAGATAGATTCTCTGTAATAGTATGATTTTCAAAAGCCTACAAAGCCACTGGCACACCCAATGGCTTCTTTACAGGTTGTAACATTAAAAGGGAAACCGTAGCTTAGTTGTCCAGTTTGAAACATCCTAATTTCCTTCTCTCTGACTGGCAGCAATGGAGAAAACCATCCCTGAATCTGAAAAGAACAATAAAAACAGATCCAGTTTAGGCATTCTAATTTTTTAACTGTGCCTAATGAAATGTCATTCTTTCGTAGAATTTAGAACTGGAGCAGAAAGCAATTGCAACAAATAAATTAAGAGACAGAAACCTAATTGCAGCTCACACCATCAGAATCAGAGTGGATGGGCTGATGTACAATTGAAACTGACATTCTAAATTTATAATGAGGGAAGGGAAGCTAAGGAAGATGGATTGGTCATAGAGATACAGAATGCATAAAAGAGGGATTACAAGGTAACAGTTGTAGTGCGTTAGAAACCCACTGTATATGTCATTATGTTATTAAACGTAATTGCTGCCCGTGTCAGTTTGAAGCAACTCTTGAGTATCTTGCGACTCTTGGCTTACCCTAATGTTCATAGCAACACTGATAATACCCATTTTTTATAAATCAAATGCTTCTATTAATTCTAACATAATGCATTTGAAAAATGAGACATTTTCTATTGTACATTTTTTTTCCTCATGTTAAGGTAGCAAAACAGGTTTGTCCGTCTTCTGCGTTATCAGTGTGGCCACTGTGGCAAAATAGCAGCCGTTTCCACAAGAAATAATTCCACAATAATAGTTATATAATTTCTTGATTAACTTTTCAACCACCACTAACAGTATTTAATGAAATGTTTTTTGCTCTTTATAAAAGCCATATATCTTAACATCTTTCTCATATCTTCATTACATTTGCATATGTGGCCACAAGGATAAATCAACACCCTATTTCTGTTGTTTAGTTTTTAGTTCCCTGTCCACAAATATCTTTATACGTTAAGTTTTTTTCAAGATTTACTAGATTTGGGTGCACAAATGCTTCCATTTGCAAACAGAATTCAAGCTATCAATTTCTCACCTACAAGTTCAATGGGAGATCACAAATGAAATTCAAGCATTCTCTAAATTCATCTACTTTTCCTCATATTTGTATGCAATATTTATTTGTGAGCAATAGGGATGATTTATGCTTGAAAAAATGTCAACAGACTGGACAGTTCAAAGATTCCTCCACAGTGTGAATACTCTGGTGTATCACCAGGCTGGAATTCTGACTGAAACGTTCCCCACAGATAGGACATTCAAAGGGTTTCTCTTCTGTGTGAGTCCACTAGTGTTTCATCAGGGTGGAATTATCACTAAAACTTTTCCCACAGTCAGGACATTCACAGGGTTTCTCTCCTGTATGTGTCTTCTGGGGTATTACCAGATGGGAATTCTGTCTGAAACTATTTCCACAATGAAAACATTCAAAGTGTTTTTCTCCTGTGTGAGTCCTCTGGTGTCTCATGAGGCTGAAATTGCAACTAAAACTTTTCCCACAGTCAGGACATTAAAATAGTTTCTCTCCTGTGTGAGTCCTCTGGTGTCTCACGAGACTCGAATTTCTAATGAAACATTTCCCACAATCAGGACATGCAAAGGATTTCTCTCCTGTGTGAGTCCTTTGGTGTATTACCAGTTTGGAATTGCGACTAAAACTTTCCCCACAAATAGGACATAAAAAGGGTTTCTCTCCTGCATGAGTCCTCTGGTGTATTACCAAGTTGGAATTATGACTGAAACTTTTCCGACAATCAGGACATTCAAACGGTTTCTCTCCTGTGTGAGTCCTCTGGTGTATTACCAAGTTGGAATTCAGACTGAAACTTTTCCCACAGTCAGGACATTGAAAGGGTTTCTCTCCTGTGTGAGTCCTCTGGTGTATTACCAAGTTGGAATTCTGACTGAAACTTTTCCCACAGTCAGTACATTCAAAGGGTTTCTCTCCTGTGTGAGTCCTCTGGTGCTTCACCAGGCTCGAATTATTACTGAAACCTTTCCCACAGTCAGGACATTCAAAGGGTTTCTCTCCTGTGTGAGTCCTCTGGTGCTTCACCAGGCTCAAATTGTTACTGAAACTTTTCCCACAGTCAGGACATTCAAAGGGTTTCTCTCCTGTGTGGATTCTCTGATGTATTACCAGTTCAGAATTGCGACCAAAACTTTTCCCACAATCAGGACATTCAAAGGGTTTCTCTCCTGTGTGAGTCCTCTGGTGATTCATCAGGCTGGTATTGTGACTGAAACATTTCCCACAATCAGGACATTCAAAGGGTTTCTCTCCTGTGTGAGTCCTCTGGTGATTCATCAGGCTGGTATTGTGACTGAAACATTTCCCACAGTCAGGACATTCAAAGGGTTTCTCTCCTGTGTGAATCCTCTGGTGTATTACCAGTTCAGAATTGCGACCAAAACTTTTCCCACAATCAGGACATTCAAAGGGTTTCTCTCCTGTGTGAGTCCTCTGGTGATTCATCAGGCTGGTATTGTGACTAAAACATTTCCCACAATCAGGACATTCAAAGGGTTTCTCTCCTGTGTGAGTCCTCTGGTGCATTACCAAGTTGGAATTCTGACTGAAACTTTTCCCACAATCAGGACATTCAAAGGGTTTCTCTCCTGTGTGAGTCCTCTGATGGCTCATGAGGCTGGAATTTGTAATGAAACATTTCCCACAGTCAGGACATTCAAAGAGTTTCTCCCCTGTGTGAGTCCTCTGGTGCTTCACCAGGCTCGAATTATTACTGAAACATTTCCCACAGTCAGGACATTTAAAGGGTTTCTCTCCTGTGTGAGTCCTCTGGTGATTCATCAGGCTGGTATTGTGACTGAAACCTTTCCCACAATAAGGACATTGAAAGGGTTTCTCTCCTGTGTGAGTCCTTTGGTGATTCATCAGGTTGGTATTGTGACTAAAACATTTCCCACAGTCAGGACATGCAAAGGAATTCTCTCCTGCATGAGTCCTCTGGTGTATTACCAAGTTAGAATTCAGACTGAAACTTTTCCCACAGTCAGGACATTCAAAGGGTTTCTCTCCTGTGTGAGTCCTCTGGTGTATTACCAAGTTGGAATTCTGACTGAAACTTTTCCCACAGTCAGGACATTCAAAGGGTTTCTCTCCTGTGTGAGTCCTCTGGTGTATTACCAAGTTGGAATTCAGACTGAAACTTTTCCCACAGTCAGGACATTCAAAGGGTTTCTCTCCTGTGTGAGTCCTCTGGTGATTGATCAGGCTGGTATTGTGACTGAAACATTTCCCACAGTCAGGACATTCAAAGGGTTTGTCTCCTGTGTGAGTCCTCTGGTGATTCATCAGTCTCGAATTATTACTGAAACATTTCCCACAGTCAGGACATTCAAAGGGTTTGTCTCCTGTGTGAGTTCTCTGATGTGTTACCAGGTTGGACTTATCACTGAAACTTTTCCCACAGTCAGGACATTCGTAGGGTTTCTCTCCTGTGTGAATTCTCTGATGTATTACCAGGTTGGAATTCTTGCTGAAACCTTTTCCACAGTCAGGACATTCAAAGGGTTTCTCTCCTGTGTGAACCCTCTGGTGTAGCACCAGCGTAGAATTGAGACTAAAACTTTTCCCACAAATAGGACATTCAAAGGGTCTCTCTCCTGTATGAGTCCTCTGGTGTGTCAGCAGGCTGGAATTCCTAGTAAAAAATTTCCCACAGTCAGGACATTCAAAAGGTTTTTCTCCTGTGTGAGCCCTCTGGTGTAGCACCAGCGTAGATTTGACACTAAAACTTTTTCCACAAATAGGACATTCAAAGGGTTTCTCTCCTGTGTGAGCCCTCTGGTGTAGCACTAGCGTAAATTTGAGAGTATAACTTCTTCCACAAATTGGACATTCAAAGGATCTCCCTCCTGTGTGAATACTTTGGTGTTTCACCAGGCTGGAATTATCACTGAAATTTTTCCCACAGTCAGGACATTTGTAGGGTTTCTCTCCTCTGTGAGTCCTCTGGTGTCTCACGAGGCTGGAATTTGTAATGAAACCTTTCCCACAAATAGGACATTCAAAGAGTTTTTCTCCTATGTGAGTCCTCTGGTGTATCATCATGTTGGAATTCTGATTGAAGCTTTCCACATAGATAGGACATTCAAAGGGTTTCTCTCCTGTGTGCATGCTCTTGTGTCTCAAGAATTTGTAATGAAACCTTTCCCACAATTCCTACACTCATAGGGTTTCTCCTGCAGTGAATCCTCTGATGTATTACGAAGCTGGAATTATCACTAGAACGTCTCCTACAGTCAGGACACTGAAAGTGTTTTTTCCTTTTGATTCCTCTGATGTATCACTAAGTTGGAATTAAAAAGTTTTGCAACAATCAGGACATTCAAAGCTTTTCTCTCCCATGGGAGTCTTCTGGTAAATCACCAGACTGGAATTTTGACTTTCCCATAATCAGGACATTCAAAGAGTTTCTCTTTGTGTGAGTTCTCTGGTGTCTCATAAGATGAAAATTTCTAATGAAGCTTTTCCCACTATCTAGACACTCAATACAGTTTCTCCCTGGAGTCAATCCACTGATGTTTGACCAGACTGGAATTGTGACCATGCCTTGTTTAGTGGTGTCATTCAAGCCATTTTCTTCCTCACAGGGAGAGACCTATATTACTGTCTGCTCCACATGGCTTTACTGTTGACTTTTTCCTCCGACTTCCAGATATGCTGAATGAAAAATAATCTCCCCTGACATTTCATGCAATGTATCCTTGAGTTGTGCATAATCGCTTATTCTAGCTTGAAATCTTTTTTAATTTTCTTTCTTTTGTCTAACAACATCCAGAGGAGGAGGAGAATTCTGTGGTTTTCTGAAGAAAGTGGAAAATATTTTGATTTCTGGCTGGATTCATTTTCCTTTGCAATGTTGCTTGTTATTTGCAGTTGTCCTGAGTGGTCTTACTGCCATATTCTTTGTCTGTATGATTCAAAGGAAAGTGTAATATTAATTGTTTATAAAATGTTTAGAGATGATGTGAAAAAAAGAAAATATTACAATGAAAAAGCAAACATGCCCCAATACTAGAATAATCTCTACTTACCCTGCTTGTAATTCATTTGACACATGGCTTGAAACAACTGCTAGGATTACCACAAATTTTATGGATCAGGTGGATTTCTGTTTTTACTGTGCCATAATAACTTTGAAGGCTCAGGGAAGAAGTGATAAGTGGGAACTACCTGTGCAACCAAAGGTGCCAAAAGGTCCTCAATAGCTATTTTTTAGAAAGTGCTGGATTAAGCACAATCCAACCTGGTTAATACATAGATGGGACAGGAAATAGCAAACATATTGGCAAGACATCAAAATGTAATGGGGGATTTGAAGGATTCCTTTTGATACGTTTTCAGAAGTTCAATCTGGTTGATTGAATGGGAAAAGTTCTGTAGCCTGACACTTAAAGAGTCTGAGCCAACTCTGAGCATCTTATCTTACCCTAATGTTCATAGCAACACTGACAATACGCATTTTTATATGCCAAATGCTTCTGATAATTCTAACGTAATGCATTTAGAAAAAATGAGACATTTTCTATTGTACATTTTTTTCCTCATGTTGAGGTAGCAAAACAGAGAGGTTTGTCCCTCTTCTGCATTATCAGTGTGGACAGTGTAGCAAAATGGCAGCCACTTCCCCAAGTCCACCGCATGACCCAATGACGAATCCAGGGCCCACTGAAAATGGTGGCTGCTTCCAGGACATAGTCATGAGGCTCAAGGATGCATGTCCTTCCCTCCCTCCCCAACAGGGGGATCAGAGATATTCCAAAGGTAAGGAGGAGGAGGAGGGTATGAGGCCTGGTGAGGTTGCAATCAGGCCTGAGGACTGCAGGGCCCACGGGAATGGGGAAAATCCTGTGGGGACCTTGGGGAGTGGAGGGAAGGGGCAGGGGTGGGAAACAGAACAAAGGTGTCTTAGAGGGTGGGAGAGCCCCAGGGATGCCTGTGGCAGGCAAGCCTGGCCCTGCTCTAGGACTCCAAGAGTTTTCCTCAGCCCTGAGGTAGCCAGTACTCTGCTTAGCAACTCGCACATTTGATTAATGACTGCCTCAGGGAGAGCAGGGAGATTCGGGCAGCTAGGTAAAGCCACCTCACTTAACAGTCATTGCAACATGCAACCGTAATTGCAAGGCCCATAATAGTTGTATCTTGAGGATTACTTTTATGCTGGCTGGGGAATTTGGGGGCTCAAAATCTGGGCAAAACCAAGATAGAAAACTGAAACTCCATGTGAGAATTACATAATCAACATACAAAAAAGCTCCATCCAAAATTCCTTTTTGAGGAATTCCACTACTTCTGGAAAAGAAAATATCCAGAAGCTGATAACCAGAAACCAATCTTATTTCATTCTTTGACAAAGTGACTACAGCAGCAGAAGAGAGAAATGCTTTGGATTTAGACTTCAGCAAGGCATTTGTCAAAGTAGACCACAACCTATTTCTTGGTAAGCTAGAAAAATGTGGAACAGACAGCATCACCAATGGATAGATTTGTAACTGGTTGACAAACCATATACTCAACGAATAGATCTTAATGGTGCCACATCCACATGGAGGGAAGTAAGCACTGGGATACCACAAGGTTCTGTCTTAGGTCCAGTATTCTTCAATATCTTCATAAATGACTTAGATGAGGGTATAGAAGAAAAACTCATCAAGTTTGCAGATGAGGGGTCAAGAAGACAGGGTCAAGATACAGAAGAATCTCAACAGATTTGAACACTAGGCCCTATTTAACAAAATGAAACTCAATGGAGGGAAACCCCCCCCCCCCAATGTTTTACACTTAAGCAAGAAAAACCAAATGTACAGATACAGAATAGGTTGGAGCTGGCAGTCTCTATGAGAGGGAACATTGAATTTCAGTGGACAATCATTTAAATGTGAGCTAGCAGAGTGTTGCAGTGGCCAAAAAAGCCAATGCAATCTTAGGCTGTATTAACAGAGGGATACAGTCAAGATCAAGTGAAGTGCTAATACCAATTTGTAATGCTTTGGTAAGACCACACTTGGAGTACTGCAACCAGTTTTGGTGACCAAGTATTAAAAAGATATTGAGACTCCATAAAGACCCCATAGAAGAGCAGCAAGGATGATTAGGGGGCTGGAGGCTGAAACAAGTAAAGAACAGTTGCAGGAACTGGGCATGGCTAATCTAGTGAGAAGAACAACTAGGGGTGACATGATAACGGTGTTCCAATAATTGAGGGGTTGCCATAAAGAAGAGGGGGTCAACCTATACTCGAAAACACCCAAAGGCAGGACAAATGGATGAAACTAATGAAGGAGAGAAGTAACCTAGAACTAAGAAGAAATTTCCTAACACCCAGACAAACCAGTGGAACGGTTTGCCTTCAGAAGTTGTGGGGGCTCCATCACTGGAGGCTTTTAAACAGAAACTGGAAGCCATTTGTCTGAAAAGATATTGGTCCTGCTTGATCAGGGGGTTGGAAAAGAAGACCTCCAGGGATCCTTCCAACTACGTTCCTCTGTAACACTCCTCTAATGATGGAGAAACAACGTTAACTTAAAAGAGGTTTTTAAAATCTTCTCACCAGAAGGAAAATTGCAGCCACCAGTGGGCTTAAATTTGGGGAGGGAAGGAACCCGCAGCAGCTGCAGCTGACACGGTTCAGCCCAGTTGCTTCTCTGCTTCCAGGCCGTGGAGAGAACCGAACAGACCGACTTGCTCCCGGACTCTCCTCCCACCTGCTGCTTCGATCCTGGGAAGAGCAGAAAAGTCGCTCACTCTGTACCACCTTCCTCCCACGAGTCATCCGGAAGAGGAAGTTCCTCTGCACTTCGCCTCTCTTCCCATCCTTTCTAGCAAAACAATACTTGATCGTTTTAACTCTTTAAACTCAACCACAGAGCCGTTTACTGTACTGTCAGCTTTGTAGGCACAGATGTTGTCCTCTTGACTTCCATCTCCGGATAGAAAACGCTTGTCCCGTCTCTACCTAAAGCGTCTGCAAGGTGTTTTCACTGATTAAATGCTATCAAGATGTTTTGACTTCTAGCAACCAACCTTTGCAACTGAGCCAAGTGAAATAGTGAAATGTGATGCTACTTAGCTTACGAAGATTAGCTATGTGCTCAGCCCTAAATGTTAATGATGTGTTGTTGTTTTTACAGAATTACAGAATAAGCTTTCTTGGAGGTGTCTCTCAGTGGGGATCAAAGCCTCTCTACACCCCAAATCATTATGATTTATTTTAATGTGGCTCCCAAGGATTTAGGACAAGGGTCTTCAAACTTGGCAAGTTTAAGACTTGTAGACTTCAACTCCCAAAATTCCTGAACTAACATGACTGGAGGAGGAATTCTGGGAGTTGAAGTCCACAAGTCTTAAAGCTGTCATGTTTGAAGACCCGTGATTTAGGACATGACAACAGCATCAGGAGAGATGCTCCAAGGGAGCCATCTTCACTCCTGCTGGCCAGGGCTGCCTCCAAGAACACCAGCATAAAGTTTGATTCCTGAAGGAAGAAATTGTATAACAACTGCTAAATGTTAAATGCCATGTGTAGATTCTGTAAATTTACTTGCAGGGAAGTCTCCATTAGATAGAGAAAATTATAAAGCAGGGCCTAGAAAATTGTCAATATATGGTAGAAGAAATATTTGGAATGGAATGGAATAGAATGGAGTAGAATAAGAGGGTTGAAAGGAACCTTGGAGGTCTTCTAGTCCAACCCGCTGCTTAGGCAGGAAACCCTGCCAGGAAATGGTTGTCCAATCTCATCTTAAAAGCTTCCAGTGTTGGAGCATACACAACTTCTGAAGGCAAGTTGTTCCACTGATTATTTGTTCTATCAGGAAATTTCTCCTTAGTTTCTCTCCTTGATTAGTTTCTTCTCCTGCCTTCAGGTGCTTTGGAGAATAGCTTGACTCCCTCTTCTTTGTGGCAACCTCTGAGATACCAGAACACTGTTATTATGTCACCCCTGGTCCTTCTTTTCATTAAACTAGACCTACCCAACGTCATGCCCCCACCCGAGTCTGAATCTGAGGGGGAAGTTGAACAGCTGACAGAGAGCGGGAGAATGGTTCCCTTGGCTGTAGAGGAAACTGGGGAAGGGCAAAGTCAGGCTGGGCAGAGCACTCCTAAGAAAACTGATTGCATAATTCTGTAAAACCTTCATGAACTTTTAGGGCTCTGCATGTAGCAGATAATAGATAACAGATAATCAGAGTTGGAAGGGATCTTGTAGGTCATCTAGTCCAACCCCCTGACCAATTCTGACAAATGGGTGTCCAATCTCTTCTTCAAAGTCTCAAGTGATGACTCTCCCACAACTTCGGAAGGCAAGCTGTTCTGTGGGTTGATTGTTCTCACTTTCACAAAGTATCTCCTTATTTCCAGGTTAAATCTCTCCTTGTTCAGTTTCCATCCATTATTCCTTGAGGCAGCCCCTCAAATATTGGAAGACTGCTATCATGTCTCCCCTGGTCCTTCTCTTTACTAAACTAGCCATCCAGTTCCTGTAACCTAATCTTCGTAAGCTAAGTAGCCTCATATTTCACTATTTCACTTTGCTCAGTCGCAATGATCGGTTGCTAGAAATCAAAAACAACGTGATAGCATTTAAACAATGAAAACATCTTGAAAACACCTTACGGAATAGAGACTGGAGAAGCATGTTTTTCTGCCTCCTATCCGGAGATGGCGATGGCGATCAGGTAGACAACATCCGCGCCTGAAAAGTGCACAATACAGAACTTTATTATACATAATAAAGAAGTTAAAACCATCGAGTACCATATTGCTAGAAAGGATGGGAGGAGATGAGAAACGTAGAAGATCTTCCTCTGCTTGATCATTCATGGGCGGTAGGTTGTTGGCCGAGTGTCTTTTCGGCCCTTCCCAGGGTCGAAGCAGCAGCTGGCAGGTGAGTTGAGGGCAGCAGGTGGGAGGAGAATCCGGGAGCAAGTTGGGCTGTTCGGTTTCTTCCACAGCTTGGAAGCAGAGAAGCAACTGGGCTAAAGCATGTCACATCCACAATGCCTAAAGGCAAGCTATTCTATTGGTTAATTGTCCTCACTGTTAGGAAGTTTCTCCTGAATTCCAGGTTGCTTCTCTCCTTGATTAGTTTCCATCCATTGTTTCTTGTCCTGCCCTCTGGTGCTTTGGAAAATAAATTGAAGAGGGCTTCTTTGTGGCAGACTCTCAAGTACTGGAATACTGCTATCATGTCACCCCTAGTTTTTCTTTTCTCTAGACTAGCCACATCAAAATCCTTCAACCGTTCTCCATATGTTTTTATCTCCAGGCTTTAAATCATCTTGCCTTCTTTGTACTTTTTCCAAAGTCTCAACTTTTCTTTGTAATGTGGTGATTAAAACTGGATATAGTATTCCAAGTATGGTCTTACCAAGGCTTTATAAAGTGGTACAAATACATCACGTGATTTTGATTCTATGCCTCTGTTTCTATAACCAAGGATTGTATTAGCTTTTTTGGCTGCTGTTGCACACTGCTGACTCATGTTTAAGTGATCGTCCAATAAGACTCCAAGGTCCCTCTCACAGTTACTGTTTTGGAGCCAGGTTTCGTCTAATCTGTACTTGTGCCTTTAGTTTTTTTTCTGCCTAGGTGTAAAAGTTTGCTTTTCTCCACATTAAATTTAATTTTGTTGGACAGGTCCTATTGTTCAAGTCTGTCAAGATCTTTTTGGATCCTGAGCTTGTCTTCTGGGGTATTGGCTATTTCTGCCAGTTGATGAGTTCTGCTTCTAAACCCTCATCTAAGTCATTTATGAAGATATTGAAGAGTATTGGGCCTAGGACAGAACCTTGTGATATCCCATTGCTTACCTCCCTCCATGTGGATGTAGTACCATTAAGGACTATTTGTTGGGTATATAGTTTGTCAGCCAGTTACAAATCCATCTGGTGGTGATGCTGTCTATTCCACATTTTTCTACCTTACCAAGAAGTAGGTTGTGATCTACCTTACCAAGAAGAAGGTTGTGAAGCCCTGGAGGACCTCAAGGTGAGGGATGGACCGGGTCGCCAATGTAGAGGAGTGAGGGAACCAGAAATTGGGAGAACCTGAGCTGTCACCCCTGATCCAGCTGAGAATGATTGGGCAGAGGAACAAGCTGAAGGTCCAGCAGCCATACCAGGTACCCAACCCCTTGCTGCTCCAGAGCCCCAACCCAGAGGTATACAACTGGAGAGAAAGGTCCCACCCTTGGGGGTAAAATTCGATGGGGACCCCAGAAATTGGGATTTTTCCTGGCGCAAGTCCTCACCTACATGCAAGAATACGGGCAGAATTTCCCGACCCAGGGGGCCCGAGTGCGAATCATCACCCTGGCCCTAGAAGGGGCAGCAGCCAGATGGACGGTGACTCTCCACAACTGTCAACGCCCCAGAGCTGAGGAACCTCGATCTATTCATGACAGCCCTACGCCATCACTTCAAAACACCCTTGCTGATAGAAACGCCCGAGACCACATTAAAGTCGTAAAGCAAGGCTATCGCCCAGTAGATGAGTATACTGAGGAATTTCGTGACCTGGCCGGCCGAGTTGACTGGCCAAAGGATATCCTAGTCTGTTGGTTCAAAAATGGACTCAATGACGACCTATACGCTGCCTGCCTGGCCCATGGGGTCCAAACCTCCTGCCCTGTCCCTGATGACAGAGGAGGCAGAGATAGACATGACCCGAAACCAGTATCGCAGTGGCAAAGTCTGGAGAAGATCCCCATCCCAGGGGAAGCAGGAATTTTTCAAACCCCAAACCACCATGACCCCAAGACCAGCTGGCTGCTTTAAGTGTGGAAGAGAGGGGCACTGCGCAGCAGAATGCCATTCGAAAACTCCTGCTAGAAAGCCAGACCACCCATCAAGGGGGAATCCTGGAAAACCCAACCCTCGAGGGAAAGAGACTGGCCTGAGAAGCCAAGAAATTGTGAGGTTCCAGTCCCCCCCGACCCAGAGGAAGAACCCCCAATGACCGAGGAGACTGAGCTAGTCTGAAAGCAATCCAGAAGATGACCCACTGGCAAGCGACTCAATTGAATCAATCACTCTACCCCTAAGACTGTTTATCCCCAGCCGAGGGAAGGGGGAGGAAATTGCAGCATTACTGGTCCCTGCACCTCATCAAAAGACAATTTTGGTGGCCATCTCTCAAAAAGGACATTGAAAGCTGTGTTTCTAGTTGCCCCACCTGTGCTGCCTCAAAAAGAAGACAAGAAAAATCTTCTGGACTTTTACAAACAGTGGCAGATCCTTCAGCACCCTGGAAAAAGATTTCTATGGACTTTATAGTGGAGCTCCCTGAAAGTACAGGAAATACTGTTATTTGGGTTGTAAATGATCTTTTTTCAAAGCAGGTTCATTTTGTACCATGCCAGAAGATCCCAACAGCCAAGGCCTTGGCAAAGATGTTTTTAATACACATTTATCACCCTTATGGAGCTCCCCAAAGGATTATCTCAGATAGGGGTGTACAATTCACATCCACATTTTATCAGGCATTTTTAAACCTATTATGCTCCACCCAGGGGTTGTTGTCGTCCAATCACCCTCAGTCTAACAGCAGGGCTGAGAGATTGAATAGAGTATTAGAACAATATTTAAGATGCTTTATTCATTACCAACATGACAATTGGACTGACCTCCTTCCTTTTGCAGAGGTAACATACAACAACTCGGTCCACAGCAACACTGGTTTCACCCCATTCCAGGTTGCCACAGGCCAAGAATTCAACCCCATTACGGAACTACCCACCAAGAAACCTGAAATTCTCTCCCTTAAAGAGTGGCTTAATAATTTGCAAGCCACTTGGCCAGTGGTCAGACTAGCCCTACAAGAGGGCACATATTGTCAGCTTCGAAAGACATAGATTTTCTCCATGAATACATGTGTAGGTGGGTGTATCTGTATTTTTCTCTGTAGGGATAAGTCTGCAATTATATAATCTATCCCAAGCACTTCAAGTTATAATTGATGATAGTCCTTTGCATTGCTAAGAATTGGAAATTGACCCAATTAAACAACTGAATTTGATTGAACACATATTTGAACATGGATCTCAGTAGTCTTCCATGTGTCAAATGAATCATAAACAAGGTAAGTAAAAGATTATTCTAGTATTGGGGCATGTTTGCTTTTTCATTGTAATATTTACTTTTTCATTTTTTTCACATCATCTCTAAACATTTTATAAACAATTAATGTTACACTTTTCTTTGAATCTTACAGACAAAGAAGATGGCAATAAGAGCACTCAGGACAATTACAAATAACAAACAATGTTGAAAAGGGAAGAAAATCAAAATATTTTCCATTTCATTCAGAAAACCATACAATTATCCTCCTCCTCCAGAAGTTGTTAGAATAAATTAAAAAATATTTCAAGCCAGAATAAGCAGTTTATGCACAAATCAAGGATACATTGCATGAAATGTCAAGGGAGATTATTTTTCATTCAGCATATCTGGAAGTCAGTTGGATGAAAAGATGAATAGTAAAGCTATGTGGAGAGGACAGTAATATAGCCCTCTCCCTGCGAGGAAGAAAATGGCTTGAATGAAAGCACCACTAAACAAGACATTGTCACAATTCCAGTCTGGTGATACATCAGTGGATTGACTCCGGAGAAAAACTGTAAGTGTCTAGATAGTGGGAAAAGTTTCATTACAAATTTTCATCTCATGAGACCAGAGAATTCACACAGAAGAGAAACCTTTGAATGTCCTGATTATGGGAAAGTCAAAATTCCAGTCTGGTGATATACCAGAAGACTCTCATAGGAGAGAAATGCTTTGAATGTCCTGATTGTTGCAAAACCTTCAATTGTCATTCCAACTTGGTGATACATCAGAGGAATCAAAAGGAGAAAACCGTTTCAATGTCCTGACTGTGGGAGAAGTTCCAGTCATAATTCCAGCTTGGTAATACATCAGAGGATTCACTGCAGGAGAAATCTTATGAGTGTAGGAATTGTGGGAAAGGTTTCATTACAAATTGAGACACAAGAGCACACATACAGGAATGTCCTATTTATGGGGAAAGTTTCAGTCAGAATTCCAACATAATGATATGGCAGAAGCGTCACACAGGAAAGAAACTCTTTGAATCTCCTATCTGTGGAAAACGTTTTAGTGAAAATTCCAGCCTGGTGAAACATCAGGGGACTCACACAGGAGAGAAACCCTTTGAATGTCCTATTTGTGGGAAAAATTTTAGTCGCAATTCCCACCTGGTGATACACCAGAGGACTCACTTAGGAGATAAACCCTTTGAATGTCCTGTTTGCGGGAAATGTTTTAGTGATAATTCCAACCTGGTGATACACCAGAGGACTCACCCAGGAGTGAAACCCTTTGAATGTCCTGATTGTGGGAAAAGTTTCACACAAAATTCCCACCTGGTGATACACCAGAGGACTCATACAGGAGAGAAACCCTTTGAATGTCCTATTTGTGGGAAAAGTTTTAGTGGTAATTTCAGCCTGGTGAAACACCAGTGGATTCACACAGGAGAGAAATCCTTTGAATGTTCTGATTGTGGGAAAAGTTTCAGACAGAATTCTGACCTGGTGAAACACCAGAGGACTCACAGAAGAAAACAGAAACCCTTTGAATGTCATGATTGTGGGAAACATTACTGTCAGAATTCCCACCTGGTGATACACCTAAGAGAAATCATTGAACTGTCCAGGCTGAAGATGTTATTTCAAGCATAAATCATCCCTTATTACAGACAAATATTGCACACAAATATGAGGAAAAGTAGATGAGTTTAGAGAATGCTTGAATTTCATTTGTGATCTCCTATTGAACATGTAGGTGAGAAATTGATAGCTCGAATTTTATTTTAAAATGGAAGCATTTGTTCACCCAAATCTAGTAAATCTTGAAAAAAATTTAACATGTGGAATGTGGAAGGGGAACTAAAAACTAAACAAGAACTACAGATTGAGTGTTGGTTTATCGTGGTGGTCACATATGCAGATGCAAACAAGATATGAGAAAGATGTGCAGGCTACCCAGACGGCTGGGGAGCGGGGTGCGGGCCGCACCTCATTGTGCCCCGCCTCGCCTTGGCATTGTGGCCGCGGCAAGGTTGGAAGCGATGGCGCTGGCTCAGCTTGGCGCGCCGGGTGCCTTGGACGCTGCTGGGCGTGCTGCTAGGAGCGATGCTGGGAATGATGCTCCTTGACTGGGCGGGGGGGGGGGGGCATTTTTGGTGCTGCCCCCAAACCAGGTGTTCCTGGTTTAGAGTGATGGCAGCCTGCTGGGAGTGTGGAGGCATGGTCTCGGCCCTGGATTCGATTGGGGCTATGTCCCAGGCATCGTCGGCTTTGGTGGTGGTGGCGATGGCGACAATGGCCTGGGCCAGTGACGCCGCTGCCCGGCTCGTCAGAGCCGCTGACTCTGGGGGCAGCTTTTCCAATTCAGATGGCCTTGCCAGTGCGGGAAGTGATGGCATCGTCGAGGACAACCCAGAGAACCCGGCAGCCCCGGCGGCGGCGCCAGCGGCGTGGACAAGGTCCTGGCCTGGCAACGCTGATGGCTCTGCTGGTGGAGACCACGACGGCGGTGGCAGCGGCGGCCCCGGCCTTGGTAACTCCACCAGTGTTGGTGACGGCGGCCCGAGGACCTCGGCGACGACGGCGACAGTGTCAGCAATGGCAGTCGGGCCGGGCACTGCCTGTTTTGATGGGGGTGCCTGGTTCGAGGGTGGTGATGGCCCCGACGCCTGGGGTCTCGATGGTGGTGGCTTCGATATCAGCGGTAGTGACCCCGGCCCCAGTGACTGGTTTAATTGGAACTCGATCTTGACCTGGTCAACGACAGCGATGCCGCGGTCGAGGGTACAGGTCACGGCCAGTGGACTGTGGTGCTGGGGTGGATCGGACCTAACTTGCTGGGTCCTTCCCCCCCACCCTTGGACATCAGAGGGTCCTTCGGCCAGATGCCATGGGACAGAACTGATTATTTATTCGTCGGTGGACTTGAGGGCCCTAAGAAATGTCCCCCTTTCTTGGAGGTGCCCTCCCAGACTTTCGATGGCCTACCTCAAGGACGGATCTTGGGATCCTGAGAGGTGGCACAGCCGAATGAAACGTCACATGGACAATTCCAAATTGTTTTCATTTATTTTTAAATTTTTACCGGGGTTAGGGAGGATGACCAGGCTGGGTTTGGAGGACAACCTGCCTGGGATGGGGTGCCAGACTGGGGGTCAAGCTTGACCGGGAGGACTCGGGGTCCAGGAGGGTTGGATCGAGGATGAGGGATTGTTCTTGGGATGGAGGGAAGATGTTCATTGGCACGGTCGGTGGGAGAGGCAGGTATGACAATGACAGGGGGCCGCATTAGGTTTTGGGAGCCTGCCCCTGCTGTCTTCGGGCGGTGGCACGCCCTGACCCCCAGGTCATTTCCTGTTCCCTGGGCTGTCCGAAAAATTGGCCCCGGGCCTTCAGCTGATGTTATGCAATGCCAGGTCCATAGTTCATAAAGCCCCCCTCATTTGTGATCTGATTTCAGAGGGGGGAGTGGACCTGGCGAGTATTACCGAAACCTGGTTGGGCCAGGAGTGGGGTGTCCCCCTGGTGGAGATGTGCCACCCGGGTTTTGGGTTTTTCATCGGCTGAGGGCCCAGGGGAGGGGTGGGAGGGTTGCGGTGGTTATTTGGGAAGATCTATGTCCTAGGCAATCCACCGTTCCTCAGACGACCGGATGTGAATCCCTTTTTGTGAAATGTGGTTCCGGGGTTCAGATGGGCCTATTGATCACATACCTGGCTCCCTGCTATGTGACTTCGGCCCTGCCTGAGCTCCTGGAGGTCGTAGCCGGCTTGGCGGTTGAGAACCTCAGGCTCATGGTCATGGGGGATTTCAACCTGCCTTCGGCTGGTGGGGCCTCGGGGATTGCTCAGGAGTTCTTGGCTTCCATGACAGCCTTGGGCCTGACCCAATTAATTAGGGACCCCACTCACACTGGGGGTCACATCTTGGATCTGGTTTTTGTCTCTGGACAGTGGCAGGATGATCTAGGTATAGGGGACGTTGTTGTAGAACTCTTGTCATGGTCTGATCATTCGCTCCTTAGGCTGGACTTCCATGCCACACCTCCTCATCACAGGGAGGCGGAGCCGATACAATGGTTCCGCCCCAGGCGCCTGGTGGACCCGGATAGGTTCCTGATGGAGCTTGGGCCGTTTTCCGGTGTTCTCACACACGACTCAGTTGAGGACCTGGTGGCCACTCTGGATAGGGTGGTGGCTGGGGCCCTTGACCGGGTCATGCCCTTGCAGCCTCTGACCCGATGCCAATCCCAATTGGCTCCTTGGTTTTCTGAGAAGCTGAGGGAGATGAAGCGCCAGAAAAGATGCCTAGAGAGTGGTTGGAGGACCACCCGCTCCAGATCTGACCGAACACTATTGCGGTCCCATATTAGGGCCTATTTAGTGGCTATAAGGATGGCGAAGCGCTCTCACTTTTCCACCCTTATTGCGTCCGCAGGAAATTGCCCAGCCATTCTTTTTAGGGTGACCCGCTCCCTTCTAGAAGTGGGAGTGTGGGAGGATCCTCTACAGGAGTGGGCTGAGGATTTTTTGAATTTTCTGCAGGACAAAATCGCTCAGATCCGGCATGGGTTGGACTCTGACTGGGCAACTCTGGACGGGGGGGTGGGGGCGGAGTTCGGTGAGGTTATTTGGGGGGAGTTTGATCCTGTGACCCTCGAGGACGTGGACAGGATGCTGGGTGGGATGAATGCCACCACATGTTTACTGGATTCGTGTCCTTCCTGGCTGGTATTGGCCACTCAGGAGGGAACACGAGGTTGGTTCCAGAGCATTATTAACGCTTCCTTGAGTAAGGGTTTTTATTGAAAGATGCGGTAGTGAGACCCCTCCTCAAGAAACTGTCTCTGAATCCAACTTTATTATCTAACTATTGTCCGGTCTCTAACCTTCGCTTTATAGCGAAGGCTGTTGAGAGTGTGGTGGCACGACAGCTCCCCCAGCACCTGAATGAAGCTGTCTATTTAGATCCACGCCAATCAGGCTTCAGGCCGGAAATGGCGTTTTATTTATTTATTTATTGTACTTATATACCGGCCTATTTCCCTGACAGGACTCAGGGCGGTGCACAGCCAAATTAAAATACAGAGAATAATACAAAATTAAGAACAGTTAAAAGACCAAATATGAAAGGCTGAAATTTATAGGAAGTTTAAAAGCCAAACTAGATAAAAACCAAATTAAAGTCCTAAAAACCCTAAAAACCCCTAGGCCAGACTGGCTTGATGAAATAGATAAGTTTTCAACGTGCGCCGGAAGGTCAGGAGATCAGGGATCATCCTCATCTCCGGGGGTAATTCGTTCCAGAGGGAGGGTGCCCCCAACAAGAAGGCCCGCACCCTCAGGGTCACCAGCCATACAGCCGGCGGCACCCCAAGGAGGCCGACTCTATGGGAGCGTACTGGCCGACGGGAGGCCGATAATGGCAGGAGGCGGTCCCGCAAATATCCTGGTCCCAAGCCATGGAGCACTTTAAAGATGGTAACCAAGACCTTGAAGCGCACCCGGAGGACCACCGGGAGCCAATGCAGCTCACGCAAGAGTGGCGTAACATGGGAGCCCCGAGGAGCCCGCAACACCACCCGCACGGCCGCATTCTGCACCAGCTGGAGCCTCCGGGTGCACTTCAAGGGAAGCCCCATGTAGAGAGCGTTGGCATAGTCTAGGCGGGAGATCACAAGAGCGGAAGTGACCATGCGAAGCACATCCCGATCCAGAAAGGGCCGCAACTGGTAGATCCTACGTACCTGACCAAAAGCCCCCCTGGCGACGGCCACCACATGGTCCTCCAATGACAGCCGTACATCCAGGAGGACACCCAGATTGCGAGCCCTCTCTGTGGGGGCAAGAATTTCCCCCCCCACAGCCAGCAATGGAACCAGCTGGCTGTACCGGGGTGCCGGGAAGCACAGCCACTCAGTCTTAGATGGGTTGAGCTGAAGCCTGTTCTGCCCCATCCAACACCGCACGGCCTCCAGGCACCGGGTCATCACTTCGACAGCTTCATCGGGGTGACCCGGGGTAGAGATGTACAGCTGAGTATCATCAGCGTACTGATGGAACTCTACCCCAAAGCCACGGATGATCTCACCCAGCGGCTTCCTATAGATGTTGAACAGAAGGGGTGAGAGCACCAACCCCTGAGGCATCCCACAAGTCAGGGGCCTTGGGGCCAACCTCTGCCCCCTTGCCAACACAAATTGCGAACGGCCAGAGAGGAAGGAGGAGAACCACCGCAAAACATTGCCCCCCACTCCCAACCCCTCCAGCTGCTGCAATAAGATACTGTGGTCGACAGTATCGAAAGCCGCCGAAAGGTCTAATAGGATCAGGACAGAGGAATGACCTCTGTCACGGGCCCTCCAGAGATCATCTACCAATGCGACCAATGCTGTCTCTGTGCTGTGCCCGGGCCTGAAGCCCGATTGGCGTGGATCCAAATAGATAGCTTCATCCAGGTGCTGGGGGAGCTGCCATGCCACCACACTCTCAACAACCTTCTCCACAAAGCGAAGGTTGGAGACCGGACGATAATTTGATAACAAAGTTGGGTCCAGGGACGCTTTCTTGAGGAGGGGTCTCACCATCGCCTCTTTCAAGGCGGTAGGCAGATATCCCTCACTCAAAGAAGCGTTAATAATACCCTGGAACCAACCTCGTGTTCCCTCCCGAGTGGCCAACACCAGCCAGAAGGGACACGGGTCCAATAAACATGTGGTGGCATTCAGCCCCCGCAGCATCCTGTCCACATCTTCGGGAGTCACAGGATCAAACTCTTCCCAAATGACTTCTCTAAGTTCCACCCCCAACCCTCCGCCCAGAGTTGCCCATTCAGAGTCCAACCCGTCCCAGATCTGAGCGATTTTATCCAACAGGAAATTTGAAAAGTCCTTGGCCTGTCCCTGTAAGGGGTCCTCCCGCGCTCCCCCTTCCAAGAGGGAGCGGGTCACTCTAAACAGGGCAGCTGGGCGATTTCCTGCAGACGCAATAAGTGCGGAAAAGTGAGAACGCTTTGCCACCCTTATCGCCACTAAATAGGTCTTAATATAAGACCGCAATAGTGTTCGGTCGAGTCCGGAGAGAGTAATCCTCCAAATACTCTCCAGGCCTCTTTTCCGGTGCTTCATCTCCCTCAGCTCCTCAGAAAACCAAGGGGCTGAGTGAGAGCGGCGCCGGATCAGAGGCCGCAAGGGCACAACCAGGTCAAGGGCCCCAGCCGCCACCCTATTTGAAGTGGCGACCAGGTCCTCAACCGAGTCGTGTGCTCGAACGTCGGGACATGGCCCAAGCTCCATCAGGAACCTATCTGGATCCATCAGACGCCTGGGGCATTGGTTGCGTTGGTGGATGATCTCTGGAGGGCCCGTGACAGGGGTTATTCCTCTGTCCTGGTCCTGTTAGATCTCTCGGCAGCTTTTGATACTGTCGACCACAGTATCCTATTGCGGCGGCTGGAGGGGTTGGGAGTGGGAGGCACGGTGTTACAGTGGTTCGCCTCCTTCCTCTCCAACCGTTCGCAATTTGTGTTGGCAAGGGGGCAGAGGTTGGCCCCAAGGTCCCTGACTTGTGGGGTACCTCAGGGGTCGGGGCTCTCGCCCCTCCTGTTCAACATTTATGTGAAGCCGCTGGGTGAGGTCATCTGTGGTTTTGGGGTAGAATTTCATCAGTACGCTGATGATACTCAGCTGTACATCTCTACCCCAGGCCACCCCGATGAAGCTGTGGAAGTGATGACCTGGTGCCTGGAGGCTGTGCGGCGTTGGATGGGGTGGAACAGGCTTCAGCTCAACCCGGCCAAGACCAAGTGGCTGTGCTTTCCAGTGCCCTGATACAGCCAGCTAACTCCATCGCTGGCCGTGGGGGGGGGAAATTCTTGCCCCCACAGAGAGGGCGCGCAATCTGGGTGTCCTCCAGGATGTATGGCTGTCATTAGAAGACCCTATAGCAGCCGTTACCGGGGGGCTTTCTGTCAGGTCCGTAGCATCTACCAGTTGCGGCCCTTTCTGGATCGGGATGTGCTTCACATGGTCACATCCTCCCTCGTCATCTCCCTCCTAGACTATGCCAATGCTCTCTACATGGGGTTCCCCTTGAAGAGCACCCGGAGGCTCCAGCTGGTGCAAAATGCAGCCACGCAGGTGGTCTTGGGGGTTTCTCTGAGCTCCCATGTTACACCACTTTTGCACAAGCTGCATTGGCTCCCAGTGGCCTTCCGGGTGCAATTCAAGGTGTTGGTGACCACCTTTAAAGCGTTCCATGGCTTGGAACCTGGGTATTTACGGGACCGCCTGCTTCCACTGTCAGTCTCTCGCCGACCAGTGCGCTCTCATGGGGCAGGCCTCCTCGGGGTGCTGCTGGCTGGACGGCTGGCGACCCTGAGGGTTCGGGCCTTCTCTTTGGGTGCACCCTCCCTCTGGAACGAATTGCCCCCGGAGATGAGGACCATCCCCGACCTATTGACCTCCCAGCCTGCTTTGAAAACCCACTTATTTCACCAAGCCTGTCTGGCCTAGAGTTCTGTGCAGGGTTTTTAATTGGTTTTAATCGGTTTTTAATTTTATAACTTTTAACCTTGATTGTTTTTATCTATCAGTTATTTATTAGCCACCTTATTTAATCTTTTTAAATTACTTTTAAATATTGTATTGTATTTTCTATTCCATTTTATTCGGCTGTACACCGCCCCGAGTCCCGTCAGGAGAGGGGGAGGTATAAAAGACTAAATAAACAAAAACAAACAAACAAACAGAGTTGGAAGGGACCTTGTAGGTTATCTAGTCCAATCCCCCCTCCCCCAAGCAAGAGACCCTGACAAATGACAGTCCAATCGCTTCTTGAAAGTCTTCAGTGATGAACTCCTACAATTTCGGAAGGCAAACTGTTCCATTGGCCAATCGTTCCCACTGTCACAAAAATTCTCCTTATTTCTAGGTTGAATCTCTACTTGATCAGTTTTCATCCATTATTCCGTGTCTGCCCTAGAGGTGCTTTGGAAAATAGTTGGACCCCTTCCTCTCTGGCAGCCCCTCTAATATTGGAACACTGCTATCATGTCTCCCCTGATCCTTCTCTTCACTAGACTAACCGTTCCCGTAACAATTCTTCATATGTTTTAGTCCCCAGTCCCCTATTCATTCTGGATGCTCTTCTCTACACTTTTTATAAAGTCTCTAGTTGTCCACTAACACTCCGAGAGACTTTTCACAATAAGTGCTATTAAGCCTGGTTTCACCCAGTCTATTTGTGTAGTTTTGGTTTTTCTTACTAACAGACCCCAAACCATTAGGATTGGCAGCTATTTTTCTTCCACTCTTGCTCTCAGCACAGCTCTCCAAAGGGTTGTGTGCCCAGTATTCAAGTGTAGACGTAGACCCATTAAGGACTAATTGTTGGGTACAATTTGTCAGCCAGTTATGAATCCATCTGGTAGTGATGCTATCTATCCCACTTTTTTCTAGCTTACCAAGAAAGTAGGTGGCAGTCTACTTTGTCGAATGCCTTGTTGAAGTCTAAGTATATTAGTCCACAGTATTTTGCTGGTCTACTAATTCAGTCACTATCTTGAATGAAATAAGATTGGTTTGGTATTATCTGTTTTTAACAAACATATGCTGACTTCTAGTTATTACTTTACTCATTTCTAGATGTTGGCAGATCTGGTTTTTTATTATCTTTTCCAGTATCTTCCTGAGTATTGATATTAGGCTGATTGGTGTGTAGTTTCCTGGGTCTGTTCCCCCCCCCCCTTTTTTTTGAAGATGGGAATCATATGAAATTTGCAGATGATGCTAAGTTGGCAAGAATAGCTAAAACTCTAGAATAGTGTGCACTTGAGTGCCAGCACCCAGAATGCAATGCGCCCCCACGCATCCTGCGCATGCATGCACAATCTCCCCTGCCACCCTTTCCATCCCCCCTACATGTACTGCACCTCACAGCTGATTTTTCAGCTGGTTTGAGGTCTTTTTAGGTCTCCCAGAGATTTGGAAAAAGCCTCTAAAACGCTTTTCAGGCCGAATAATATGTCCATCTCATTACTTCCGGTATTACAGCAGTGAGGTAAGTTTGCCTGTAGCTCCCGTGCCGGTACAAATGGCTCCGCATGCCACTTGTGGCACATGTGCCATAGGTTCGCCATCACAGCCCTAGAAGATTTAAACACTGGGCTCTATCTAACAAAATGAAATTCAGTGTAGAGAAAAATAAAGTCTTAGGCAAGAAAAACCAAAAGTACACATATAGACTGGGTGAAACAAGGTTTAATAGCAGTTACTGTGAAAGGGATCTTGGAGTCTTAATGGACAACCAGAGTTAGGGTTAGGCCAGACAAGGAATAATGGATGAAAACTGATCAAGGAGAAATTCACCCTAGAAATAAGGAGAATTTTTGTGACAGTGGGAACGATCAGCCAGTGGAACAGCTTGCCTTCCGAAGTTGTGGGAGCTTCATCACTGAAACTTTCAAGAGATTGGACTGTCCTTTGTGAGAAATGATATAGGGTCTCTTGCTTGGGTGGGGGTTTGGATTAGATCAGGGGTCGCCAATCTTTTGGACCTCAGGGAGCATCAAACTCATAATTTTAAAATCCCGGGGACCACTAATTTGAAATTTGACTGACGGTGACGCAGGAAACTTTGGCCGGGCTCTCAAGAGATGAGAATGACTCCGGCTGCTTCTCTTTGCTAACAGGCAGCCAACATATCTGCAAATTTATCTCTCTCTCTCTAAGTATCAACGGTATCAACAGTGAAGTGTCATATAAAATGGTTTATTCTGTATTGTTGAATTTCTACTGCTTATTGCTTCAGGTATTAAATATTATCACCTTGATTGCGCATGCATGCACAATCTCCCCCGCCACCCTTTCCATCCCCCCTACATGTACTGCACCTCACAGCTGATTTTTCAGCTGGTTTGAGGTCTTTTTAGGTCTCCCAGAGATTTGGAAAAAGCCTCTAAAACGCTTTTCAGGCCGAATAATATGTCCATTTCATTACTTCCGGTATTACAGCAGTGAGGTAAGTTTGCCTGTAGCTCCCGTGCCGGTACAAAAGTGTCATATAAAATGGTTTATTCTGTATTGTTGAATTTCTACTGCTTATTGCTTCAGGTATTAAATATTATCACCTTGATTGCACATGCATGCACAATCTCCCCCGCCACCCTTTCCATCCCCCCTACATGTACTGCGCCTCACAGCTGATTTTTCAGCTGGTTTGAGGTCTTTTTCGGTCTCTCAGAGATTTGGAAAAAGCCTCTAAAACGCTTTTCAGGCCGAATAATATGTCCATTTCATTACTTCCGGTATTACAGCAGTGAGGTAAGTTTGCCTGTAGCTCCCGTGCTGGTACAAATGGCTCCGCATGCCACTTGTGGCACGTGTGCCATAGGTTCGCCATCACAGCCCTAGAAGATTTAAACACTGGGCTCTATCTAACAAAATGAAATTCAGTGTAGAGAAAAATAAAGTCTTAGGCAAGAAAAACCAAAAGTACACATATAGACTGGGTGAAACAAGGTTTAATAGCAGTTACTGTGAAAGGGATCTTGGAGTCTTAATGGACAACCAGAGTTAGGGTTAGGCCAGACAAGGAATAATGGATGAAAACTGATCAAGGAGAAATTCACCCTAGAAATAAGGAGAATTTTTGTGACAGTGGGAACGATCAGCCAGTGGAACAGCTTGCCTTCCGAAGTTGTGGGAGCTTCATCACTGAAACTTTCAAGAGATTGGACTGTCCTTTGTGAGAAATGATATAGGGTCTCTTGCTTGGGTGGGGGTTTGGATTAGATCAGGGGTCGCCAATCTTTTGGACCTCAGGGAGCATCAAACTCATAATTTTAAAATCCCGGGGACCACTAATTTGAAATTTGACTGACGGTGACGCAGGAAACTTTGGCCGGGCTCTCAAGAGATGAGAATGACTCCGGCTGCTTCTCTTCGCTAACAGGCAGCCAACATATCTGCAAATTTATCTCTCTCTTTCTAAGTATCAACGGTATCAACAGTGAAGTGTCATATAAAATGGTTTATTCTGTATTGTTGAATTTCTACTGCTTATTGCTTCAGGTATTAAATATTATCACCTTGATTAGGAGGAGAAAATATTTACTGTTTTGCATTTTGTGATTATCAGAAGCCACTCTCCAACCAGTATAATAAAACGGAACTATTTTGCCTTTATATTACAATTTCTCTTTCTCTCAATAATGTCTCTACCCCAGCTATTATATTTATCAGGCTGCAATGGACCAGTAAGCCTTGCCAAAAGGTTCTGATTTTGTGACAGGAACCCATACCACAAATAAGTGAAACTCTTGATTCCTCCACTGTCCACGGGAGAAAAAAATGTGGCAACACAAGGAAACAGGAAACTCCCCTTCAGACAAAGGAATGGCTGGCCGGATGCAGTTTTACACTCGATGCCTTGAAGGACTCCAGAAGTCAGGCTCGGGCGCTCCCGATGGACACGTAATAGGACGGGGTGGATCCTTGGGCGCGACTGCAAGCAGGACACCCAGGAGCTGGCAGGGTTTAAGAGAGGGGCGAAAGCAGCAGCGGCGGCAGAGGGTTTCCTTCCTTCTTTGTGGAAGCCCCTTTAAGCGCCGCCTCTTCCCTTCCAGCACTGCCTCCAGCGCCGATTGGAAGTTCAATGCTTCTGAATGGAGTGCTGGATGGAGCACTTCCCTGGCCGCCGTGTTTCAGTGACGGGTGCAGGCAAAGGTAGTGTCGTCAGGGCTGCACCTGCTGGAGCAATGCTGGGGCTTCAGGAATGAGCCCCCTCCCCCCGTCAGTGCAGGGCAACAACGTTGTGCTCCCCTTTGCACAGGAGTTTGGCCAAGCTATCTGCAAAATCATCTCTCTCGAGGAATGCTCGACAGTTTGCAGATATCTTGGCCACCTGTTAGCAGAGAGAAGCAGCCAGAGTCACTCTCATTTCTTGAGAGCCTGGCCAAAGTTTCCTGTGCTGCTCACACTTCAGCGCTTTGACTCCCAGGGACAGGAGTTCGGCCAAGCTACCTTCAAAATGGTCTCTCTCTCTGAGCACTTGCAGAGAGAAGCATCCAGTCGCTCTTGTCTCAAGAGCCCAGCCGAAGCTTCCCACGCTGCTTCTGCGAGCGCTCGAGAGAGAATTTTGCAGGTAGCTTGGCTGAACTCCTGTTCCCGGGAGTCAAAGCGCTGAAGCAGAGATTTCCAACCCCACCATGGGCCGGTCCCATATTCCAGAGCTGCAGTTGTCACCAGACTGGGCTTTTGATCATCCCGGAGCAGCTCATCCATGGCAGGCCGGTGAACAGGCCAGTCCTGTTACTGCAGCTCTGGAATGCGAGATTGATTTTCCCACCGTCAGCAAGCCACCCCGGTGTGGATTTCCCTCCGTTGCCATTGGTCTTACCTTCCAGTTCCAGCTCATATGGCTCTACTCAAGGTAAGGTTTGTGCTTGGCTGAAGAGTGGGGGCCAGCGGGAGGGAGGGCCATGTGAGCGGCGCAGCCTTTTTTTCCAACGCAGCCTGGATTAATTGCTTTGAGGGGTGCTTTGGAGGGACATTTCTCTGCAGCCCACCAATTCACAACCACTGGACTAGATGACCTACAAGGTCCCTTCCAACTCTGCTAATCTGTCTTTAACTCTTCAAGTCAGATAGATTCTCTGTAATAGTATGATTTTCAAAAGCCTACAAAGCCACTGGCACACCCAATGGCTTCTTTACAGGTTGTAACATTAAAAGGGAAACCGTAGCTTAGTTGTCCAGTTTGAAACATCCTAATTTCCTTCTCTCTGACTGGCAGCAATGGAGAAAACCATCCCTGAATCTGAAAAGAACAATAAAAACAGATCCAGTTTAGGCATTCTAATTTTTTAACTGTGCCTAATGAAATGTCATTCTTTCGTAGAATTTAGAACTGGAGCAGAAAGCAATTGCAACAAATAAATTAAGAGACAGAAACCTAATTGCAGCTCACACCATCAGAATCAGAGTGGATGGGCTGATGTACAATTGAAACTGACATTCTAAATTTATAATGAGGGAAGGGAAGCTAAGGAAGATGGATTGGTCATAGAGATACAGAATGCACAAAAGAGGGATTACAAGGTAACAGTTGTAGTGCGTTAGAAACCCACTGTATATGTCACTATGTTATTAAATGTAATTGCTGCCCGTGTCAGTTTGAAGCAAGTCTGAGCATCTTGTGACTCTTGCCTTGCCCTAATGTTCATAGCAACACTGATAATACCCATTTTTTACATATCAAATGCTTCTGTTAATTCTAACATAATGCATTTGAAAAATGAGACATTTTCTATTGTACATTTTTTTTCCTCATGTTAAGGTAGCAAAACAGGTTTGTCCGTCTTCTGCGTTATCAGTGTGGCCACTGTGGCAAAATAGCAGCCGTTTCCACAAGAAATAATTCCACAATAATAGTTATATAATTTCTTGATTAGCTTTTCATCCACCACTAACAGTATTTAATGAAATGTTTTTTGCTTTTTATAAAAGCCATATATCTTAACATCTTTCTCATATCTTCATTACATTTGCATATGTGGCCACCAGGATAAATCAACACCCTATTTCTGTTGTTTAGTTTTTAGTTCCCTGTCCACAAATATCTTTATACGTTAAGTTTTTTTCAAGATTTAGTAGATTTGGGTGAACAAATGCTTCCATTTGCAAACAGAATTCAAGCTATCAATTTCTCGCCTACAAGTTCAATGGGAGATCACAAATGAAATTCAAACATTCTCTAAATTCATCTACCTTTCCTCATATTTGTATGCAATATTTATTTGTGTGCAATAGGGATGATTTATGCTTGAAAAAACATCAACAGACTGGATAGTTCAAAGATTTCTTCACAGTGTGAATACTCTGGTGTATCACCAGGCTGGAATTCTGCCTGAAACTTTCCCCACAGATAGGACGTTCAAAGGGTTTCTCTTCTGTGTGAGTCCACTAGTGTTTCACCAGGGTGGAATTATCACTAAAACTTTTCCCATAGTCAGGACATTCACAGGGTTTCTCTCCTGTATGTGTCTTCTGGGATATTATCAGATGGGAATTCTGTCTGAAACTTTTTCCACAATGAAAACATTCAAAGTGTTTCTCTCCTGTGCGAGTCCTCTGGTGTCTCATGAGGCTGAAATTGCAACTAAAACTTTTCCCACAGTCAGGACATTCACAGTGTTTCTCTCCTGTATGTGTCTTCTGGGATATTACCAGATGGGAATTCTGTCTGAAACTTTTTCCACAATGAAAACATTCAAAGTGTTTCTCTCCTGTGTGAGTCCTCTGGTGTCTCATGAGGCTGAAATTGCAACTAAAACTTTTCCCACAGTCAGGACATTACAATAGTTTCTCTCCTGTGTGAGTCCTCTGGTGTCTCACGAGACTCGAATTTCTAATGAAACATTTCCCACAATCAGGACATGCAAAGGATTTTTCTCCTATGTGAGTCCTCTGGTGTATTACCAGTTTGGAATTGCGACTAAAACTTTCCCCACAAATAGGACATAAAAAGGGTTTCTCTCCTGCATGAGTCCTCTGGTGTATTATCAAGTTGGAATTATGATTGAAACTTTTTCCACAATCAGGACATTCAAAGGGTTTCTCTCCTGTGTGAGTCCTCTGGTGTATTACCAAGTTGGAATTCTGAGTGAAACTTTTCCCACAGTCAGAACATTCAAAAGGTTTCTCTCCTGTGTGAGTCCTCTGGTGATTCATCAGGCTGGTATTGTGACTGAAACATTTCCCACAGTCAGGACATTCAAAGGGTTTCTCTCCTGTGTGAGTCCTCTGGTGTATTACCAAGTTGGAATTCTGACTGAAACTTTTCCCACAATCAGGACACTCAAAGGGTTTCTCTCCTGTGTGAGTCCTCTGATGGTTCATGAGGCTGGAATTTGTAATGAAACATTTCCCACAGTCAGGACATTCAAAGAGTTTCTCTCCTGTGTGAGTCCTCTGGTGCTTCACCAGGCTCGAATTATTACTGAAACATTTCCCACAGTCAGGACATTCAAAGGATTTCTCTCCTGTGTGAGTCCTCTGGTGATTCATCAGGCTGGTATTGTGACTGAAACCTTTCCCACAATAAGGACATGCAAAGGGTTTCTCTCCTGTGTGAGTCCTCTGGTGTATTACCAGTTTGGAATTCCGACTAAAACTTTCCCCACAAATAGGACATAAAAAGGATTTCTCTCTTGCATGAGTCCTCTGGTGTATTACCAAGTTGGAATTATGACTGAAACTTTTACCACAATCACGACATTCAAAGGGTTTCTCTCCTGTGTGAGTCCTCTGGTGTATTACCAAGTTGGAATTCTGACTGAAACTTTTCCCACAATCAGGACATGCAAAGGGTTTCTCTCCTGTGTGGGTTCTCTGATGTATTACCAGGTTGGACTTATCACTGAAACTTTTCCCACAATCAGGACATTCAAAGGGTTTCTCTCCTGTGTGAGTCCTCTGGTGTATTACCAAGTTGGAATTTTGACTGAAACTTTTCCCACAGTCAGGACATTCAAAGGGTTTCTCTCCTGTGTGAGTCCTCTGGTGCTTCACCAGGCTCAAATTGTTACTGAAACTTTTCCCACAGTCAGGACATTCAAAGGGTTTCTCTCCTGTGTGAGTCCTCTGGTGATTCATCAGGCTCGAATTATTACTGAAACATTTCCCACAGTCAGGACATTCAAAGGGTTTCTCTCCTGTGTGAGTCCTCTGGTGATTCATCAGGCTGGTATTGTGACTGAAACATTTCCCACAGTCAGGACATTCAAAGGGTTTCTCTCCTGTGTGAGTCCTCTGGTGTATTACCAGTTTGGAATTGCGACTAAAACTTTCCCCACAAATAGGACATAAGAAGGGTTTCTCTCCTGTGTGAGTCCTCTGGTGATTCATCAGTCTCGAATTCTTACTGAAACATTTCCCACAGTCAGGACATTCAAAGGGTTTGTCTCCTGTGTGAGTTCTCTGATGTGTTACCAGGTTGGACTTATCACTGAAACTTTTCCCACAGTCAGGACATTCGTAGGGTTTCTCTCCTGTGTGAGTTCTCTGATGTATTACCAGGTTGGAATTCTTGCTGAAACCTTTTCCACAGTCAGGACATTCAAAGGGTTTCTCTCCTGTATGAACCCTCTGGTGTAGCACCAGCGTAGAATTGAGACTAAAACTTTTCCCACAAATAGGACATTCAAAGGGTCTCTCTCCTGTATGAGTCCTCTGGTGTGTCAGCAGGCTGGAATTCCTAGTGAAAAATTTCCCACAATCAGGACATTCAAAGGGTTTTTCTCCTGTGTGAGCCCTCTGGTGTAGCACCAGCGTAGATTTGACACTAAAACTTTTTCCACAAATAGGACATTCAAAGGGTTTCTCTCCTGTGTGAGCCCTCTGGTGTAGCACCAGCGTAAATTTGAGAGTATAACTTTTTCCACAAATTGGACATTCAAAGGGTCTCCCTCCTGTATGAATACTTTGGTGTTTCACCAGGCTGGAATTATCACTGAAACTTTTCCCACAGTCAGGACATTCATAGGGTTTCTCTCCTCTGTGAGTCCTCTGGTGTCTCCTGAGGCTGGAATTTGTAATGAAACCTTTCTCACAAATAGGACATTCAAAGAGTTTCTCTCCTGTGTGAGTCCTCTGGTGTATCATGTTGGAATTCTGATTGAAACTTTCCACATAGATAGGACATTCAAAGGGTTTATCTCCTGTGTGCATGCTCTTGTGTCTCAAGAATTTGTAATTAAACCTTTCCCGTAATCTCGACACTCATAGGGTTTCTCCTGCAGTGAATCCTCCGATGTATTACGAAGCTGGAATTATCACTGGAACTTCTCCCACAGTCAGGACACTGAAAGTGTTTTTTCCTTTTGATTCCTCTGATGTATCACTAAATTGGAATTGAAAAAGTTTTGCAAGAATCAGGACATTCAAAGCTTTTCTCTCCCATGGGAGTCTTCTGGTAAATCACCAGACTGGAATTTTGACTTTCCCATAATCAGGACATTCAAAGAGTTTCTCTTTGTGTGAGTTCTCTGGTGTCTCATAAGATGAAAATTTCTAATGAAGCTTTTCCCACTATCTAGACACTCAATACAGTTTCTCCCTGGAGTCAATCCATTGATATATGACCAGACTGGAATTGTGACCATGCCTTGTTTAGTGGTGCCATTCAAGCCATTTTCTTCCTCACAGGGAGAGGCCTATATTACTGTCTGCTCCACATGGCTTTACTGTTGACCTTTTCCTCCAACTGACTTCCAGATATGCTGAATGAAAAATAATCTCCCTTGACATTTCATGCAATGTATCCTTGAGTTGTGCATAATCTGCTTATTCTGGCTTGAAATCTTTTTTAATTTTCTTTCTTTTGTCTAACAACATCCGGAGCAGGAGGAGAATTCTGTGGTTTTCTGAAGAAAATGGAAAATATTTTGATTTCTGGCTGGATTCATTTTCCTTTGCAATGTTGCTTGTTATTTGCAGTTGTCCTGAGTGGTCTTACTGCCATATTCTTTGTCTGTATGATTCAAAGGAAAGTGTAATATTAATTATTTATAAAATGTTTAGAGATAAAATTTCTTTTTTTTCAATTTTTAAATCCCGTTCCAATTTTAAGTCTTTTTTTTTACTCTTAAGTATCATTTTAATTTAATTTTTTTCAATTTTTAAATCATTTTCAATTTTAAAATTCTGTTTTCAATTTTTTTAATAAAATTCTATTTTCAATTTTTAAATCTTTTTCAATTTTATTTTTTTTCAATTTTTTTTTAAAATTCATTTTTCAATTTTTCAATTTCTCTTTTCAACTAAAGATTTATAAAACAGTTTACTTATTTTAATTCTTTAGAAATTTTTAAATTCTTAATGATCTAAGAGTGGCTGGAAGGGCGTGTCCGGTTGGTCATGTGACTGGGTGAGTGACATCATTCATCACGCCCAGCCTTGCCTCCCTGCCACTCACCTCAAAGGCTGAGGTAGGATTCAGCTGATTGGGGCTAATCCCAACACTGGCTGTCTCTGCTCGTTTATGGCCTGTTTTTTGGCCTTTTTCAGACCATTTTTTGGGCCGCTTTCAGGCTGTTTTTTGGGCCATTGCACAAAAGAGAGATTACATACTTGTAATCTCTTGTACAATTCTAATGTAGTGTAATGTTCCAGTACATTAGAAATCCACTGTATGTGTGAAGTCCTCATCACTGACAAAGAGTTGGGAAATGAGCTTTACATTACCCTATCATTAAATTCAGTTATTATTAAACTTAATTGTTGCCCATCTTAGTGTCAGATCCATGTATCTGTCATTTGTTCAATGGAAGAAAAAGAAAAAAAAAGGGGGGGGGGACTGATAAAGAAATCCTTCTTGATATATCCTGAATATATTTTTAATCTTTATATCGAATTTGTATAACCTACACATGATACAATGGAGGGATGAAACCCAGATGGCCGGAACCTATCACCTCTGAGAGAGACAGCCAGGAGATGAAGAGACCATAAAAATTCCACAGTGAGATGTGTCCTAGGAAACTCTGAAAAACATCGTTCTAAAAAGGGAGTGGGGGGAATTTAACATGTTGGCTCTTTGTTTTACTAAATACACATCAAGATAAGCGGAGGGGTTTGAAACTCCCTTATCTATCTCTGCATCCGTGGTGGTATTCAAAAGCTTTTATAACCGGTTCTGTGGCCATGTGACTGGGTGGGCGTGGCTTTTCTTTTTTGCAGTCCCCACATATTTTTGGGAGCATCCTACCCTCAGAGAAGCCTCGGGGGGGGGGACATTTTTGTTCCCCTGAGGCTCCCCTGAAGCTCAGGAGGAAAAAAAACAGAGCATGGGAGGAGCATTCAGCACTCCTCCAAGCTCCATTTTGGGAGCTTCCTAGCCTCAGAGAAGCCTCTGGGGGGGCTGTTTTTGCTCCCCTAAGGCACCTCTGGGGCTCTGGAAGGCAAAAAAATGGACGGGGGGGGGGCTGAGCTCCTCCCTCCATTTTTTGCCTTCCTGGGCCTCAGCAAGGGGAATCCCGGCACAGCTGATCTTATCTACAGCTGATTGTTGGGAGGGAAAAAAAAGAAATACCTTATGTGAATGTCAGGCAGGCGGGTGGGGTGAGCGAGCATCGGGCAGGAGGATGACCCGGTGGGGGGCGTGGCCAGCCACAACTTACTACCGGATCGACGACCCACGCCAAATTCTTGCTACCGGTTTGCCCGATCCGTTGCGAACTGGCTGAATACCATCACTGCTCTGCATGCCTGAGAGACCTTAGACGCTGCTTTTAACCACTACATGAATTGTCTCATCTCAATAAAGGATTCCTTTTTATATGTTTTGATAAATTTTGAGAAGTTCATTCTGGTTGATTGAATGGGAAAAGTTCTGTAGCCTGACACTTAAGAGTCTGAGCCAACTCTGAGCATCTTATCTTACCCTAATAGCAACACTGACAATACGCATTTTTTATATGCTAAATGCTTCTGATAATTCTAACATAATGCATTTTGAAAAAATGAGACATTTTCTATTGTACATTTTTTTCCTCATGTTAAGGTAGCAAAACAGAGAGGTTTGTCCCTCTTTTGCATTATCAGTGTGGACAGTGTAGCAAAATGGCAGCCACTTCCCCAAGTCCACCGCATGACCCAGGGACGAATCCAGGGCCAACTGAAAATGGTGGCTGCTTCCAGGACATAGTCATGAGGCTCAAGGATGCGTGTCCTTCCCTCCCTCCCCAACAGGAGGATCAGAGACATTCCAAAGGTAAGGAGGAGGAGGAGGGTATGAGGCCTGGTGAGGTTGCAGTCAGGCCTGAGGACTGCAGGGCCCAGCGGGAATGGGGAAAATCCTGTGGGGACCCTGGGGAGCTGAGGGAAGGGGCAGGGGTGGGAAACAGAACAAAGGTGTCTTGGAGGGTGGGAGAGCCCCAGGGATGCCTGTGGCAGGGAAGCCTGGCCCTGCTCAAGGCCTCCAAGAGTTTTCCTCAGCCCTGAGGTTGCCAGTACTCTGCTTAGCAACTCGCACATTTGATTAATGACTGCCTCAGGGAGAGCAGGGAAATTCGGGTAGGTAAGTAAAGCCACCTCACTTTTACATGCTGTTTTACATGTCATTGCAACATGCAACCGTAATTGCAAGGCCCATAATAGTTGTATCTTGAGGATTATGTTTATGTTGGCTGGGGAATTCGGGGGCTCAAAATCTGGGCAAAACCAAGGTAGAAAACGGAAACTCCATATGTGAGAATTACATAATCAACATACAAAAAATCTCCATCCAAAATTCCTTTTTGAGGAATTCCACTACTTCTGTAAAAGAAAATATCTAGAAGCTGATAACCAGAAACCAATCTTATTTCATTCTTTGACAAAGTGACTAAAACAGCAGACTAGAGAAATGCTTTGGATTTAGACTTCAGCAAGGCATTTGTCAAAGTAGACCACAACCTATTTCTTGGTAAGCTAGAAAAATGTGGAACAGACAGCATCACCAATGGATGGATTTGTAACTGGTTGAGAAACCATATACTCAACGAATAGGTCTTAATGGTACCACATACACATGGAGGGAAGTAAGCAGTGGGATACCACAAGGTTCTGTCTAAGGTCCAGTACTCTTCAATATCTTCATAAATGACTTAGATGAGGGTATAGAAGAAAAACTCATCAAGTTTGCAGATGAGGGGTCAAGAAGACAGGGTCAAGATACAGAAGAATCTCAACAGATTTGAACACTAGGCCCTATTTAACAAAATGAAACTCAATGGAGGGAAACCCCCCCCCCCCAATGTTTTACACTTAAGCAAGAAAAACCAAATGTACAGATACAGAATAGGTTGGAGCTGGCAGTCTCTATGAGAGGGAACATTGAATTTCAGTGGACAATCATTTAAATGTGAGCTAGCAGAGTGTTGCAGTGGCCAAAAAAGCCAATGCAATCTTAGGCTGTATTAACAGAGGGATACAGTCAAGATCAAGTGAAGTGCTAGTACCAATTCATAATGCTTTGGTAAGACCACACTTGGAGTACTGCAATCAGTTTTGGTGACCAAATATTAAAAAGATATTGAGACTTCATAAAGACCCCATTGAAGAGCAGCAAGGATGATTAGGCGGCTGGAGGATGAAACAAGTAAAGAACAGTTGCAGGAACTGGGCATGGCTAGTCTTGTGAGGAGAAGAACTAGGGGTGACATGATAACTGTGTTCCAATAATTGAAGGGTTGCCATAAAGAAGAGGGGGTCAACCTATTCTCCAAAGCACCCAAAGGCAGGACAAATGGATGGAAACTAACGAAGGAGAGAAGCAATCTAGAACTAAGAAGAAATTTCCTGACACCCAGAACAAACCAGTGGAACGGTTTGCCTTCAGAAGTTGTGGGCGCTCTGTTGTGTTTTGACTTGAGTTTTCATTCAGGTCCGTGATTTGAGCGGGAAGCACGGACCTCTCCCATTGGCTGGTGCCGTTTGACAGCCGGCTATAAAAGGCGGCTGTCAAACGGCATCAGCTGTTGCCGCTCCAGCTGGCTGCCGTGTTAGCGCGGCAGTAGCGGTAACCCTTTATTCGTGGAAATAAAGTTTGAGCTGAATTCTTGCCCTGGTCTCTGCCTGAGTATTTCCGCCGCTCTACAACAGGCTCCATCACTGGAGGCTTTTAAACAGAAACTGGAAGCCATTTGTCTAAAATGATATTGGGTCTCCTGCTCGATCAGGGGGTTGGAAAAGAAGACCTCCAGGTCTTCCAACTATGTTCCTCTGTAGCACTCTTCTAGTGATGGAGAAACAACCTTAACTTAAAAGAGGTTTTTAAAATTTTCTCACCAGAAGGAAAATTGCAACCACCAGTTGGCTTAAATTTGGGGAGGGAAGAAACCCGCAGCAGCTGCAGCTGACACGATTCAGCCCAGTTGCTTCTCTGCTTCCAGGCCGTGGAGAGAACCGAACAGACCGACTTGCTCCCGGACTCTCCTCCCACCTGCTGCTTCGATCCTGGGAAGAGCAGAAAAGTCGCTCACTCTGTACCACCTTCCTCCCACGAGTCATCCGGAAGAGGAAGTTCCTCTGCACTTCGCCTCTCTTCCAATCCTTTCTAGAAATACAGGACTTGATGTTTTTAACTCTTTAAACTCAACCACAGAGCCCTCCTACTGTACTGTCAGCTTTGTAGGCACAAATGTTGTCCTCTTGACTTCCATCTCCGGATAGAAAACGCTTGTCCCGTCTCTACCTAAAGCGTCTGCAAGGTGTTTTCACTGATTAAATGCTATCAAGATGTTTTGACTTCTAGCAACCAACCTTTGCAACTGAGCCAAGTGAAATAGTGAAATGTCATGCTATTTAGCTTACGAAGATTAGCTATGTGCTCAGCCCTAAATGTTAATGATGTGTTGTTGTTTTTTACAGAATTATAGAATAAGCTTTCTTGGGGGTGTCTCTCAGTGTGAATCAAAGCCTCTCTACACCCCAAATCTTTATGATTTATTTAATGTGGCTCCCAAGGATTTAGGACAAGGGTCTTTAAACTTGGCAAGTTTAAGACTTGTAGACTTCAACTCCCAGAATTCCTGAACTAACATGACTGGAGGAGGAATTCTGGGAGTTGAAGTCCACAAGTCTTAAAGCTGTCACGTTTGAAGACCCGTGATTTAGGACATGACAACAGCATCAGGAGAGATGCTCCAAGGGAGCCATCTTCACTCCTGCTGGCCAGGGCTGCCTCCAAGAACACCCAGCATAAAGTTTGATTCCTGAAGGAAGAAATTGTATAACAACTGCTAAATGTTAAATGCCATGTGTAGATTCTGTAAATTTACTTGCGGGGAAGTCTCCATTAGATAGAGAAAATTATAAAGCAGGGCCTAGAAAATGGGGGCTAAGAAAAGGGACATTATCAATATATGGTAGAAGAAATATTTGGAATGGAATGGAATAGAATGGAGTAGAATAAGAGGGTTGAAAGGAACCTTGGAGGTCTTCTAGTCCAACCCCCTGCTTCCGCAGGAAACCCTGCCAGGAAATGGTTGTCCAATCTCATCTTAAAAACTTCCAGTGTTGGAGCATACAGGCAAGTTGTTCCACTGATTATTTGTTCTATCAGGAAATTTCTCCTTAGTTTCTCTCCTTGATTAGTTTCTTCTCCTGCCTTCAGGTGCTTTGGAGAATAGCTTGACTCCCTCTTCTTTGTGGCAACCTCTGAGATACCAGAACACTGTTATTATGTCACCACTGGTCCTTCTTTTCATTAAACGAGACCTACCCAATGTCATGCCCCCATCGGAGTCTGAATCTGAGTGGGAAGACGAACAGCTGCAAGACAGTGGGAGAATGGCTCCCTTGGCTGTAGGGGAAACTGGCAAAGTCAGGCTGGGCAGAACACTCCTAAGAAAACTGATTGCATAATTCTGTAAAACCTTCATGAACTTTTAGGGCTCTGCATGTAGCAGATAATAGATAACAGATAATCAGAGTTGGAAGGGATCTTGTAGGTCATCTAGTCCAACCCCCTGACCAATTCTGACAAATGGGTGTCCAATCTCTTCTTGAAAGTCTCAAGTGATGACGCTCCCACAACTTCGGAAGGCAAGCTGTTCTGTTGGTTGATTGTTCTCACTGTCACAAAATATCTCCTTATTTCCAGGTTAAATCTCTCCTTGTTCAGTTTCCATCCATTATTCCTTGAGGCAGCCCCTCAAATATTGGAAGACTGCTATCATGTCTCCCCTGGTCCTTCTCTTTACTAAACTAGCCATGTCCAGTTCCTGTAACCTAATCTTCGTAAGCTAAGTAGTCTCATATTTCACTATTTCACTTTGCTTAGTTGCAATGATCGGTTGCTAGAAATCAAAAACAGCTTGATAGCATTTAAATAATGAAAATATCTTGCAAACACCTTACGGAGTAGAGACTGGCGAAGCATGTTTTTCTACCTCCTATCTGGAGATGGCGATGGCGATCAGGTAGACAACATCCGCGCCTGAAAAGTGCACAATACAGAACTTTATTATACATAATAAAGAAGTTAAAACCATCGAGTACCATATTGCTAGAAAGGATGGGAGGAGATGAGAAACGTAGAAGATCTTCCTCTGCTTGATCATTCATGGGCGGTAGGTTGTTGGCCGAGTGTCTTTTCGGCCCTTCCCAGGGTCGAAGCAGCAGCTGGCAGGTGAGTTGGGGGCAGCAAGTGGGAGGAGAGTCCGGGAGCAAGTTGGGCTGTTCGGTTTCTTCCACAGGTTGGAAGCAGAGAAGCAACTGGGATAAAGCATGTCACATCCACAATGCCTAAAGGCAAGCTATTCTATTGGTTAATTGTCCTCACTGTTAGGAAGTTTCTCCTGAATTCCAGGTTGCTTCTCTCCTTGATTAGTTTCCATCCATTATTTCTTGTCCTGCCCTCTAGTGCTTTGGTGGTGCAGGCTGTTAATCATCTAGCACTTAGTGCAAGTTGCCTGCAATTAGTGCAGGCTCGAATCCCACCAGGCTCAAGGTTGACTCAGCCTTCCATCCTCTCGGGGTAGGTAAACCCAAGATTGTTGGGGGCAATAAGCTGACTTTGTAAAAATGCTGCTTGGGGGAGCCAAAAGCCCTAATAATAAGCAGGGATATGCAATGGAATGAAGGCTATTGCCGAGCACTTAGCATAGTGCTCCATAGACTGTAAGCTGCCCTGAGTCTCCAGAGAAGGGCGGCATATAAATGCAAATAAAAATTAAAAATAAATAAATAAATTGAAGAGGGCTTCTTTGTGGCAGACTCTCAAATACTGGAATACTGCTATCATGTCACCCCTAGTTTTTTCTTTTCTCTAGACTAGCCAAACCCAAATCCTTCAACCATTCTCCGTATGTTTTAATCTCCAGGCTTTTAATCATCTTGCCTTCTTTGCACTTTTTCCAAAGTCTCAACTTCTTCTTTCTAATGTGGTGATTAAAACTGGATGTAGTATTCCAGGTATGGTCTTTATAAAGTGGTACTAATACGTCACATGATTTTGATTCTATGCTTCTGTTTCTATAACCAAGGATTGTATTAGCTTTTTCGGCTGCTGCTGCACACTGCTGACTCATATTTAAGTGATCGTCCAATAAGACTCCAAGGTCTCTCTCACAGTTACTGTTTTGGAGCCAGGTTTCGCCTAATCTGTACTTGTGCCTTTAGTTTTTTTTCTGCCTAGGTGTAAAAGTTTGCTTTTCTCCACATTAAATTTAATTTTATTGGACAGGTCCTATTATTCAAGTCTGTCAAGATCTTTTTGGATCCTGAGCTTGTCTTCTGGGGTATTGGCTATTTCTGCCAGTTGATGAGTTCTGCTTCTAAACCCTCATCTAAGTCATTTATGAAGATATTGAAGAGTTCTGGGCCTAAGACAGAACCTTGTGATATCCCATTGCTTACCTCCCTCCATGTGGATGTAGTACCATTAAGGACTATTTGTTGAGTATATAGTTTGTCAGCCAGTTACAAATCCATCTGGTGGTGATGCTGTCTATTCCACATTTTTCTACCTTACCAAGAAGTAGGTTGTGATCTACATTGTCAAATGCGTTGCTGAAGTCTAAAAGTCGAAAGCTCCAACTGGTGCAGAATGCGGCCGCACGGGTGGTTTTGGGGGCTTCTCGAAACTCTCAAGTTACACCACTCTTACGCAAGCTGCACTGGCTCCCGGTGGTCTTTCGGGTGCATTTCAAGGTGTTAGTTACCATCTTTAAAGCGCTCCATGGCTTGCCACCATCAATCTCCCGTCGGCCAGTGCGCTCCCATAAAGTGGGTCTCCTCGGGGTGCTGCCGGCTGGATGGATGGCGACTCTGAGGGTGCGGGCCTTCTCTTTGGGGGAATCTTCCCTCTGGAACGAATTGCCCCCGGAGATGAGGATCATCCCTGACCTTCTGACCTTCTGGCGCGTGTTGAAAACTTATTTATTTCATCAAGCCGGTCTGGCCTAGGGTTTTATGGGCTTTAAATTCGCTTTTTAATTGGTTTTAGTCCTTACTTTTAAACCCTTGTCTCGTTTCTATTATTCAACCACCAAATTTAATCTTTTAATTATTTTTAATTATTGTATTATTATTATATTTTTTAATGACTGTACACTGCCCTGAGTCCCACAGGGAGAGGAGGCGGTATATAAATCTTGAAAATAAATAAATAAATAAAAATAAATCCAAAGCATTTCGCTGGTCTACTACTTTAGTCACTTTGTCAAAGAGTGAAATAAGATTTGTTGCACCATATCTTTCAAAAATCCCGGAGCACCGAGGAAATAACAGAGGACTGGAAAAGGGCTGATGTGGTTCCCATCTTCAAAAAAGGAGAAAAAAAAACAGACCCAGGAAACTCGAGAGCAATCAGCCTAACATCAATTCCCGGGAAGATACTGGAAAAGATAATAAAAAAACAGATCTGCCAACATCTAGAAACAAGTAAAGTAATAACCAGCAGTCAGCACAGGTTTGTTAAAAACAGATCATGCCATACCAATCTTACTTCATTCTTCAACACAGTGACTAAATTAGTAGAGCAGCAAAATACTGTGGACATAATATATTTAGATTTCAGCAAGACATTCAACAAAGTAGACCGTAACCTACTTCTTAGTAAGCTAGAAAAAAGTGGAATAGATAGCATCACCACTAGATGGACTCGCAGCTGGCTGGCAAACCATACTCAATGAGTAGTCCTTAATGGGTCTACGTCTACATGGAGGGAAGTAAGCAGTGGGGTGCCACAAGGTTCCATCTTAGGCCCAGTACTCTTCAATATCTTCATTAACGACTTAGATGAGGGGATAGAAGGGGAACTTACCAAATTTGCAGATGATACTAAGCTGGCAGGAATAGCTAACACCCAAGAAGATAGGCCCAAGATCCAGATGGATCTTGACAGACTAGAACACTGGGCCGTTTCTAACAAAATGAAATTCAATGTAGAGAAAAGTAAAGTCCTACACTTAGGCAAGAAAAACCAAAAGTACACATATTGACTGGGTGAAACCAGGCTCAACAGCAATAACTGTGAGAGGGATCTTGGAGTCTTAGTGGACAACCAGGTAAATATGAGCCAGCAGTGTGCAGCAGCAGCCAAAAAAGCTAATGCAATCCTAAATTGTATTAACAGAGGGATACAATCAAGATCAAGGGAAGTACTAATGCCACTCTATAAAGCCTTAATAAAACCACACCTAGAATACTGCATCCAGTTTTGTTCACCACATTATAAAAAAGATGTTGAGACTCTAGAAAAAGTACAGAGAAGAGCAACCAGGATGATTAGGGGACTGGAGGCTAAAACATGCATGTTTTAGAGACATGATAGCGGTCTTCCAATATTTGAGCGGCTGCCACAGGGAGGAAGGGGTCAAGCTATTTTCTAAAGCGCCTGTAGGCCAGACGGATGGAAACTGAACAAGGATATATTTAACCTGGAAATAAGGAGAAATTTTCTGACAGTGAGAACAATCAACCAGTGGAACAGCTTGCCCTCGGAAGTTGTGGGAGCACCATCACTTGAGACTTTCAAGAAGAGATTTGACTGCCATTTGTCAGAAATGATGTAGGGTCTCCCGCTTGGGCAGGGGTTGGACTAGATGACCTACAAGGTCCCTTCCAACTCTGATTATCTGTTATCTGGTTTGGCACGATCTGTTTTTAACAAACCCGTGCTGGCTACTAGTTATGATTTTATTTGTTTCTAAATGTTCACAGATCTGTTTTTTTATTATTTTTTCCAGTAGCTTCCAAGGTTGTTAGGTCAATGTTAGGCTGATTGGTCTGTAGTTTCCTGGGTCTATTTTCCTCACCTTTTATGAAGATGGGAACCCCATCAGTTCTTTTCCAATCCTCTGGTAGTTCCCCAGTGCTCCAAGATTTTTTAAAGATATGATATAATGGTTATGAGATAACATCTGCCTGCTCTTTCAGAACTCTGGGATATAATCCCTCAGGTCCCATCAATTTATATTCATCAAGGTCAGACAGGGGTTCCCATACCATTTTCATGTTTATTTTAATTTTTATTTCTAAGTCTGTCTTTTACATATGATAAATATATATAAATAATATATAAATAGGTAAGAAATTGATTGTTTGAATTTTTGGCCTAATTTGTTTTACTCAAACATTTTTTAGGATTAAATTTGTAGGTGGAGAGAAAAGGGAAACGGAAAATGACTAATCACTAGGTTTTGGTTATCAGCAGAAGTTTCTGGATATTTCCTTTTCCAGAAGTTGTGGAATTCCTCAAAAAGGAATTTTGGGTGGAGCTTTTTTGTATGTTGATTACGTAATTCCTGCAAATGGAGTTTCAGTCTTCTATCTTGATTTTGCCCAGATTTTGAGCCTCTGAATGCCCCAGCCAGCATAAAAGTAATCCTCAAGATACAACTATTATGGGCCTTGCAATTACGGTTGCATGTTGCAATGACATGTAAAACAGCATGTAAAAGTGAGGTGACTTTACTTAGCTACCCGAATCTCCCTGCTCTCCCTGAGGCAGTCATTAATCAAATGTGCGAGTTGCTAAGCAGAGCACTGGCTACCTCAGGATTGAGGAAAGCTCTTGGAGGCCTAGAGCAGGGCCAGGTTTGCCTGCCACAGGCATCCCTCGGGCTTCCCACCTTCCAAGACACCCTTTTCTGGGAATATCTGGACAGCTGATTGTCAGATCAGTGTATCTGCCATTCTTCAATGGAAGGAGAAAGGGGGGGGTGGAGTTGGTACAAGTAATCCTTTTTGATGTAACCTGAATATAATAAATACTATATTGATTCTGTATAACTTGCATATGATATACAACTGGAGGAGTGGAGCCAGATATCCAGAAACTTGTCACCTCTTGAAGAGATAACAAGATGAGAAGGAACCATCAAAATTCCAGCTTTGGAAGATACTCCTGGGAACTCTGCTAAGATACGTTCCCAGAGAAGGGGGGGGGGAATTAACATGTTGGTTCTTTGTTTGACTAAATCCACATGTGAATAAGGGGAGGGGTTCTAACTTCCTTTATCTATGACTGTATGCCTGGGGATATCTTAGACTCTGCTTTGCCTAGTGTTGAGATAAAATCCCTTTCAATAAAGGATTCCTAGTGTTCAGAAGTTCATTCTTTTCGGTTGAAGGGAAAAAGTCCAATGCTTACACTAATGTCCTGAGCTGGGTTGGCGTGACAACTGTTCTCATATGGACTATTCTTAATGGATTTTGGCCTGTTAGCAATTTCTTGGTTAATAATTGATGAGGGGCTTCTCAGGTTATGCAGAAGAGAAATACACAGAAGAGAAATATGTCAATACTTTTGCTTTTCTCTTTACAGGAATAATTTTCACTTCTCACAATCCCACCTTTTCTATTTTATCCTTTATTCTGTAAACCTCCATCTTATTCTTGCGACATAATTCTCACCTCTCATTGGGTTAATCGTTTTCCTTTTATCCCTGTGTCTTTGGCTTAGTTACTTGATAGCAGTATTTACAGCAATTACCACATACAGGCAAACAATTGGATACAAACACATGATATAAATCCTATAACAATAATAGCAATTATGCATAAAAATAGGTCCTCTAGCTAGGTAAAATTTGGTAGCCATGAGATCAGTAGAACCTACAACCTCTTAAAGGTCGAATCATCAGTATGTGTTAAGTGTGTAGTGAAAAGTTAAAAGTTAAGATTTGACAGGGCACTCTTCAATTCAGTATACGGTAAAAGTAGCCCTTCTTCTAGGATTCTAAATTTTGTAGACGATGGTGAATAATTTCCATAAAGTTCAGCACACTGATTATACAAAAACTCCATTCTACTTGATACATCCCTATGGTTTATATCTACATCATACATACGATTATACCTTGGGTATTTAACCTAACGGTATCCCATCACTCAAGGTGGATCTAATACAGATTCCAGATTCCGTTGTAGCTTCAATCAGTGTCAGTGGTGTCTGTACCTGGGAATACTTACTCTCATGTCCAGTATGGAAACATAGATGCTGCCATGTTATAGGATAATGAGGCAATGCATCAAAAGTTTCCATTCCTACCTTCACATATTGCATGGCTTCCCACAAGGCAACTACCACCACCACTATGAGCTTCATATTTCTAGTGTACTGGGGGGGGGGCAGGGGGGCTACCTGGCATAATTGTGTTTATTTATTTTTCTTAGATTTTAAAACTTTCAGCTGGTTGTTGGGGACTTACATCCACCTTCAAACTATCTCCCTACTCAAGATGATCAACAACACTGTACAAATGTTTATTACCCCCAGCCAAATGAGTAACTCAATCTCCCACTTTTACCATAAACTAAGTATGTTTTTTTTCGAGTGTTAATCGAAGCAGTTCGATGTGTCTTGTTTCACTGTCCATCCAGAAGGAGAGTCCTTCAATTTTAGAATAGTGTATCCAACCTTTCTCTCTGGATCTCATGGCTGACTCAGTGGTCACCAGCTCTTTCCAAACATGGCACTTTCCAAACAGGTTGTAATTTCTCCTCTTTCCACTCTTTAAGTTCATTAACTAGTCCTTTTACACATGTGTAGTGGGTCCACCATTTGTGGTTTATCCAGACTGCTGTTTCAGTGGTCAGCAGGACGTGGCAAAGTTTTTCTTCACATCAGCCTTTTATCAGGACCCAATCACCAGGCTGGAACTTATGGACAGCAAATTTATTTATTTTATTTTATTTATTTTAATATTTGTTTTAATACCAGGCTACCTCAAAAGTGATGTCCTTTGCCTAGTTCACACTCTGCTCGCTACTTCTCCAGCACAAAACTTAGTTTCCCAGAGTGTTCTTTGTCTTTGTGGTGGCCATTTTAGGATCACCACTGCAGCTTGCCTTTGGGAGGGATTTTCCTGTCAGGGAGGGGGGTTGCAACTCCCCTCGACCCTCCAGGCGATTTCCCCCTTCTTCACCACCCCACCAGGGTGATTCTGGTCCCAATCGGTACCCTCCAGCAAGTGAGCTCAGGCGAAACCATGCACGATCGCGGATTCCACTCCAGGTTCAGTCGATTCTTGTGCATGTGGTGTGCTTCTGGATGACCAGGCTCATGGTTTGGTGATCATGGGTGTGTCGTCTAGCTGGTGTGGTCTGGAAAACCCCTGCCTTTGTAATTGATCTATATGCCACCTCCATATTCAGTCATCCTCAAATTCGGCCTTATAAGAGCACTGCCCAGTTACCTCTACAATGGTGGCAGGTAGCCACAAAGGATTCCCTGTAAAATTCCTTGCATATACCTAGTCCCCCTCCTGAAACTTTCTTGTGGTTCTTGCAGAGTCTAGGGGCTTTCTGGAGAGTACTCAAGATGCAGTCTGTCTAAGACCGTCCTTAACTGCCTGCCCATCAATGCTTTGGCAGGGCTAACATTGGTAGATGGACAGGGTGTGGTATGCTGTGCTGAGAGATATTGGTCCACCTTGGTGGACCAGTCCTCTGGTCCCATTCTAGCCAGTGCCTCTTTAGCGGAGTGCACCATTCGTTCTGCCATACCATTACTAGAAGGGTGATTAGGTGCTATCAGGGTGTGGCGAATACCTTGCTCTGCTAGGAACAGCGTGAAGTGTCTTAAGGTTAGCTGTTGGCCATTATCTGAGACCACTAGATCAGGTAGCCCATGAGTATGAACAACTTCCTTAAGGCCTTTATTAATGTTTCAGCTGTAGTAGATGGCATTAAGATTACCTCTAACCATTTAGAAAAGGCATCAATGACAATTAAAAAACTCTGGCCCTGGCAAGGCCTGCGAAATCCATGTATGTGAGACCAGGTGCCTTTAAGCTTTTCCCACTCTCGAACTGGGGTGGAGCAGCTCTAGATTCCTGGCAGTGATTGCACCTGGCCACCTATTCCACAATGGCCTGATCCATGCCTGGCCACCAAGCATAACTCCGCCCCAATGCCTTCATACTCACGATCCCTGGGTGGCTAATATGCAGGGTTTCTAGCACTGATTCCTGTAACCTGGGAGGAATAATGACCCTATTTCCCCATAGTAGAAACCCCCTTAATGTGGAAAGTTCGTGTTGTCTATCTTAAATGGCCTGAACTCCGGATTCACTGACCTCTGTGGCCACCCCCTGTGCACCCAGTCCAAGACTTGGAAGATAATATAGTCTTTTGTAGAGTGTTTGGCAATGTTCATAGCTAACAGCGGTAAGTGGAGATCTTTGAGAAGCAGGATCTGGTGTGCAGGTGCTGGATCTTCAACTGGAGTAAGACCTGGGCAATGGCTCAAAGCATCTGCATGGCATAAATGTTTACCTGGACGATGAACTAGTGTATAATTATATATAAAGCGAGAAATACTGATCACCTTGTCAAACATGGCGAAAGGGTTTGTGGTGCCTGGCATTTGCCAGCAAGTAGTCCCAAAAGAGGCTTGTGGTCAGTCATAAGTTCAAAGGGGCTCCTAATAGCCTCCAGGCACTATGAGAGGGAGGACACAGCAACACTTAACTCACCATGGACCAAGACATACAGCTGAGTATCATCAGCATATTGGTGATATCTCAGTCCATGGTGACGGATGATCTCACCCAGTGGCTTCATATAAATGTTAAATAGGAGTGGAAAGAGTACCGAGCCCTGTGGAACCCCGTAAAGCAGTGGGCGAGGGTTGGATTTCTCCTCTCCTATCAACACTAACTGAGAGTGGCCACAGAGGAAGGGAGTGAACCAAGACAGCACAAGGCCTCCCATTCCCATCCCCTGAAGCTGCCCCAGGAGAATCTGCCCCATGGTCAGATCCCATCCCCTGAAGCTGCCCCAGGAGAATCTGCCCCATGGTCAGATCCCATCCCCTGAAGCTGCCCCATGGTCAATAGTATCAAAAGCTGCCGAGAGGTCAAGTAAAGTAAGGATGGACGCACTATCCCCCATCCCGCTCCCACCAGAGATCATCCAAAAGTGCAACCAATCTGTCTCTGCCCCAAATCCAGTCCTGAATCCTGATTGGTAGGGGTCGAGATAATCCATTTCATCCAGAAACTTCTGGAGCTGCTGCACTATCATCTTCTCAATAACCTTCCCCAAAAAGGGAAGATTGAAGACAGGTTGGAAATTATCCAACCGGGTGGAGTCCAGTGATGGCTTCTTAAGAAGAGGGCGGACCACAGCCTCCTTAAAGTGCTGGGGCACTGTCCCCTCCTGTAGAGAAGCATTAATCACCGCCAAAATCCACCTGCCTGTCACCTCCTGGGAAGCTTTCACAAGTTGCTGGTAGGCCTGAGCCAGATCCAGCTTGGTAAAGATTGACCCCCTGCCCAAAGAATGCAAAAGGTATTCAATCACCGGTACTGGGTAAGCACTCAGTTGTATAGCTAAATTCAGTGTACTTTTGAAGTCCCCACACAGATGAACCGAACCAGCATGCTTAATGGGAAGCACTATTGGGGTCTCCCAATGTGCATAGTCCACTGGTTCAAGAATCCCCTGAGCCAGGAGCTTATCAATTTCTGCATCCACTTTTGGCTTAAGTGCAAAGGGCACACTTCTAGGTTTTAGATGCAAAGGAATGACCTGGGGATCCAAATTAAAGGCAATGGGAGTACCATTGTATTTGCCTAATCCCCCATCAAAAACAGTGGCAAATTCTTTAGTTAAGGTTTCTAAGTAAGACCCATCTCTATTGTAGATGCCAGTGATGCCAAGCCCAAAGGATTCGAACCAATCAAGCCCTAATAGGCTAGGGAGGGAACCTTCTACACTGACTAATTGAAGTTGCCCTGTAAACTGCTTAAACTGAAGCTAAATCCGTGGGAGCTACAGAAAATCACTGATAAAAGTTTAGGATGTAGAGACATAATCATCTCTACTGAGAGCCAAACCTTTACAAAAGTGCAGGAATCTATTGATCGGCTTCCAATCTGCAAACTAACAGCCTCCAAATATTCTGCTCAGGAATACTCAGTTCTGAAATCTTACTCTGGAAATTGGGAAGAGTGCTCTAGTGAGATTCGCTCCCCAATAATACAGATAGGGAATTAATGTTGCATGTTCCATTATTGTATTAATGGAATCAGGCTAGCAAGCTGGCAATAATTTAGGAACTCTGCACACAAATAAGTGCTTGATGAGCTTTTAAGGCCCAGAACCTAGTTAATTTTTAAAAACTAAATAGGGTCAAGCTTCCATCTTCAAATTTCTGTCTCTTGCAAAACTAAGCATTCATGAGTTGTCCTGTGCACACATACCACACAACAAATAGCTGGCTGGAACAGTCTTGTCTGATCCATAAAGGAGGTGCGCTTTGACTGCTGTATCGTAGTTCCCCTCCATTTCTTTCCCTTGGTGTAGTTCTTGCTTCTTGCATGGAAAGCTTCTTCCTCTTTTTCTGTGGCGATGAGTGAATCCTTGGGAGGCCCAAATGAACAAAAGAGCTCCCCGGCTGTTCATGGAAGGACTCATACCAGAGAGGAGCCCTACCAGCTCAATGGGTAGATTTTGTGGGGAAGAAGATCCAAGTTGGTGTAGTGGTGAAGGCACCAGGTTAGAGACTGGGAAATATTCAATTCCAGTCCTGCCTTATAGTGTGAAACCATCTGTGCAACCTTGCACATTCCTATCAGGCCTAGGCCTAAAAGTAGCAAAAGGAAATGATTTGATTGACTTAAAAGGCATCAAAACCAAACATCTGGTGTAAGGCTGAAGGATGCTGGATGGAAAGCCACAAGTTATAATTCAGTGTTAGGTCAGACATAAAGACACCTTCCATGAGTTATGGAATATCGAGAGGCAAAAAGTATGTCATGGTAGTTAGGTAGGTAGGCTGTCCCTGGGTACATTTACCCTGTAAATTACAGCATGCTACCCAGGAAGTACTTTTTATTCCATCACGGGTTCCTGAATGAAAAGGGAATCAATAAAATGTTGGGCTTATTTTATTCCAGATTCTTTCACACAACTGAGGTCAGAGCCAATATCATCAGAATAAAATAGACCAGTGGTGGGTTTCAGATTTTTTACTACCAGTTCTGTAGGCATGGCTTGGTGGGCATGGCAGGGGAAGGATACTGTAAAATATCCAGTCAGAGGTGGTATTTGCCGGTTCTCCGAATTACTCAAAATTTCTGCTACTGGTTCTCCAGAACTGGTCAGAAACTGCTGAATACTACCTTACACCATTTCAGACAACTCTCTTCTTCTTCTTTTTAATATGTTTATTGAAAGTTTTTTTAAAAAAAGAATATATTAAAAAAAAGAGAAACATGTTCTCACATTTTTGCAACGTTTTCATAGCAGTGTATATTTCTAAGTGTCAATTAAAGTCAAACAACTCTCTTCTTAAAAGCCTCCAGTAATGAAGCGAATAATCCCATTAGGGCGAATACATTACAGCTAATCCTTATGGAAGAGACTCAGAGAAAAACGTCTCTAATTCACAGGAATATAAGAAGGTGGGAGAAGGTACAAGGAAGATGTTTGTGCCAGGGAATTGTGCAGCTGGTGTCCAAATGGAGTCAGAGACGCTGACAAGAACTTGTGGTTTTATATAAATAAATACGTATATTCACAGTAAATAAGAGAGACAAACAGGAGCATAGTGGAGTAAAATCAACACAGCAGGAACATCATCAGGTAAAACAATGAGAGCACACTGGGCAAAAAGGCGGGAAACAAGGAAACTCCCTCTTTTCACACAAGGCAACCAATCACAGCTTAGATTGCCTCATGCAGAACCCAGCTCTCTTTAACCAATCAGCTGTAACGGTGTGTTCTGACTCTTTACACAACCCCCACTGTTCCAATGTAAATTTAAATATCTTGATGCCCCTCCAATTTATAGTTGGACAGCATTTTTTTTTAATTTTAAAAACAATTTTATTGACAAAATTAAAAACATACAAATACAAACATATAAAAAACATTAGTATATAACTAATCCATATTTCTTTACATTTGTTATCGAGCTTGGTAAGTCCTAGTTTTTCTTTAGGCATTGGTTTAACACTATTCTTCTGTGAATAAATATATTCATTAGCTATATTGTAATATTTTCATATTATTTGACTGTTAAATCAGAAAATATAATCAACAATACTAATAATAACACTATTAAATAACAGGAAAGCTTTGTCAAAGGTAAATTCTACATTAATATGAAACACTAAATATATATTATTTCTTCTTAAATTCATTTACTTGCTTCCCCCCCTTTTTTTATTTTCTGCCCATTTATACCATTTGTTCCATATTCTGTAATATTCTGTGTCCTCCTTTCCATTGATCTTTAGTGTCAGTCTCTCCAATTGAGCACAATCATAAGCTTTCTGAATCGTAATGTGAATTGGTAGTGTATTAGGGTTTTTCCAATATTGAGCTAACAAAATACGTGCCGCAGTTCATAAATGTATGGTCAAATATTTTACTTTGGAGGAATAATCCCCTTTAATTATTCCCAGCAAAAATAGTTCCGGTTTCCACTCCAGCTTACGATCTATAACTTCTTATATAAGCATATATTCCCACCAATATTATCTTTTTGTTTTGTATTACCACCTCTACCATTACCATTCTTCCCTGTTCATCTTTATAGGTCAACTCTGAATTTATATTTTCTTTTATATATAATACTACCCCTCTTTTTTTTTTCTTCCGCCAATGTTGAATACTTTTTTCCCAATTTGTTATTAATTAAATACCTTTTGTCACTTTTCTTTATATGGACCTCTTGTAAACATATTATCTCCACTTTTTGTTTCTCTAATTTCAAGAACGTTCTTTTCTTCTTAGCTAATTCATTTAACCCATTAATGTTTATAGATATCAGCTTCACTCCTTTCTCCATTCCCTTCCTTGTTTCCATCCTACAATGCTTTTGTCGTCTGACTTCTCATCCTCACTCCTGTTTCTTCCTTTTCCAATGTCTCCTCATCTCCTTCCCTCCCATTTCTCCTGTCTCTTCCCCTATCTCTGATTTGTACCTCTTCTTGACCGGAACCCTCAAGATAGTCTCTACTGCTCACTTCTTCCTCAATGCCTCCTATTTGCTCGAAAAATTCTTGTGCTTTAGATAGACTGTCTACTTTCACTCTTTTCTCTTTCCATATTTCCATAATATTGCAAATATTCTCTCTGGAATTATCCATCTAAAAGGTATATTTTTTTGTTTAAATAGCTTGTTAAAAATCAATAGTCTTTCCTTTGCTCACGAATTCTCCTATACTGTTCCAGTATAAATTTAAATATCTTGTTGCCCCTCCAATTTATAGTTGGCAACATTTTAACAAAGTTGTTTCACAAGGTCCTTTCTTTAAGAAATACCAAAAGACGGGGGCGGGAGGAACACCCTAAGAAGTAACTGGATTTTTGAAACAAAGACCATTTATTTATTTATTTATTTATTTATTTATTTGTCAATCACTTACAAGATAATAGATATAAGTATAAACATGAGTAAGAATACAGGAAATAGGTACGAATAAATTGGGACAATAGGACAGGGACGGTAGGCACGATGGTGCACTTATGCATGCCCCTTACAGGCCTCTTAGGAATGCGGTGAGGTCAATAGTGGTTAGTTTGAGGATAAAGGAGTGCGGGTTAGAGGATGTAACAACAGTGTCACGTAGTGCATTCCAGGCATTGACCACTCTGTTGCTGAAGTCGTACTTTCTGCAATCAAGTTTGAAGCAGTTTACATTGAGTTTGTATCTGTTGTGTGCTCTTGTATTGTTGTGGTTGAAGCTGAAGTAGTCATTGACTGGTAGGACATTGTAGCAGATAATTTTCTGTGCTACGCTTAAGTCTAACCGTAGGCAGCATAGTTCAAGGTTGTCCAAGCCCAAAATCTCAAGCCTGGTGATATAGGGTATTCTGTTGCAAGCAGAGAATTGTAGTACTCTTCTCATGAAATACTTCTGGACTCGCTCGATTGTATTAATGTCTGATATGCAGTGCGGATTCCAGACTGATGAGCTGTATTCGAATATTGGTCTGGCAAGTTTTGTATGCTCTAGTTAGCAATTCGATATTTCTGCAGGAGAAGCTTCGTAAGATTTAGATTTACAACTCTTAATGCTTTTTTGGCAATGCTGTTACAGTGGGCTCTGGCGCTTAGGTCGTTTGATATGAGAACTCCAAGATCCTTGACAGAGTGAGGATCATCAATGAGGTCATATCCGCCTAGTTTGTATTTGGTGTACTGATTTTTTTTACCAATGTGTAGGACAGAGCATTTGTTGGTTGAGATTTGGAGTTGCCACATGTTTGACCATTCTGATACATAATTAAGGTCGCTTTGAAGGATAGTAGCATCGTCAGTGGTGTTGAATAGTTTTATGTCATCTGCAAAGAGGACGCAGTTAATCATATTTTACGCATTTTAATAAATAACATCAACCTAAACTTTTGCCAGCTCAAAAATGAACTATGTAGTGTGTGATTGCTCTGTTCTAGAGAGAGGGAATGATTGGAATTGTGCTGGCCAAAAACTAAAGTGGAAATTATAATAAGCTGACAGGGAATTGGCATGCTTCTACACTTGCTTATTTCTTATGTTTATTTCCCTCACAAAACATCCCTTTTCTTGTTTGCTCTACTATTTTGCTGGTTTGCTTTCCTCTGATGCAACAATCCCGATCTCACAACAGGCATCCTCCTGCTCACTATGGCTGCCCCTGCCCCACTTTGCCAGAGCCCGATACATGGGTGGCAGTAGGGGGTGGCGCCTGCATCACCATTGTCGTATCAGAGGTGCTGGGCAGGGCATGGGGTGTTCTGGGAACTGCCCTGTCATGGCTCTCGCCAACTGTCCATCTGAGCACCAGCTGGCCAGCAGATATGTGGGTGGCTATAGCTCCAGCTGCTACTGCTGATAGTGGCGTGGCCAAACCTCTCACCAACCCAGCACGCTCTGCCCACCTGCTTGCTTACATGCCTCACACACAGGGGCTCTACCCACCAATTTGCTCACATGCCCAGCATCCCTGCGCTCTGCTCTACCACTCACCTGCCTGCGTATTTCATGCCCTTTGCTCACCAGCTCATGCATCCATAACCAGCCCATGAAGCCTACTCAATCTGCCCACACACTCACTCCCACGGCAAGTTGTCCCTGCAGCAAGTTAGCCATGTCAAGTTGTCCTGCAAGGAGCTGGCAGGAAGTTGAGTTGAGAGGCAAGAAGTGTACCTCGGTAGAGGGAGGCATGTTTGGGAGACATTTATCCTGTAAATTACAGCATGTAACCCAGGAAATGCTTTGTATGCCATCTGGAATTCCTGAACGAAAAGGGAATCAATAAAATCAACTCAGACCATTTTTCACACTTTTGACCATTCCAGCATCCCCATGGTCATGTGATTTACATTCGGATATTTGACAGCTGACTCACATTTATGGCAGTTACAGTTTCTTGGAGTCACGTGATCCCCTTTTCTGATCTTCTGACGAGGAAAGTCAATGGGGAATCTGGATTCACTTAGCAACTGTGATTCAGTTAACAAACATGGCAAGAAAAGTCATAAAATGGGGCAAAAATTACTTAATCAATTTCTCACTTAGCAACATAAATTTTAGGTTCAGTTGTGGTCGAAAGTTGAGGACTACTTGTATACGCTGAGGTTCTTATATTTCAGCTTCTTCCATAAAACGGAGCTTAGATCCGATAACTAAAAGGACACTATTACCATCCAAACGTTACTTGATCTGCATTAAAAATGGCAGTGTAGGGTGTCCTTGTAATAAAGTTAGCCTGATGATCAGTCAGCCATGTGCTTTGGTGGGATAGTCTATTTTTCCCTCTTTTTTAAAATGTATTTTAGAAATACATTTAAAATACATTTAGAAATAGTAGTGAGAGGGATCTTGGACTATGAGTATCAAACTTGATTGCATCACATGACATATCATGATGCATTGTGACTTTTTTTTGCCTTTGTAGAGTCTGGGTGAGCATGGCTTGTGTGTGACACATCCGGCCCACCCACCGCCAGTTTGACAGGCCTGTAGTAGACAATCATTTAAATATGAGCCAGCAGTGTGCTGCAGCTGACACAAAATCCAATGCAGTTCTAGACTGCATTAACAGGGATAGAATCAAGATGAGGTGAAGTGTAAATACCACTTTATAAAGCCTTGGTAAGGCCACACTTGGAATATTACATCCAGTTTTGGTCACCACAATGTAAAAAAGATGTTGAGACTCTGGAAAGAGTGCAGAGAAGAGCAACAAAGATGATGATGGGATGGAGGCTGAAACATATAAAGAAGGGTTGCTGGAATTGGGTGTGATGACCCGGGGCGGGCACAAAGGCAACACAAGCCATAAAATAGGTATGAGTCCCTATTTGCTCCAACTTTGCCCCCAATGTCCTGGTTACTCTCCAACCTGAAGAAAAGCTCTCCCACAAACCTACAACAGCCTCTGACTGCAGATATTCCAGTCCAAACACTGTAAATAGAATAAATCAATTTCAGGAAGGCAAGATAACGAGTCCAATAATTCCAGCAAGGCAGATAAACACACAGAAGCATGGCAATAATTCACACAGAAAGGAGGAATGCTAGGAATGCAGGCTAAACTCACAACACTAGATGAATTCAGCATTTGTTCCTGACAAATGCCCCTCCCAACTGCCTCTCCTTTAAATTCAATTCCCAGGTGTGCCTTGTGAAGGGAATTGGGGCCTTTCCTTCCTCGTAAGCCATGCAACCCACATTGCTCTCTTCTATGTTCTTCCCTGCGTGCCCTGGAATGAGGAGGGAGTGGGCCTTGGTCTTCATCTGAACCCTCTCTCCTTTGTTCTACCTCCGTCCTGCTCTGCCCAGCCTGACTTTGCCCTTCCTCCACAGCCAAGGGAACCATTCTCCCACTCTCTGTCAGCTGTTCATCTTCCTCCTCAGAATCAAACTCCAATAGGGACATTGGAGTAGGTCTAATTTAATGAAAAGAAGGACCAGGGGTGACATGATAGCAGTGTTCTGGTATCTCAGGGGTTGCCACAAAGAAGAGGGAGTCAAGCTATTCTCCAAAGCACCTGAAGGCAGGAAAAGAAACTAATAAAGGAAGGAAACTAAGAAGAAATTTCCTGACAGAACAAATAATCAGTGGAACAACTTGCCTTCGGAAGTTGTGTACGCTCCAACACTGGAAGTTTTTAAGAAGAGATTGGTCAACCATTTCCTGGCAGGGTTTGCTGCTTAAGCAGCGGGTTGGACTAGAAGACCTCCAAAGGTCCCTTCCAACCCTGTTATTCCATTCCAAATATTTCTTCTATCATATTTTGACAATTGTCCCCTTTCTTAGCCCTCATTTTCTACACCCTTCTGTATAATTTCCTCTATCTGTGACCTAATGGAGACTTCCCTGCAAGTAGATTTACAGAATTTACACATGGCATTAAACATTTAGCAGTTGTTACACAAGTTCCTGTTGCCATGTCCTAAATCCTTGGGAACCACATTAAATAAGTCATAAAGATTTGGGGTGTAGAGAGGCTTTGGTCTCCAATGACAGACACCCCCAAGAAAGCTTATACTGTAATTCGGTAAAAAAAAAAAACATTAACTTTTAGGGCTGAGCACATCTTTGTAAGCTAAGTAGCATCACATTTCACTATTTCACTTGGCTCAGTTGCAAAGTTCGGTTGCAAGAAGTCAAAACATCTTTATAGTATTTAATCCGTGAAAACACCTTGCAGACGCCTTAGGTAGAGATGGGACAAGCCTATCCTATCCGGATATGGAAGTCAAGAGAACAACATCTGTGCTTACAAAGCTGACAGTATAGTAGGAGGGCTCTATGGTTGAGTTTAAAGAGTTAAAACCATCAAGTACTGTATTGCTAGAAAGGATAGGAAGAGAGGAGAAGCGCAGAGGAACTTCTCCTTCCGGATGACTCATGGGAGGAAGGTGGTGTGCAGAGTGGCTTTTCTGCTCTTGTTAGGATCGAAGCAGCAACTGGCAGGTGAGTTGAGGGCAGTAGGTGAGAGGAGAGTCCGGGAGCAAGTCCCTCCACGACCTGGAAGCAGAGAAGCAAATGGGCTGAAGCGTGTCAGCTGCTGCTGCAGGTTCCTTCCCTCCCCAAATTTAAGCCTTCTTGTGGCTGCAATGTTCCTTCTGGTGAGATTTTAAAAACTTTTAAGTTAAGGTTGATTCTTCAGGGATCCGTGGTATATTAACCATTAAACAGACTATGCACATAATTAAAGTTGAGAATATGTTTTCATTTGTACAGTATGTACAAAGGAGGGGGGCACCAAGATTTGTCAGTGCTTAGGGCAACAGTGAGCCTTAATCGGCTACCGCCAGAGATGGTGGGTGATCCATCACTTAAAGGAGTGTTACAGAGGAACGTAGTTGGAAGGATCCCTGGAGGTCTTCTTTTCCAACCCCCTGATCAAGCAGGAGACCCAATATCATTTCAGAGAAATGGCTGTCCAGTCTCTGTTTCAAAGCCTCCAGTGATGGAGCACCCACAACTTCTGAAGGCAAACAGTTCCATTGGTTTGTTCTGTGTGTCAGGAAATTTCTTCTTAGTTCTAAGTTACTTCTCTCCTTCGTTAGTTTCCATTCATTTGTCCTGCCTTTGGGTGCTTTGGAGAATATAACCTATTACCTCATTAAAAACCTCCAGTGATTAAGCATCCACAATGTCTAAAGGCAAGCTATTCTATTGGTTAATTGTCCTTACTGTTAAGAAGTTTCTCCTCAAATCCAGGTTGCTTCTCTCCTTGATTAGTTTCCATCCATTGTTTCTTATCCTGCCCTCTAATACTTTGGAAAAGAAATTGATTCCTTTTCTTTATGGCAGACTCTCAAATACTAGAATACTGCTATCTTGTTTTTGTTTTCTCTAGACTAGTCAAACCCAAATCCTCCAACCATTCTCCATATTTTTTAGTCTCCAGGCTTTTAATCATCTTAATTGCTCTTCTTGGCACTGTTTCCAAAGTCTCAACTTCTTTTTTGTAATGTGGTGATTAAAACTGTATGCAATATTCCAGGCCTGATCTTACCAAGGTTTTATAAAGTGGTACTAATACGTCACGTGATTTTGATTCTATGCCTCTGTTTATATAACCAAGGATTGTATTAGCTTTTTTGGCGGCGGCTGCACACTGCTGACTCATGTTTAAGTGACCGTCCACCAAGACTCCAAGGTCCTTCTCACAGTTACTGTTTTGGAGCCAGGTTTTGCCTAATCTGTACTTGTGTCTTTGGTTTTTTTCTGTCCAAGTGTAAAACTTTGTTTTTTTCCACATTAAATTTCATTTTGTTGGACAGGGCCAAGTCTATCAAGATCTTTTTGGATCCTGAGATTGTTTTCTGGGGTATTGGCTATTTCTGCCTGCTTACTGTTATATGCAAATCTGATGAGTTCCCCTTCTATACTCTCATCTAAGTCAGTTATGAAGATATTGAAGAGTACTGGGCCTAAGACAGAACCTTGTGATATCCCATAGCTTACCTCCCTCCATGTGAATGTGGTACCATTAAGGACTATTTGTTGAGTATATGGATTGTTAGCCAGTTACAAAAGTTAATGTTGGTGAAGCTGTCTATTCCACATTTTTCTAGCTTATCAAAAAGTAGGTTGTGGTCCTCATTTCCAAGTGCCGTGCTGAAGTCTAACTCCAAAGCAATTCACTAATCTATTACTTTAGTCACTTTGTCAAAGAATAAAATAAGATTGGTTTCTGATTATCAGCGGAAGCTTCTGGATATTTCCTTTTCCAGAAGTTGTGGAATTCCTCAAAAAGGAATTTTGGGTGGAGTTTTTTTGTATGTTGATTATGTAATTCCAACATATGGAGTTTAGTCTACTACGTTGGTTTCGGCCAGATTTTGAGCCACCGAATTTCCAAGCCAGCATAAAAGTAATCCTCAAGATACAGCTATTATAGGCCTTGCAATTACGGTTACATGTTGCAGTGATTATTAAGTGAGACGGCTTTCCTTAACTACCCAAATCCCCCTGCTCTCCCTGAGGTAGCCATTAATCGAATATGCGAGTTGCTAAGCAGAGTACTGGCTACTTCAGAGCTGAGGAAAACTCTTGGAGGCCTAGAGGAGGGCCAGGCTTGCCTGCCACTCTCCAAGACACCCTATCTTGTTTCCCACCCCTGCCCCTTTCCTCAGCTCCCCAGGGTCCCCCCAGGATTTTCCCCACTCCCGCTGGGTCCCTGCAGTCCTCAGGCATGATTGCCACCCCACCAGGCCTCATACCCTCCTCCTCATTATCTTTGGAAGATCTCTGATCCTCATGTTGGGAAGGACATGCATCCTTGAGCCTCATGACTGTGTCCTGGAAGCAGCCACCATTTTCAGTCGGCCCTGGATTCATCCCTTGGTTATGCGGTGGACTTGGGGAAGCGGCTGCCATTTTGCCACACTGTCCACACTGATACGTAGAACAGGGACAAACTTTTCTGTTTTGCTACCTTAACATCAGGGAAAAAATGTATAATAGAAAATGTATCATTTTTCAAAATGCATTATATTAGAATTATCAGAAGCATTTGGCATATAAAAATGGGTATTGTCAGCATTGCTATGAACATAAGGGTAAGGCAAGACGCTCAGAGTTGCCTCAGACTCTGAAATGGCCAGCAATTAAGTTTAATAATAAATGAATTTAATAATAGAGTAATGTAAAGCTCATTTCCCAACTGTTTGTCAGTGATGAGGACTTCACACATACAGTGGGTTTCTAATGTACTGCAATTGTTAACTTGTAATTTTTCTTTTGTGCAACGGCCCAAAAAATGGTCTGAAAAAGGCCAAAAAACAGACCATAAACGAGCAGAGACAGCCAGTGTTGGGATTAGCCCCAACCGGTTGAATCCTACCTCAGCCTTTGAGGCGAGTGGCGGGGAGGCAAGGCTGGATGTGATGAGTGATGTCACTCACCCAGTCACATGACCAACCGGACACACCTACCCAGCCAGAGAACCAGTTGTTAAGTTATTCCAGTCCCTAAGAATTTAAAAATTTCTAAAGAATTAAAATAAGTAAACTGTTTTTTAAATGTTTAGTTGAAAAGAGAAATTGAAAAAGGAATTTTAAAATTAAAATTGAAAAAGATTTAAAAATTGAAAACAAATTAAATTAAAATGATATTTAAGAGTTAAAAAAGACTTAAAATTAGAACAAGGAATTTAAAAATTGAAAAAAAGAAATTGAAAAAATTGAAAAGGATTTTTTCTTAAGGAATATTGGAATATTTCTTAAGTAATATTAATTTCTAGTATGATATGGTCATTCTTGCCAAAGGTTCTGGCAACTTCAACTCCCTCTATTTTTTCTTCTCTGCTAATAAGAATTAGGTCCAGTATAGTTTTTTTCTCTAGTTTCCTCCTCTACCTTTTGGATGACAAAGTTATCAGCTAAGTTGGTTAGGAATCTGTTCGATCTCCCACTTGCTTGTCCCCCAGTTGATATCAGCGTAGTTCAAGTCTCCCATTACATCTTGATATTTTGCCAATAAGTATGCTATTTCCTGTCCGATCCATGCATTAATCATTGTGGATTGTGCTTAATCCAGCATTTTGTGAAAAATAGCTATTGAGGACCTTTTGGCATCTTTGATTGCACAGGTAGTCCTCACCACTTCTTCCCTGAAACTTCAAGTTTACTATGGCACAGTGGAAGCAGATGTGCACATGATCCATAAAATTTGTGGTAATCCTAGCAGTTGTTTCAAGCCATGTGTCAAATGAATCATAAACAAGGTCACTAAGAGATTATTCTAGTACTGGGCCATGTTTGCTTTTTCAAAGAAAAGCAGACCCAGGAAACTATAGACCAATCGGCCTAACATCAATACCTGGGAAGATACTGGAAAAGATAATAAAAAAACAGATCTGCCAACATCTAGAAACAAGTAAAGTAATAACTAGTAGTCAGCACGGGTTTGTTAAGAACAGATCATGCCAAACCAATCTTATTTCATTCTTTAACACAGTGACTAAATTAGTAGACCAGCAAAATACTGTGGACATAATATATTTAGATTTCAGCAAGACATTCAACAAAGTAGACCACAACTAGTGGTGGAATTCAAATATTTTTACTACCAGTTCTGTGGGCATGGCTTGGTGGGCGTGGCAGGGGAAGGATACTGTAAAATCTCCAGTCAGAGGTGGTATTTGCCGTTTTTCTGAACTATTCAAAATTTCCGCTACCGGTTCTCCAGAACTGGTCAGAACCTGCTGAATATCACCTCTGACCACATCCTACTTCTTAGTAAGCTAGAAAAAGGTGGAATAGATAGCACCACCACTAGATGGACTCGCAACTGGCTGGCAAACCATACTCAATGAGTAGTCCTTAATGGGTCTATGTCTACATGGAGGGAAGTAAGCAGTGGGGTGCCACAAGGTTCCGTCTTAGGCCCAGTACTCTTCAATATCTTCATTTACGACTTAGATGAGGGAATAGAAGGGGAACTTACCAAATTTGCAGATGATACTAAGCTGGCAGGAATAGCTAACACCCAAGAAGATAGGCTCAAGATCCAGATAGATCTTGACAGACTAGAGCACTGGGTCATATCTAACAAAATGAAATTCAATGTAGAGAAAAATAAAGTCTTAGGCAAGAAAAACCAAAAGTATACATAGACTGGGTGAAACCAGGCTTAATAGCAGTTACTGTGAAAGGGATCTTGGAGTCTAAGTGAACAAGCAGAGACTCTAGAAAAAGTGTAGAGAAGAACAACCAAGATGATTAGGGGACTGGAGACTAAAACATATGAAGAATGGTTACAGGAACTGGGCATGGCTAGTTTAGTGAAGAGAAGGACCAGGGGAGACATGAAAGCAGTCTTTCAATATTTGAGGGGCTGCCATAGGGAGGAAGCGGTCAAGCTATTTTCTAAAGCACCTGTAGGCCAGACAAAGAATAATGGATGGAAACTGAAGAAGGAGAGATTTAACCTGGAAATAAGGAGAAACTTTCTGACAGTGAGAACAATCAACCAATGGAACAGCTTGCCCTCGGAAGTTGTGAGAGCGCCATCACTTGAGACTTTCAAGAAGAGATTGGACTGCCATTTGTCAGAAATGTTGTAAGGTCTCCTACTTCGACGGGGGGTTGGACTAGATGACCTACAAGGTCCCTTCCAACTCTTGATTATCTGTTGTCTGTTATTATTGTAATATTTATTTTTTTTCTTTTTTCACATCATACAGACAAAGAAGACGGCAATAAGGGCACTCAAGACAATTGCAAATAACAAGCAACACTGAAAAGGAAAATTAATCCAGCCAGAAATCAAAATATTTTCCATTTCCTTCAGAAAACCACAGAATTCTCCTCCTCCTCCTCCTCCTCCAGGTGTTGTTAGACAAAAGAAAGAAAATTAAAAAAGATTTCAAGCCAGAATAAGCAGATTATGCACAACTCAAGGATACATTGCATGAAATGTCAAGGGAGATTATTTTTCATTCAGCATATCTGGAAGTCAGTTGGAGGAAAAGGTCAACATTAAAGCCATGTGGAGCAGACAGTAATATAGGCCTCTCCCTGTGAGGAAGAAAATGGCTTGAACGAAAGCACCACTAAACAAGGCATTGTCAAACTTCCAGTCTGGTGATACATCAATGGATTGCCTAAAGGAAGAAACTGTAGGAGTGTCTAGACAGTGGGAAAAGCTTCATTAGAAATTTTCATCTCATGAGACCAGAGAACTCACACAGAAGAAAATCCTTTGAATGTCCTGATTATGGTAAAGTCAAAATTCCAGTCTGGTGCTATACCAGAAGACTCTCATAGGACAGAAATGCTTTGAATGTCCTGACTGTTGCAAAACTTTCAGTTGTAATTCCAACTTGGTGATACATCAGAGGAATCAAAGGAAAAAACCCTTTTACTGTCCTAACTGTTCTAGTCATAATTCCAGCCTGGTAATATATCAGAGGATTCATTGCAGGACAAACCCTGTCAAGATTTTGGGAAAGTTTTCATTACAAATTCCCATCTCTTGAGACACAAGAGCACACACGCAGGAGAGAAACCTTTTGAATGTCCTATCTATGTGGAAAGTTTCAATCAGAATTCCAACATGATGATACGCCAGAGGACTCACACAGGAGAGAAACCCTTTGAATGTCCGGATTGTGGGAAACATTACAGTCATAATTCCCACCTGGTGATACACCAAAGGACTCACACAGGAGAGAAACCCTTTGAATGTCCTATCTGTGGGAAATGTTTTAGTGATAATTCCAACCTTGTGAAACACCAGAGGACCCACACAGGAGAGAAACCCTTTGAATGTCCTGACTGTGGGAAACGTTTCAGACAAAATTCCCACCTGGTGAAACACCAGCGAACTCATACAGGGGAGAAGCCCTTTGAATGTCCTATTTGTGGGAAAAGTTTTAGTAATAATTTGTGCCTGGTGAAACACCAGTGGACTCACACAAGAAAGAAAATATTTGAATGTCCTATTTGTGGGAAACGTTTTAGTCGCAATTCCACACTAGTGATACACAAGAGGACTCATACAGGAGAGAAACCCTTTGAATGTCCTGACTGTGGGAAAAGTTTTAGCCGCAATTCCACACTGGTGATACACCAGAGAACTCATACAGGAGAGAAACCCTTTGAATGTCCTCTTTGTGAGAAAAGTTACAGTCAGAATTCTGACCTAGTGAAACACCAGAGGACTCATGTAGGGGAGAAACCCTTTGAATGTCCTGACTGTGGGAAAAGTTTTAGTCGCAATTCCAATCTTGTGAGTCACCAGAGGACTCACACAGGAGAGAAACCCTTTGAGTGTCCTATCTGTAGGAAAGGTTTTCATGATAATTCCAACCTGGTGAAACACCAAAGAACTCACACAGGAGAGAAACCCTTTGAATGTCCTGATTGTGGGAAAAGTTTCAGAGAGAATTCCCACCTGGTAATACACCAGAGGACTCATACAGGAGAGAAACCCTGTGAATGTCCTCTTTGTGGGAAAAGTTTTAGTGATAATTCCAACCTGATGATACACCAGAGGATTCACACAGGAGAGAAACCCTTTGAATGTCCTGATTGTGGGAAAAGATTCAGACAGTATTCTCACCTGGTGAAACACCAGAGGACTCATACAGGAGAGAAACCCTATGAATGTCCCCTTTGTGGGAAAAGTTTTAATGATCATTCCAATCTGGTGATACACCAGAGGACTCACACAGGAGAGAAACCCTTTGAATGTCCTGATTGTGGGAAAAGTTTCAGACAGAATTCCCACCTGGTGATACACCAGAGGAGTCATACAGGAGAGAAACCCTTTGAATGTCCTATTTGTGGGAAAAGTTTTAGTAATAATTCAAGCCTGGTGAAACATCAATGGATTCACACAGGAGAGAAGCCCTTTGAATGTCCTATTTGTGGGAAAGGTTTTAGTAATAATTCGAGCCTGGTGATACACCAGAGGATTCATACAGGAGAGAAACCCTTTGAATGTCCTCTTTGTGGGAAAAGTTTCATACAGAATTCTGACCTGGTGAAACACCAGAGCACTCACACAAGGGAGAAACCCTTTGAATGTCCTGACTGTGGCAAAAGTTTTAGTCGCAAATCCAACCTTGTGAGGCACCAGAGGACTCATAGAAGGAAAGAGAAACCCTTTGAATGTCATGATTGTGGGAAACATTATAGTCAGAATTCCCACCTGGTGATACACCTGAGAGAAATTGTTGAACTGTCCAGTCTATAGATGTTATTTCAAGTATAAGTCACCACTTATTGCACACAAATATATATTGCACACAAATATGAGGAAAAAGTAGATTTGTTTAGAGAATGCTGGAATTTCATTTGTGAGCTTCCATTGAACGTGTATTTGAGAAATTGATAGCTCGAATTTTGTTTGAAAATGGAAGCATATGGTCACTCAAATCTAGTAAATCTTGAAAAAAATTTAATGTATAAACATATTTTGAATGTGGAAGGGGAACTAAAAACTAAACAAGAACTACAAAAATAGGGTGTTGATTTATCGTGCTGGCTACATATGCAGATGCAATCAAGATATGAGAAAGGTGTTAGATATGGCTTTTATAAAGAGCAAACAACTTTTGATCAAATATTGTTAGTGGTAGATGAAAAGTTAATGAAGAAATTATTATTATTATTATTGTGGAATTATTACTTGTGGAAGCAGCTGCTATTTTGCCACACTGTCCACACTGATAACACAGAAGAGGGGCAAACATCTCTGTTTTGTTACTCTAACATGAGGAAAAAATGTACAATAGAAAATGTCTCATTTTTTAGTAAAATATGTGTGAAAATAAGATTGGAGCTACAAACATGAAGGAAATGACGAAAGAAAGCTTGGAAATGTATAGTATTATACTACAAAAATTAGAAATGGAGATGTAAAATAAAGAAGAACAAAGAGAGCCAGAAGGGGAGTAGTTAAACAAAGAGGAAATCAGCTTTAAAGAACAAATGGAACAACGAACATTAAAACAAGAAGAAGAAAAAAGAATTAAAGCTAAAACTTTGAGGTTTGATGTGATAAATAAAGGGGGAATTGTTTGGAAAGTTAAAGGAAAAGGAAACAACAGAAGAGGGAATTACAGGAAAGTTCAAGAGAGGGAGCCGGATAAAATAAATAATTGGCGTAAGAAATGGAGGGAAACAATAGGGGAAAAGAGGGAAATTAAGAGAAAGGATCAGAAAATGATGGGAAATTATATAGTCAGGAGGATGAGAGACAATGGGTAGAAGAGTAGGAAGGGGAATTCTGCATGGAAACATTTTGTGATACTTAAGAATATAGATTTAAAAATAAAAAAGACTGGCACTGATATTTTTTTAAAAAGTTTACTACCAAACCACATATAGATTTACTGAAATAGATATGGAAATGGGAATTTATTATAAGAATATTAATTGATATTTAATAAAGCAATGAATAAAATTGAAATGAATTATGAGAATTGCAATGGAAAAGACTATTATCAGCTTCCAAAATTAATTGAACAGATTAATATTTTTGAAATAGATGATTTAGAATGTAATTAAAAAAGGGAACACCATACAGAATCTGACTTAAAATACACTGCTCAAACAAGTAAAGGGAACACTTAAACAACATAATGTAACTCCAAGTCAATCACACTTCTGTGAAATCAAGCTGTCCACTTAGGTAGCAACACTGATTGACAATCAATTGCACATGCTGTTGTGCAAATGGAATAGACAACAGGTGGAAAGCATAGGCAGTTAGCAAAACATCCCCAATAAAGGAGTGGTTCTGCAGATGGTGACCACAGACCACTTCTCAGTTCCTATGCTTTCTGGCTGATGGTTTGGTCACTTTTGAATGCTGGCAGTGCTTTCATTCTAGTGGTAGCATGAGGCGGAGTCTACAACCCACACAAGTGGCTCAGGTAGTGCAGCTCATCCAGGATGGCACATCAATGCGAGCTGTGGCAAGAAGGTTTGCTGTGTCTATCAGTGTAGTGTCCAGAGCATGGAGGTGCTATCAGGAGACAGGCCAATACATCAGGAGACGTGGAGGAGGCCATAGGAGGGCAACAACCCAGCATCAGGACCGCTACCTCCACCTTTGTGCAAGGAGGGACAGGAGGAGCACTGCCAGAGCCCTGCAAAATGACCTCCAGCGGGCCACAAATGTGCATGTGGCTGCTCAAATGGTCAGAAACAGATTCCATGAGGGTGGTATGAGGGCCCAACGTCCACAGGTGGGGGTTGTGCTTACAGCCCAACACTGTGCAGGACATTTGGCATTTGCCAGAGAACACCAAGATTGGCAAATTCGCCACGAGTGCCCTGTGCTCTTCACAGATGAAAGCAGGTTCACACTGAGCACATGTGACAGACGTGACAGGGTCTGGAGACGCCGTGGAGAACGTTCTGCTGCCTGTAATATCCTCCAGCAAGACCGGTTTGGCAGTGGGTCAGTAATGGTGTGAGGTGGCATTTCTTTAGGGGACTGCACAGCCCTCCATGTGCTCGCCAGAGGTAGCCTGACTGCCATTAGGTACCAAGATGAGATCCTCAGACCCCTTTTGAGACCATATGCTGGTGCAGTTGGCCCTGGGTTCTTCCTAATGCAAGACAATGCTAGACCTCATGTGGCTGGAGTGTGCCAGCAGTTCCTGCAAGACGAAGGCATTGATGCTATGGACTGGCCCGCCTGTTCCCCAGGCCTGAATCCAATTGAGCACATCTGGGACATCATGTCTCGTCCATCCACCAACACCACGTTGCACCACAGACTGTCCAGGAGTTGGGGGATGCTTTAGTTCAGGTGTGGGAGGAGATTCCTCAGGAGACCATCCGCCACCTCATCAGGAGCATGCCCAGGTGTTGTAGGGAGGTCATACAGGCACATGGAGGCCACACTACTGAGCCTCATTTTGACTTGTTTTAAGGACATTACATCAAAGTTGGATCAGCCTGTAGTGTTTTTTTCCACTTTAATTTTGAGTGTTAACTCCAAATCCAGACCTCCATGGGTTGTTTAATTTGATTTCCATTGATAATTTTTATGTGATTTTGTTGTCAGCACATTCAACTATGTAATGAACGAAGTATTTAATATTTCATTCATTCAGATCTAGGATGTCTTCTTTTTGTGTTCCCTTTATTTTTTTGAGCAGTGTATATATATATGTATATGTGATATGTAGTAGTTAGGAGATTATTGTTATTGTGGAATGTAATTAAAAATGACTATATTATGGTAAACGTTTACAATGAATTAAAGGGAATAAAACAGGGAATGTTTAGGGTAAAGGGGTGATAAGCTCAAATTGACAAAGGGAATAATTTTGGAATAATAGTATGTGATAAACTTGCAAATATGACAGGTAAAAGTAAATATGTGTAATGAGTATAGAAATGAAACAAGAATTTAGACAATATTGTAAAATAAGGCATGAGAATATTCACAGAAAAATGAAATAAGCTATAATTTGAATTTAAATTGGATAAAATGAGTATAATGAATGTAATAATATATATTTAAAGAAAAATGGAATAAGTAATAATATATGAAATTGGATATGAAAGCTACATTTGTAATCATGGTCATGTTTGTATTGAAATGTAAAAACTGGAACCACATTGTTCACCCAAAGAGATGTTTTTTTTTAAATATAAAAATGAAAATGTCTCATTTTTAAAAATGTATTATGTTAGAGTTATCAGAAACATTTGACATGTAAAAAATGGGTATTGTCAGTGTTGCTATGAATATTAGGGCAAGGCAAGACGCGTTCACAGTTGCCTCAAACTGTGAGATTAGTAGCTATTAAGTTTAATAATAAATGAATTTAATAATAAAAAGATAACATAAAGCTTATTTCCCACCTTTTGCTCAGTGATAAGGACTTCACACGTACAGTGGGTTTCTAATGAACTATAATTGTTAACTTGTAATCTGTCACTTCTGCATTTTGCATCTCTGACCAATCTGTTTTCCTCAGTTTCCCTTCCCTCATTATAAATTTAGAATTTCAATTTCAGTCGTACATCAGCCCATGCACTCTGTGACTCTGATGAGCTGCAATTAGGTTCCTGCCTCTTAATTTATTTGTTGCATTGCTATCTGCTCCAGTCCTAAATTCTATGAAAGAATGACATTTCATTAGGCACAGTTAAAAAATTAGAATGGCTAAACTAGATCTGTTTTTATTGGCATTCTTTTCAGATTCAGAGATGTTTTTCTCCATTACTGCCAGTATGAGAGAAGGAAGTTAGGATGTTTCAAACTGGACAAATAAGCTACGGTTTCCCTTTTAACGTTACAACCTCTAAAGCAGCCATTGGGTGTGCCAGTGAGTTTGTAGACTTTTGAAATCATACCATTACAGAGGATTTGATTTGAAGAGCTGAAGACAGATTAACAGAGTTGGAAAGAACTGTTGTGGTTTGCTGGCAAACGGTGCGGACGGCAGAGGTATCGGACAGTGAGGATGAAAGGGAATCAGTCAGGGAGTCTGGCAAGGACTTGGACAAGGGTCCTGCATCTGATGCAAGGATGGGGCCTGGACTGTCTGAGAGTGGGGTGGTGCCTTCGGAGCCTTCAGAGTCTGGCAGCAGCGAAGCAGAGGACCCAGGGGAGCCTGTCCCCAATGTGTGTGTGTGCAGGGCTGCTAGGAGAGAGCAGTTGAAGCAGAGGGGGCGACTCGGGAGTAAGGCTGGAAGGTGATTACCCCTCCCGTAAGGGATAAAAGTCAGCCCTCAGTGATGTGCTCTTTGCAGGAAGCAAAGAAGTTCATTAGATTCTGATTCATCAGTGAAGTCCTGCAAACTGGTTTGTTTTTGCAGGAACTCCTGTCAGTTTATATTCTAAGTAATTGGACTTCTGTTTCTTGGCAGCATTCTGCAGCTCTGAAAAGCATGCTCTTATCTGGAGAAACTGTGTCTAATGAGTTTTGCCTGAGAATTCCCAGTGTCACATTAAAAAAGGTTTTACTTTTAAATGCAGTTGGTGTGTTATTAAGTTTGACGAAGCATAGGTCAGAACAGGGATCTAGTAGGTCATCTAATCCAACCCCCCACTCAAGCAAGAGGCCCTACATAATTTCTGACAAATGACAGTCCAACCTCTTTTTGAAAGCCTTCAGTGATGAAGCTCCCAGAACTTCGGAAGGCAAGCTGTTCCATTGGCTGATTGTTCCCACTGTCAGAAAATTTCTCCTTATTTCAAGGTTGAATCTCTCCTTGATCAGTTTCCATCCATTATTGCTTGTCTGGCCTACAGGAGCTTTGGAAAATAGCTGGATCTTTTCCTCTCTGTGGCAGCCCTTCAAATATTGGAACATTGCTATCATGTCTCCCCTGGTCTTCACTAGACTAGCCATGCCCAGTTCCTGTAACCATTATTCATATGTTTTAATCTCCAGTCCCCTAATCATCCTGGTTGCTCTTCTCTGTACTTTTTCTAGAGTCTCTTGGTTGCCAACTAAGACTCCAAGATCCCTTTCACAATAACTACTATTAAGCCTGGATTCACCCAGTCTATATGTGTACTTTTGGTTTTTCTTGCCTAAATGTAAGACTTTACTTTTCTCTACACTATTTGTTAGATAGGGCCCAGTGTTCAAGTATAGACGTAGACCCATTAAGGAGTACTTGTTGGGTACAATTTGTCAGCCAGTTACAAATCCATCTGGTGGTGATGCTATCCCACTTTTTTTCCTAGCTTACCAAGAAGTACATTGTCACACCCCTGCGCCCCTTCGATGTTGCGCGACACTAACTACTCACGTGAGCTTCTTCTAAGCCCAGTTGCGTCACGTTGCCCTGCTCCGAAGTGTGTTGGACTGGTTGCCTTGCTCCAAAGGGTGCTGGACTGTTCACTTCTGCCGGGATTTGCTTCTGGTTTGGTTTGCCTGGCGTGTGTCCCCAGAGGCAATGTGTGATGACGTGTGTGGGTGCTACGTAACGGCAAACTCCATGGGCACACCCGGATAAAATTACCGACCTCAGAATCGGTGGTTGGAACAGTGGTCGGAATGATACTGGGCTGACAAAGTGGGACATTGTTGGTGATGGGTTGCTGGTGGTGATTGTGATGCTGGTGGTGCATCTACTTGGGGAGTTTATGTTTGTCTTGTTGTATATAGGCAGTCACCCCCTCTTTCTAAGCCTCCTTTTTCTAGTCTCTGCTCCATATGTTCTCTCCAGCTTTGTCCTAATGGAGATTCCTCTGCAAGACAATTTACGGAACTACATGGCATTTAGCATTTGACAGATTTAAAATTTCTTCCTATAGTAATAAAATAGACACTGGGCTTGCTTGAGCACAGTCTGGCTTGCATGAATGAACCTTTCTCCCTTGGGGTCTCTGGTCTGTTGATATTCCCACATCCTAAATCCTTGGGAGCCATAGGAAACCAGTCATAAACGTTTAGAATGCCAAAGAGAGCACCGTGCAGAACTGAGAATCACAAGTAGCATTGAAATGCAAAGCAAACCAAGGCAACAATCCAAATCTTATTAGTTCTGGAGAACTCCAAAACTCTTCTACCCCTGCAGGTAACAGGCAAGGGGGAAAAAAACAGAAAAAGACTTTCTAAGCTGGGCAAAATAGGGGTTCTCCAGAGGAACAAATAAAATTTTGATTGTTGCCTTGGTTTGCTTTGCATTTCAATGCTGCTTGTGATTCTCAGTTCTCCACAGTACTCTTTTTGACATTGGCAAATGTAAGATTCACATAAAATGGTTGCTTTAATTATGGTTTATAAAATGGCTACACAACATTAAAAAAACAGCAAAAAGCATGCATATTACAATAAAACATGACAAAAATGCCATAACGCTTATTTAACTTCTTAGATTAATTATGATTCTTTTTCAGTATATATGTCTAGTGAGATCCATGTTCAAATACCCATTCAATTGGGAAATTTACTTAATGACTTGGATCAATCATGAATTCATAGAACTGCAAAGAGATAAATATATCTGGAAGTGCTGGGGACAAATCATACATACACACACTAGCTGAATACCCATGCTTCGCTACGAAACTATGTGATTGGGCATATTTTACTGAGGACAATGTTGAGAGGATCAATAACCCTCCAAAAACAGCACTTCTGGCCTTTTTGAGTTAATATCTCTTCCGCTGCCTTAAATCTGGAAGCGGTTCCATAGGTGGAAGGCATAGACATTTTAGTGATGTAGTAACGTTTAGTACTGTTAGGAGCCCCAGCTCCTGAGTGAAGGAGTGGAGTGTCTGCCAGTTTGAACTGAGGTAACGGAATATGAGGCAACTGGCAGTTGGAACAGAGTTATTTACTTCAACTCCCAGAATCCCCTAGCCAGGATGCTTTAAGAGGGGAGGTCTTCTACTCCCAGAATCCCCCAGCCAGGATGCTTTAAGAGGGGAGGACTTCTATTCCCAGAATCCCCCAGCCAAGATGCTTTAAGAAGGGAGGACTTTTACTCCCAGAATCCCCCAGCCAAGATGCTTTAAGAGGGGAGGACTTCCACTCTCAGAATTCCAGAGCCAGCATACTTTAAGAGGAATAGATTTCTTGCTGGCTGGAGGATTCTGGGAGTTAGTCCTCCCTTCTTAAAGCATGCTCGCTGCGGGATTCTGGGAGTTGAAGTCCACCCCTCTTAAGGCATGCTGGCTGGGGGATTTTGGGAGTTGAAGTCCACCCCTCTTAAAGCATGCTGGATGGGGAATTCTGGGAGAAACCATCTTAGTGAGTTAAGTGTGAGTGGAGAGTAAATTGTGGAAACCTGGTTTGTTAACTGTGCTGAGATTCCTTGGAAAGAGGTTCTAGCAACTTTCTGAGGATATCAGCTAGGAATTTATCCTAGGTTAGGAGGATCCTAGCATCTTCTTAGGATACTCCTAAATCCAGCAGATTAAAAAGATTGTGGTTGGTAATATGAGCAGGGATTGGACTGGATGACCTATGAGGTCCCTTCCAGCTCTATGCTTCTATTGTATTCTGTTCTATTCCCTTTTTTATTCTGTTCCCTTTTCTGTTCTGTTCTATTCCCTATTTTATTTTCTATTTTATGCAGTTCTGTTTTCTACTGTCCTATTTTCTATTCAGAAGCAGTTCCATAGGTGGAACTGAGGTAACTGAATGTGAGGCAACTGGCAGTTGGAACAGAGTTCTTTTCAGGTGGGGAGGGGGAGTAGAACTCCTTAGCACCAGAGCATGTTAATTTCTGCATAAGAAATACTAATGATCTGATGGTCATTTCGAAAAATCCTTTCATAGCAAGCAGGTAGAAGCCAAGAGGAATATACGTGCCAAATTTCAAGTTTGTAGGCTTTACAGTTCTGGAAATTTTGTGATGACACATGATTGGTGTTTCGCTTTTATATTTATAGAAGATATATGTGGGTACGCTCACACTTTTTGATGTAAATGTAGTGCATTTAGGTGAGTGATTAGGGATTAGGTGAGTGTGTGGATTAACTGGTGAAATTATCCCAAGAACCTTGGTAAGAGTTAAAGGACCATGTTTGCCTGTGGAAGTCCACTACTCCAAATAAGAAATGATTTTCTTAAATAATGATTTTTTTTTAAAAGTTGTGGGTTAAGCACAGTTGTGCCACATTAATCCATGGATGGCACACCATCAGGGAATCCTGTGTTTGTTTGCTAGATATGGAATTAAAAACAAAATTCCTGAAGACAAGCTGTGGCAGATTAGTTCCAAATTGTTGCCAAGAAAAGAACATGCCTATACAATAACAAGGAGTCAACCTTAAGATGTAGGAGACTTTTTAAAACTCCAAACACAGAGGAAAATGCAGGCACCAGTTTTAAGGCATGTGCCACCAGTGGAATACAACCTGGGGAGGGAAGGAATATGTAGCAGCTGACATGTTTCAGCCTTGTTGCTTCTCTGCTTTTACACCCTGGGGAAACCCAAACAGCCCTACTTGATTCTGGCCTGTCCTCCACCTGTGCTCAGCTCACCTTTCAGCTGCTGCTTCCACCCTGGGAAGACCAGGAGGGCCTCCCTCCCTGCCACCCCCCTCTCAGCAGAGAGCCAGAAGAGGAACACTGCTGTTGTTGTTCTCCTCTCCTCCAAATCCTTTCTAGGAATTTATGTTCAAATGTTTAAACTCCTTACGCCTCCGTTACCAATGCTCTACAGTTGTTTAGCGTGGGCATTGCTCATCTATTGTGTGCCATTTAGTGACATAAAGCTGAAAACCATGTCATTCTATCTCTACCTAAGACAGATGCATGATTTTTTTTTTTGATTATGCATGTTATTTTTTTCACTCCAGTAATCACATCGATAGACTTTTTCCATGATGATTATCCCTAACTTGTTCGTTTGGGCCTCCCAAGGATTCACTCATCACTACACAAAAAGAGGAAGAAGCTTCCCATGCAAAAAGCAAGAACTACACACCAAGGGAAAGAAATGGAGGGGTACTACCATACAGCAGTCAAAGCGCATCTCCTTTAAGGATCAGTCAAGACTTTTCCAGCCAACTATTTGTTGTGGGGCGTCTGTGCGCAGGACAACTCATGAATGCTTAGTTTTGCAAGAGACAAAAACTTGAAGATGGAAGCTTGACCCTATTTAGTTTTTAAAAATTAACTAGGTTCTGGGCCTTAAAAGCTCATCAAGCACTTATTTGTGTGCAGTCCCTAAATTAATTCCAGCTTGCTAGCCTGATTCCATTAATAGAATAATGGAACATGCAACATTAATTCTCTATCTGTATTATTGGGGAGTGAATCTTGCTAGAGCACTCTTCCCAATTTCCGGAGTTAGAATTTAGAACTGAGTATTCCTGAGCAAAATATTTGGAGGGTGTTAGTTTGCAGATTGAAAGCCGATCAATAGATTCCTGCACCTTTGTAGGGGGTTTGGCTCTCAGTAGAGATGATTAGAGGGATGTAGTTGTTCAGTGGCTAAGACACTGAGCTTGTCAATCAGAAAGGTCGGCAGTTCGAATCCCTAGCACCAAGTAACGGAGTGAGCTCCCATTACTTGTCCCAGTTTCTGCCAACCTAGCAGTTCGAAAACATATAAAAATGCAAGTAGAAAAATAGGGACCACATTGGTGGGAAGCTAACAGTGTTCCCTGTGTCTTCAGTGTTTAGTCATGCTCGCCATATAATCATGGAGACGTCTTCGAACAGTGCTGGCTCTTTGCTTTTGTAACAAAGATGAGCACCGCCCCCTAGAGCCAAAAATGACTAGCACATATGTGTGAGGGGAATCTTTACCTAAGAGATTATGACGTCTACATCCTAAACTTTTATGACTGGTTTCTTGCAGCTCCCAAGGATTTAGGATATGGGAATATCAACAGGCCAGAGACCCCAAGGTATCAAGCTTCATTCATGCAAGCCAGACTGCGTCCAAGCGTGCCCAGTGTCCATTTCATTGCTGAAGGAAGAAATTTTAAGTCTGTCAAATGCTAAATGCCAGGTGCTTCTATAATTTGTCTTGCAGAGGAGTCTCCATTAGGACAAAGCTGCAGAGAACATATGGAGCAGAGACCTGACATATTACATCCCAAGTTCTAAAGGAGCTAGCAGATGTTATCTCAGAACTACTGTACCACATTTTTCAAAAATCCTGGAGCACTGGGGAACTACCAGAGGCCTGGAAAAGAGCTGATGTGGTTCCCATCTTCAAAAAAAAGTGGGGGATGGAACAGACCCAGGAAACTACAGACCAATCAGCTTAACATCAATACTCGGGAAGATACTGGAAAAGATAATAAAAAAACCAGATCTGCCAACATCTAGAAACGAGTAAAGTAATAACTAGTTTAAGTCAGCATGTGTTTGTTAAAAACAAATAATGCCAAACCAATCTTATTTCATTGTTCAAGATAGTGACTGATCAGCAAAATACTGTGGACATAATATTCTTAGACTTCAGCAAAGCCTTCGACAAAGTAGACCGCAACCTATTTCTTGGTAAGCTAGAAAAAAGTGGGATAGATAGCATCACCACCAGATGGATTTGTAACTGGCTGACAAATTGTACCCAACCAGTAGTCCTTAATGGGTCTATGTCTACACTTCAACACTGGGCCCTATCTAACAAAATGAAATTCAGTGTAGAGAAAAATAGTCTTAGGCAAAAAAAACCAAAACTACACATATAGACTGGGTGAAGCCAGGCTTAATAGCAGTTATTGTGAAAAGGAATTTGGAGTCTAAGCAGACAACCAGAAACTAGAAAAAGTGAGAAAAGAGCAACCAGAATGATTAGAGGACCGGAGAATAAAACATATGAAGAATCGTTACAGGAACTGGGCATGGCTAGTCTGGTGAAGAGAAGAACCAAGGGAGACATGATAGGAGTCTTCCAACTTTTGAGTGGCTGCCCCATAGAGGAAGGGATCCAGCTATTTTCCAAAGCACCTGTAAGCCAGACAAGGAATAATGGATGGAAACTGATCAAGATGATTTAACCTAGATATAAGGAGAAATTTTCTGACAGTGGGAACGATTGGCCAATGGAACAGCTTGCCTTCGGAAGTTGTAGGAGCTTCATCACTGAAGGCTTTCAAGAAGAGATTGGACTGTCATTTGTCAGAAATGATGTAGAGTCACTTGCTTGGGCGAGGGGCGGGGTTGGACTAGATTAGGGGTCGCCAACCTTTTGGACTTCAGGGACCACCAAACTTATAATTTTAAATCCCGTGGACCAGAGACCCTGGGAAAATCCCCAAAAAAGTCTGCAGGAAAATTCCCCACCCTGTTTTCTTACCGATTGATCATTATTTGGGATCGCAGGATATTGTCTCCAGCTCCATCCTCAGGGGGAGAGAGAGAGAGAGACTTTTGGCTTCATGCAAGGAAAGCAGCAGAAACAACAGAAGCCTTTCTTGCCCTCCCCCAAATTCTGCCAGAAATGAGTCTTTGTGAGACTTGTCTCACTCTTGGAGCAGGAGGCCTTGCAGGGTCCCAAATACTCATTTCTGGCGGAGCTTGGGGGAGAGAAAAAAACTTTTGCTGCTTTCCTTGCGTGCAGACAAAAGCAGAAGCAGAAAGAAGCAGTCCGGTGGCCAGGTCAGGTGCGTGGGGCGCATGGGGCAAGTTCCCCCTCTCCGCCCTTTCCCCCTTCCCCTCACTACCTCGTGTTGTTCGCAATGCAAGTGACACAAGCTGTGTGTTCCCATGGGCCATGTGGGCAGCGCAGCCTTGTGTTCGCGCGCAGCCTGGATTAATTGCTTTGGGGGTGACATTTCTCTGTGGACCACCAAGATTTTCTCGCAGACTACCAGTGGTCCCTGGCCCACTGGTTGGTGACCACTGAACTAGATGACCTACACGGTCCCTTCCAACTCTGTTAATCTGTCTTCAACTCTTCAAGTTAGATAGATCCATTGTAATGATATGATTTTGAAAAGCCTACAAACCCACTGGCACATCCAATGGCTGCTTTAGAGGTTGTAACGTTAAAAGGGGAACCATAGCTTAGTTGTCCAGTTTGAAACATCCTAACTTCCTTCTCTCATACTGGCAGTGATGGAGAAAACCATCCCTGAATCTGAAAAGAATGCCAATAAAAACAGATCCAGTTTAGCCATTCTAATTTTTTAACTGTGCCTAATGAAATGTCATTCTTTCATAGAATTTAGGACTGGAGCAGATAGCAATGCAACAAATAAATTAAGAGGCAGGAACCTAATTGCAGCTCTTATCATCAGAGACACAGAGTGCATGGGTTGATGTGCAACTGAAATTTAAATTTAAAACGGGGGAAGGGAAACTGAGGAAGACAGATTAGTCAGAGATGCAAAATGCAGAAGAGACAGATTACAAGTTAATAATTGTAGTGCGTTAGAAACACACAGTGTGCGTGAAGTCTTCATCACTGAGCAAAAGTTGGGAAATGACCTTTACATTATCTTTTTATTATTAAATTCATTTATTATTAAACTTAATCGCTGTCCATCTCATAGTTTGAGGCCACTCTGAGAGTCTTGTCTTGCCCATTTTTTCCTTGAGAAAAGCTACTGATAATTCTAACATAATGCATTTTTAAAAATGAAACATTTTCAATGGTACATTTCCCCCCCTCATGTTAAGGTAGCAAAACAGAGAGGTTTGTTCCTCTTCTGTATTATCAGTCTGGACAGTGTGGCAAAATGGCAGCTGCTTCCCCAAGTCCACCACATGGACCAGGGATGAATCCAGGGCTCACTGAAAATGGTGGCTGCTTCCAGGACACAGTAATGAAGCCCAAGGATGCGTGTCCTGTGTCCTTCCCTCCCTCCACAACATGAGAATCAGAGATCTTCCAAAGGTGAGGAGGAGGAGGGTATGAGGCCTGGTGGGGTGGCAGTCAGGCCTGAGGACTGCAGGGACCCAGTGGGAGTGGGAAAAATCCTGTGGGGACCCTGGGGAACTGAGAGAAGGGCAGGGATGGGAAACAGAACACAGGGTGTCTTGGAAGGTGGGAAGCCCCAGGAATGCCTGTGGCAGGTAAGCCTGGCCCTGCTTTAGGCCTCTAAGAGTTTTCCCCAGTCCTTTGGTAGCCAGTACTCTACTTAGCAACTCGCACATTCAATTAATGGCTGTCTCAGGGAGAGCTGGGGGATTTAGGTAGTTAAGGAAAGCCGTTTCACTTAACAGTCTTTGCAACATGCAACCGTAATTGCAAGGCCCATAATAGTTGTATCTTGAAGATTACTTTTATGCTGGCTGGGGAATTTGGGGGATCAAAATCTGGGCAAAATCAAGGTAGAAAACTGAAACTCCACATGTGGGAATTACATAATCAACATACAAAAAAGCTTCACCCCAAATTCCTTTTTGTGGAATTCTGGAAAAGGAAATATCCAGAAGCTTCTGTTGATAACGAGAAACTAGTAGTTAGCCATTTTCCATTTCCCTTTTCTCTCCAACTAGTTTAATCCTAAGAAATGTTTGAGTAAAATGAATAAGGCCAAAATGGAAACAATCAATTTCTCCCCCAGTTTTTTTTTTAATTTATTTATATATTTTCTCTTTACATATAATAAGTGCTTAGTGAACTGCATACTGTCTGAGTCAGTTTGGTTATATAGTAATATTTTAAGTACCTAATTTCTACCTGTATTATCCAACCATTGATAAAACAAGTCCCAACTTTGAAAATATTCTGTGTCTTCTTTGTCTTTTATCTTCAGTGCTAGTCTGTCCATTTCTACACAGTCTAATATTTTTTTAATTATATCTTCTTCTGTGTTTCCTTGTTTTTCCAGTATTTTGCAAATACAATTCTTGCTGCTGTCAACATGTAATATTATACATTCCCGTTATTGTTTTTTTTTCTAGTATTATGCCTAACAAAAATAGTTCTGGCTTATAATCTATATGCTGGCTTAACATTTTTTCTAACCATGTATGTATTTTCATTCAATTTTTTTTTGCCTTTGGAGATGTCCACTAGATGTGATTATTTGTGCCTGGTATTTGATTACATTTCTAACATTTGGTGGACATGTTTTTAAACATTTTTGCTAGCCTTGCTGGTGGTAAGTGCTACCTATAGGACATTTTACACAGATTTTCTTTATATGTAGTTGCCATCATCAATTTAGTTTCCCCCCACAGAGTCTTTGTCGATTATGTTATTCTATGATATATTCAAAAATTTTTGCCCAAACCGTCATTGTATCTTTCACCTGTTCATCTTCAATTTTAAGCTTAATAAAATTATATAATTTGATTAACTTTTCATCAACTAAAAGTATTTGATCAAAAGTTGTTTTCTCTTTATAAAAGTCATATATTTTAACATCTTTCTCATATCTTGATTGCATTTACATATGTGGCCACGACGATAAATCAATACTCTGTTTCTGTAGTTTTTGTTTAGTTTTTGGTTCCCCTTACACATTCAAAATGTCATTATACATTAAATTACTTTTGAAGATTTACTAGATTACGGTGAACAAATTTTCAAACAGAATTCAAGCTATCAACTTTTCATCTACAGTTTCAAAGGGAGATCACAAATGAAATTCAAGCATTCTCTAAACTCATCTACTTTTTCTCATATGGATTACCTTGTGTGCAATAAAGGATGATTTATGTTTGAAACAAAGTCTACAGACTGAACAGTTCAAAGATTTCTCCACAGTGTGAGTCCTTTGGTGTAGCACCAGATGGGAATTCTGACTGTAATGTTTCCCACAGTCAGGACATTCAAAGCGTTTCTCTCCTGTGTGAATACTCTGGTGTCGAACCAGGCTAGAATTATAACTAAAACTTTTCCCACAGATAGGACATTCAAAAGGTTTCTCTCCTGTGTGAGTCATCTGGTGTTTCACCAGACGGGAATTATCACCAAAACTTTTCCCACAGATAGGACATTCAAAGGGTTTCTCTCCTGTGTGAGTCCTCTGGTGTACCACCAAGTGGCAATTCTGACTGTAACGTTTCCCACAGTCAGGACATTCAAAGGGTTTTTCTCCTGTGTGAGTCCTCTGGTGTATCACCAGATGGGAATTTTGACTATAACGTTTCCCACAGTCAGGACATTCAAAGGGTTTCTCTCCTGTGTGAGTCCTCTGGTGCAGCACCAAGTGGGAATTCTGACTGTAACGTTTCCCACAGTCAGGACATTCATAGGGTTTCTCTCCTGTATGAATACTCTGGTGTCGAACCAGGCTACAATTATAACTAAAACTTTTCCCACAGATAGGACATTCAAAGGGTTTCTCTCCTGTGTGAGTCGTCTGGTGTATCACCAGGGGGTATTTCTGGCTATAATGTTTCCCACAATTAGGATATTCAAAGGGTTTCTCTCCTCTGTGAGTCATCTGATGTTTCACCAGGTTGGAATTCTGACTGTAACGTTTCCCACAGTCAGAACATTCAAAGGGTTTCTCTCCTGTGTGAGTACTCTGGTGTCGAACCAGGCTAGAATTATAATTAAAAGTTTTCCCACAGATACGACATTCAAAGGGTTTCTCCCTTGTGTGAGTCCTCTGGTGTATCACCAGATGGGAATTCTGCCTGTAATGTTTCCCACAGTCGGGACACTCAAATGGTTTCTCTCCTGTATGAGTCCTCTGGTGTAGCACCAGTGTGGAATTGCGACTAAAATTTTTCCCACAGTCAGAACATTCAAAGGGTTTCTCCCCTGTGTGAGTTCTCTGGTGACTCATCAGGCTGGAATTCTCACTAAAATTTTTCCCACAAATAGAACATTCAAAGGGTTTCTCTCCTGTGTGAGTCCACTGGTGTCTCACCAGGCTGGAATTCTCACGAAAACTTTTCCCACAAATAGGACATTCAAAGGGTTTCTCTCCTGTATGAGTCCTCCGGTGTGTCAGCAGGTGGGAATTCTTAACGAAACTTTTCCTACAGTCGGGACATTCAAAGGGTTTCTCCCCGGTGTGAGTTCTCTGGTGACTCACAAGGTTGGAATTATTACTGAAACTTTTCCCACAAATAGGACATTCAAAGGGTTTCTCTCCTGTATGAATCCTCTGATGTATCACCAGGTGGGAATTCTGTCTAAAACTTTTCCCACAGTCAGGACATTCAAAGAGCTTCTGTCCTGTGTGAGGCCTCTGGCGTATCATCATACTGGAATTCTGATTGAAATTTTCCATATAGATAGTGCATTCAAAGGGTTTTCTCTTCTGTGTGTGTGCCCTTGTGTCTCAAGAGGTGGGAATTTGTAATAAAACCTTTCCTACGATCTCGAGATTCATAGGGTTTCTCCTGCAGTGAATCCACTGATGTATCATCAGACTGGAATTGAGACCATGCCTTGTTTAGTGGTGCTGTCATTCAAGCCATTTTCTTCCGCACAGGGAGAGGCCTACATTACTGTCTGCTCCACATGGCTTTATACTATTGACCTTTTCTTCCAACTGACTTCCAGATATCTCCCTTGGCTTTTCATGTAGTATATCCTTGAGTTGTGCATAATCTGCTTAGTTTGGCTTGAAATCTTTTTTAATTTTCTGTCTTTTGTCTAACGACTTCTCTATGAAGAGCACGAGAATTGTGTGGTTTTCTGAAGAAAATGGAAAATATTTTGATTTCTGGCTTGATTTACTTCCCTTTTCAATGTTGCTGGTTATTTGTAGTTGTCCTGAGTGCTCTTATTGCCATCTTCTTTGTCTGTAAGATTCAAAGAAAAGTGTAACGTTTATTGTTTATAAAATTCTAAGAGATGATGTGAAAAAGGAAATATTACAATGAAAAAGCAAACATGCCCCAATATTAGAATAATCTCTTACTTACCTTGTTTATGATTCATTTGACACATGGAAGACTACTGAGATCCATGTTCAAATATGCATTCAAATCAAATTCAGTTGTTTAATTGGGTCAAATTCTTAGCAACGCAAAAGACTGTCATCAAACTTGTAGTGCTGGGGATAGATTATATAATTGCAGACATATCCCTACAGAGAGAAATACAGATATACCCACCTACATATGTATTCACGTGAAAATCTATGTCTTCCAAGTCTGATAAAATGTCCCAGAATGTTTTCATTCAAACCTTCTGAACTAAATTTAGACATGTGGCGGCTTTAACTGATGAAATGATGCCGAAAGCTTCTGCAAGATTTGAAGCATCACTTTTTTGCATGGAAGTCCTCAGCTGCAAATAAGAGCAGAAAACACTGTCCACAAGTACTCTGGTGACATCCCCACTCAAGTAGTCCTCACTTAATTTACCATAATTGGAACTGATATCTGTGTCATTAAGCAGCTGAATCATTAAGCATGATGTCAACATGACAGTGCCAAGTTGCATTTGTTCCTCTGTATTTGTTAAGCAAATCACTGTAGGTTGTTAAAGGCAATTCCATATGACTGTGGACTTTCAATTTCCTGCCAGTATATATGATTTTGCTTGTGATAAGTTAGCTGGGAAGATTACAAATGGGGATCATCAGTGTGGGATGCTGCGGCCATCATAAATGTGCAACTATGGGAAGAATGCAACTTCTTTTCCTGCACCTTCAAAATCACGGTCACTGCTGACAAGCGGTCACTGAACAACTGCTAAGATTACCACAAATTTTGGGGATCAGATGCCCCTCTGTTTCTACACTCACCACAGTACCTTTGAAGGCTCAGGGAAGAAGTGGTAAATGAGGATTACTTGTGCAACCAAAGGTGCCAAAAGGCCCTCAATAGCTATTTTTTAGAAAGTGCTGGATTAACAATCAAACCTGGTTAATATATGGATGGGACAGGAAATAGTATACTTATTGGCAAAAGATGGAAGTAAAAAAACTTGTAAATTTTATCCACTTGTCATTTTCAATACATGCGTGGATTACAAACTATATCAAGAGGGCAACATCAAGATGTAATGGGAGATTTGAACTATTCTGGTATCAATTGGGACAGGGGTCACCAACCTTTTGGACCTCAGGGACTACTAAACTCATAATTTTAAATCCCAGAGACCTGTGGGCGTAGCCTAATTTGTGGGTGTGGCTTGGTGGTCATGTGACTTGCTGGGCATGCCTTGTATGTAAATATTATAAATATTTATATAAATATTGAATTTTTTATAAAAAAAGAACTTTTACTCAAAATCAGGCAAAGTAGTAGAGGTGGGATTCAAATTTCTTAACAACCAGTTCTGTGGGTGTGGCCTAATTTGTGGGTGTGGCTTGGTGGTCATGCGTGGCTGGGGTGGGAGTGGCTTGCTGACTAGGTGGGAGTGGCTAGGTGGTCATGTGACTGGGGTGGGCATGACTAAGTGGTCATGTGACTAGGGTGGGCATGGGCAGGTGGCCATGTGACTGGCAAACCAAATGCAAATGGTCCTCGCTTAATGACCAGTTGCTTAGCAAGTGTTTTTTGCCAGTTTCCAAGGCCTGGGGAGCCCTGGAGAGGGCAGGGCAAGGCCTGGGCAGGTGTCCATATGACTGGCAAACGTAAGTGATCCTCGCTTAATGACCAGGTCCTCGCTTAATGGCCAGTTGCTTATCAAGTGTTTTTTGCCAGTTTCCAAGGCCTGAGGAGCCCTGGAGAGGGCAGGGCAAGGCCTGGGCAACTACGAGGAGCTACGGGGAGGGCTGCAGAGGACTGGGCATGGCCAACTCAACATCACTCATGTCAAGGGGCGCTTCTCCTCGCCTGACCTCTCATGACAGTGGGGATGCTGCAACGGTCTTAAGTGTGAAAAATGGTCATAAGTCACTTTTTTCAGTGCCATTATAACTTTGAATGGTCACTAAATGAACTGTTGTAAGTCAAGGATTACCTGTACAAAAATACAAAAAGCTTCTTTGCTTGCAAAAAGCTGCCCTAAATACCAATCATTAGATTAAAAATACCTGCAAGTCAGAGTTACAAATCAGGCAGGGTGCCAGAACACCTTGAGGAATGAAAATATTTAAAATGCAGTGATAACTACGAAGCAGCCAACTCTTGCTCATAAAGTGAGACCCTTCAGCAGAGAGGTCATTTAAACTCTCCAGAAAGAGCACACCCAGCAGAAGCAATCCTTAGATCCATTTGAACGCTTAAAAATACCAGCTGGTCTCACTCACCTCACAAGATATCCTAAGGAAATCACCCAGATTTAAGGAAAGATCACATGCCCCAAAGAAAGGCAGTAAAAAAAAATCAGTGCCAAGCTTGCATCCTGCATCTTAGAAGTATACCCCAAAAGGACAGTGCCAGATAGTATTAAAGCAGTGAAGGAAGACCCCCTCCCCAAATAGAAAAAGAAACCATGAGGCAAGAAAAAATTGAAACACAATACAAATAATTAAATCACAACAGTAACTGTTGTTTGTTGAAGCTGAATAGGGAAAATTATCCCATCAATAAACACAGAATTAAACTTCACCGAGCACAGAATTAACCTTCAGCAAAAACCAGTTTTAGACCAAAACTCAGAAAGAGTATGTAAACTCATGTTTGAATGTTAATCTTTCTAGCTAGCCAAGAAGCCTTGCTGAATGTCACTCATCTTGGTTCCCTGTCACTAAAAGCTTTGCTTCATTATTCAATTATTTCTTCAAAGTGCTGATTGTCCAGGGAAGTATTTCCTCCCAACAGCACGTAAAAATCTTAAAACAACCCTCCCCCTTTAAGAATGCCTCAGAAGCTCCGGAGACAGGAAGTCTAGGCTGTCTGCCAAGAATGTAATAAGGGTGCAAAAAAACAAATGGAGATTGCTTCTAAGTACCGGTTCTCCAAACTACTTAGAAAGTTAACAAGGGGTTCTATAGAACCAGATAGAAACGGTAGAATCCCACCCCTGCAAAGTAGGCAGGCAGATTGAGTTGCTCACAAAATCAAAGATTCATTCAGAGATCTATCTTTCTGCCATCATCTAGCTGAGTCTGTCACATAAAATTTGCTTGCAAGCAAACTCATAAAATTTGAGATCGAATAGATTCCTAACTAACTTAACTGATAATTTTGTCATCCAAAAACTAGAGGAGGGAACTAGAGGAAAAATTATACTGGACCTAATTCTTACTAGTAGAGAAGAAATGATAGAAGGAGTTGAAGTTGCCAGAACCTTTGGCAAGAGTGACTACGTCATGCTAGAATTCAATGTTATTTAAAGGAATATTCCAATATTACTTAAGAAAAATTCCTTTCCATTTTTTTCAATTTCTTTTTTTCAATTTTTCAATTCCTTGTTCCAATTTTAAGACTTCTTTTTTCAACTCTTAAATATCATTTTAATTTAATTTTTTTTCAATTTTTAAATCTTTTTCAATTTTAAAAACCTTTTTCCAATTTTTTTAATAAAATTTATTTTTCAATGTTTCAATTTATCTTTTCAACTAAACATTTAAAAAACAGTTAACTTATTTTAATTCTTTAGAAATTTTTAAATTCTTAATGATCTAAGAAGTGGCTGGGTAGGCGTGTCCGGTTGGTCATGTGACTGGGTGGGGTGATGTCACTCATCACACCCAGCCCTGCCTCCCAGTCACTAGCCTCAAAGGCAGAGATAGGATTCAGCCGGTTGGGGCTAATTCCAACACTCGCTATCCCTGCCCCCACCCATTTTTCAGGCTGTTGTTTGGTCATTTGGGGGGCCGTTTTCAAGCCGTTTTTCAGGCCTTTTTTGGGCTGTTGCAAAAAAAAGAGATTAAAAATTAACAATTGTAGTGTGTTAGAAATCCACTGTATGTGTGACATCCTCATCACTGACAAAGAGTTGGGAAATGAGCTTTTCATTACCTTATTATTAAATTCATTTATTATTAAAATTAATCGATGCCCATCTCACAGTTTGAGGCAACTCTGAGTGTCTTGTCTTGTTCTAATGTTCATAGCAACACTGACAATACCCATTTTTTATATGTCAAATGCTTCTGATAATTCTAACAATGCATTTTGAAAAATGAGACATTTTCTATTGTACATTTTCCCCCTCCTGTTAAGGTAGCAAAACAGAGAGGTTTGTCCCTGTTTTGCATTATCAGTGTGGACAGTGTGGCAAAATAGCAGCTGCTTCCCCAAGTCCACTGCATGACCCAGGGACAAATCCAGGGCCGACTGAAAATGGTAGCAAAATCCTATGGGGACCCTGGGGAGCTGAGGGAAGGGGCAGAGATGGGAAACAGAACATAGGGTGTCTTGGAGGGTGAGGGAGCCTCAGGGATGCCTGTGGCAGGCAAGCCTGGCCCAGCTCTAGGTCTCCAAGACTTTTCCTCAGCCCTGAAGTAGCCAGTACTATGCTTAGCAACTCGCACATTAGATTAATGGCTGCCTCAGGGAGAGCAGGGGGATTTGGGTGGTTAAGGAAAGCCGTCTCACTTAACAGTCATTGCAACATGCAACCGTAATTGCAAGGCCCATAACAATTGTATCTTGAGGATTATTTCTGTGCTGGCTGGGGAATTTGGGGACTCAAAATCTGGGTGAAACCAAGGTAGAATGTGACTAAAGTAGTAGCCCAGCAAAATGCTCTGGATTTAGACTTCAGCAAGGCATTTGACAAAGTAGGTACTGGGTTCTGAAGGACTGAGTTGAAGTTTTCACTCCGGTCCGTGCTTTCAGCGGGAACACGGACCGCTCCTATTGGCTGATGCCGTTTGACAGCTGACTATAAAAGGGAGCTGTCAAACGGCATCAGCTGTTGCCCGCCAGCTGGCTGGCCTTTTAGCGTGGCAGTCGCGGCAATCCTTTATTGTTAAAATAAAGTTACAGCTGAAGTTGCTTTCGTGTTGCCTCTATCATTCCGCCGCTTACACTACACTGGTGACAAGGGTGGGTTTCGTCTAAGAGGCAACCGAGCACAATTGCTGAGTGAAAGTCACTTAAAAAGACCTGAGGACACTACCAAGCTGAATGTCACTTTAAGAGCTGATTTGTTACTATTCATGAGCGTGAATTTCAATTTTTCTCTGAGGTACCCGGTGCCGCCTGAGACAAGATGACTTCAACTCCAGCGTTTCCGTCTTTCAGACCGACGGCAGAGACATGGGAGTCTTACATAAATCGATTTGACTGCTTCCTAGATGCTATCGACCGTGCTGACATTTCTTCACACAGGAAAAAATCATACTTTTAAAGTTTCTGCGGTGCCATGGTGTTTGACACTGCTACTGCATTGCTGGCACTACGATCAATTAAAACTGTCCCATGGGAGGAATTGCAGAAAATCCTCTGTAACCATTATTCTCCTAAGCCTTCTCATATTGCCAGGCGTCACGCTTTTAGAAGACGGACCCAGGCTGAAGGAGAAACTATTAGTGGGTACATGGCAGCTTTACGAACAGCTGCCTTACACTGTGGGTTTAGAAATTACCTCGAGGACATGTTATTAGATCAACTAGTCTGTGGAGTCAGGGACCTAAGGTTACAAAGGCACACTACTGGCTAAAGGAGATTTGACCTTTAAAATAGCAGTAGAGAAATCCCAAGCCGCTGAACTGTCAGCACCCTCAGCGGCAGAGATTCAGGGAAACCCTGTCAACCAGAACAGCTCAGCCGTTCATTACGATAAAGCCTCTATAGAGAAAGGCTCTGACGAAACTAGCGATGTAAATCACCTCAGGCAACCCAAAACCATTCAGAAGGGAAACAGGTCTGTTCCCAACCAACCTCCACGATCTCAGCCCATCTGTCTAAGCTGTGGAGGAAATCACCTCAGGGCATCCTGCAAGTTCAGGAATGCCATTTGTCTTAAATTTATTTATTTATTTTATTTATTAAATAATTTTATATACCGCCCTTCTCCCGAAGGACTCAGAGCGGTGAACAGCCAACTAAAATATATATAAATTACAAATATAAATACAATTAAAAAAGAATTAAATTATAGGCTGTCATTTAAAAATTTAAAACCCCCGATTAAAAATAAGCTAAAACGTTCATACCCCAACCAATCAAATCTAAAACCCCTTATTTAAAATCCCATTTGAAGTCAGCTCAGGCCAGCCTGCTCAAAGAGCCAGGTTTTCAGATCACGTCTGAACGCCCTCAGGTCAGTGGTTGTTCGTAGCCCCGGGGGCAGCCCGTTCCAAAGGGTGGGTGCCCCCACAGAGAAATGCCAGAGAAAGGGTCATTTAGCCAGGATCTGTCAGGCAGGAATGACTTTTGCCCAGCCACAGCAACCTCAGACAACTCAGCATTTTCAAAAACAATTTGAAGACTGTTTCACCTGCTACCAAGCTAAACCAGCAGACAAAGGTTCTAACAAAATCAATATTATTGTTTCTTTAGAAGGGAAGCTTTTTAAGATGGAAGTGGACACTGGCTCAGCACTCTCCATCATTTCTTGGAGCACCTTGAAACGGCTACTTCCCCGGATGGCAAAGAAGAGGCTTCAGGACTGCAACCTGACCCTACGTAACTACCAAGGCAGAACCATCCCAGTCATCGGAAAAGGCAAGTTTTTCATTCATTTTCAAAATTTTAAGGGTCACTTGCCTTTAGTTGTGGTGGATGGTGCCTCCTAAGCCTGTTAGGCTTAGACTGGTTCCCACCCCTTGGCCTTCATATAGGAGGAATCCACTCTATTGCCAATTCAGAGGTGGATGCCTTGTTTAAAGATTATGCTGATGTATTCAGTGATGGCCTAGGCTGTTACGTAGGAACCCCTAGCAATTCCAATCCATTTGAAACCTCGAAGAGTGCCTTTTGCAATCCGCCTTAAGCTGGACAAGGAACTGGATAAATTAATTAACCAAGGAATATTGGAGACTGTGGACTTTGCAAAATGGGAAACACCCATAGTGACACCTCTAAAAAAAGATGGTAGCTTGAGAATTTGCAACGGCTATAAATGTTCCATAAACAAATATTTGCATATTAGCGCATATCCAGTTCGAGTTATCTAGCACCTGCTACATTATTTTGAGCCAGGAACCCTTTTTGTGAAACTAGACATGTCCCAAGCTTATCAACAGCTCCCTGTTGATGACACAGCTGCTGAACTACAAACTATTGTAACTCACAGGGGCGCTTTCAGGTGTAGGCGCCTCCAGTTTGGAGTCAGTGTGGCCCCAGCAATTTTTCAATCATTGATGGAGAGACTGCTTCAAGGATTACCTGGCGTAATACCTTATTTTGATGACATTTTAATTTCTGCCTCTGACAAACCTCAGTTAATACAAAGAGTCCGAGGTGTCCTCGAGTGCTTCAGGAAGGCAGGCCTCAAACTGAAGAAAGAGAAGTGCACTATAGCCACACCACAGGTTGAATTTCTGGGCTACAAAGTTGATGCCTCTGGCATTCACCCAATTGAATCTAAAGTACGGCGCAATTCACGATGCACCCATACCATCTAACAAGACTGAACTTCAGTCTTTCTTGGAACTTCTTAACTTTTACGCCTCATTTTTGCCCCATAAGGTTTCCACTGCATAATCTCTGCATAGACTTCTGGACAAACAATCCTCTTGGCATTGGGGACCTAAGGAAGCCTATCCTTTTAAAGCAGTCAAATCATTGTTCACATCTGATGCTGTCTTGATTCAATTCAACAAAAATTTGCCCTTAGTCTTAGTAGCAGACGCCTCACTTTTTGGCATAGGAGCCGTTTTAAGTCACAGACTGCCCAATGGTTTTGAGGCACCTAATGCCTTTTTCTCCAGAACGTTATCTCCAGCAGAATGCAACTACAATCAACTTGACAAAGAGACTTTGGCTGCAGTTGCCTCGGTAAAAAAGTTCCACGAATTTCTCTATGGACACCACTGTGAGTTAATTACAGACCATAAGCCTCTTTTGGATCTTCTATCCGGCAACAGACAAACGCCTCAGATTTTGTCTCCAAGAATGACCAGGTGTTATTTCTGGCTGCCTATTCTTATACGCTGACACATCGAGCAGGCAAACACCTCAGCCATGCAGATGCTCTCAGTCACTGTCCCCTTCCTACTCCAGTGGAGGATCCTGCACCAACCAATGCTGTGTTCCTGATCAACGACTTCAAACTTCCCATCACCGCTTCTGATATCGCTGCCCACTCTGCCAAGGACAAGGTAATTTCCCAAGTCCTTGACTGGGTGGGAAGGGGGTGGCCTAGAGCCCCTTATTCACCTGAATTCTTGCCTTTTAAAATCCGTCAGCAAGAATTGTCTTCCTTGCAGGGCTGCCTGCTTTGGGGAACCAGGGTAGTTATTCCTCCCCAGTTACAGAGCCCAGTCTTGAAAGTTCTTCAAGAGGGTCATCCTGGCCTTGTCAGGATGAAGGCTTTAGCTCGCAGTTATGTGTGGTGGCCTGGCATGGATGCTCAGATCACCAGCTGGGTAAACGCTTGCCAGCCATGCCAGGTCACCAGACCATCTCCACTCGCAGCCACTCCAGGAAGATGGGAAGATGCAGGGGCCCCATGGTCCAGGCTGCATATTGATTTGGCTGGCCCTTTCCATGGGCAAACATTTCTAGTGAGGGTTGACTCCTTTTCAAAATGGGTTGAGCTAGCCTTAATGCCCACCACAACTTCTGAAGCTGTCTCTAAGGTCCTGCTGCGAATGTTTGCTACCCATGGCCTTCCTGACACCATCGTGTCAGATAATGGCCTGCAGTTCACATCCTGTGAATATGAGGTTTTCCTGGCTAACCAGGGAATCAGGCACGCCCTTTCCACCCAGCCAGTAATGGTATGGCTGAGAGAGCAGTTAGGTCTGCCAAAGATGCCCTGGAAAGGCTTGGGCCCAGATTGGCACTCCAGACTTGCTAGGTACCTTCTAATCCAGCACATGACCCCCTGTGCCACCACAAATAGGACCCCAGCTGAACTCCTTATGGGCCGCCATCTGAGGACCACCTTTGACAGACTCCATCCAAATTATGCCCCAGTCACACTTCTAGGCTCCAATAGGCAGGCTAGGAATTTTGCTGAAAACGACCAGGTTTATGCCAGAAATTACACTGGACACCCTTTGTGGATGCCAGGTCAAATTGTGGCAGTAACCGGCCCTAAGTCTTATAGGGTCCAGTTGCAAGACAGTCGCATTTGGTGCCGCCATGTTGATCAATTAAGGGGGCATTGGAGTACTTCCACAGATGGCCCTCCAGATGTTTTTGCTGCAGCCAGACCACCGGCGCCCGAAGAAGCTCACCGTGGACCCAAAAACGACGCAAACCTACCTGGGCAGTCGACGATTCTGCACCCCGAGCCGTCTCAAGCCGAGACACCTGCTCCATTGTCGCCAGAGACTTTCTGCCAAGCAGAGGAATCCCATTCTGCAGCAGCAACGCGGAGCCGAGAAGATCTGGCCAACTATGCAAGTGCCCAAGTTATTTGAAGGACTACCCATGCTCCGTTCAGGGAGAAAGGACTATTGCGTTCTGAGAGGACTGAGCTGAAGTTTTCACTCCGGTCCGTGCTTCCAGTGGGGACACGGACCGCTCCTATTGGCTGATGCTGTTTGACAGCTGACTATAAAAGGGAGCTGTCAAATGGCATCAGCTGTTGCCTGCCAGCTGGCTGCCCTGTTAACGCTGCAGTCGCGGCAACCCTTTATTGTTAAAATAAAGTTACAGCTGAAGTTGCTTTTGTGTTGCCTCTATCATTCTGCCGCTCATACTACAGTAGGCCACAACCTACTTCTTGGTAAGCTAGAAAAATGTGGAATAGACAGCATCACCAACAGATAGATTTGTAACTCGCTGACCATATTCTCAATGAATAGTCCTTAATGGTACCACATCCACATGGAGGGAAGTAAGCAGTTGGATATCACAAGATTCTGCCTTAAGCCCAGTACTCTTCAATATCTTCATAAATGACTTAGATGAGGGTATAGAAGAAGAACTCATTAACTGGCAGGAATAGCCAACACCCCGGAAAACAAGCTCAGGATCCAAAAAGATCTTGATAGACTTGAATAATGGGTCCTGTCCAACAAAATGAAATTTAATGTGGAAAAAAACAAAGTCTTACACCTAGACAGAAAAAAAACCAAAGGCACAAGTACAGATTAGGCGAAACCTGGCTCCAAAATAGTAACTGTGAGAGGGACCTTGGAGTTTTAGTGGACAATAACTTATGAGTCAGCAGTGTGCAACAGCCACCAAAAAAGCTAATACAATTCTTGGTTATATAAACAGAGGCATAGAATCAAAATCACATGATGTATTAGTACCACTTTATAAAGCCTTGGTAAGACCATACCTGGAATACTGCATCCAGTTTTGATCACCACATTGCAAAGAAGTTGAGACTTTGGAAAAAATGCAAAAAACAGCAACTAAGATGATTAAAAGCCTGGAGACTAAAAAATATGGAGAATGGTTGGAGGATTTGGGTTTGCCTAGTCTAGAGAAAACAAAAACATGATAGCAGTATTCTAGTATTTGAGAGTCTGTCATAAAGAAGAGGGGTCAATTTATTTTCCAAAGTATTAGAGGGCACGACAAGAAACAATGGATGGAAACTAATCAAGGAGAGAAGCAACCTAGAATTGAGGAGAAACTTCCTAACAGTAAGGACAATTAACCAATAGAATAGCTTGCCTTTAGATATTGTGGATGCTTCATCACTGGAGAATTTTAAAAATATGTTTTTTCTGCCTAAGTATAAAATCTTGCTTTTCTCCACAATAGAGTTTATGTTGTTGGATAGGGCCCATTGTTCAAGTCTGTCAAGATCTTTTTGGATCCTAAGCTGGTCTTTTGGGGTGCTGGCTATTCCTGCCAGCTTAGTGTCATCTGCAAATCTGATGAGTTCCCCTTCTATTCCTTTATCTAAGTCATATATGAAGATACTGAAGGATACTGGGCCTAAGACACCTATGGCCTATCACTGCTTACCTCCCTTCATGTAGATTTATTTATTTATTTATTTGTTCATGCTTCTATACCGCTCCCTCTCCCAAAAAGGGACTCGAGGCGGTGTACATTCAACAACGAAACAGTACAAATAACGGAAATAAAATAAATAAAAAATCTAAAATGGTTAAGAACAACACCCATCAGAAAAATTATCCAAAATTTGAAATTTAACCCGAATGATTCAATTGGCTAGACCGGCCTGCTTGAACAGCAAGGTCTTAACTGCGCGCCGGAAGGTCAGGATGTCTGACATGGCCCGTGTCTCCGAGGGGAGACAGTTCCAGAGGGTTGGGGCTCCCACAGAGAAAGCACGTAGTCTCGGGGCTGTTAGTCGACAGTGATTTAGTGGTGGGACCCCGAGCATGGCGACTCTGTGGGAGCGTACTGGGCGGCGGGAGGTTGTTGGTGGCAGAAGGCGATCCCGTAAGTATCCAGGTCCCGAGCCATGGAGCACTTTGAATACTATTAGTACCACCTTGAATCGAATCCGGAAGGCAACAGGAAGCCAGTGTAGCCAGCGGAGAAGAGGTGTTATGTGGGCGTCTCGAGGGGCGCCCATGATCATCCGCGCGGCAGCATTCTGAACTAACTGTAACCTTCGGAGAGTCTTCAAGGGGAGCCCCATGTAGAGAGCATTACAGTAGTCCAAACGGGAGATGACGAGGGGAGAGGTGACTGTGCGAAGTGCGCCCAGGTCCAGAAAGGGTCGCAATTGGTAGATCAGACGAATCTGATAAAAAGCACTCCTGGTGGTGGCTGCAATATGGTCTTCCAAAGACAGTCGCACATCCAGGAGGACACCCAAGTTGCGTGCCCTTTCCACAGGGGATAGTGTCTCTCCTCCTATGGTCAGCGATGGGATAAGCTGACTGAATCTGGGAGCAGGAAACCACAGCCACTCGGTTTTGGCTGGGTTGAGACGGAGTCTGTTATGACCCATCCAACTTCGTACGGCCTCCAGGCACCGGGTCATCACTTCGACGGCTTCGTTGGGGTGGTCTGGGGTGGAGATGTACAGCTGAGTATCATCAGCGTACTGGTGGAATTCCACCCCAAAGCCACGGATGATCTCACCTAGCGGCTTCATATAAATGTTAAACAGCAGGGGAGAGAGTACCGACCCCTGAGGCACCCCACAGAGTAGGGGCCTAGGGGTCGATCTCTGTCCCCCCGTCAACACAAATTGCGAACGGTCGGAGAGGAAGGAGGAGAACCATCGAAGCACGGTGCCTCCAATCCCTAGCCCCTCCAACCGATGCAATAGGATACTGTGGTCGACAGTATCAAAAGCCGCAGATAGATCAAGTAGGACCAGAACAGAGGAATAGCCTCTGTCCCGTGCCCTCCAGAGATCATCCATCAATGCGACCAACGCCGTCTCAGTGCTGTGCCCGGGCCTGAAGCCCGATTGAAGGGGATCGAGATAATCTGTTTCATCCAGGTACTGCGGGAACTGACGTGCCACCACAGTCTCTACAACCTTCGCTACAAAGCGAAGGTTGGAGACAGGACGATAATTTGATAGTAATGTTGGGTCCAAGGACGGTTTCTTGAGGAGGGGACGAACCACCGCTTCTTTCAAAGCGGCGGGTAGAAACCCCTCTCTCAAGGAAGCGTTAATAATGCCTTGGAACCAGCCACGTGTTACCTCCCGAGTGGCTAAAACCAGCCAGGAGGGACATGGGTCTAATAAACAAGTGGTAGCGTTCAGTCCCCTCAGTATTCTGTCAACGTGTTCTTTGGTAACAGAGTCGAACTCAACCCAGTTGACCTCACCGATATCTGATCTCGCCCTCCCGCTCGAAGATGACCAGTCGGAGTCCAAACCGTTCCGAATCTGAGCGATTTTATCCTGGAGAAATATAGAAAATTCCTCAGCTCGACCCTGCAAAGGGTCATCCTGCGACTCCACTTTCAAGAGGGAGCGAGTCACCTTAAACAGGGCAGCTGGGCGGTTTTCTGCGGATGCAATAAGGGTGGAGAGGTAAGTTCTCCTCGCCATCCTTATCGCCACTAAATACATCTTAATATAAGAACGTAGTAGTGTTCGGTCAGATTCAGAGTGGCTGGATCTCCAGCTACTCTCTAGGCGTCTTTTCCGGCGTTTCATCTCCCTCAGCTCCTCGGAGAACCAAGGAGCTATTTGGGAGCGGCGCCGGGTCAGAGGCCGCAAGGGCACAACCCGGTCAAGTGCTCCAGCAGCCGCCAAATTCCAGGCGGCAACCAAGTTTTCAACCGAGTTGTGTGTGTGAGTTTCGGGGAGTGGCCCAAGCTCCATCAGGAACCTTTCAGGGTCCATCAGGCGCCTGGGGCGGTACCATTTTAATGGCCCCGCCTCCCTGCAGTCAAGAGGTGTGGAACGGAAGTCAAGCTTTAGGAGTGAGTGGTCTGACCATGACAGGGGTTCTATGACTATATTCCCTACACCCAGATCACTCTGCCACTGATCAGAGACAAAAACTAAGTCTAGAGTGTGACCTCCAATGTGAGTAGGGTCCCGGATTAATTGGGTTAGGCCCATGGCTGTCATGGAAGCCATGAACTCCTGAGCAGCTCCCGAGGTACTGCCGGCAGAGGGAAGGTTGAAATCACCCATGACCATAAGCCTAGGGGTCTCAACCGCCATGCCGGCAATAACCTCAAGAAGCTCAAGCAGGGCAGATGATGCATAGCAGGGAGCCAGGTAAGCGATCAACAAGCCCTTCTGAACCTTGGAACCAAACTTCACAAAAAGAGATTCACATCCGGACGTCTGAGAAACAGTGGACTCCCTCGGACATAGATCTTCCTTGATAACTAACGCAACACCTCCACCCCTTCCCTGGGTCCTCGGCTGATGAAAAGCCCGAAACCCGGCTGGGCACATATCGACCAGAGGGACACCCCCCTCTGGGCCCAGCCAAGTCTCGGTAATACCCACCAGGTCCGCCCCGCCCTCTAAGATCAAGTCATAAATGAGAGGGGCCTTGTTCATGACGGATGTAGATGTAGTAGCATTAAGGACTTTTTTTTTTTAATTAAATGTTAGGGTTTTAGGGAAGGGTTTTAAATTGTTTACAGCCAGGGTTTTGGTTTAATTTAATTTTATTTTTTCACATACTTATTGTTTTAACTGTACGACTGTGCATCGCTCCGAGTCCTTCGGGAGAGGAGCGGTATATAAATAAATATTTATTATTATTATTATTATTATTATTATTATTATTATTGTTGTTGTTGTTGTTGTTGTTGTTGTTATTGTTGTTATTGTTATTATTATTATTTGTTGAGTAGAGTTTGTCAGCCAGTTAGAAATCCATCTGTTGGTGATGCTGCCTTTCCCATATTTTTCAGCTTATCAAAGATAGGTTGTAGTCTACTTTATCATATGCTTTGTTGAAGTATATACCATGTCCATAACATTTCTCTGGTCTAATTTAGTTACCTTGTCAAAGAATGAAATAAGAAGTTTTGCATGATCTGTGTTTAATAAATCCATGCTGGCTTTTAATTAAAACTTTATTTATTTCTAGACACTCACTGATCTGCTTTTTATTATTTTTTCCAGTATCTTCCTAGGTATTGATGTTAGACTGGTTGGCTTGTAATTTTCTGGGTCTGGTTTTCTCTTTCTCTTTTTTTTTTTTGAAGATGGGAACTACATCAGCTCTTTTCTAATCCACAGGTAATATCCCAGTGTATCCCGAGATTTTTGAAAGATATGGTACAATGATTCTGAGTTAACATCTGCCAGCTCCCTCAGACTCTGATGGTCCGAGAATCAGGTCCTGGTGATTTATATTCATGAAACTCATCAAATTTGATATGACATCAAGCTGGCAGGAACATCAAACACCCCAGAAGATAGGGTTAAGATACAGAAGAATCTCAGCAGACTTGAACACTGGGCCCTATTCAACACAATGAAACTCAATGGATAAAAAAAAAACCCAATGTTTTAAACTTAAGCAAGAAAAAACAAATGTACAGATACAGAATAGGTGGAACCTGGCAGTATATATGAGAGGGAACATTGAATTTCAGTGGAAAATCATTTAAATGTGAGCTAGCAGGGTGTTGCAGTGGCCAAAAAAGCCAATGCGATCTTAGGCTGTATTAACAAAGGGATACAGTCAAGATCAAGTGAAGCGCTAGTACCAATTTATAATGCTTTGGTAAGACCACACTTGGAATACTGCAACCAGTTTTGGTCACCAAGTCTTAAAACGATGTTGAGACTCCATAAAGAGCCCATAGAAGAGCAGCAAGGATGATTAGGGGGCTGGAGGCTGAAACAAGTAAAGAACAGTGGCAGGAACTGGGCATGGCTAATCTAGTGAGGAGAAGAACTAGGGGTGACATGATAGCGGTGTTCCAATAATTGAGGGGTTGCCATAAAGAAGCGGGGGTCAACCTGGACAAATGGATGAAACTAATGAAGGAGAGAAGCAACCTAGAACTAAGAAATTTCCTGACATCCAGAACAAACCAGTAGAACTGTTTGCCTTCAGAAATTGTGGGTGCTCCATCATTGGAGGCTTTTAAACAGAGACTGGAAGCCATTTGTCTGAAATGATATTAGGTCTCCTGCTCGATGAGGGGGTTGGAATAGAAGACCTCCAGGGATCCTTCCAACTACGTTCCTCTTTAACACTCCTCTAGTGATGGAGAAACAACCTTAACTTAAAAGAGGTTTTTTAAATCTTCTCACCAGAAGGAAAATTGCAGCCACCAGTGGGCTTAAATTTGGGGAGGGAAGGAACCTGCAGCAGCAGCAGCTGACATGGTTCAGCCCAGTTGCTTCTCTGCTTCCAGGCCGTGGAGTGAACAGATCAGATCGACTTGCTCCCGGACTCTCCTCCCACCTGCTGCCCTCAACTCACCTGCCAGCTGCTGCTACGACCCTGGACACCACCTTCCTCCCATAAGTCATCCGGAAAAGGAAATTCCTCTGTACTACTCCTCTCTTCCCATCCTTTCTAGCAATACAGTTCTTGATGGTTTTAACTCCTTAAACTCAACCACAGAGCACACCTACTGTACTGTCAGCTTTGTAGGCACAGATGTTGTCCTCTTGACTTCCATCTGTGGGTAAGAAACGCTTGTCCCGTCTCTACCTAAGGCGTCTGTAATGTGTTTTCACTGATTAAATGCTATCAAGATGTTTCTAGCAACCGACCTTTGCAACTGAGCAAAGTGAAATAGTTTAAATGTGAAGTGGTGGAATTCAATTTTTTTTACTATCGGTTCTGTGGGCGTGGCTTATTTGGTGGGCGTGGTTTGGTGGTCAAATGACTGGATGGGCGTGCTTGGTGGTCATGTGACTGGGTGGGTGTGGCCAACTCAATGTCACTCACATCAAGGGGTGCCTCACCTGGCCCCTCCCCTCCCAGGCATTCCTTGTCATCCAGCCTCAACTTATTTATAGTTCTGTAAAAATGTTGTTCACCTTTTTTGACTTTATTATCTGCATAGTATAGATGTACTTTCATGGACCATTGAAAGGAGGAAATGGCTCACATGCTTTACTCAAGAGTGTGATAGGCAACAGGCTTTTAAGGGGCTGCCACAAAGAAAGAGGGACAATGTACAGTATTTTCCAAAGAAGCAGAATGCAAACAAGAAGCAATGGATGGAAACTGAACAGAAAGAAGCAATCTAAAACTAAAGAGAAACTTCCTGACAGTGAGAACAATTAACCAGTGGAACTGACTGTCTTCAGAAGTTCTGAATGCTCAATCACTGGAAGATTTTAAGAAAAGACTGGACAGCCATTTCTCAGAAATGGTATAGGGTTCACCCCAAGGTCCCTTCTAAGTATTATTCTGACACCTTTCCCAGGATTTCTACTCAGAGTTTGGCATCCTCAGTTTTCTTGCCTGAGCTGGGGATTGGACTAGAAGACCTCCAAGGTCCCTTTCAACTCTTGTTAAACACGTTTATTTTATGCTCTGGACTATTGACATTGAATGCATATAAACCCTGAAAAATATGTGGTAGCCCTGGGCAAAAGGAAGGCAGAAAAATCACTCTAGGTGTAGGGACAATGTAAAATATTAACACATGATAAATAGTGGAACAATTAAAAATAATAGCACAGAGTTTTATCTCTCTCTCTCTCCCTATTTCTCTCTCTCTCTCTCATACACACACACATACACACAAATACAGAGCACTTAACAGACAAGCATTTTGGAAGCAGCTCCTTTAAATTTCTCCAAGGCTGGAGTGGACTTCCCCTCCCCCTCTGTCAGCCCGTACTCCTTCTCACTTCAGGCACTTTAACTCACAAGCTGAAAGCAATACTTGCAGCGTCCATGCCTTTCTTCCTTTCCCCCAGGGAGTAAGAGGACATGGGGAATAGAAAGCTAGGAGAGCAATTGCAAGTGAGCAACTGGGTGACCAGGTTGGGGGTGTGCCCAGCCAGGGGTTGCCACGGGTTCAGCGACCCACACCAAATAAACGCTATCGTTTCGTCTGAGTAGGTGCAAACCGGTTGAATACCACTTCTGAATGAGATGCTACATAACCTTAAAAAGATTAGCTATGTGCTCAGCCCTAAAAGAATAAGAATAAGCTTTCTTGGGGGTGTCTCTCATTGGAGATCAAAGCCTCTGTACCCCCTAAATCTTTATGACTTATTTAATGTGGCTCCCAAGGATTTAGGACATGGCAACCCCATCAGGAGAGATACTCCAGGGGAGCCAGCTTCACTCCTGCTGGCCAGGGCTGCCTCCAAGAGCAACCAGCATGAAGTTTGATTCCTGATGGAGAGAATTCCATAACAACTGCTAAATGTTAAATGCCATGTGTAAATTATGTAAATTTACTTGCAGGGAAGTCTCCATTGGGTCACAGATAGAGGAAATTATACAGCAGGGCCTAGAAAATGGGGGCTAAGAAAGGGAACAATTGTCAATATATGGTAGAAGAAATATTTGGAATGGAATGGAGTAACAGGGTTGGAAGGTATTCTAGATCTTGGAGGTCTTCTAGTCCAACCTTAAGCAGCAAACCCTGCCAGGAAATGGTTGTTCAATTACTTCTTAAAAATGTCGTGTTGGAGCGTACACTTTTGAAGACAAGTTGTTCCACTGATTATTTGTTCTGTCAGGAAATTTCTTCTTAGTTTCCTTCCTTTATTAGTTTCTTTTCCTGCCTTCAGGTGCTTTGCAGAATAGCTGAATTCCCTCTTCTTTGTGGCAACCCCTGAGATACCAGAACACTACTATTGTATCACCCCTGGTCCTTCTTTTCATTAAACTAGACCTACCCAATGTCATGCCCCCATCGGAGTCTGAATCTGAGTGGGAAGACGAACAGCTGACAGCGCGGGAGAGTGGCTTCCCTGGCTGTGGAGGAAACTGGGGAAAGGCAAAGTAAGGCTGGGCAGAGCAGGGGAAAGATAGAACAAGGGAGAGGGGGTTCAGAGGAAGACCAAGGCCCACCTCCTCTTCATCCTAGCGCACGCAGGGAAGAATAGAAGAGAGCAATGTGGGTTGCGTGGTTTACAAGGGAGGAAAGGGCCCCGATTCCCTTCATAAGGCACACCTGGGGATGGAGTTTAAAGGAGAGGCAGTTGGGAGGGGCGTTTGTGAGGAACAAATGCTGAATTCATCTAGTGTTGTGAGTTTAGCCTGCATTACTAGCATTCGTCCTGTCTGTGTGAATTATTGCCATGTGTCTGTGTGTTTATCTGGAATTACTGGACTCATTATCTTGCCCTTTTGGAATGATTGATTGCAGTCATTCTGCTTACAGCGTTTGGACTGGAGTATCTGCAGTCAGTGGCTGTTGTAGGTTCGTGGGAGAGCTTTTCTTTAGGCTGGAGAGTAACCGGGATGTTGGGGGCAAAGTTGGAGCAAATAGGGACTCATACCTATTTTCTGGCTGTGTTGCCTTTGTGCCCCGCCCTGGGTCATCACACCCAATTCCAGCAACCCTTCTTTATGTTTTAGCTTCCATCCTGTAATCATCTCTGTTGCTCTTCTCTGCACTCTTTGTAGAGTCTCAACACCTTTTTTATATTGTGGTGACCAAAACTGGATGCAGTATTCCAATTGTGGCCTTACCAAGGCTTTATAAAGTGGTATTTACACTTCACGTGATCTTGATTCTATCCTTGATAATACAGCTTAGAACTGCAGTGATTTTTTTGTCAGCTGCAGCAACTGCTGGCTCATATTTAAATGATTGTCTACTACAGGCCTGTCAAACTGGCAGTGGGTGGGCTGGATATGTCACGCACAAGCCATGCTCATCCCGACTCCACAAAGGCAAAAAAAGTCACAATGCATCATGATATATCATGTGATGCAATCAAGTTTGATACCCGTAGTCCAAGATCCCTCTCACAGTTACTACTATTTCTAAATGTATTTTAAATATATTTCTACAATACATTTTTAAACAAAGAAAAAAATAGAATATCCCATCAAAGCACATGGCTGACTGATCATCAGGCTAATTAGGACACCATACACTGCCATTTTTAATGCAGATCAAGTAATGTTTGGATTGTGACAGTGGCCTTTTAGCTATCAGATCTAAGCTCTGTTTTATGGAAGAAGCTGAAATATAAGAACCTCAACATATACAGGTAGTCCTCAATTTACAACCACAATTGAGCCCAAAATGTATGTTGCTAAGTGAGAAATTGATTAAGTAATTTTTGCTGCATTTTATGACTTCTTGCCACGTTTGTTAACTGAATCACTGAAGTTGTTAAATTAGTAACAAGGTTCCGGATTCCTCATTGACTTTGCTTGTCAGAAGATCGGAAAAGGAGATCACATGAGTCCAGGACACTACAACTGTCATAAATGTGAGTCAACCGTCAAGCACCCGAATGTAAATCAGATGACCATGGGGATGCTGCAATGGTCAAAAGTGTGAAAAATGGTCTGAACTGAGAACTTCCTGTATTTTATTGATTCCCCTTTCATTCAGGAATCCAAGATGGCATACAAAGCATTTCCTGGGTAGCATGCTGTAATTTATAGGATAAATGTCCCCCAGACAGCCTCCTTACCTGCTGAGATACACTTTTTGCCTCTCAATAATCCATAATGTTTCGCCTCTGCCAACTCCTTGTAGGACAACTTGACATGGCTAACCTGCTGCAGGGATAACTTGCTGTGAGAGTGAGTGTGTGGGCACATTGTGTAGGGTTCACGGGCTGGTTATGGATGTGCGGGCTAGTGAGCAAACCGGTTGGCAAAGGGCATGAAGTACGCAGGCGGGTGAGTGGTAGAGCAGAGCGCAGGGGTGCTGGGTAGGTGAGCAAATTGGTGGGCAGAGTCCCCGTGTGTGCAGGCATGTGAGCAAGCAGGTGGGCAGAGCGTGCTAGGTTGGTGAGAGGATTGGCCACACTACTATCAGCAGCAGCAGCTGGAGACATAGCCACTCACATACCTGCTGGCCAGCTGGTGCTCAGATGGAGAATTGGCGAGAGTCATGGCAGGGCAGTTCCAAGACCACCCCTTACCCTGCCCAGCACCTCTGATACAACATTGGTGATGCAGGCACTACCCCTATTGCCACCAATGTATTGGGTTCTGGCAAAGGGGGGCAGGGGCAGCCATGGTGAGCAGGATGATGCCAGCAGTGAGATCAGGATTGTCGCATCAGAGGAAAGCAAACCAGCAAAATAGTAGGGCAAACAAGAAAAGGGATGCTTTGTGAGGGAAATAAACAGAAGAGATAAGTAAGGGTAGAAGCATGCCAATCCCGTCATCTTATTATAATTTCCAGATTGTGGCCAGCACAATTTCCCTCTCTTTAGAACATTCCCTCTCTCTAGAACAATCACAGACCACATAGTTCATTTTTGAGCTGACAAAAATTAAGCATGAAGTTATTAAAATGTGTAAAATATGATTAATTAGCAAAATGGTCTTTATTTCAAAAACCCAGTTACTTCTTAAGGTTTTTGTATTTTTTTTGGTCTTTTGGTACTTCTTAAAGAAAGGACCTTGTGAAACAACTCTGTTAAAATGCTGTCTAACTATAAATTGGAGGGGCGTCAAGATATTTAAATTTATACTGGAACAGTAGAGGTTGTTTAAAGAATCAGAACACACCATTACAGTTGATTGATTAAAGAGAGCTGGGTTCTGCATGAGGCAATCTAAGCTGTGATTGGTTGCCTTGCATGAAAAGGGGGAATTTCCTTGTTTCCCGCCTTTTTGCGCAGGGTGCTCTCATTGTTTTACCTCATGATGTTCCTGCTGTGTTGATTTTACCTCACCAGCTGCACAAATCCTTGACACAAATATCTTCCTTGTATCTTTTCCCACCTTCTTATACTCCTGTGAATTAGAGAGGTTTTTCTCTGAGTCTCTTCCATAAGAATTAACTGTAATGTGTTCGTCCAAATGGGATTATTCGCTTCATCACTGGAGGCTTTTAAGAAGAGACTGGACAGTAACTTGTCTCAAATGGTATAAGGTTGGACTAAAAGACTTCCAAGGCCCTTTCCAGATCTATTCTATTCTGGATGATATTGACTCTGAACTCTGTTTTTTTTCCAAAGTTTTTTTATTTTTTACACATCTCTTCATGTGAGCAATGTCATTCCAGATTACAATATTTATACATAATCATAGTTACACTTTCAACTTTCTTAATCAACATCAAATTATTATCTATTTGACTAATCTTTAGATAAATTTCCCTTTCATATTTCAATTCATTAATTCAATATCAAAATCATTTCATCCTCATATATATTTTCAATTCTTTATCCCTTTTATTTCAATTTTCAGCTTACCACCTATTTTATGTTACCTTATGTATTGTTATCATCTATAATTTTCTCAATACCAATATATAATTAGATAAGTCAATGAAAGAAAAAAAACAAGTAAAAGTAAGATTAATACATTTAGGATCCACATGGTATATCCCCCCATCTACAATATATCTATTCCAGAGATATTCATATAACCATTTCATATTTTTCTTTGTTTCCAAAATTTACTTATATAATTTTAATAAATTTTCATTCCCCTGTTTTTGATTATAATTCTTTCATTATAAATATTTTACCTTCCCATAATCCCTTCTAGTTCATTATATTTTTTATTTTCTCATATCCTTTGTATAATCACTTGTATTTTCTATTTCATGTATACCACAAAGAAATAAAATAAAATAAAAACAGAATTAATTTTCCCTTTTACTTCTCTTTGACCAATTTCAACCTATAGCATTTATATAACCCTAATTCACACTTTTTAAACATAATACCAGATTTTCACCCAAGTCATTATATTCTGTTTACCTAATATCATTTATATATATATATATATATATATATATATATATATATATATATATATATATATATATACTTTGTATTACAACACCCTGTTAAGCCCCAATTAAGGGAGAAAGCATACTGCTTTCTTTTCTGTCTTTCGGCTCATCACCAGAGACCATACCGACAGAAAGCTATTTGTTTCGTTGCCTTTTGTTTACATGTGTGTAAGGTTTTTAAGCTGATAATTTTTTATTTAAAAAAAAATTATCAGCTTAAAAACCTTACACACACACACACACATATATATATATATATGGATCTTTGGTTCTTCGGGTTTTCTCCCACGTAGAATTGGAAATATCTAGGCGACGTTTCGATGAAGTCTCATTCATCATCTTCAGGCTTGTGTCTTCGGCCTTGTGCTTCTCAGAGTAATGTGAGCTTGCAGCTGCTTCTTCCTTTTAACTACTAGTAGGGGTGTGACTTGATTGGTTGGGGGCTTGGCTGTGTTTTGATTGAGTGGGGGTGTGTTCTCATTGGTTGGGGGTTTGATGAGAACACACCCCCAGCCAATCAGAACACAGCCAACCCCCCAACCAATCAGAACACAGCCAAACCCCCAACCAATGAGAACACACCCCCACCCAATCAGAACACAGCCAAGCCCCCACCCAATCAAGTCACACCCCCACTAGTAGTTAAAAGGAAGAAGCAGCTGCAAGCTCACATTACTCTGAGAAGCACAAGGCCGAAGACACAAGCCTGAAGATGATGAATGAGACTTCATCGAAACGTCGCCTAGATCAGGGGTAGGGAACCTTGGCTCTTTTATCACTTATGGACTTCAACTCCCAGAATTCCTGAGTGAGCCATAAAAGGTTCCCCATCCCTGGCCTACTGGTTTTTCAGTTGTGGGGGAAATCAATTTTTGACTGGAATGGGACTGTTTAATATACAAATGTAGGACATATTCTTTATATATTCTTTATATGTCCTACATTTGTGTATCAAACAATCCCATTCCAGTCAAAAATTGATTTCCCCCACAACTGAAAAACCAGTAGGCCAGGGATGGGGAACCTTTTATGGCTCACTCAGGAATTCTGGGAGTTGAAGTCCATAAGTGATAAAAGAGCCAAGGTTCCCTACCCCTGGCCTAGATATTTCTAATTCTACGCGGGAGAAAACCCGAAGAACCAAAGATCCACATACAAATACCCGCGAAAACCTCCGAAAACAAATATATATACATATATATATTAATAACAATAGAACCCTCTTAATATCACTCACTCCATCTTTATTTTTCTCATCTATAATTATCTAATAATCTTAAGGTAGTTCCCAGTAAGTTATAAACTTCAAATCTCCCCAGTCTACATTTCTAATAAAACATACAAAGATACATTCCCATGTGGTGTCTCCCTTTTATGCTATTTCTAACCCTTATCTTTAAATCTCTTGGCCTTGTCATTTCTCTTAGTTTTAGCCAGCTTTCCTTTTACTAAGTTTTCCTAGCCTTTCCTCTTTATCCCTCTTTTTTCCTCTAATATTACATTTATTTCCATCTGCCAGTCCCCCATTGTTCCCCACCTTTCCTTTTCTCTTTTTTGAAATTTCTTTTTGTATAGCTTATTCTTCTTTTGCTTACTTTTGGGAATTTTTTCTCTTTTATTTATTATCTCTGTCGTCAATGTCTTAGTTTTAATTCATTTTGTGTCTCTTGGCAATGTCTCTGAATTTTCATGCCCATCTTGGCTGTTGTCCTCTTCTTTTGGCTCCTCCGCTCTAGAATTCCTTTGTTCTGCTATAAATTACATTACTTTTTCTGCCAGTGTGTCCAATAAACCCCTTCTTTCTTTTATCATTTCCTTCACAGTTTGCAGTTCCAACTTAAATTCTTTGCTTGCTTCTTCCATTTTTTAATCATGTTATTCTTTATTTTATTAAAGTTAATTGTAATCCTTGCCAAGAGACTCCGTTTATATTTCTTTTCCTTATTGGTCCTTCTGTTTCCTTTGCGCAGTCAACCCCCAGGAGTCCCAAGATATTGCCTTCCTTTGTCCTCTTGCTGCAATCTTCCCCTTTTTAAGTTTCTGGGGTTCTTGTTATGTTAAGTCTTTTATTTCATGTCTTTTCTCATTCACACATTTAACAGACCAGTAATTTTCCATAAAGTCATTCAGGAAAAAAATGCCTTGAACTATTAGATGGCGCTCTATATCGCTTCCACTTTTCAAAGTTCTTTCTCTCGTCCTTTTTTTTCAATTATATTAATGTTAACTTTCAAACATTTCAACTATTGGCTTTTTTAAAAAGTATAATCAATTCCAAACAAGTTCAGCATTTTATCCAATGCCTAATTAATGCCAGGTTCTGTTTATTATTCCCAATTCCATCCTTAATTTCGTTATAGCTCTTTTGTAGTCCAGATTTTTATTTAACTTATATTGTCCTCTTATTTTTTATTCACTGCTGTTGTACTCTCAAGAGAGGAATCTTTCTTTCTGCTTTTTGGGGTTATTAAAATAAAAGGTTCAGCTTCTCTTGTCTGGATACACACTGCTCACCACTTCACCTCTCCAGCATACACTTAGGTCCCGGTAGTTTCCCGTCTTCAGGGCAGCCATTAAAACTGCCACTTCTCCCTGTCTTCCAGGGGAGTATACCAAGCCAGGGAGGGGAGATGTGGGTCTCCTCAACCCAGTTGGCTGTCTCCCCCTCTTCCCCCATCCCTCCAAGATGGATCTGAAGGAATCTGGAATAAAATAACCCCAACATTTTATTGATTCCCTTTTCATTCAGGAACTCATGATGGCATACAAAGCTCTTCCTGAGTAGCATGCTGTAATTTACAGGGTAAATGTCTCCCAGACAGCCTACCTACCTACCGTGACATACTTTTTGCCTCTCGATATTCCATAGCTCATGGAAGGTGTCTTTATGTCTGACCTAACTCTGAATTATAACTTGTGGCTTTCCATCCAGCATCCTTCAGTCTTACACCAGATGTTTGGATTTGATGCCTTTTAAGTCAATCAAGTCGTTTCCTTTGCTGCTTTTAGGCCTAGGCCTGATAGGATTGTGCAAGGTTGCACAGATGGTTTCACACTTTAAGGCAGGACTGGAACTGAGCATTTCCCAGTCTCTAACCTGATGCCTTCAACACTACACCAACCTGGATCTTTTTTTGTGTGTGTGGATCCCCACAAAATCTACCCATTGAGCTGGTAGGGCTCCTCCCTGGTGTGAGTTCTTCCATGAACAACCAGGGAGCTCTTCTGACCAAAGCTTTTGCTGCATTTGCTGATATGGCTTTTCTCCAGTGTGGATCCCGCTGGGCATAGTCAGCTATGATCTACAATATCTGTGCTTTTCCCACAATATGCAGATCTGTGGATCTTTTCCACCACTGATATTCTTGGATGCTCAAGGACCATTGATATTCTTGGATGCTCAAGGACGTCAAAAATAACTCTGAATCCCTTCTTGGGTAGACTTTGATTCAAACTACTGTTTGCTTCCTCACAGAGTGAGGCCTACATTACTGTGGCTGTCCAAATGACCTTTTCCTTCCCACTGACTTCCATATATTTCCCTTTTCTTCTCAACTAGGAAATGATTCCCTTTGATATCTTGATATGTTTCTTCCACATACGCTATTTTGTCCAGCTCAAAACTCTTTTCCTGATTTTTTTCCCCCTTGTCTGTTACCTGCAGGGGAGGAAGAGTTTTGGAGTCCTCCAGAGGAACTAATAAAATTTTGATATATGTGAGTACACTCACACTTTTCGTAGAACGACGGGATTAGGTGAGTGGATGGATTAACTGGTGAAATGATCCCAAGGGCCTCAGTAAGAGTTAAAGGACCATATTTGCCCATGGAAGTCTACTACTCCAAATAAGAAATGATTTTCTTAAACAATGGTTCTTTAAAAAAAGTTGTCGGTTAAGCATGTTAATCCATGAATGGCACACCATCAGGGAATTCTGGGTTTGTTTGCTAGATATGGAATTAAAAACAAAATTCCTGAAGGTAACAGTGGCAGGTCAGTTCCAAATTGTTGCCAAGAAAAGAATATGCCTATACAATTACAAGGAGTCAACCTTAAGATGGAGACTTTTAAAAACTCTCAACACAGAGGAAAATGCAGTTTTAAAACATGAGCCATCAATGGAATGAAATCTGAGGAAGGACAGAATATGTGACATGTTTCAGCCTTCTTGCTTTTCTTTTACACCCTGGGGAAACCCAAACAGCCCTACTTGATTACAGTCTCTCCTCCACCTGTGCTCAGCTCACCTTTCAGCTGCTGCTTCCATCCTGGGAAGACCAGGAGGGCCTCCCTCCCTGCCTTCCCCCTCTCAGAGGAGAGCCAGAAGGGGAAGTTCTCCTGCTGTTGTTCTCCTCTCCTCCAAATCTTTTCTAGGAATTTACTGTTGAAATGATTACCAACACTTTGCTGTACCCTATTCTGCCGTCGTCTATTGTGGCCGTTGCTTATCTCTAGTGCACCATGTAGTGACATAAAGCTGAAAACCATGTTGTTCCATCTCTATCTAAGGCAGTTACAATATTTTTTTCATTGATTATGCACTATCAAGTCATTTTTCATCTAGTGATCACATCGATAGACTTTCTCTATGATGATTGTTCCTAACTTGTTCATTCATGCTTCCCAAGGATTCATTCATCACCACAGAAAGAGTTAAGAAGCGACAACTACACCAAGGGGGGAAAGGGGGGGGAGAGGAACTATTGCCAGCTTGCTAGCTTGATTCCATTAATAATGGAACATGCAACATTAATTCCCTATCTGTATTATTTTCCCCAGCGCCGAGTTAGCCAGTTCTGCTTAGCAACTCACACATTTGAATAATGGCTGCCTCAGGGAGACAAGGGAATTCAGGTAATTAAGAAAAGCAATCTCACTTAACAGCCATTGCAACATGCAACTGTAATTGCAAGGCCCATAATAGTTGTTTCTTGAGGACTACTATTATGCTGGCTGGGGAATTATGGGGCTTAAAATCTCGGTGAAACCAAAGTAGAAGATTTAAACTCCACATGTTGGTCCATAATCAACATACTATTGGAAGAATTATCCTTCTGGGTTCAGTTCCAAGGGGGAAAAAGACACTGGAAACATGGAGGCTGTTTAGTGTTTCCTGTTATGTAAGAAATGTATCCCATTGGCTGTCAAACTCCCAGGGGTGAGGGTCTTAGCTAACTTTGTAGGCTTTGTCTGGACTACATGGCCTCACCTGAGTGCTGGCTGATGCAATCTTCCCAGACCAGGTGATGAGAAGGGCAGAGGCTTTTGTTATGTAGAATACTCTGGCCTAGGCCTTAATGGCCCGCCCATTAACAAAGGTGGTGGTGAGCTTCTGCTTCTGAGGTGAGTTTCTGCTTTTGAGTTTCTACTTATCTTTTAGGGGAAATATTCTGCCTTTTTAATATTTCCTAGGATATTTCATTTTTCTAGGAGAGGGGTGGGTGATAACTTCCTACAATCCCTCTTTTTTTTTTTTTTCCAAAACATGTGTTTTGACAAAGGATTAAAAGGTGATCAGATCAGGGAGACTTGATGGGTGTTTTTAATTTTTCTGATGCAAAGGGGGAGGCATTGATAAAGAGGCAACAGAAAAGAATTCCTTCAGTGGTTCCCAAAAGCTTTCAACCATGAATGTCTAGCAGCCTGGGAAAAGTTCTTGATTTTTTTTACAGTATCCAATTTTTTATGCCAATTAATTTTCAGGTGTTTGATGTACTTTGTGAGCTTACAGTCAGGTTGTAAGGACAAGCCCCCTTCATTCTTCACAACCATGGTTTTCCTTTAAATTACAGGCTGCCCATTTCCAAGGTTAGGGTTACTAAACCTGCCCTAGCTCTTAGCTTCCAGGGTTTGTGAGGCCAAATTGAGGTTAGCCAGTGTGCAATCCAGGCTATTTAGTGTTTTTAAAATTACACACAATGAGCCCTGGGACTTCTACTCATGAGACCACCAGTGCAACATATCCTGCTTTACTGGGCAACTGGGCAGCATCATTTGTGAGTCACAAGTCAGGGCTTCGGGGTTTGGAGATCTCTTTTCTGATATCTCTCAAGTAAGGGAATTGCCTCAGGGGGATGCCCCCTCCTCATGGGATTAGCAGGGATTAGAGATGGTGTGTGTGTGCAGATAGCTTGCAGGCATGGTTTGAGGAGGAAGAAAGATAACACGTCAGTATTGCAGTTACTAAACAAATAAATCAATTTCAACAAAATGGAGACACAACACATGAGAAAGGGAAAAAAACTGGATTCACATGTTTCAGGAAAAATGAACAGGTAAAATCATTTAAACACACAGTAAATGCAAGGATGAAACTTTTCTTGTAAATGAACTTAAAAGCATTCGCTAATAACCTTGGGTTTTTCTTCAAAGCACAGACAGGAAAGAAAACTGAACTCTGTGCTTCATCCAGTCTACTTGGCCAGACTAAACTACATGAAGACATTTTCTTTTCCTTTCAGTGCTTCCAACTCTTTTCTTTAACAATTTAAAATTCATATCTGAAGGGATCAGAGACCCTTAATAGTTGCAATTAAAAGATAAGGAATCTTCAATATTTTATAAGGTATGGGAACAATGGTATAGTTGGATAGATCAGAGACAAATTAAGATAAATAATTATTAAATATAGAATATAGATAGAATAAGAATATAATTATGCACAAATTAATATTTGTAAATATCGCACAAATGATTGTTACACGATAAGCACCACAAACAGCTGTTATTGAATTATATATTTTTATGTTTTTAATGTAATAAAATTCAATAAAGTTTATTTTAAAAAATAGATGCAATTACCTCGAGGACACAAAGCTTTAAAAATACAGAGAGAGAGAGAGAGATCATTCCCACAATAAATCTCAGTTAAATTGGGGAAGGCACAAATCTTAAGGAACAAATCATGTCATTGCGTAGGAGACAAAGAAAGAGACCAAGAAACAAACAGAAAAAATCCCATGTGATACTGTTTTTATATTGCCCCTTTATTTTAAGTACCTTTATTTCGTCAAATTGGTCTTTCTGTGTCATCCCTCAGCAAAGCCCATTTTTTACATATCCTTTTAGATTTTCTTTTTCTTTCCTTTTCCCTACCAGCTAGGTCTGGCATCTGCCATTCATCCCAAACCTCCAATAACTCTCTGAGGGGGGTTCATTCAAGACCCTTGAACTACCGTTCCCCATGTTTCCCCTTCTGATGTGTGGTTTCACACTTTGGCTTCGTTGGGTCAGTCGACTATCAGTTTACAGACAAAAGGTGTCTGGGGGAGACTTCGGTTCCCTTTACAAAATATGTGCACTCCTCTCCAAGGGAACTCTCCGGCCATGGTTTCCAGACTGGGGGGGAAACAGTCTGTAAGGACTTACTATCCCCAAAAAAGACAGTCTGGGAGAACTTTCTACCCTCTGCAGACAAGTACTGGCACTCCCCTTCCGGCTCAGGTTCTCGGATTTAGAAGAGTTCAAGTCCAGGACGACTTGCTCCACTTCAGCAGGCAAATACTGGCCCTCCTCTTACTTCACAACTTCCTAGTTACCTAAATTCACAATTATGTAAAATCCTGGGGTTTGCTTTTGGGATACACTGGACAAAAAGCAACAAAATTTTCTTCCTTCCCTTCAATAATAACTGGCTTGGCTTTCTCCTTCCCTAACAAAAGGTCCTGTGCTCTGGCAAACCCCCCATGCTCTCCAGACTCTTGGTCTTTCTTCAGTTAAGAAATGCACAGGGGAAGTAAGATCCAGTTGTGTTAGTGAAAAGGGCCCTCTCACTCACACACATGCAAGCATACACACATTTCCCATACTTAAATTTAGAATTTAGAAGTATTTACCTTCCTTCCAAACAGCCTTTGAGCTCAACACTCAAAAACCTTTTAAAGCCTTTTTCCACATGGTCAAGGTCCAGAAAAACTCGCCCACAGACTCAATAGGTCTGCTTGCCGGCAAGGGAATTTTACCTGGGCCTGGTCCATTGGTTAGGTTAGCTTGGAGTCCCATCTGGGGTGCCAAATTGTTGGAAGAATTATCCTTCTGGCTTCAGTTCCAAGTTGGGAAAAAGACACTGGAAACATGGAGGCTGTTTGGAAAGATGGTTTATCCTTAGTTATATACCCTGTGTTAAGGTATATTACCTTAGTGTTTCCTGTTCCTGTGTAAGAAATCTATCCCATTGGCTATCAGATTCCCAGGGGTGGGGGTCTTAGCTAATTTTGTAGGCTTTGTCTGGACCACATGGCTTCACCTAAGTGCTGGTTGATGCAATCTTCCTGGGCCAGTGGTGAGATGGGCAGAGGCCTTAGTTATGTAGAATACTCTGGACTAGGCCTTAATAGTCCGCCCATTAACAAAGGTGGTAGTCAGCTTCTGCTTTTGAGTTTCTACTTCTCTTTTAGGGGAAATATTCTGCCTTTTTAATATTTCTTAGGATATTTCATTTTTCTAGGAGAAGGGTGGGTGCTAACTTCCTACAATACAATAGCACCATCCAAAATTCCTTTTTGAGGAATTCCACCAGAAAATGTCAGTTAGCCATTTTCCACTTTCCTTTTCTCTCCACCTATAATTTTAATCCTGAGAAAAGTTTGAATACAAAGAGTCAAGCCAGAATTCAGTCAATTTCTCATCTACACTTTGTGAATGGGAGATCACAAATGAAATTCAATCCTTCTCTAAACTCTTCAACTTTTGCCTCATGTGGATTTCCTTGTGTGCACTAAGAGGTGATTTATACTTGAAGTAAAGATCACAGACTGGATATTTGAAAGGTTTCCCCACGGTGAGTATTCTGGTGTATTAACAGGTAGGAATTCCGACTGAAACTTTTACCACAATCAGGACATTCAAAGGGTTTCTCTCCTGTATGAGTCCTCTGGTGTATTACCAGGTAGGAATTCTGACTGAAACATTTCCCACAATCAGGACATTCAAAGGGTTTCTCTCCTGTGTGTATCCTCTGGTGTCTCATGCAGTGAGAGTTCTCACTAAAACCTTTTCCACAGTCAGGACATTCAAAGGGTTTCTCTCCTGTGTGAGTTCTCTGGTGACTCACAAGGTTGGCATTCTGACTGAAACTTTTCCCACAGATAGGACATTCAAAGGGTTTTTCTCCTGTGTGAGTTCTCTGGTGTTTCATGAGGTGAGTATTTGTAATGAAACATTTCCCACAGTCAGGACATTCAAAGGGTTTCTCTCCTGTATGAGTCCTCTGGTGTATTACCAGGTAGGAATTCTGACTAAAACCTTTTCCACAGTCTGGACATTCAAATGGTTTCTCTCCTGTGTGAGTCCTCTGATGTTTCATGAGGTGGGAATTCTGACTGAAACTTTTCCCACAATCAGAACATTCAAACGGTTTCTCTCCTGTGTGAGTCCTCTGGTGTATTACCAGGCTGGAATTCTCAATGAAACTTTTCCCACAGATAGGACATTCAAAGGGTTTCTCTCCTGTGTGAATCCTCTGGTGTATTACCAGGTAGGAATTCTGACTGAAACTTTTCCCACAGATAGGACATTCAATGGGTTTTTCTCCTGTGTGAGTTCTCTGGTGTCTGATGAGGTCAGAATTCTGACTAAAGGCTTTTCTACAGTCAGGACATTCAAATGGTTTCTCTCCTGTGTGAGTAATCTGATGTCTCATGAGGTGGGAATTCTGACCAAAGCCTTTTCCACAGAGAGGACATTCAAACATTTTGTCTCCTGTGTGAGTCCTCTGGTGTATTACCAGGTAGGAATTCCGACTGAAACTTTTACCACAGATAGGACACTCAAAGTGTTTCTCTCCTGTGTGAATTCTCTGGTGACTCACAAGGTTGGCATTCTGACTGAAACTTTTCCCACAGATAGGACATTCAAAGGGTTTCTCTCCGGTGTGAGTCCTCTGGTGTATAATAAAGCGGGAATTTGTAATAAACCCTTTCCCACAATCTCGACATTTATAGGGTTTCTCCATGGAGTTAATCCTCTGATGTATTACCAGGCTGGAATTTTGACTGAAACTTCTCCCACTGTCAGGACATTGAAAGGGTTTTTCTCTTTTGAGAGTCCTCTGGTATATCACCAAATTGGAATTGCAATTGAAAGTTTTCCCACAATCAGGAAATTCAAAGAATTTTTCTCCTATGTGAGTCCTCTAGTGTATCACAAGGCTAGAATTTTGACTGAAACTTTTCCCACAGAAAGGACATCCCAATGGTTTTTTCCTGTGTGAATTCTCTGGTGTCTAAAATGGAAATTTCTAATGAAGCTTTTCCCACAATCTAGACACTCATACAGTTTCTCCCTGGAGTCAATCCACTGATGCATCACCAGACTGGAATTGAGACTGAAACTTTTTCCACTCAGGACATTCAAAGGGTTTCACACTCCTGTGTGAGTCCTCAGGTGCTTCACCAGGCTGGAATTCTCACTGAAACTTTTCCCACAGAAAGGATATTCAAATTTTTTTTTTCTCTATGTATCCTTTAGTGTCTCATGACCTGGGAACTTCTAATGAAACTTTTACACCATCTGCACAATGATACATTTTCTCCCTGCTGTGACTCCTCTGATGTATCACCATTTGCCATGCTCACTAAAGCATTTACCACATTGGGAGCACTTTTATTGTTTCCCTCTTCTGTGATTGCTTCCATGAACCACAAAGGAGGTGTTTTGACCAGTTTTTTGCTACATTGAGATAATTTGTATGGCTTTTCTCCTGTCTGGCTCCTCTTTTGCATAATCAGCTATGATTTGCAATCTGTACTTTTCCCACAATAGGGAAATCTATGGAGCTTTTCCACAACTGATATTCTTGTGGTCAAAAATATGGACAATACTTTGTTTAGTGATGAAAAATTCAAGCTGTTTTCTTCCTCACAGGTTGTGGCCTGCATTCCTGTCTGTTCTATGTGGCTTTACTATTGACAGTTTCTGCCCCATAACTTCCAGATATTTCCCTCTTTTGCTGAATGAAAAATAATCTCCCTTGACTTCATGTAATGTATCCTTGAGTTCTGCATAATCTGCTTATTCAAGCTTGAAATATTTCTTGATTTTATCTCTTTTGTCTAACAGTTGTTTGAGGAGGATGAGAATTGTGTGTTTTTATGAAGGAAATGGAAAATATTTTGATTTCTAGCTTGATCTTCTTCTTTTTTCAATGTTGCTTGCTATTTACAGTTGTCCAGATGCTCTTATTGTCATCCTCTGTCTGTAAGATTCAAAAAAAAGTGTAGCTTTAATGGTTTATAACAGGGGTTGCCAACCTTTTGAACCTCAGGGACCACCAAACTCATAATTTTAGATCCCAGGGACCACTAACTGGTTCTGTGGGTGTGGCTTAATTTGTGGGTGTGGCTTGCTGGTTATGTGACTGGCTGGTCATGGCTTGTATGCAAATATTATAAATATTTATATAAATATTGAATTTTTTATTTAAAAAAGAGCAACTTTTACCCAAAATCAGGCAAAGCAGGCAGGGCGATTGAGTTGCTCACAGAATCACAGATTCATTCAGAAATCTATCTATCTGCCATTGGCTAGCTCAGTCTGTCACATAAAATTTGCTTGCAAGCAAACTCACAAAATTAATTCACAACATATCATGTATGTAAATATTGAATTTTTCATTTAAAAAAAGAGCAACTTTTACCCAAAATCAGGCAAAGCAGGCAGGCAGATTGAGTTGCTCACAGAATCATTCAGTGATCTATCTGCTATCTGTTAGTTCAGTCTCTCAAATTTGCAGTGCGTCTGCACTGAATCTGCTTGCAAGCAAACCTTCAGTCCTAAGGGAAGTTCGGCTGTACTTAAAAGTAGAGCTGAAGATCTAAAGACTAACTAGAAAGCAAGAAATCCAACCATTTCCTGCTTCCTAGTTAATCTAAATCACCCGGCACAGCAGAACAGATGATGGTCGGAAAAAGGAAAAATAGAAATTTAACAGGCAAGTTAACCAGATAAGGAGTGAGTGGGCGGGGAGGGTTCCCGTGGGTCGTGTGGGCAGCTCAGCCTTGTGTTTCTGCACAGCCTGGATTAATTGTTTTGGGGGGGGTGCTCTGGGGGTGAGATTTCTCTGAGGCCCACCAAAATTTTCTCACAGCCCACCGGTTGACGACCGCTGGTTTATAAAATTGTTAGAGATGATGTAAAAAAAGAAAAAAGTATATATTACAATGAAAAAGCAAACATGCCCCAATGCTACCATGTTTTCCTGAAAATAAGACCCACCCCGAAAATAAGCCCGAGCCTGATTTTTGGAGTGGGCCTAATATTAGCCCTACCCCAAAAATAAGCCTGGGAGTATGGGTGTTGCCAGCATGAAAGGTGGCGAGTATACGGGAGAGGGGAGGAAGACAGTGTCCAGCTGCAGCTGAAACCAGCTGGCCCCTTGGGGCAGTGCAACAACTAGTAATTCCGAGCATGGAGACATGTGTTGTATCTCCTTTGTAGAAGGGAGGGCGAAAAAAAAGGCCTGTTCTGATCATACTGTTGCAGCACATCACGGAATGGTAGGAGAAGATAAAGCCTCTTGATTCCTATGTCTCTTCACTTTTTACTAAGTGTAAAGGTGTGTGTGTGTGTGTTTGTATAGCGGAGGGTCAGGTTGGATGGAGGCAAGGGCTCTGAGAAGAGAGGGGAGTGAGAGCGAAGGCGTGGCATTAACCAGGCGGGAGCTGGGAAAGGTTTCCTGGGCGCCACACACAGCTCTGTCCTCCGCCTTCCTTGCTGGGTTCCACAGCTGAGGGATTTTTTATTTATTTATTTATTTATTTTGTTATTTATATACCGCCCCTCTCCCGAAGGACTCAGGGCGGTGCACAGCCAACCACAAACCCCATTATAATATACAAAAGTTAAAAATAGATTAAATAATTTAGGCTGTCTAAAATTATACCCTCCCCCAATAAGTTAATTAAAACCCAAATTTTAAAAACCCGATTAAAACGCAAAAACTAAAATTAAAAATCCCATGCCAGCCTAGGCTGGCCTGCTCAAAGAGCCAGGTTTTTAATGCACGTCTGAAAGCTCTCAGATCCGTATTTGTGCGTATTTCTGGAGGCAGACCATTCCAGAGGGCGGGGCCCCCCACAGAGAAGGCCCTACTCCTAGGGGCCGCCAGACGACACATAGAAGCCAACGGCACCCGGAGAAGGCCCTCCCTGTGGGAATGCACAGGTCGGTGGGAGATTACCGGCAGAACACGGTCCTGCAAATAACCTGGTCCAATGCCATGGATCGCTTTAAAGGTCAAAACCAGAACCTTAAAGCGAACCCGGAAAACCACCGGCAACCAATGCAGCTCGCACAGGAGAGGCATCACATGGGAGCTTCGTGACGCCCCCACAACCACCCGCGCGGCCGCATTTTGTACCAGTTGGAATCTCCAGGTGCTCCCCACAGGGAGCCCCATGTAGAGAGCATTATAGTAATCCAGGCGAGAGGTGACAAGGGCGTGAGTGACCATACGTAAGGCGTCCTGATCCAGAAAGGGCCGCTACTGGTGAATCAGGCAAACCTGATAAAAAGCCCCCCTGGAGACAGCCGTAATATGGTCTTCTAAAGACAGCCGTGCATTCAGGAGGACACCCAAATTGTGAGCCCTCTCTGTGAGGGGATAAGATATCTCCCCCAATAGCCAGCGATGGAGTCAGCTGACTATATCGGGGCGCTGGAAACCACAGCCACTCAGTCTTGGAAGGGTTGAGCCGGAGCCTGTTCCCGCCCATCCAAATCCGCACGGCCTCCAGGCACCGGGACATAGCCTCCACAGCATCGTTGGGGTGGCTTGGGGTGGAGATGTAAAGCTGGGTATCATCCGCATACAGTTGACACCGCACCCCAAAACCACGGATGATCTCCCCCAACGGCTTCACATTAATGTTGAACAAAAGAGGGGAGAGGACCGACCCCTATGGCATCCTACAAATGAGGGGCCTAGAGGTGGACCTCTCCCCCCCCCGTCAACACAAATTGCGAGCGGTTGGAAAGGAGGAGAACCATCGCAGGATGATGGAACAACCCGCACGGAGTTGGCAGCATGACTTTTGCCCGTCTCTTTCTGGGTGTGGCACTTCCCCTTGTTGCTTCCCGAAGCCAGCAGCTCCGCAGCCAGCTGCTTTCTTTTTCCCTTTTTTTTCCTCATGGGAGACTCACAGGAGGCTTGCATGGTGGCACCAGCAGTTGGTAAAGGCAGAAACATGGGGGAGGCAGAGGCAATCCCAACGCACTGCCCCACCATCTCTCAGCTTGACTGTGACTGTGCCGAACAAGCACAGCATAGGGTATCTGGATTGCCTGCCTACCTCATGCCTCTTCCTGCTGCTGTTGCTGTCACGCAAGCCTCCCGTGAACCTCCCATGAGCCAGGCAGCCGTACAGCATGTCCAGATCGCCTGCCTTGTCCCCTCCCCCCACCTCTTACTCCACACTCAGAATTAAAGATATTTGCACTGTCCCAAGGCGGCCGAGACATGCTGAGAGCTTGGCACGTTGCAGCCATGGGAGAACATACAATGTGATGGAGAGGGCGGGGCCAGTGTTAGTGCTTAAAAAAAATAAGACCTCCCCCAAAATAAGCCCAAGTGTTTATTTTCAAGCCCCCCAAAAAATATAAGACCAGGTCTTATTTTCTAGAAATATGAATACTCTCTTTCCTTATTTATGATTCATTTGACACATGGAAAACTACTGACATACATATTCAAATAACCATTCAATCAAATTCAGTTGTTTAGTTGGGTCAATCACAAGTTCTTAGCAAAGCAAAGGACTAGCATCAATTATATATTGAAGTGCTGGGGACAGGTTGCAGACATATATGCCTACAGAGAGAAATACAGATATACCCACCTACATATGTATTCATGGAGAAAATCTATGTCTTTCAAAGTTGACAATATATCCCAAAATGGTTACAGTCAAACCTTCTGAGCTAAATTTAGAGATGTGGGGGCTTTAACTGATAGAATGTTGCTGAAAGCCTCTGCAAGATTTGAAGCACCACTTTTGTTCATGGAAATCCTCAGCAGCAAATAAGAGCAGAAAACACTGTACACAACTACTCTGGTGAAATCCCCCCTCAAGTAATCCACACTTAACCTACTACAATTAGAACTGATATCTGTGTTACTAAGTAGGCCAATCATTAAACAATGACTTGATTCAGAAATCTGATGCAGTTCCAATCTTCAAAAAAAAGGGGGGAAGGGATGTATTCACAAAACCACAGACAAACGAGACTGACATCAATGCCTGAGAAGATCCTGAAAAAGATAACCAAGCAACAGCTCTACAAACACCTAGAATCAAGCAAACTTATAATCAGAAGTCAACACGGGTTTGTTGAAAAAAGGTCATGCCAAACAAATCTTATTTCATTCTTTGAGAAAGTGACTAAATTAGTAGATCAGCAAAATGCTGTGGACACTGGAATTTCAGTAAGGCATTTGATAAAGTAGATCACAATTTACTTCTTGGTAAATGAAGAAAATGTGGGATAAATAGCATCACCATCGGATGAATTTGTAACTGTCAATGGAATTACATCTATATAAAGGAAAGTAAGCAGTGGGTACTCCAAGGCTCTATCTTAGGCCCAGTATTCTTCAGTATTTTCATAAAAAATTTCAATGACTGAATAGAAGGGGAACTCAAATTTGGAAATGACACTAAGCTGGCAGGAATAGCCAACACCCCAAAAGACAAACTCAAGATACAGAAGAATCTCGAAAGATTTGAACACTGGATCCTGTCCAACAAAATGAAAATTCAATGGAGAAAAAAATAGGTTTTACACGTAGCCAAGAAAAACCAAATGACAAGGTACAGAATAGGTACAACCTGGCTCAATAGCAGTAACTGTGAGATGGATCTTGAAGTCCTAGTGGACTTCAACAATGTGATGCAGTGGCCAAAAAACCTAATGCAATTCTAGGCTGCCTTAACAGAGGCTTAGAATCAAGATCACATCGAGGGCGAGTACCAAATTATAATGGTTTGGTAAGATCCCACTTGGAATACTGCTACCAGGTTTGATTGCTATAATATTAAGGAAAAAAAGATTTTGAGACTCTATAAAGAGCACAGAGAAGAGCAGCAAGGATGATGAGGGGGTTGGAGGTTAAACTGTATAAAGAAGGGTTGCAGGAATTGGGTATGTCTAGTCTAGCGAAAGAAAGAACTAGGAGTGACATGATAGCAGTCTTCCAATATTTGAGGGGTCAAGAAGGGAGTCAACTTATTTTGCAACGCACCAGAAGGCAACATAAGAAGCAGTGGATGGAAACTAATCAAGAAGAGAAGCAGCCTAGAACTAAGGAGAAATTTCCTGACACCGAGAACAATTAACCAGTGGGACGGTTTACCTTCAGAAGTTATGGGGGCTCCATCACTGGTGGCTTTTAAACACACAGGAGAGACATTTGTCTGAACTAGTACTGGGTCTCCTGCTTGAGGAGGGCGGATCTGCAAGGTTCCTTCCACCCTGTTACAAAACTCCAGTGATGGGAGCCCCCATAACCTCTGGAGGGAGGCCATTCCCAAGGATCCACCTTCACCTGAAAGAGATTTTTTAAATCTTTCCCCCAGCAGAAAATTGCAGCCACCAGTTTCACAGCGTGCAGCCCCAGCGGGTTCCGATCTGGGGAGGGAAGGAACCTGCAGCAGCAGCAGCAACTGATACGCTTCAGCCCAGTTGCTTCTCTGCTTCCAGGCGGTGGAGGGAACCGAACAGCCCAACTTGCTCCCCGACTCTCCTCCCACCTGCTGCCCCCAACTCACCTGCCAACTGCTGCGTCGACCCTGGGATGACACTCGGCCAACCACCTTCCTCCCATGAATCATCCAAAAGAGGAAGTTCCTCTGCGCTTCTCCTCTCATACCATCCTTTCTAGCAATATGGTACTCGATGGTTTTAACTCCTTTATTCTGTATTGTGCACTTTTCAGGCACATGTTGCCTACCTGATCGCCGTCTCCAGATAAGAGGCAGAAAAGAACGCTTGTGCCGTGCGTTTGCAAGATGTTTTCACTGATTAAATGCTATCAAGTCAATTTTGACTTCTAGCAACCGATCATTGCAACTGAACCAAGTGAAATAGCGAAATGTGAGGCTACTTAGCTTACAAAGATTAGCTAAGTGCTGAGCCCCAAAAGTTAAGGAAGGTTTTACAGAATTATGCTATCAGTTTTCTTAGGGGGTGACTGACTCTCAGTGGAGATCAAAACCTCTCTAATCCCAAAACTTTTTGTGACTGATTTCCTCTGGTTCCCAAGGATTAGGGCATGGGAACACCATCAGGTAGACCAGGGGTGGGATTCAAATGTTTTAACAACCGGTTCTGTGGGCATGGCTTAGGTGGTGGGCATGGCTTGGTCATGTGACTGGGTGGACATGGCTTGGTGGTCATGTTATTGGCTGGGTGTGGCCAACTCAATATCACTCACAACCTCGCCTGGCCTCTCATGAGTGTGGGGATGCTACAATAGTCCTAAGTGTGAAAAATGGTCGTAAGTCACTTTTTTCAGTGCCATTGTAACTTTGAATGGTCACTCCGCACAAGCAAAGTACCAGCAAAGGAGGGAAAAAAACTTCAGAGACGTTCCTGAGTCAGGAAGTCTAGTCCTGCCAAGAATGTAATAAGGGTTAATTGAGAGGCAGTTTCTGTAAGCAACACCAGAATGTTACCTTCCTGCCTTTCTTACACTATTAGGCCAGTAATTTCTTCTAACAACCAGTTCTCCGAACTGCTTAGAATGTTAATAACAGGTTCTAGTGAATAGGTGCGAACTGGTAGAATCCCATCCGTGAGGTAGACACGCTAATAAGGGAGCCAGCTTCACTCCTGCTGGCCAGAGCTGCATCCAAAATCATCCAGCGTGAAGCTACATTCCTGTAGGATGGAAATTTTCTATTTGCTAAATGCTAAATGCCATGTGCTTCTGTAAATTGGCCTACATGGAAGTCTCCATTAGGTCAGGGGTAGGATTTAACCAGTGTTACTACCAGTTCTGTAACTATGTTTTCCACATAACGAAGTGAGCTCCCATTACTTGTCCCAGCTTCTGCCAACCTAGCAGTTTGAAAGCATGTAAAAATGCAAGTAGAAAAATAGGGACCACTTTAGTGGGAAGGTAACAGTGTTCCGTGCACCTTCGGTGTTTAATCATGCTGGCCACATAACCACGGAGACGGCTTCGGACAGCGCTGGTTCTTCGGTTTTGTAACAGAGATGAGCATTGACCCCTAGAGCCGAAAATGACTAGCATATATGTGCAAGGGGAACCTTTACCTTTACCTAAGAGATGATTACATCTCTACATCCTAAACTATTACGAGTGATTTCCTGTGGCTCCCAAGGATTTAGGACATGGGAACACCAACAGGCCAGAAACCCCAAGGGATCAAACTTCATTCATGCAAGCCAGACTGCATCCAAGCGTGCCCAAGTGTCTATTTTATTGCTGAAGGAAGAAATTTTAAGTCTGTCAAATGCTAAATGCCATGTGCTTCTGTAAATTGTCTTGCAGAGGAGTCTCCGTTAGGACAAAGCTGGAGAGAACATACGGAGCAGACTAGAAAAAGGAGGCTTGGAAAGTGGAGGTGACTGCCTATGTATGACAAGAGAAACATAAACTTCCCAAAGTGTATTATATTCTTTCTAAGAATGATCTGAGGCAGGCATTGATCAACGAAAGATGTTTATTATAACAAAGAAACAGGTTACCCTAGTCTGCCGATACGTTGCTGAATTGGCCAGCTGACAGGTAACAACTGATGCTGTCTGACAGCTTCCTTTTATAGTTCGCTGACAGGCTGCTCAGCCAATCAGAACAAACAAAACTCCCGCTCAAAATGCGGACCAACAAATAGAACTTCTATAGAACACAATACTCCTTTCCCCCAGCTAGGAGCATGCGTAATCATTTAAATAGGTGGGGCGTCGTCTCTCTCTCACTCCAACCTGCACAGTTCAGACTTTGCAGCTGGTTGGAATGGATCAGCTGTCACTAAATGCTCCGGACGTGGCAGCGCTGGACTTCGCGCTAAAGATGAGCCGGACACTGATTAAGGAGAGATTCAACCTAAGGAGAAATTTTCTGACAGTGGGAACAATTGGTCAACGGAACAGCTTGCCTTTGGAAGTTGTAAGAGCTTCATCACTGAGGGATTTCAAGAAGAGATTGGACTGTCATTTGTTTGAAATGATGTGGTGTCTTGCTTGAGCGGAGGGGTTGGACTAGATGACCTACAAGGCAGTGGTGGTATTCGGCCAATTTGGCCTCGTTCTGGCAAGCCAGTAGAAGCAATGAGCAGCTGAGACTGAACCAGTTCTCTTCGCTGCTCTGCTGTTAGGCCCACCTGCCCGCTCGGGTTCCCAAAGTCACTTTTATCTGCTGAATTTGAAGCGTAGCTGCTTTGCGCGGCACAGAATAGTGCTGCATGGCAACTACTGAAGCAACCGGGACCATGCAGGCTTGCAGGAGGTGAGTAAGAACGTCTCTGTGCCTGCACAAACACCTCAGCAGCTGCATAAAGTGAATGTTTGGCGTGCGCATGCATGCAAAGTGTGTGCACGTGTGCAAAATGCACCCAAGCCATGCCCACCGAACCGGTGGCAACAATACTTGAATCCCACCACTGCTACAAGGTCCCTTCCAACTCTGTTAATCTGTCTTCAGCTCTTCAAGTCAGATAGATCCTCTGTGATGGTATGATTTTTCAAAAGCTTACAAATCCACTGGCACACCCAATGGCTGCTTTAGAGGTTGTAATGTTAAAAGGAAAATCGTAGCTTAGTTGTCCAGTTTGAAACGTCCTAACTTCCTTCTCTAAGACTGGCAGTGATGGAGAAAAACATCCCTGAATCTGAAAAGAATGCCAATAAAAACAGATCCAATTTAGCCATTCTAATTTTTTAACTGTGCTTAATGAAATGTCATTCATTCATAGAATGTAGGATTGGAGCAGATAGCAATGCAACAAATAAATTAAGAGTCAGAAACCTAATTGCAGCTCATATCATCAGAGTCACAGAATGCATGGGCTGATGTACGACTGAAACTGAAATTCTAAATTCATAATGAGGGAAGAGAAGCTGAGGAAGACAGATTGGTCATAGAGATACAGAATGCACAAAAAAGGGATTACAAGTTAACAATTGTAGTGCGTTAGAAACCCATTGTATGTGTGAAGTCCTCATCACTGACAGAGTTGGGAAATGAACTTTACATAACATTATTAAATTCATTTATTATTAAACTTAATTGCTGCCCATCTGAGTTTGAGGCACCTCTGAGCATCTTGCGACTCTTGCCTTGCCCTAATGTTCATAGCAACACTTCACAATACCCACTTTTTACATTCCAAATGCTTCTGGTAATTCTAACATAATGCATTTTGAAAAATAAGACATTTTCTATTGTACGTTTTTTTTCCTCATGTTAAGGTAGCAAAACAGGTTTGTCCCTCTTCTGCGTTATCAGTGTGGCCACTGTGGCAAAATAGCAGCCGTTTCCATAAGTAATAATTCCACAATAATAATTATATAACAATTCATTTATTAAACTTAATTGCTGGCCATTTCAGGGTTTGAGGCAACTCTCAGCGTCTTGCCTTGCCCTAATGTTCATAGCAACACTGTCAATACCCATTTTTTATATGTCAAATGCTTCTGATAATTCTAACAAAATGCATTTTGAAAAATGAGACATTTTCTATTGTACATTTTTCCCCTCATGTTAAGGTAGCAAAACAGAGAGGTTTGTCCCTCTTCTGCATTATCAATGTGGACAGTGTGACAAAATGGCAGCCGTTTCCCCAAGTCCACTGCATGACCCAATGACGAATCCAGGGCCCACTGAAAATGGTGGCTGCTTCCAGGACACAGTCATGAGGCCCAAGGATGCGTGTCCTTCCCTCCTTCCCCAACATGAGGATCAGAGATCTTCCAAAGGTAAGGAGGAGGAGGGTATGAGGCCTGGCGGGGTGGCAATCAGGCCTGAGGACTGCAGAGACCCAGCGGGAGTGGCGAAAATCCTGGGGCGGGGGGGTTGGGGAGCTGAGGAAAGGGGCAGGGATGGGAAACAGAACACAGGGTGTCTTGGAGCGTGGGAAGCCCCAGAAATGCCTGTGATAGGCAAGCCTGGCCCTGCTCTAGGCCTCTAAGAGTTTTCCCCACTCCTGTGATAGCCAGTACTCTGCTTAGCAACTCGCACATTCAATTAATGGCTGTCTCAGGGAAAGCGGGGAAATTCAGGTAGTTAAGGAAAGCTGTCTCACTTAACAGTCTTTGCAACATGCAACCATAATTGCAAGGCCCATAACAGTTGTATCTTGAGGATTACTTTTATGCTGACTGGGGAATTCGGGGGCTCAAAATCTGGGCGAAATGAAGGTAGAAAACTGAAACTCCACATGTGGGAATTACATAATCAACATACAAAGAAGCTCCACCCAAAATTCCTTTTTGAGGAATTCCACAACTTCTGGAAAAGGAAATATCCAGAAGCTTCTGCTGATAACGAGAAACTAGTAGTTAGCCATTTTCCATTTCCCTTTTCTCTCCAACTAGTTTACTCCTAAGAAATGTTTGAGTAAAATGAATCAGGCCAAAGTTTAAACAATTGATTTATCACCTACAGTTTTTTTTTTAATTTACTTATATATTTTCTCTTTACATACAATAAGTGCTTAGTGAACAGTGTACTGTCTGAGTCAGTTTGCTTACATAGTAATATTTTTAACTTCCTAATTTCTACCTCTATTATCCAAACATTGATAAAACTAGTCCCAAGTTCAAAAATGTTTTTTTTCTTTTTCTTTTATCTTCAGTGTTAGTCTATCCATTTCTGCACAATATATTTTTAATTATATCTTCTTCTATAGCTGTTTCTCATTTTTCCAGTATTGTGCAAATACAATTTTTGTTGCTGTCAAGACATGTAATATTAAATAAATATTCCCTTTCTCATATTTTTCTGGTATTATGCCTAACAAAAATAGTTCTGGCTAATAATTTATATGCTGCCTTAACATTTTTTCTAACCATGTATGCACTTTCATCCAAAAAACTTTTGCCTTTGAACACATCCACCATACGTGATGATATGTGCCCAGTATTTGATTACAATTCCAACATTTGGTGGGCATGTTTTTAAACTTTTTTGTTAGCCTTGCTTGTAGTAAATGCCGCCTATAGAACATTTTATACAGATTTTCCTTATACGTAGTTGCCACCCTCAATTCATAGTTTCTTTCCCAGAGTTTTTGTCAATTGTTCTTTTAAAAGTCATATATCTTAACATCTTTCTTATATTTTGATTGCATTTGCATAAGTGGCCACCATCATAAACATGCTGTTTCTGTAGTTCTTGTTTAGTTTCTGGTTCCCCTTCCACATTCCAAATATCTTTATATGTTAATTTTTTTCAAGATTTATTAGATTTGAGTAAACAAATGCTTCCATTTTCAAACACAGTTCAATCAATTTGTCACCTACACTTTCAATGGGAGATCACAAATGAAATTCAAGTATTCTCTAAATTCATCTATTTTTCCTCATATGGATTACCTTGTGTGCAATAAGGGATGATTTATGCTTAAAATAACGTCCACAGTCTGGACATTTCAAAGATTTCTCCATGGTGTGAACAATTTGGTGTCTCATAAGATGGGAATTTTGACTGAAACTTTTCCCACAGTCAGGACATTCAAAGGGTTTCTCTCCTGTGTGAGTCCTTTGGTGTATCACCAGGTTGGAATTATCACTAAAACCTTTCCCACAAACAGGACATTCACAGGGTTTCTCTCCTGTATGAGTCCTCTGGTGTATTACCAGATGGGAATTTTGTCTGAAACATTTCCCACAATCACAACATTCAAAGGGTTTCTCTCCCGTGTGAGTCCTCTGGTGTTTCACCAGGTTGGAATTGTCACTAAAACTTTTCTCACAGATAGGACATTCAAAGGGTTTATCGCCTGTGTGAGTCCTCTGGTGTTTCACAAGGCTGGAATTATCACTAAAACTTTTCCCACAAATAGGACATTCAAAGGGTTTCTCTCCTGTATGAGTCCTCTGGCATATCACCATGTTGGAATTCTGATTGAAACTTTCCACATAGATAGGACATTCAAAGGGTTTCCCTCCTGTGTGAGTCCACTGGTGTTTCACCAGGCTGGAATTACCACTAAAACTTTTCCCACAAATAGGACATTCAAAGGGTTTCTCTCCTGTATGAGTCCTCTGGTGCCTCATAAGATGGGAATTTTGACTGAAACTTTTCCCACAGTCAGGACATTCAAAGGGTTTCTCCCCTGTGTGAATCCTTTGGTGTATCACCAGGTTGGAATTATCACTAAAACTTTTCCCACAAACAGGACATTCACAGGGTTTCTCTCCTGTATGAGTTCTCCGGTGTATTACCAGATGGGAATTTTGTCTGAAACATTTCCCACAATCAGGACATTCAAAGGGTTTCTCTCCTGTGTGAGTCCTCTGGTGTTTCACCAGGTTGGAACTGTCACTAAAACTTTTCTCACAGATAGGACATTCAAAGAGTTTATCTCTTGTGTGAGTCCTCTGGTGTATCATCATGTTGGAATTCTGATTGAAACTTTCCACATAGATAGGACATTCAAAGGGTTTCTCTCCTGTGTGCGTGCTCTTGTGTCTGAAGAAGTGGGATTTTTTAATAAAACATTTCTCACAATTTTGACACTCATAGGGTTTCTCCTGCAGTGAATCCTCTGATGTATTACCAGGCTGGAATTATGACTGGAACTTCTCCCAGTCAGGACATTGAAAGGGTTTTCTCCTTTTGATTCTTCTGATGTATCACCAAGTTGGAATTACACCTGAAAGTTTTGCAACAATCAGGATATTCAAAGCATTTCTCTCCTATGAGAGTCTTCTGGTATATCACCAGACTGGAATTTTGACTTTCCCATAATCAGGACATTCAAAGGGTTTCTTTTTGTGTGAGTTCTCTGGTGTCTCATGAAATGAAAATTTCTAATAAAGCTTTTCCCACTATCTAGACACTCATACAGTTTCTCCCTGGAGTCAATCTATTGATGTATCACCAGACTGGAATTTTGACAATGCCTTGTTCAGTGGTGGTTTCATTCAAGCCATTTTCTTCCTCACAGGAAGAGGCCTATATTACTGTCTGCTCCACACAGCTTTACTATTCACCTTTTCCTCCAACTGACTTCTAGATATGCTGAATGAAAAATAATCTCCCTTGACTTTTCATGTAACGTATCCTTAAGTTGTGCACAATCTGCTTATTCTGGCTTGAAATCTTTTTTAATTTTGTCTTTTGTCTAACAACTTCCGGAGGAGGAGGAGGAAGAGAATTGTGTGGTTTTCTGAATGAAATGGAAAATATTTTGATTTCTGGCTTGATTTACTTCCCTTTTCAACATTGCTTGTATTTGGAGTTGTCCTGAGTGCTCTTATTGCCATCTTCTTTGTCTGTAAGATTCAAAGAAAAGTGTAACATTAATTGTTTATAAAATGTTTAGAGATGATGTGAAAAAAGAAAATATTACAATGAAAAAGCAAACATGCCACAATACTAAAATAATCTCTTACTTACCTTGTTTATGATTCATTTGGCACATGGAAGACTACTGAGGTACTATTGATGTTCAAATATGCATTCAATCAAATTCAGTTGTTTAATTGGGTCAATCACAAATTCTTAGCAACACAAAGGACTATCATCAATTATAACTTGAAGTGCTGGGGATAGATTATTTAATTGCAGACATATCCCTACAGAGAGAAATACTGATATTCCCTACTTACACATGTACTCATGGAGAAAATCTGTGTCTTTCGAAGCTGACAATATGTGCCAAAATGATTTCAGTCAAATCTTCTGAGCTAAATTTAGAGATGTGGGGGCTTTAACTGATGAAATTGTGAGAAGTGAAAATTATTTGTGTAAAGAAAGAAGCAAAAGTATCTCTTTTATATTCATAGAAATATTCATATTTCTCTTCTGCATATTTCTCTTCTGTATAACCTGAGAAGCCCCTGGTGAAATACTGTATTAACTAAGAAACTGCTAACAGGGCAAAATCCACTAAGAATAGTCCATATAAGGACAGTTGTCATGCCAACCCAGCTAACAACGTAAGCTGTCCTGATATTCCTAGAAAAGGATACCAGTTAGTGCATACAATGTCAGGATGTAGCTGTCAGGGCTCCAACAAATCCCCCTCATTTAAAGAAAAAATCTCTAGCCGCATCTCAGAAAAAGTAAATTGGTTTAATAGAAATTGCCATGTTGGTATGTGGCTGGGTGCAGCTGGTACTAAATCACATCATACATTTCCCCCTTGACCCTGATCTTTCCCCCACCCCCCTGGATATGACTTCTCCAATAGGACACATCAGTCTCTAAAAGTCATCCATCATGTTTTCCAATAACCTTGTTATGCTCCGACAACTTTAGGCTGCTGGGTTAATATCTAGGCAGAATGCCATGTTTTCCCACACTCCCTTTTTCTGGCAGATAAAAAGACCAAAGGAATATCTTTTTAGCTGACAGTAGCAACTGTTAAACAAATGTTAAGTAAATGATTAATTGTTAGGCATGTTACTTTGGGGATAGACTGTGATTCCAGGAATCATCCTAAAATCATGCAATGCTAATTTTGACCAATGGGGCAGTGAGGAAGATGGGAGTCTTTGGGATCTTGAAGTGTATAAGACTCTGTAAATCAATTGTCTCATTGTCCTTTGTGCCTCTCCCCAGAAGAGGACAAGGTGCTGGCCATACTAAACATCAATAAAGCCATTGAAATTGTTCACAGAGTCTCTTGTTGATTCAGCTGAGAATTTATAATCTCAAAGTTGATACCCAACTTGTCCCCTGGAGCAGCGGTGGACTGCAGCTCACTGGTGGTCCGCAAGAAAATTTTGGTGGTCCGCAGAGACCCAAAGCACCCCCCCCAAAGCAATTAATCCAGGTTGTGGGGGAACACAAGGCTGTGCCATCCACATGGCCCAGGAACGTAAGGCTTGTATTGCTTGCATTAGGAACAACATGAGGTAGTGAGGGAAGTGGGGAAGGGGGAACTTGCCTGGCCACTGGGTTGCTTCTTTCCACTTCTTTCATCTTCTGCTTTGAGCTGCACACAAGGAAAGCAGCAAAAGTCTTTATTTCTATCCCCCAAACTCTGCCAGAAATTAGTCTTTGCAGCCTCTTGGAGCAGGATGCCTTGCAGGGTCCCAAAGACTCATTCCTGGCAGAGTTTGGGGTATAGAAAGGAAGACTTTTGCCGCTTTCCTTGTGTGCAGCCTGAGAACAGAACTCAAAGCAGGCTAGGAATGGGGCTGCCTTGGAGGGGTGGGGGTGTGTGAGGGAGAGAGAGAAAGAAAATCACCAGCCCTCAGGTTAGATCGATCTCCCTCCCCCCTCCCCTAAGGACGGAGTTCAAAGCAGGCTAGGAATGGAGCTACCTTGGAGGGGGTGTGTGTGTGTGAGGGATGTGTGTGTGTGTGCATCGCTCCATCGCTGCTGGGGAATTAAATTCATGGGGGTGGGGGGGAATTTGCATGTTTCTGTGTCTTTTCTTTCCAGCCTCAAGTTGGGTGGTGAGTGGAAGAGAGATAAGGGAGCGATCCATTGCTGCTGGGGAATTAAATTCACGGCGGGGGGGGGGAGAGGTTCCATGGCTTGACTGCTACAGAGTGACCTATATCAGGAAATGTTAGTTAGTACTGTGCATTCAAATGTTTGTCCTGGAATGACTGGAATGAAAATGGAATGGAAATGGGTATTTCGTGTTTGCTGACAAACTTTCATAAGTGTGAAAGTCTAGGGAAAAATACTAATTACAGCATCCAGGACAGGAGAACTCCTTCTCCAGGGGAAGTGTTCTTCACCAAAGTGAACTGATGGAGACAAGGAGCAGCAGCCAAGCAGAGAACATTAGTGAACTGGTCCAGGTGAGTAATAATATTGGATACTTAGAGAAGTATCATTGGGTGGTCAAATACTCTTGAATGAATGACAATGATATGTTGAGATGCACTAGAAGACAGTATAGGCCTCTTGTGGAAAATTGGCTCTTCCTCTGTGGATTGGCTAGAGGTTAGATGTACTGAATGGTACTTAAGGGAAAAGGAGTTCAAGGAAGGAATAGGTAAAGTCTTGGGTAAAGATGGGGGCCCAAAATGGAAAAGTTGTTAAGGATCCTGGGAATGGGAATAATAATAAAATACCTTCTATTCCCCCATATATCCATTAGGGGAGTTGTTGTCAATGGAGAGAAGAATGGCAAGTCCATATAGCAATAGCATTTAGACTTATATACTGCTTTATAGTGCTTTACAGCCGTCTCTAAGCGGTTTACAGAGTCAGCATATTGCCCCCAACAATTTGGGTCCTCATTTTACCCACCTCGGATGGATGGAAGGCTGAGTCAACCTTGAGCTTGGTGGGATTTGAACTGCCAAATTGTAGGCAGCTGGCTGCAGAAGTAGCTTGCAATACTGCACTCTAACAACTGCACCACAGAGGCTCCTATTAATATGCTAGGCAGTTGAATAAAATGACAATGATTGAATACTGCACAGGGACCTTGCCAGAATTTAGTTTAATGGAACCAACTTATAGATGGAATAAATGCGGAGAATCTGACATGTATTGGATAAATGCCCTAAAAAATGCTTGAGACAAAGAAATTGAGAACTCAGTTGTTAGAAAAGATAGAATATCTCCAGGGCAGAGACCAGCAATGGTGGAATTCTACCATTTCGGTCTGGTTCACGCGAACCGGTAATAAAAAATGCTACTAACCAGAAACTAGTAGTTAGCCATTTTCCATTTTCCTTTTCTCCCCACCTACAAGTTTAATCCTGAGAAATGTTTGAGTAAAATGAATCAGGCCAAAATTCAAACAATTTCTCCCCTACACTTTCTTTTAAACAAAATATTTATATATTATTTATATATATATTTATCATATCTATATGTAAAAGACAGACTTAGAAATAAAAATTAAAATAAACAAGAAAATGGTAAGAGAACAACTGTCTGACCTTGATGAATATAAATCACTGGGACCTGAGGGATTATATCCCAGAGTTCTGAAAGAGCAGACAGATGTTATCTCATAACCATTGTATCATATGTTTAAATAATCTTGGAGCGCTGGGGAACCACCAGAGGATTGGAAAAGAACTGATGTGGTTCCCATCTTCAAAAAGGGGGGAAAAATAGACCCAGGTAACTACAGACCAATTAGCCTAACATCGACCTAACAACCTTGGAAGATATTGGAAAAAATAATAAAAAACCAGATCTGTGAACATTTAGAAACAAATAAAATCATAACTAGTAGCCAGCACGGGTTTGTTAAAAACAGATCATGCCAAACCAATCTTATTTCATTCTTTGACAAAGAGACTAAAATAGTAGACCAGCAAAATGCTTTGAATTTAGACTTCAGCAAAGCATTTGACAATGTAGATCACAACTTACTTCTTGGTAAGGTAGAAAAATGTGGAATAGACAGCATCACCAGCAGATGGATTTGTAACTGACTGACAAACCATATACTCAACAAATAGTCCTTAATGGTACCACATCCACATGGAGGGAGGTAAGCAATGGGATATCACAAGGTTCTGTTATAGGCCCAGAACTCTTCAATATCTTCATAAATGACTTAGATGAGGGTTTAGAAGCAGAACTCATCAACTGGCAGAAATAGCCAACCCCCCAGAAGACAAGCTCAGGATCCAAAAAGATCTTGACAGACTTGAACAATAGGCCCTATCCAACAAAATGAAATTTAATGTGGAGAAAAGCAAACTTTTACACCTGGGCCGAAAAAAAATTAATGACACAAGTACAGATTAGGCAAAACCTGGCTCCAAAACAGTAACTGTGAGAGGAACCTTGGAGTCTTATTGGACAATCACTTAAAAATGAGTCAGCAGTATGCAGCAGCCACCAAAAAAGCTAATACAATCCTTCGTTATAGAAACAGAGGCATAGAATGAAAATCACGTGATGTATTAGTACCACTTTATAAAGCCTTGGTAAGACCATACTTGGAATACTATATCCAGTTTTAATCACCACATTACAAAGAAAAGTTGAGAAAAAGTACAAAGAAGGCAAGATGATTTAAAGCCTGGAGATAAAAACATATGGAGAACGGTTGAAGGATTTTGGTGTGGCTAGTCTAGAGAAAAGAAAATCTAGGGGTGACATGATAGCAGTATTCCAGTACTTGAGAGTCTGCCAGAAAGAAGAGGAGATCAATTTATTTCCCAAAGCACCAGAGGGCAGGACAAAAAACAATGGATGGAAACTAATCAAGGAGAGAAGCAACCTGAAATTCAGGAGAAACTTCCTAACTGATGAAATTAACCAACAGAATAGCCTTTAGACATTGTGGATGTGACACGCTTCAGCCCAGTTGCTTCTCTGCTTCCAGGCTGTGGAGGAAACAGAACAGCCCGACTTGCTCCTGGACTCTCCTCCCACTTGTGAGTTGGGGACTCACCTGCCAGCTGCTGCTTCAACCCTGGGAAGAGAAGAAAAGACACCCGGCCGACAACCTACCGCCCATGAATGATCAAGCAGACGAAGATCTAACCTTCTCTCCTCTCATCCTTTCTAGCAATATAGTACTCTATGGTTTTAACTCCTTTATTATGTATAATAAAGTTTTGTATTGTGCACTTTTCAGGCACGGATGTTGTCTATCTGATCGCCATCGCCATCTCCAGATAGGAGGCAGAAAAACACGATTCTCCCGTCTCTAGTACGTAAGATGTTTGCAAGATGTTTTCATTGTGGGCATGCATAAGCGCACCAACGTGCCTACCGTCCCTGTCCTATTGTTTCTTTTATTTTTCTTATATGTATCCATGTATTCATAACTATGTTTTTACTTATACCTATTATCTTGTAAGCAATTGACAAACCAAATAAAATAAATAAAAAGTAAATAAATCGTTTAAATGCTATCAAGTCATTTTTTACTTCCAGCAAACGATCGTTGCAACTGAGCAAAGTGAAATAGTGAAATATGAGGCTACTTAGCTTACGAAGATTAAGTTACATGAACTGGACATGGCTAGTTTAGTAAAGAGAAGCACCAGGGGAGACATGATAGCAGTCTTCCAATATTTGAGGGGCTGCCGCAAGAAATAATGGATGGAAACTGAACAAGGAGAGATTTAACCTGGAAATTAGGAGATACTTTGTGACAGTGAGAACAATCAACCAATGGAACAGCTTGCCTTCTGAAGTTGTGAGAGTGTCATCACTTGAGACTTTCAAGAAGAGACTTATTTATTTATTTATTTATTTATTTTTGTCAATTGCTTACAAGATAATAGGTATAAGTAAAAAACATAGTTATGAATACATGGATACATATAAGAAAAATTAAAAAAATAAAAGAAACAATAGGATAGGGACGGTAGGCACATTGGTGCGCTTATGCACGCCCCCTACAGACTTCTTAGGAAAGGGGTGAGGTCAATAGTGGACAGTCTAAGGTTAAAATTTTTGGAGTTTGGGGAAGAAACCACAAAGTCAGGTAGAGTATTCCAGACACTGACCACTCTGTTGCTGAAGTCGTTTTTCCTGCAATCATGTTTGGTGAGGTTAACCTTGAGTTTGCATTGCCATTTGGACTGCCATTTGTCAGAATTGGGCAGGGGGTTGGACTAGATGACCTACAAGATCCCTTCCAACTCTGATTATCTGTTATCTATTATCTGCTACATCTGCTGAAAGTTCATGAAGGTTTTACAGAATTACGCAATCAGTTTTCTTAGGAGTGCTCTGCCCAGCCTGACTTTGCCCTTCCCCAGTTTCCTCTACAGCTAAGGGAGCACTCTCCCACTCTCTGTCAGCTGTTCAACTTCCCCCTCAGATTCAGACTCCAATGGGGGCATGACATTGGGTAGGTCTAGTTTAATGAAAAGAAGGACCAGGGGTGACATGATAGCAGTGTTCTGGTATCTCAGGGGTTGCCACAAAGAAGAGGGAGTCAAGCTATTCTCCAAAGCACCTGAAGGCAGAACAAGAAACTAATCAAGGAGAGAAACTAAGGAGAAACTTCCTGACAGAACAAATAATGTGGAACAACTTGCCTTCAGAAGTTGTGTATGCTCCAATACTGGAAGTTTTTAAGAAGAGATTGGATAATCATTTCCTGGCAGGGTTTCCTGCCTAAGCAGGGGTTGGACTAGAAGACCTCCAAGGTCCCTTTCAACCCTCCTATTCCATTTCATTTCAAATGTTTCTTCTACCATATATTGACAATTGTCCCCTTTCTTAACCCCCATTTTCTAGGCCCTGCTGTATAATTTCCTCTATCTGTGACCTAATGGAGACTTCCCTGCAAGTAAATTTACAGAATTTACACATGGCATTTAACATTTAGCAATTGTTAAACAATCTCCTCCTTCTTGGAGGCAGCCCTGTCCAGAAGGAGTGAAGCTGGCTCCCCTGGAGCTGCTCTTCTGATGCTGTTGCCATGTCCTAAATCCTTGGGGGACACATTAAATAAGTCATAAAGATTTGGTGTGTAGAGAGGCTTTGATCTCAAATGAGAGACACTCCCAAGAAAGCTTATTCTGTAATTCTGTTTAAAAAAACGTCATTAACTTTTAGGGCTGAGGACATAGCTAATCTTCATAAGCTAAGAGAAAGTCCAGAAATATTTTACAAGAAGAGTTCTTCACTCCTCTACTCGTTGCAGAACACCTTATGCCACCAGACTTGAAATTCTAGACCTAGAAAACCTAGAACTATGCCGCCTTCAGTCCGATCTAAGTATAGTATATAAAATCATACATTGCAATGTCCTACCTGTCAATGAATACTTCAGCTTCTACCATAACAATACAAGAGCAAACAATAGATACAAACTCAAGGTTAATCGCACCAAACTTGATTGCAGGAAATAACGACTTCAGCAACAGAGTGGTCAATGTCTGGAATGCTCTACCTGACTCTGTGGTTTCTTCCCCAAACCCCAAAAACTTTAATCTTAGATTGTCTACTATTGACCTCACCCCTTTCCTAAGAGGTCTGTAGGGTGTGTGCGTAAGTGCACCAACATGCCTACCATCCCTGTCCTATTGTTTCTTTTATTTTTTAATTTTCTTATATGTATCCATGTATTCATAACTATGTTATACTTATACCTATTATCTTGTAAGCAATTGACAAAATAAATAAATAAATAAAAACATTTCACTATTTCACTTGGCTCAGTTGCAAAGGTTGGTTGCTAGAAGTCAAAACATCTTGATAGCATATAATCAGTGAAAACACTTTGCAGACACTTTAGGTAGAGATGGGACAAGGGTTTCCTATCTGGACTTGGAAGCCAAGATGACAACATCTGTGCCTAAAAAGCTGACAGTACAGTAGGCAGGCTCTGTCGTTGAGTTTAAGGAGTTAAAACCATTAAGTACTGTATTACTAGAAAGGATGGGAAGAGAGGAGAAGAGCAGAAGGACTTCCTCTTCCGGATGACTCATGGGAGGAAGGTGGTGTACAGACCGGCTTTTCTGCTCTTTCCAGGATCGAAGATGCAGCTGGCAGTTGAATTGAGGGCAGCAGGTGGGAGGAGAATCCGGGACCAAGTTGGGCTGTTCGGTTCCCTCCACAGCCTGGAAGTAGAGAAGCAATTGGGCTGAAGCATGTCAGCTGCTGCTGCTGCAGGTTCCTTCCCTCCCCAAATTTAAACCCACTGGTGGCTGCAGTTTTCCTTCTGGTGAGAAGATTTAAAAAACTTCTTTTAAGTTAAGGCTGTTTCTCCATCACTTAAAGGAGTGTTACAGAGGAACGTAGTTGGAAGGATCTCTGGAGATCTTCTATTCCAACCCCTGATCAAGCAGGAGACCCAATATCATTTCACAGAAATGGATGTCCAGTCTCTGTTTCAAAGCCTCCAGTGATGGAGCACCCACAACTTCTGAAGGCAAACAGTTCCACTGGTTTGTTCTGGGTGTCAGGAAATTTCTTCTTAGTTCTAGGTTGCTTCTCTCCTTCGTTAGTTTCATCCATTTGTCCTGCCTTTAGGTGCTTTGGAGAATATTTATTTATTTTTATTTATTTATTTTGTCAAGCGATTATAAGATAACAGATATAAGTATAAACATAGTTATGAATACATGAATTGGATACATATAAAAAAAAATAAAAAGAAACAATAGGACAGGGATGGTAGGCACATTGGTGTGCTTATGCACGCCCCCTACAGACCTCTTAGGAAAGAGGTGAGGTCAATAGTAGACACTCTAAGGTTAAAGTTTTCGGGGTTTGGGGAAACCAGAGTCAGGTAGAGTATTCCAGACATTGACCACTCTATTGCTGAAGTCGTATTTCCTGCAATCATGTTTGGTGCAGTTAACCTTGAGTTTGTATCTGTTGTGTGCTCTTGTATTGTTACGGTTGAAGCTGAAGTATTCATTGACAGGTAGGACATTGCAATATATAATTTTATATACTATACTTAGATCAGACCTAAGGCAGTGTAGTTCTAGATTTTCTAGGTCTAGAATTTCATGTCTGGTGGCATAAGGTATTCTGCCACAGGTAGAGGAGTGGAGAACTCTTGTGAAATATTTCTGGATTTTCTCAACTGTATTAATATCAGATACATAATGTGGGTTCCAGACTGATGAGCTGCACTCAAGTAATTGGTCTAGCAAATGTTTTGTATGCCCTAGTTAGTGTGATATTACCAGAGAAAAAGCTACGTAGGATTAGGTTAACAACTCTTAATGCCTTTTTGGCTATGTAGTTACAGTGGGCTCTAGCACTTAGATCATTAGAGATGAGTACTCCAAGGTCCTTGTCAGAGTTTGGGTCATCAACAAGGTCTTGACTATTCATCTTGTATTTTATTTTCTGATTTTTTTCCCCCAATATGTAAGACAGAGCACTTATTTGTTGAGATTTGAAGTTGCCATTTGTTTGACCATTCTGATACATAGTCGAGGCCTTTTTGAAGGGTAGTAGTATTGTCGGTGGTGTTAAATAGCCTTATATCATCAGCAAAGAGAAAGCAGTTGCTCTTAATATGATCACAGAGGCCATTTTTTTAGAGTATGAAGAGAGTTGGTCTTAGAACACTGCCTTGGGTGGCACCACTATTGACAGGTACAGAATTGATAGGACGCTCCTGATTTTGACCATTTGTTGTCTGTTTGACAGGAATACTTCTATCCATTTATGAAGGTGTCCAGAGATACCATAAGATTTTAGTTTTAGAAGTAGTTTCTTGTGTACCACTGAATCAAAGGCTTTACAGAAGTCTATGTAGATTGTGTCTATTGCTTTGCCCTGATCAAGTTGTGTAATCCATATGTTTGTGTAGTGTAAGAGTTGGAGATTTCCTGAAACCAAATTGTTTATTAGAGAGTAGGTTGTTTGTCTCTAAGTGGAGGATAATGGATTGGTTAATAATTGATTCCAGGGCTTTACAGGTGACGCAGCATAAGGAGATTGGTCTGTAATTTTCAACTATGCTGGGGTCTCCCTTTTTGAAGATGGGGATGACCGTGGCTAGTGACCATAGGTTTGGGAAGGAGCTGGTCCTGAAAAATTTTCCAAAGATTATCCTTAGAGGTTCGGCTATGGCAGTAGATAGCATTTTTAAGAAGTATGCACATATATCGTCCGGTCCAATAGATAGAGATGATTTTAGATTGCATAGTACTTTTTCAACATTGTCTTCTGTAAAATCAATATGTATTAGATCATTGTAGTTTTCTGTGATTCGACTAGGAAATACTGAGCATGATCCATTGCTGTTTACAAATACTGAGCCAAAGAATGTGTTAAAGAAGTTGGTTTTAATAGTGTAATCGTTGCAGTCTTTACCATTACATCCTTTCAGGGGTGGGATGGACCTTCAGTCTTTTAGTTTGTTGTTTACAAAATTGTAGAAAACGCTGGTGGAATTTCTGCGTAGAAGGTTTTCCTCTTGTTTAATATGATAATTGGTGCATTCAGTCTTTATCTGGTAGCATAATTTGACCCCCTCTTCTTTGTGGGAACCCCTCAATTATTGGAACACCGCTATCATGTCACCTCTAATTCTTCTCCTCACTAGATTAGCCATGCCCAGTTCCTGCCACTGTTCTTTACTTGTTTCAACCTCCAGCCCCCTAATCATCCTTGCTGCTCTTCTATGGGCTCTTTCAGGCCATTGGAATGGAACCCCATTCCTTTGAGCCGATTCACCATGAAGTGAATAATGAATGAATTTAATAATAGAGTAATGTAAAGCTCATTTCCCAACTCTTCGTTAGTGATGAGGACTTCACGCATACGGTGGGTTTCTAACGCAGTACAATTTGTTAACTTTTAATCTCTCTTTTGTGCAACAGCCAGAAAACCATTTTTTAAGTTATTCCAATCCCACGACTATTTAGATCATTAAGCATTTAAAAATTTCTAAACAATTAAAATAAGTAAACTGTTATTTAAATATTTAGTTGGAAAGATAAAATGAAAAATTGAAAAAGGAATTTTATAAAAACAATTGAAAAAAGAATTGAAAAATTGAAAAAGATTTAAAAATTGAAAAAAGAAATTTAAATTAAAAATGATATTTAAAGATTGAAAAAAAAGACTTAAAATTGGAATCAGGAATTTAAAAATATTGGAATATTTCTTAAGTAATATTGAATTTTAGTATGACATGGTCACCCTCGCCAAAGGTTCTGGCAACTGCAACTCCCTCTATTATTTCTTCTCTACTAGTTAGAATTAGGTCCAATATAGTTTTTCCTCTAGTTCCCTCTTCTACCTTTTGGATGACAAAGTTGTCTGCTAAGTTGGTTAGGAATCTGTTCGATCTCTTACTTGTTGTAGAGTCTGTCTCCCAGTTGATATCAGGATAGTTCAAGTCTCCCATTACATTTTGATGTTATCCTCTTGATATAGTTTGTAATCCACGCATGTATTGAAAATGACAGGTGGATACAATTTACAGGTTTTTTTACTTCCATATCTTACCAATAAATATGGTATTTCCTGTCCCATCCATGTATTAACCAGGTTGGATTGCGCTTAATGCAGCACTTTCTAAAAAATAGCTATTGAGAACCTTTTGGCATCTTTGGTTGCACAGGCAGTCCTCACTTACCACTTCTTCCCTGAGCCTTCTATGGCACAGTGCCTACTATGGCACAGTAGAAGCAGACATGCACCTGATCCACAAAATTTGTGGTAATCCTAGCAGTTGTTCAGTGATCGCTTGTCAGCAGTGATTGTGATTTTGAAGGTGCAAGAAAAAATGTTGCACCAATGCGGGTCTGCCCATAGTTGCACATTTACGATGGCCGCAGCATCCGATACTGATGAACCCCATTTGTGACCTTCTCAGCTGGTTTCTCACAAGCAAAATAATTGGGTATACTGGCAGGAAATTGGAAGTCACAGTCATATGGAATTGCCTTTAACAACCTACAGTGATTTGCTTAGCAACAACAGAGGAACAGATGCAAGTTGGCACTGTCATGTGACATCATGCTTAATGATTGAGCTGCTTAATGATGCAAATATCAGTTCCAATTGTGGTAGATTAAGTGAGGACTACTTGAGTGGGGATGTCACCAGAGTACTTGTGGACAGTGTTTTCTGCTCTTATTTGCAGCTGAGGACTTCCATGCACAAAAGTGATGCTTCAAATCTTACAAAAACTTTCGGCATCATTTCATCAGTTAAAGCCCCCACATGTCTAAATTTAGCTCAGAAGGTTTGAATGTAAACATTCTGGGACATTTTATCAGACTTGGAAGACATAGATTTTCACATGTGTAAGTGGGTATATCTGTATTTCTCTCTGTAGGGATATCTATTTAAATATTTAGTTGGAAAGATAAAATGAAAAATTGAAAAAGGAATTTTATAAAAAAATTGAAAAAAGAATTGAAAAATTGAAAAAGATTTAAAAATTGAAAAAAGAAATTTAAATTAAAAATGATATTTAAAGATTGAAAAAAAAGACTTAAAGTTGGAATCAGGAATTTAAAAATTGAAAAAAAGAAATTACACCGCCCTGAGTCCTTCGGGAGAAGGGCGGTATATAAATGTTAAAAATAAATAAATAAATAAATAAATAAATAAATAAATAAACAAATCTCTTTAATTATATATTCTATCCCCAACACTACAAGTTATAATTGATGATAGTCCTTTGTGTTGCTAAGAATTTGTGATTGACCCAATTAAACAACTGAATTTGATTGAATGCATATTTGAACATGGATCTCAGTAGTCTTCCATGTGTTGAATGAATCATAAATAATGTAACTAAGAGATTATTCTAGTTTTGGGACATGTTTGCTTTTTCATTGTAATATTTATTTTTTTCTTTTTTCACATCATTTCTAAACATTTTATAAACAATTAATATTACACTTTTCTTTGAATCTTACAGACAAAGAAGATGGCAATAAGAACGCTCAGGACAACTGCAAATTACAAGCAACATTGAAAAGGAAAATGAATCAAGCCAGAAATCAAAATATTTTCGATTTCCTTCAGAAAACCACACAATTCTCTTCCTCCTCCTCCTCCGGAAGTTTTTAGACAAAAGACAAAATTAAAAAAGATTTCAAGCCAGAATAAGCAGATTGTGCACAACTTAAGGATACGTTATATGAAAAGTCAAGGGAGATTATTTTTCATTCAGCATATCTGGAAGTCAGTTGGAGGAAAAGGTGAATAATAAAGCTATGTGTAGCAGACAGTAATATAGGCCTTTTCCTGTGAGGATGAAAATGACTTGAATGGAAGCACTACTAAACAAGGCCTGGTCACAATTCCAGTCTGGTGATGCATCAGTGGATTGCCTAAAGGATGAAACTGTATGAGTGTCTAGATAGTGGGAAAAGCTTCATTAGAAATTATGAGACACCAGAGAACTCACACACAAGAGAAACCCTTTGAATATCCTGATTATGGAAAAGTCAAAATTCCAGTCGGATGATATACTAGAAGACTCTCATAGGAGAGAAATGCTTTGAATATCCTGGTTGTCGCAAAACTTTCAGGTGTAATTCCAACTCGGTGATAAATCAGAGGAATCAAAAGGAGAAAATCCTTTCAATGTCCTGACTGGGAGAAGTTCCAGTCATAATTCCAGCTTGATAATACATAAGAGGATTCACTGCAGGACAAAACCTATGAGAGTCGGGATTGTGGGAAAGGTTTTATTACAAATTCCCACATCTTGAGACACAAGAGCACACACACAGGAGGGAAACCCTTTGAATGTCTTATCTATGCAGAAAGTTTCAATCAGAATTCCAACATGATACAGCAGAGGACTCACACAAGAGACAAACTCTTTGAATATCCTATCTGTGGGAAACGTTTTAGTGATAATTCCAGCCTGGTGGAACACCAGAGGACTCCCAGAGGAGAGAAACCCTTTGAATATCCTGATTGTGGGAAATGTTTCATTACAAATTCCAGCCTCATGAGACACCAAAGGACTCACACAGGAGAGAAACTCTTTGAATGTCCTGACTATGGGAAAAGTTTCAGTGAGAATTCCAGCCTAGTGAAACACCAGAGGACTCACACAGGAGAGAAATCCTTTGAATGTCCTATTTGTGGGAAAAGTTTTAGTCGCAATTCCCACCTGGTAATACACCAGAGGACTCACACAGGAGAGAAACCCTTTAAATGTCTTATCTGTGGGAAACGTTTTAGTGAAAATTCCAACCTGGTAATACACCAGAGGACTCATACAGGAGAGAAACCCTTTGAATGTCCTGACTGTGGAAAAAGTTTCAGGCAGAATTCCAACTTGGTAATACACCAGAGGACTCATACAGGAGAGAAACCCTTTGAATGTCCTATTTGTGGGAAAAGTTTTAATCGCAATTCCACACTGGTAATACACCAGAGGACTCACACAGGAGAGAGACCCTTTGAATGTCCTATTTGTGGGAAAAGTTTTAATCGTAATTCCCACCTAGTAATACACCAGTGGACTCACACAGGAGAGAAACCCTTTGAATGTCCTGATTGTGGGAAATGTTTCATTACAAATTCCAGCTTCATGAGACACCAGAGGATTCACACAGGAGAGAAACCGTACGAGTGTCCTGACTGTGGGAAAAGTTTCAGTGAGAATTCCAGCCTGGTGATACACCAGAGGACTCATACAGGAGAGAAACCCTTTCAATGTCCTATCTGTGGGAAACGTTTTAGTGATAATTCCAGCCTGGTGAAACACCAGAGGACTCACACAGGAGAGAAATCCTTTGAATGTCCTGATTGTGGGAAATGTTTCATTACAAATTCCAGCCTCATGAGACACCAGAGGACTCACACAGGAGAGAAACCTTTTGAATGTCCTGACTGTGGGAGAAGTTTCAGTGAGAATTCCAGCCTCGTAATACATCAGAGGACTCACACAGGAGAGAAACCCTTTCAATGTCCTATCTGTGGGAAAAGTTTTAGTGATAATTCCAGCCTGGTGAAACACCAGAGGACTCACACAGGAGAGAAACCCTTTGAATGTCCTATCTGTGGGAAAAGTTTCAGACAGAATTCCCACCTGGTAATACACCAGAGGACTCACACAGGAGAGAAACCCTTTGAATGTCCTATTTGTGGGAAAAGTTTTAGTCGTAATTCCCACCTGGCAATACACCAGAGGACTCACACAGGAGAGAAACCATTTGAATGTCCTGACTTTGGGAAATGTTTTAGTTGCAATTTCAGCCTCATGAGACACCAGAGGACACATACAGGAGAGAAACCCTTTGAATGTTATGATTGTGGGAAAAGTTTCAGACAAAATTCCCACCTGGTAATACCCCAGAGGACACATACTGGAGAGAAATCCTGTGAATGTCCTGACTGTGGGAAAAGTTTTAGAGATAATTCCAGCCTAGTGAAACATTAGTGGACTCACACAGAAGAGAAACCCTTTGAACGTCTTCATTGTGGGAAAAGATTCAGTTACCTTTCTAATCTTGTGATATACCGGAGGACTCACAGAGGAGAGAAAACCTGTGAATGTCCTGACTGTAGGAAATCTCTAGTTATTACTTTACTCATTTCTAGATGTTGGCAGATCTGTTTTTTTATTATCTTTTCAAGTATCTTCCTGAATATTGATGCTAGGCTGATTGGTCTATAGTTTCTTGGGTCTGGTTTTTCCCCCTTTTTGAAGATGGGAACCGTATCAGCTCTTTTCCAGGCCTCTGGTAGTTTCCCAATGCTCCAGGATTTTTGAAAGATAAGTTACAATGGTTCTAAGATAATATTTGCCAGCTCCTTTATAACTCTGGGATATCATCTGTCAAGTCCTGATGATTTTTATTCATCAAGATCAGACAGGTATTCTCTATTTTACTTCCCTGATGATTCTCCAAATTATGAATCAGATTCAACAGACATTGTGAAAGTTGAGGTCCCCATGATGGAGAAGACACAAAATATTTTGAAAAAGCCACCAATAATTAATAGTACTGCTTCTCACTATGCTAGTGAGACCATACTTAGAATACTGCATCCAGTTCTGGTTACCACAGTACAAAAAAGATGTTGAGATTATGGAAAAGGTGAAAAGAAGAACAACTATGATGAATGGATACTAAATCATGTGACGATCAATTGAGGGAGCTAGGATAACAAGGCTATTGCCTCGTTTAGCAACCGTTTAAGATTATGATGATAGATAAAAAATAGTTTGACAAACAATCTTTGCATTTACAACCATCACATTGTCTCCTGATCCTGTGATAGCCATTAGCATGCTCCCCAACAAGCTTAAGATAAAGCTCATGTAGAAGACAGAAATAACATCAAAGGTAGCAGTCATTTGATGTCTCACTTAATTTCCATGTTGATTCACTTAATGACCAGAAGGGAAGTGAGGTGAAAAGCCTGTGGCAATAAAGTGATTTGCCAGAATTGCCAGTCACTAAGTTGTGGTCACTAAGCGAGGACTACTCACGTTCATTCACCACCACTCTGCAGGCTCCTCCTTCCTGCAATTGATGGGGAGACCAATGTGCAGTAGGGAGTCTCTTTGGGTGGCTTTCCTATTAGAGAGCTGGTGTGCTGCATGGGGGAAGGTGGCCTGTTGGTGTTCCCACATCCTAAATCCTTGACAGCCACAGGAAATCACTGATAAAAAGTTTAGGATGTAGAGACCTAATCATCTCTTAAGTAAAGGTAAAGGTTCCCCTTGCACATAGTCGTGCTAGCCGTTTTTGGCTCTAGGGGGCAGTGCTGATTTCTGTTACAAAACCGAAAAACCAGCGCTGTCCGAAGACGTCTCCATGGTTATGTGGCCAGCATGACCGAATGCCGAAGACACACGGAATGCTTTTAGCTTCCCAGTAAAGTGGTCCCTATTTTTCTACTTGCATTTTTAAATGCTTTTGAATTGTTAGATTGGCAGAAACTGGGACAAGTAACGGGAGCTAACTTCGTTACACAGCACTAGGGATTCGAACTACCAAATTGCCAACCTTTCTGATCAACAAGCTCAGCGTCTTAACCACTGACCCACCACATCCCCCTAATCATCTCTACTGAGAGCCAAACCCCAGGAAAGTGCAGGAATCTATTGATTGGCTTCCAATCTGCAAACTAACACTCTCCAAATATTCTGCTCAGGAATACCCAGTTCTGAATTCTTACTCTGGAAATTGGGAAGAGTGCTCTAGTGAGATTTACTCCCCAATAATACAGATAGATAATTAATGTTGTATGTTCCATTATTCTATTAATGGAATCAGGCTAGCAAGCTGGCAATAATTTAGGGATTCTGCACACAAATAAGTGCTTGATGAGCTTTTATGGCCCAGAACCTAGTTAATTTTGAAAAGCTAAATAGGGTCAAGCTTCCATCTTCAAGTTTCTGTCTCTTGCAAAACTAAGCATTCATGCGTTGTCCTGCGCACAGACGCCCCACAACAAATAGCTGGCTGGAAAAGTCTTGACTGATCCTTAAAGGAAGTGCACTTTGACTGCTGTATGGTAATTCCCCTCCACTTCTTTCTCTTGGTATAGTTCTTGCTTCTTGCATAGGAAGCTTCTTCCTCCTTTTCTATGGTGATGAGTGAATCCTTGGGAGGCCCAAATGAACAAGTTAGGGATAATCATCATGGAAAAAGTCTATTTATGTGATTACTGGAGTGAAAAAAATAACATGCATAATCAATAAAAAAATCATACATCTGTCTTAGGCAGAGATAGAACAACATGGTTTTCAGCTTTATGTCACTAAATGGTGCACTATAGATGAGCAGTGCCCTCGCTAAACAACTGTAGAGCATTGGTAACTGACGTGTAAGGAGTTTAAACAATTTAACAGTAGATTCCTAGAGAGGATTTGTTTTATTTATTTATTTATTTATTTATTATTTGTCAATTGCTTACAAGATAATAGGTATAAGTAAAAACATAGTTATGAATACATGGATACATATAAGAAAAATTAAAAAAATAAAAAACAATAGGACAGGAACGGTAGCCACGTTGGTGCGCTTATGCACATCTCCTACAGACCTCTTAAAAAAGGTGTGAGGTCAATAGTAGACACTCTAAAGTTTTTGGGGTTTGGGGAAGAATCCACAGAGTCAGGTAGAGTATTCCAGACATTGACCACTCTTGCTGAAGTCATATTTCCTGCAATCAAGTTTGGTGGGATTAACCTTGAGTTTGTATTTATTGTTTGCTCTTGTGTTGTTATGGTTGAAGCTGAAGTTTTCATTGACAGGTAGGACATTGCAATGTATGATTTTATATATTATACTTAGATCGGACCGAAGGCGGCGTAGTTCTAGGTTTTCTAGTCTAGAATTTCAAGTCTGGTGGCATAAGATATTCTGCAATGAGTAGAGGAGTGGAGAACTCTTCTTGTGAAATATTTCTGGACTTTCTCAACTGTGTTAATATCAGATACATAATGTGGGTTCCAGACTGATGAGCTGTATTCGAGTATTGGTCTAGCAAATGTTTTGTATTTTGTATTTGGAGGAGAGGAGAACAACAGCAGGAGAGCTTCCTCTTCTTGCTCTCGGCTAGAGGGGGGAGGCAGGGATGGTGGCCCTCCTGGTCACCAGGGTGGAAGCAGCAGCTTGAGGTGAGCACAGGTGGAATCAAGTAGGGCTGTTTGGGTTTCCCTAGGGTGTAAAAGCAGAGAAGCAACAAGGCTGAAACATGTTAGCTGCTACATATTCTTTCCTTCCTCAGATTTCATTCCACTGGTGGCTCATGCTTTAAAACTGGTGCCTGCATTTTCCTCTGCGTTGGGAGTTTTAAATAGTCTCCATGTTAAGGTTGACTCCTTGCAATTGTATAGGCATGTTCTTTCTTGGCAACTAATTTGGAACTGATATGCCACTGCTTGCCTTCAGGAATTTTGTTTTTAATTCCATATTTAGCAAACAAACACAGGATTCCCTGATGGTGTGCCATCCATGGATTAATGTGGCACAACTGTGCTTAACCCAGAACTTGTTTTAAAAAACCATTATTTAAGAAAATCATTTTTTATTCGGAGTAGTGGATTGCCATGGGCAAACATGGTCCTTTAACTCTTATTCAGGCTCTTGGGATCATTTCACCAGTTAATCCACCCACTCACCTAATCCCGTCATGCTACATATACGTCAAAAAGTGTGAGCGTACCCACATATATGTGTATATGTATGATCTGTCCCCAGCACTTCCAGATATATTTATCTCTTTGCAGTTCTATGAATTCATGATTGATCCAAGTCAGTAAGTCAATTTCCAAATTGAATGGGTATTTGACACTAGACATGTATACTGAAAAAGAATCAAAATTAATATAAGAGGTTGAATTAGCATGATGACATCTTTGTCATGTTTTATTGTACATGCTTTAATTTTTTAATTTTGTATAGCCATTTTATAAACCATAATTAAAGCAATCCTTTTATGTGAATCTTACAGGCAAAAGAATGCCAAAGAGAGAATCAGAAGTAGCATTGAAATGCAAAGCAAACCAAGGCAGCAATCAAAATCTTATCAGTTCTTCTGGAGAACCCCAAAACTCTTCTTCCCCTGCAGGTGACAGTCAAAGGGGGAAAAAATCAGGAAAAGAGTTTTGAGCTGGACAAAATATGGTATGTGGACGAAACGTATCAAAATATCAAGGGGGATCATTTCCTAGTTGAGAAGAAAAGGGAAATATATGGAAGTCAGTGGGAAGGAAAAGGTAATTTGGACAGCCACATAAGGCAGACAGTAATGCAAGTCTCAACCTGTGAGGAAGCAAATTATGCCTGGGAGGATCCACACTAGAGAAAAGCCATATGAGCAAATGCAGCAAAATTTTTGGTTAGAAGAGCTGCCTGGTTATTCATGGAAAGACTCACACCAGAGATGAGCCCTACCAGCTCAATGGGTAGATTTTATGTGGAAGAAGATCCAGACTGGTGTAGTGTTGAAAGCACCAGATTAGAGACTGGGAAATATTCAGTTCCAGTCCCGTCTTAAACTGTGAAACCATCTGTGCAACTTTGGACAGTCCTATCAGGCCTAGGCCTAAAAGCAGCAAAGGAAACGACTTGACTTGATTGACTTAAAAGGCATCAAAATCAAACAGCTGGTATAAGGCTGAAGGATGCTGGATGGAAAGCCACAAGTTATAATTCAGAGTTAGGTCAGACATAAAGACACCTTCCATGAGCTATGGAATATCGAGGCAAAAAGTATGTCACGGTAGGTAGGGAGGCTGTCTGGGGGATGTTTACCCTGTAAATTACAGCATGCTACCGAGGAAGTGCTTTTTATGCCATCATGAGTTCCTGAATGAAAAGGGAATCATTAAATTTTGGGGTTATTTTATTCCAGATTCCTTCACACAACAGAGCTCAGAGCCAATATCATCGAAATAGAATAGATCTGGAATGGACCTTTTAGTCCAACCTTATACCATTTGAGACAAGTGACTGTCCAGTCTCTTCTTAAAAGCCTCCAGTGATGAAGCAAATAATCCCATTTGGGCAAACACAGCTAATTCTTATGAATGAAAAGGGAATCAATAAAATGTTGGGGTTATTTTATTCCACATTCCTTCACACAACAGAGCTCAGAGCTAATATCATCAGAATAGAATAGATCTGGAATGGACCTTGGAGGTCTTCTAGTCCAACCTTATACCATTTCAGACAAGTGATTGTCCAGTCTCTTCTTAAAAGCCTCCAGTGATGGAGCAAATAATCCCATTTGGACAAACACATTACAGTTAATTCTTATGGAAGAGACTCAGAGAAAAACCTCTCTAATTCACAGGAGCATAAGAAGGTGGGAGAAGGTACAAGGAAGACATTTGTATCAGGGAATTGTGCAGCTGGGAGGTAAAATCAACACAGCAGGAACATCATGAGGTAAAACAATGAGAGCACCCTGCGCAAAAAGGCGGGAAACAAGGAAACTCCCCCTTTTCACGGCAGCCAATCATAGCATAGATTGCCTCATGCAGTAGCCAACTCTCTTTAACCAATCAGCTGTAACGTTGTGTTCTGACTCTTTACACATCCCCCACTGTTCCAGTATAAATTTAAATATCTTGACGCCCCTCCAATTTATGGTTGGACAGTATTTTAACAGAATTGTTTCACAAGGTCCTTTCTTTAAGAAATAACAAAAGATATGATACATAGTAGATAGGGGGTTATTGTTAATATAGAATGTGGTAATTAAAAAATGGCTATATTATTAATTTTTATAATGGGTTAAAGGGAATAAAATGGGAAAATGTATAAGGTAAATGGGTGGCAAGATTGAATTGACAATGAAAGGGGATAACTTGGATAATATAAATCAAGATGAACTTTATTGAATAATGAAAGGAATAATATAATGTGATAAAAGGACAGATAGAAGAAAATGTGTGTAACAAATAATAGAAATTGGTTAAGAATGTAGATCATATTGTAAAATAATGTATGAGAATATTAGAAGAAAAATGAAATAGGTAATGATATGATGAAATGATAAAATTGGATAAGAAAGTAATCATGGTCATGTTTGTATTGAAATGTAAAAACCTGGAATCACGTTCACTCAAAGAGATGCTTTTAAAAAAATTAATAAAAAATATTGCAAAAAAAAAAACCCAAAACAAAAGACCAAGAAAAATAAAATAAAACCCCTAAGAAGTAACTGGGTTTTTGAAACAAAGACCATTTTGCTAGTTAATCATATTTTACACATTTTAATAAATAACATCAAGCTAAACTTTTGCCAGCTCAAAAATGAACTATGTGGTGTGTGATTGCTCTGTTCTAGAGAGAGGGAATGATTGGAATTGTGCTGGCCACAAACTAAAGTGGAAATTATAATAAGCTGATAGGGGATTGCCTTATTTCTTCTGTTTATTTCCCTCACAAAGCATCTTTTTTCTTGTTTGCTCTACTATTTTGCTGGTTTGCTTTCCTCTGATGCAACAATCCCGATGTCACAACTGGCATATCCCAGCTCACTATGGCTGCCCCTGCCTTCTTTTGACAGAGCCCAATATATTGGTGGCAGTAGGAGGTGGCGCCTGCATCACCATTGTCATATCAGAGATGCTGGGCAGGGCAAGGGGTGCTCGGGGAACTGCCCTGCCATGACTCTCGGCAATTCTCCATCTGAGCACCAGCTGGCCAGCAGGTATGTGGGTGGCTATGTCTCCAGCTGCTGCTACTGATAGTAGTGTAGCCAATCCTCTCACCAACCCAGCACACTGCCCATCTGCTTGCTCACATACCTGCACACATGGGGACTCTGCCCACCAATTTGCTCACCCACCCAGCACCCTGTGCTCTGATCACCCACTCACCTGCCTGCGTACTTCATGCCCTGTGGCAGCTGGTTTGCACACCAGCCCACACATCCATAACCAGCCCATGAAGCCTACACAATCTGTCCACACACTCACTCCCACAGCAAGTTGTCCCTGCAGCAAGTTAGCCATGTCAAGTTGTCTGTTAAGTATTACCTAATATGGGCATAAGAGTGGAGACTGATGTCAGACTCCACTCATTGGTCTGGCCACTGGCAGGAGAAATAAAGTCCCGTCAGTGGCTGAAACGTTAGACAGCTCCATCTATATAAGCAGCTTGTGTTTAATAAAAAGCCTAATAAAGAAGTTACCTGCAAGAGTTGTGTCCTGCCTCTTCACTCTGTGCGCCCACTTAACACTGGCGACGAAGGCGGGATACTGAGGAGAGAACAAAGGACAACCTTGTGGGACTCCACAGCCATTATGACTGACTGCTGCAACCATCATGACCCCACTGAACAACATGGCCCACTGCCCAATGTTGATCCCCTACGATCCATCCAAGGATAAATGGTCCTCCTACATGGGCTGATTCAAACTACACCTGGAAGTCCATGGATTCAGACAGCACCCAGAAAAAAAAGGGCTCTATTTCTAACCTATTGAGATTCGGCGTTCTATGAACTGGCCGAAGCCCTCATGGCCAATGAGCTGGAGAATGTGTCCTGGGACGAGCTTCAGTGAGCATTGAACGAGAATTTCAACCCAACTCCCTCCTACCTAGCAAACCGTCACAAATTCTACATGTGGAGCCAGAGAGAGAGAGAGATGATAAATGCATTTGTGGCTGTGCTTCTGAAGCTATCGAAGAACTGCACATTCCTCAATGTCGAGGACATGATCCGGGATCGCCTCGTCCTCAGAATGAGGGACCTAACCCTACAGAAGCACCTGCTGGCATGAGAGGATGTCCCCTTCAAGGAAACCACTGACAAGGCCCAAGCTGCGGAAACCTCAGACTGTTCTGCCCCACAAATAAAAGGGACCTGGAGGGTACACACCACTCAGGTTGATCACTGCGTGGCTGAGACACCTCCAACTCCGAAGCCAGTGACGAAGACGAGGAGGACATCCACAGAGTGAGGTCCCGTAAGCCAGTTGGGAAGCAAGAAATCAAGCTGTTTGGGGGTTGTGGAGGCAATCATCACCACTCTGCATGCCGCTTTAAAGACACTATCTGCCAGCGTTGTGACCAAAGGGGACACATTTTGGAGGCATGCAGAGCCAGCCAACTGTCCATCTGACAACCCAGGAGAACGTCCTCCCCCAGCAGACAATATGGCCACCAAGGAGGAGGCTGGAAGAACCCCGGTGGGAAATTCAAAAGGAAATAAGATGCCAGGGAGGAAGAAGCGCACTATACCTTACACTCAGACCCAGGTGAGGCGAACTGATGCATACGAAGCCAACAAAATCATGGCCACCATAAGCATTGAAGGCAGTCCATGCCAGATGGAGGTAGACTCGGGGTCATACATCTCCATGATCTCATGGGTCACCCTCAAGAAACTACAACCCCACATATGGCACAGCCAGCTGGAGCCACAAAAGATCATATTGAAGAACTACCAGGGCTACCGCATTCCTGTCCTGGGCCAAAAGTCAGTCTGGATAGAATACGGCAATTTCCAAGGGACCCTACCTCTCACCATAATGGACCTGGACCTGCCGAGCCTGCTGGGATGAGATGGTTGAAATCTCTCCAGATTCACATCACAGGCATCTACACCACGGGGACCACACACATACACCCTGGGAAGACCATCTGGCATCACTAGAATGTGCCTTCAGCGACGTATTCAATGACAAACTGGGCAAGTACACGGGGATCCTAATGTCTTTTAATCTGGACCGCAACATCGCCCCTGTCCGACTAAAGCTACGGGGAGTCCCATTTGCTCTCCGGCCCAAGGTAGAGGAGCAACTAGATAAGTTAATTGCTAAGGGAGTCCTTGAGCCAGTTGACCATGCCAAGTGGGAGACCCCAATAGTCACCTGAGTTAAGACAGGTCGGTGAGAATCTGTACTGACTGTAAAACCACTCTGAACCAGGCCCTGCAGAAAAGTGCATACCTGGTCCCAATTGTGCAGCACCTTCTACACTCCCTGGGGCAGGGAAACATCTTTGCCAAGCTAGATCTCGCCCAAGCCTATCAGCAACTGCCGGTCGACGAGGCAACTGCTGAAGCTCAGACCATCGTTACTCACCGGGGTGCCTCTAAGTGCAACCAGCTGCAGTTTGGAGTAAGCGTAACCCCCGGCCTTTTCCAAAGTATCATGGAGAGACTGTTATATAACATCCTGGGGGTAATACCATACTTCGACGATGTCTTCATCTCAGCCAACAACCTAGAGCAGTTAATAGACTGAGAAGATTCCAGGAAGCGGGACTTAAACTAAAAAGGGATAAATGCCACTTAGCCATCCCCCAAATGGAGTTCCTGGGCTTCCTTATTGATGGGTCAGGCATACAGTCCACAAGCGGCAAGCTAAAGGCAATAAGGGAAGCCCCCACCCCACAAGCAAAACAGAGCTGCAAACGTTCCTAGGGTTGCTCAATTTTTACAATATCTGCCGCAAAAAGCAACCATCGCAGAACCGCTCCATAGGCTGCTAGACAAGACAACCAACCTGTAAGGAGTTGGCAGAGGCGAGACATTATGGATTATTGAGAGGCAAAAAGTATATCTTGATTGGTAGGGAGGCTGTCTGGGGGACATTTACCCTGTAAATTACAGCATGCTAACCAGGAAATGCTTTGTATGCCATCTGGAATTCCTGAATGGAAAGGGAATCAATAAAATACAGGTAGTCCTCAACTCAGACCATTTTTCACACTTATGACCATTGCCGCATCCCCATGGTCATGTGATTTACATTCGGATGCTTGACAACTGACTCACATTTATGACAGTTGCAGTTTCTTGAAATCACGTGATCCCCTTTTCCGATCTTCTGATGAGCAAAGTCAATGGGGAATCTGGATTCACTTAGCAACCATGATTCAGTTAATAAACGTGGCAAGAAAAGTCAAATGGGGCAAAAATTATTTAATCAATTCTCACTTAGCAACATACATTTTGGGCTCAATTGTGATCGTAAATTGAGGACTACTTGTATATGTTGAGGTTCTTATATTTCAGCTTCTTCCATACAACAGAGCTTAGATCAGATAGCTAAAAAGCCACTATCACAATCCAACTCTTACTAGATCTGCATTAAAAATGGCAGCGTGTCCTTCTAATAGTTAGCCTAATGATCAGTCAGCCATGTGCTTTGGTAGGCTATTCTATTTTTTCCTTTGTTTAAAAATATAGAAATACATTTAAAATACATTTAGAAATAGTAGTAACTGTGATAGGGATCTTGGAGTCCTAGTAGACTATGGGTATCAAACTTGATTGCATCACATGATATATCATGATGCACTGGGACTTTTTTTGCCTTTGCAGAGTTGTGGTGGGTGTGGCCTGCACGTGACACATCTTGACTGCCTACTGCCAGTTTTGACAGGCCTGTAGTAGACAATCATTTAAATGTGAGCCAGCAGTGTGCTGCAGCTGACACAAAATCCAATACAGGTCTTGGCTGCATTAACAGACCACGTGAAGTGTTCACACCACTTTATAAAGCCTTGGTAAGGCCACACTTGGAATACTGCATCCAGTTTTGGTCAACACGATGTAAAAAAGATGTTGAGACTCTAGAAAGAGTGCAGAGAAGAGCAGCAAAGATGATTACGGGATGTAGGCTAAAATATAAAGAAGGGTTGCTAGAATTGAGTGTGATGATCCGGGGCAGGTACAAAGGCAACACAGCCATAAAATAGGTATGAGTCCCTATTTGCTCCAACTTTGCCCCCAATGTCCCGGTTACTTTCCAGCCTGAAGAAAAGCTCTCCCATGAGCCTACAACAGCCACTGACTGAAGATACTCCAGTCCAAACGCTGTAAGCAGAATAAATCAGTCACACCAGAAGGGCAAAATAATGAGTCCAATAATCCCAGCAAGGCAGATAAACAAACAGAAGCATGGAAATAATTCACACAGAAAGGAGGAATGCTAGGAATGCAGGCTAAACTCACAACACTAGATGAATTCAGCATTTGTTCCTGACACATGCTCCTCCCAACTGCCTCTCCTTTAAATTCCATCCCCAGGTGTGCCTTGTGAAGGGAATCGGGGCCTTTTCCTACCTCGTAAGCCACTTGCAACCCATGTTGCTTTCATCTGCGTTCTTCCCTGCATGCCCTAGGATGAGGAGGGGGTGGGCCTTGGTCTTCCTCTGAACTCCCTCTTTCTTGTTCTACCTCTTCCTGCTCTGCCAGCCTGACTGCCCTTCCCCACTTTTCTCCACAGCCAAGGGAGCCATTCTCCTGCTCTCTGTCAGATGTTCATCTTCCTCCTCAGATTCAGACTCCAATAGGGACATGACATTGGGTAAGTCTAGTTTAATGAAAAGAAGGACCAGGGGTGACATGATAGCAGTGTTCTGGTATCTCAGGGGTTGCCACAAAGAAGAGGGAGTCAAGCTATTCTCCAAAGCACCTGAAGGCAAGAGAAGAAACTAATAAATGAGAGAAACTAAGGAGAAATTTCCTAACAGAACAAATAATCAGTGGAACAACTTGCCTTCGGAAGTTGTGTACGCTCCAACACTGGAAGTTTTTAAGAAGAGATTGGACAACCATTTCCTGGCAGGGTTTGCTGCTTAAGCAGGGATTGGACTAAAAGACCTCCAAGGTCCCTTCCAAGTCAATAATTCTATTTATTCCATTCTATTCTATTCCATTTCATTCCAAATATTTCTTCTACCTTATATTGACACTTGTCCCCTTTCTTAGCCCCCTTTTTCTAGACCCTGCTGTATAATTTCCTCTATCTGTGACCTAATGGAGACTTCCCTGCAAGTAAATTTACAGAATTTACACATGGCATTTAACATTTAGCAGTTGTTATGCAATTTCCTCCTTCAGGAATCAAACTTCATGCTGGGTGCTCTTGGAGGCAGCCCAAGCCTGCAGGAGTGAAGATTGCTCCCCTGGAGTATCTCTCCTGATGCTATTGCCATGTCCTAAATCCTTGAGAGCCACATTAAATAAGTCAGAAAGATTTGGGGTGTGGAGAGGCTTTGATCTCAAATGAGAGACATCTCCAAGAAAACTTATTCTGTAAAAAAAAAAACATTAACTTTTATGGCTGAGCACACAGCTAATCTTCATAAACTAAGGAGCATCACATTTTACTATTTCACTTGGCTCAGTTGCTAAGGTCGGTTGCTAGAAGTTAAAACATCTTGATAGCATTTAATCAGTGAAAACACCTTGCAGACGCCTTAGGTAGAAACGGGACAAGCGTTTCCTATCCGGAGATGGAAGTCAAGAGGACAAAATCTGTGCTTACAAAGCTGACAATACAGTAGGAAAACTCTCTGGTTCAGTTTAAAGAGTTAAAACCATCAAGTACTGTATTGCTAGAAAGGATGGGAGGTGAGGAGAAGCGCAGAGGAACTTCCTCTTCAGGATGACTCATGGGAGGAAGGTGGTGTGCAGAGCTGCTTTTCTGCTTTTCCTAGGATCGAAGCAGCAACTGGCAGGTGAGTTGAGGGCAGCAGGTGGGGGGAGAGTCCGGGACCAGTTCGGGCTGTTCGGTTTTCTCCATGGCCTGGAAGCAGAGAAGCAACTGACCTGAAGCATGTCAGCTGCTGCAGGTTCCTTCCCTCCCTAAATTTAAGCCCACTGGTGACTGCAATTTTCTTTCTAGTGAGAAAATTTTAAAAACTTCTTTTAAGTTAAGGCTGTTTCTCCATCACTAGAGGAGTGTTACAGAGGAACGTAGTTGGAAGGATCCCTGGAGGTCGTCTTTTCCAACCCCCTGATCGAGCAGGACCAATATCATTTCAGACAAATGGCTGTCCAGTCTCTGTTTCAAAGCCTCCAGTGATGGAGCACCCACAACTTTGGAAGGCAAACTGTTCCACTGGTTTGTTCTGGGTGTCAGGAAATTTCTTCTGAGTTCTAGGTTGCTTCTCTCCTTCGTTAGTTTCATGCATTTGTCCTGCCTTTGGGTGTTTTCGAGAATAGGTTGACCCCCTCTTCTTTATGGCAACCCCTCAATTATTGGAACACCGCTATCATGTCACCCCTAGTTCTTCTCCTCACTAGATTAGCCATGCCCAATTCCTGCCACTGTTCTTTACTTGTTTCAGCCTCCAGCCCCCTAAACATCCTTGCTGCTCTTCTATGGGCTCTTTATGGAGTCTCAACATCTTTTTAATACCTGGTGACCAAAACTGGTTGCAGTACTCCAAGTGTGGTCTTACCAAAGCATTATAAATTGGTACTAGCACTTCACTTGATCTTGACTGTATCCCTCTGTTAATACAACCTAAGATCACATTGGCTTTTTTGGCCACTGCAACACCTTGTTAGCTCACATTTAAATGATTGTCCACTGGGATTCAATGTTCCCTCTCATAGAGACTGCCAGGTCCAATCTATTCTGAATCTGTACATTTGGTTTTTCTTGCTTAAGTGTAAAACATTGGTTTTTTTTTTCTCCATTGAGTTTCATTGTGTTAAATAGAGCCCAGTGTTCAAGTCTGCTGAGATTCTTCTTTATCTTGACCCTATCTTCTGGGGTGTTGGATGTTCCTGACAGCTTGGTGTCATCTCAAATTTGATGAGTTTGATGAATATAAATCACCAGGACCTGATTCTCGGGTTCTGAGGGAGCTGGAAGATGTTATCTCAGAACCATTGTACCATATCTTTCAAAAATCCTGGGAAACACTGTGGTATTACTTGTGGATTGGAAAAGAGCTGATGTAGTTCCCATCTTCAAAAAAAAAAGAAAAAGAGAAAACCAGACCCAGGAAATTACAAGCCAACCAGTCTAACATCAATACCTAGGAAGATACTGGAAAAAATAATAATAAGCAGATCAGTGAGTATCTAGAAACAAAGTTTTAATTAAAAGCCAGCATAGATTTATTAAAAACAGATCATGCAAAACTTCTTCATTCTTTGACAAAGTGACTAAATTAGTAGACCAGAGAAATGCTGTGAATATAGTATATGTAGACTTCAGCAAAGCATATGATAAAGTAGACTACAACCTATCTTTGATAAGCTAGAAAAATGTGGGAAAGACAGCATCACCAACAGATGGATTTCTAACTGGCTGACAAACTGTACTCAACAAGTAGTCCTTAATGCTACTACATCTACATGAAGGGAGGTAAGCAGTGATAGGCCATAGGTGTCTTAGGCCCAGTACCCTTCAGTATCTTCATATATGACTTAGATGAGGGAATAGAAGGGGAACTCATTAGATTTGCAGATGACATTAAGCTGGTAGGAATAGCCAGCACCCCCAAAGACCAGCTTAGGATCCAAAAAGATCTTGACAGACTTGAACTATGGGGCCTATCCAACAAGATGAAATATATTGTGGAAAAAAGCAATTTTATACTTAGGCAGGAAAAATGTCTTCTTAAAAATCTCCAGTGATGAAGCAGCCACAATGTCTAAAGGCAAGCTATTCTATTGGTTAATTGTCCTCACTGTTAGGAAGTTTCTCCTCAATTCCAGGTTGCTTCTCTCCTTGATTAGTTTCCATCCATTGTTTCTTTTTTTTTCAAAAAGTTTTTTTTATTTTTACAACAAATAAAACCTTTTTTCAGTTGTACAGTGTGTTGGTTGGATACATATATCTTGTGCACATATAATATCAATATACATTTCTTATTGGATTATATTCATAGTATATTCTGATCAACATTCTAGTGTCATAATAATACATTATATTATCATATTATCATTAATATTTTAATTTCCATTCTAAGTTATCTTTCAAAAACAAACCTAATATGTACTAAATATATTCATATCATTACGTATTCAGAAATAATCAATTATATGTTATTACTGTTCCAATATACTTTACTTTCTTACTCTTCTATCTAACCAATTATAAAATAGATCCCATATCTTATAGTACTTTTCTTCCTGTTTTCTAATTGCCATTGTTAATCTACTCATTTCTGCACATTCCATTATTTTCTTAATCATTTCCTCTTCTGTCAGAATTTTCTCATTTTTCCAATATTGTGCAAATACAATTCTAGCTGCTGTTATTACATTAATAATGAAATATATTATCTCTTTATTATAACCTTCAGGCAAAATCCCCAATAAAAATATCTCTGGTTTTAAATCTATATGTTGTTTAATTATTTTTTCCAACCATGTGTGTATTTTAGTCCTATATCTTTTTGCTTCTGCACATATCCTCCACATATGGTAGTATGATCCCGGTATCTGATGACATTTCCAATATTTCGCCGATTTGTCTTTAAACATCTTTGCTATCCTTGCTGGGGATAGATGCCACCTGTAAAACATCTTATACAAATTCTCTTTAGAAGCCATTAGTTATTATTAGTTTATAATTTCTAGTCCATAGTTTCTGCCATTTGTCTAAATTTATCCCATATCCAAAGTTTTTCCCTCGAGCAATCATTGTTTCTTTAGCTTGCTCTTCTAATTTCACTTTTAATAAATAACCATACAGTTGTTTAATCATCTTCAGTGCCTGTTAGTATTTTATCTAATTCAGTCAATTCCTTGTAAAATCCATCTACCTTGCAATCTTTTTCATATCTTGAATGTATCAATTCATATTCATCCCTCGTTCATCTAATTTTGCTTTGTTTTGAGCTCACCCTGTTCATTTTAAGAGTTCATTATATCTAACAATATGTTCCATTTTGAAAACATTTGGATATACAAATGCCTCTATTGTCAATAACCAGACTTGTATTTTCATATAATGTTGTTCCTTTATTTTCTCCCATATTGTTAATAAGGCACTTCAAATATAACGTCTCTGAAAATACCCATGTATCTTACTTTCCTTATACCATAAGAATACATGCCATCCCAATTGCAAATCGTGACCTTTCAATGTTAACGATCTGATATTTCTCAAAATAATCCATTCTTTCATCCACATCAGTATTACTGTCTGGTAATATAATTCCCAATTGGGTAATATTCTAGTATCCTGTAACAATTTTAACTTAATTCTTGTCTTTTCCCCCTGAGATATAAATTTCAACATCATTTTATTTAAGTCCTCAAAATATTTTTTCTCTAGTTTTATTGGAATCGTCTGGAATATAGTATTTTTGGCAATATGTTCATTTTAATTGTCGCTATTCTCCCTGTTAAGGATAATTGTAGGTTTTTCCATTTTTCCAAGTCTGTCGCAATCTGTTGTTTCAGTCTGTAATAGTTGTCCTCTTTTAGTGTTCCATATCTTGCTGTCATTTGTATCCCCAAATATTTTACTTTTTTTGTGATCTAGATTTTTAATCTGTCCATCAATACTTTCTGTTGTTTCTCCCTCATATTCTTTACTAAGATCATAGTTTTTTCTTTATTTATTTTCAGTCCTGCAACCTCCCCATATTCCTCTATCTTTTCTATCAACTTAGGGTCTGTTTCCAATGGTTCATCCAATATAAAGACCAGATCATCTGCAAATGCTTGCAGTTTATACTTTTTTATTTTCATTCCCTTTATTTCTTCATTTTCCCTAATATTTCTCTTCAATACTTCCAAAGTTAATTCAAATAACAATGGTGACAGTGGACATCCTTGTCCAGTTCCTTTTTTAATATTTATATTATTTGTCAAATCTCCATTTATCATTACTTTTGCTGTTTGTCTATTGCCTCAATTACCTTAATAAATTTTTCTCCGAAGCCCATCTCCTTCATTTGCAACAACATAAATTGCCAATTTACATTATCAAAAGCATCTAGAAAAACCAAGGCCATTTGTTTCTCTGGATGTTCTTCATAGTATTCCAGTTTATTCAATATTATCCTCATATTTTTTATTTGTCTGTTAGGCAGAAATCCATTTTGATCTGAGTGTATAAAATGATTCAAATATCTTTTAAGTCTTTCTGCCAGTATTGAAGCAAATATTTTGTAATCTGCATTTAGCAGTGATATTGGTCTATAATTTTTTATTTATTGTAAGTCAGTGTCTTCTTTTGGTATAATAATATATGCCTCTGTCTATGAATCAGGGGCTTTATTTTTTGTCAAAACCTCATTCATTACTTTGAGCATTATGATACTGATTGGTTCCTGTATTGTCTTATCAAATTCTGCTGGTAACCCATCCAGGCCAGGCGCTTTCTCAGTGTTTTGTCTATTTATTGCCTCTGTCAGTTCCATCATTGTTATTTTCCCTTCCAGCATTATCTTCGTTTCATCAGAAATTTTAGGTAATTCTGCTTCTTGCAAGTACTGTTTAACTTTCCCTTCCTCAATATTCTCTCACTCATATAGTTTCTCATAATATTTCTGTACTATTTCTTTTTTTTTCTTCATTTCCATGACATACCATTTCATTTTCATCTTAGTTGTGTTATCCTTTTCAGCTCCCTCTCTTTCTTCAGTTTATATGCTAACCATCTGCCTGGTTTATTGGCATTTGCAAAAAAGTTCTGTTTAGCTCTCTTAATTTTTTGTGCCAGTTTTTCTTTTTCCAGTAGTCCCATTTTATGCTTAACTATGTCCATTTGATTTTTAAGGTTCTTCTGCTGTGGATCTCGTTGCAGTTCTTTTTCAGTTCTTTGTAGTCCTCTTCTAAATTCTGTTGTGTTTGTCTTTTTTTATATTCCTTCTTCTTGTATAAATTATAACCAGGCCTCTAACATAAGCCTTCATACATTTTGTAGTGATGTATCCTCCTTTTTATTTTCTTTGAAAAAATAGCCAGTTCTTTTTCCATATTTTGAATAAATTCTTTTTCCTTCAAAATTAAGTTATTCAATGTCCATCTTGACCTTTCTTTTGTCCCTTTCATTTGACCCATATTGGATTATGGTCCGCCCAAATACTTGTTTCAATATTTACTTCATGTATATTTTCAATTAAGTCCATTGACATCCAAATCATATCTATTCTTGACCATGATGTGCCTATTACAGTAAAATGTATATTGTCTATTATTGTTATTCAATTCTCTCCATATGTCTTTAATGCTCAGTTTCTCTGCCATCTTGAAGAAGGATTTCGGCAATTTGTTTCTACTTTTTTTATTGACTTTCTGTGTTTTGTGGTCCAACTCTGTATCCACTATGGCATTAAAATCTCCAAGAATACATATATTGTCATATTCCAGTTCAATTATTTTTTAATGTAATTTCTTGTAGAATTCTTCTTGCTTATTATTTGGTGCATATATTGCAATTAAAAGAATCTTTAAGTTATTATCTATTATTTCCACCATCAGTATTCTCCCTTCTTCATCTGTAAAAATTAGTTTTACTTTTATTGTATTCTTGATATATAAAACTACTCTTATATCTTGTTGTGCCATGTTGTTTCTTTCTTTTTTTCAAAAAGTTTATTTTTACCTTTTACAAACATCTCTTTTGGTGAACAGTGTGGTTCCAGGTTTTTACATTTCCATACAAACATGACCATAATTACATATTTATCTTTCATATTCATTTTCTTATTGTATCATTACATTTTCCATTTTCTATACATTTTCCCAAATATTCTTATGTTTTTCACGCTTATTTTATCCATTTTTAATTCATATCTTAACTTATTCCGTTTTTCTTTAATTGTACTCATATTTTCTTTATATAATATCTTAAAATTATTATTTCTTAATCTATATTCATTATACTTTTATACTTTTATCTGTCATATTTACAATTTCATCATATATTCTTATTTCATTATTCAATAAATTCCATCTTAGTTTTAATAATTCCAAACATTTCCCCCGTAATTGCCCATTTGAGTGCACCACCCTTTTATCTTATACATCATTCAGTTTACTCCCCTTTAACTCATATTAAAAATTACATAATATAATCATTTTTAGTTATCACCTAAATATTACATATCACATACAGAGGGGCAAAAAAGTATTTAGTCAGCCACCAATTGTGCAAATTCTCCCACTTAAAAAGATGAGAGAGGCCTGTAATTGTCATCATAGGTATACCTCACCTATGAGAGACAAAATGTGAAAACAAATCCAGACAATCACATTGTTTGATTTGGAAAGAATTTATTTGCAAATTATGGTGGAAAATAAGTATTTGGTCACCTACAAACAAGCAAGATTGCTGGCTCTCACAGACCTGTAACTTCTTCTTTAAGAGGCTCCTCTGTCCTCCACTCATTACCTGTATTAATGGCACCTATTTGAACTTGTTATCAGTATAAAAGACACCTGTCCACAACCTCAAACAGTCACATTCCAAATTCCACTATGGTGAAGACCAAAGAGCTGTCGAAGGACACCAGAAACAAAATTGTAGACCTGCACCAGGCTGGGAAGAGGCAAGCAGCTTGGTGTGAAGAAATCAACTGTGGGAGCAATAATTAGAAAATGGAAGACATACAAAACCACTGATAATCTCCCTCGATCTGGAGCTCCACGTAAGATCTCACCCCGTGGGGTCAAAATGATCACAAGAACAGTGAGCAAAACTCCCAGAACTACATGGGGGACCTAGTGAATGACCTACAGAGAGCTGGGACCAATGTAGCAAAGGCTACCATCAGGCTACACACTATGCCCAGGGACTCAGATCCTGCAGTGTCAGAGTGTCTCCCTGCTTAAGCCAGTACATGTCCAGGCCCGCCTGAAGTTTGCTAGAAACATGATCAAGACTATCAGGAAGCTCCCACATTTTGTTGAGGCTTTAAACAGGATCCATTGGACCAGATCTCCACCCTAAAAATTACTTTTCCCCAATGTATTACAGTGTCAATTCTGAAGAAGGCAAAACCAAAATGTACTGGTAAATTACAAGGAGAACACACACACTCCCTTCTAACCCTGCTGGAGCAGGTGATTGGAGTAGAATAGATACCTCATTATCTTTCTCCTCCCTCTCTCTCTCCTTCTTTATTTCTTTTTCTTTCTGTCCTTTCCTTCCATCCCCCCTTTGTCCCTTTTTCTTTTTTTCCCTTTTTCTTTTCTTTCTCTCTTTCTCTCTCTTTTCTCTCTCTCTTTCCCTCTCTTAGGCTCACCCCTTTAGATCAGGGGTCGCCAAACTTTTGGACCTCAGGGACCACCAACTCATAATTTTAAATCCCGGAGACCACTAATATGAATTTTAACTGATGGTGGCTTTCTGGCATTGGTGGGAGAGAGAGAGAGAGAGATCTGATCCAACCTCTCTCTCTCCCTCTCTCGCACACACACAGGCAGGGGTGGGATTTAGACCCCTGTCAAAACTCCAAAAACAGGTCAAGTATCTCTGGGGAGGCCAGGCATAAATTAAAACACTTGCTAAACAACTTGCCATTAAGTGAGGACCACTTATATTTGGTTTGCCAGTCACGTGACCAGCAAGCCACACCTTCAAATTAGGCCACACCCACAGAAATTTGAATCCCACCCCTGGGTGGGGGGCACCAAGGATGAGTTTGTAGCACCAAGGGGGCAGTGGACCGAAAAAGTTTGGGAACCACTGATTTAGAGTGTCATCTACATATCTTGTAAATAATTCTCTTTCAAATCTCATTAAACATTCTACTTTTAAATTATCCCCTTAAACAATTATAACATTCATCTCCTAATACCTATATTATAACATAAATCCCTTTTCAATCAGATTCTGCATGGTACTTTCCCCTTCAATTACCTCTAAAATATTTTAAATTTCAATGATAAAAAAAGCAGAAGAAATATTTAGTCAATTCACAAGGATATTAATCTCCTTACAGTCCTTCTCTTAATTCTTTTCAGTTATGTTTTTATGGATCATTAATATACATTGATATTCATATTTTCTCTATCCTTCTCATCTTCATTTCAATTACATTTTATAAATCATTCAGTATACATATTTTCATATTTTCACATCTCTATATTTAGTTTGACTGTTAACAAACATTCCATTGATTAACAATACTAGTTTCATCTTCCACTTTAATAATATATATCTTCCTATTTTCTACATAGTTTATTATTTCTAATGTTTATACAATCCCTTGTCACCTTGCAGAATCCTCTCTCTTAATTATATATTCAGCCATTATCTCTGTGTCTTTCAAACAAGCAATTTCTTTTTATATTTGTCTGTTTCCCATATTTATTTATTTCCTGATTCTATTTCTTGTAATTTCTTTTCCCCTTTATTTTCCCCCTCTTTTTCTCACTCAAATTTTTGTCCCCCTCCCTCTTTGACGCTTCCTTCTATAATCCTCCCTTCTGCTCTTTCCTTGTATTATGTTTATTTTTCAAACTGTTCTTTTTTCTAATTATCTCCTGTAATCTTCAGTTTTTAAATCCCTTTTCCTCCTCTTTTCGCTTCAAGCCTCATTGTCTCAATTGTTTGTTAAAGATGGCCTCCTTTGTTCCTCTCTCCTTCTTCCTCTGAAGCTCCCTCATACTCCAAAACAGCCATTTCCAGAAATTGTAGAGCAAAATTACACACTTCTCCTTTCTCTTGCAGCTGTTCCCTCATGTTTCTTAGTTCCATTTTCAGTTCCAGAAAAAGTTCTGCCATCTTTCAACACTTCTCAATACTTGTAAACAACCAAAGTCTCCTCTAGTAATCCATTATCCAGAGTTTCCAAAGTCATCAAACAGTCCCAAAACAATTTCTTCTTACTTCTTTCTTTGTTGCAAAATTCCAAGTTGCACTTTCACTTTCGGTGGGACTCTGTTTTATTGTAGCAAGATTTGCTTTCTTTATTATTCTTTGAAGATCTTTAAAAATTCACATTTAAATTCTTTTAGCACTAGGTGGCACTCTCTGTTATATCCAACTTCCACCCCCCTTTTTTTCCTTCACTTTTTCTCCTTTTCTGGCTTTTAAATTTCAAACATTCCTTATCTTCCCTTTGGCACTTACAATTGCTGCTTTAAATTAGCCTAATTAGTGTCAAGATTGTTTTACACTGATTTCTTCAAGCTTTTCTTTCAAAGTTCAAAGCCACTTCAAGCTATCAGATCTTTTTTCCTCCTCTTCTTTACCACCGCTTTAAAAATCTTTTTCAAAAGTTCTTAAGTATTTTAATTCCAGGGTACCTTGCATTCAGATGTTAATTCTTCTTAGCCCAGTCATCCAGGCTGTTCCCTTCTCCCTCGTTCCTGCACATTCTTGTCCAGTCAGATCTTCCTCTTTGGGGTGGCCATCTTGCCCACGGCTGCAACTGCCTTTGCAGAGGAGTGATTGCCAAGCCAGGGAGGGGAGATGTGGCTCACCTCAACCCAGCTGGAGGTCTCCCCTTTCTTCACCACCTCTATGCAGTGGCTTCGGCCTCAAATTAATAGATCGGGGCGCTCCAGCGGCGAGCTCAAATCCAAACAGCAGATGATCGCGGATTCTGGTCCGTTGCCGAAGAAGCCTAACCGGAAGTCACTTTTACATAAATCTTAACTATTTGTACATTTGTCTATATTCCTTAATCTATCTTTGTCCACTGTAGCCTTTGCCTTATTGTCCTATTGTCGTCTTCTCTATTCAGCTCTATATTTATTATTTAGCCAACCATACAATGCATTCCACATCAAATAATAATCCATTTCCTCTCTGTCTTTTATCTCCATAGTCAACTTACCCATCTCAGCACATTCTAGCATCTTTTTTATCACATTTTCCTCTAGTGGCATACTATTTTTTTTCAAATTTTGTGCGTACGTTATTCTTGCTTCCGTTAATAGATGGAGCATTAGATATTCTGTTTTCTTATCACATTTTCCTATTATTATACCTAATAGAAAAGTCTCTGGTCTTAGTTCAATTTGTTGTTTATATGTTTCTTCTATCCATTTTTTTGTCCTTATCCAGTATTTTCTTGCTACAGGGCATGTCCACCATGCATGGTAATATGTTCCTTGCTTTTGTTTGCATTTCCAACATTCAGATGATCTGTTTGGAAACATTTTTGCCAATCTAGCAGGGGGTAGGTGCCATCTATAGAACATTTTGTATAAATTTTCTCTATATGGTGCTAACATAGTCAATTTATAATTCTTTTCCCACATTTTTTCTCATTTCCCCAATTTTATCGTGTAGCCAAAATTTTTCACGCAAACTATCATTGTTTCTTTAAACCCTCTCTTTCTCTATCTTATATTCCAACAAATAATTATATAATTTTTAATCAATTTCTCCTTGGACCTTATAGTATCTTATTTAATTGCGATATATCTCTATGAATCCCATACTGTATGTGTGCCATCCTAATTGTAAGTCATGTCATTCAATTAACAATATTCTTTTATTTTTCAACGTTACCCAATCTTTAATCCATGTAAGGGCTGCTGCTGTATAGTATAATTCCCAATCTGGCAGAGCAAAAACCCCTCTACTATTTCTGGACCACAATTTTGTCTCTGACTGCTTCCTCTCTGGTTGTCCCGGCTCCAGATCTGCCATTGCAGGCCGATTTCTTTCCTGCAGGAGTTCAGAGGTTTCTTCTTGTCCATTTGGGAGATCACCTTCACCCTGCCTTCTCCGAAGTTTCCCCTTTCTCTTGTTGATCCATCAAGGATTCAAGCAGCCCTTTAAGAGCCTCCACACAGGAAGATTCGGGCCAGAGTGGATTTGATTTAAATCAAACTGATTTAATTCACGATTTAAATCACGATTTAAATCACTAGTCAGTAAGGCTTGATTTAAATCATAGTTTTCTACATAAAGACTAATGCTGGCTGGTATAACTTTAATATGCAAGTAGATGAAGATTTTTAGAATAACAACTTTTCATATTAGTTTTTTTATCCCCAGTTTAATAGGTTAATCATTCATATTTGGACAGCTTTTCTGTTGTACTTAGGAAGGAGAAAAATAATCATTACCTTAATAACAATTTAAATAGATTTATTCAACTGATTTATTCAAACCTCTGGAAAAGCATGACATTGTGAATGGATTAATGGAATTTATTTACCTCCCAAAAATTAAACATATACAGCCTTATTCTACATAATTAAAAAACTAATCTTTATTTCATGATCGAATAACCTTTGGATGGTAATATATTTTCCTCAAAAAGCATTTTATTTTAAAAAATCCGATTTAAATCAAAAAAATCCGATTTAAATGAAAAAAAATCTGATTTTTTTATTTTTTTAAAAAAATCATTGATTTTTATCCACCCTGATCAGAACGAATCCCTGTTCCTTTGAGCCGATTCCTTGTGAAGGGAATAATAAATGAATTTAATAATAGGGTAACGTACAGCTCATTTCCCAACTCTTTGTCAGTGATGTGGACTTCACACATACAGTGGGTGTAGTGTAGTGGACTACAGTTGTTAACTTGTAATTTCTCTTTTGTGCAACAGCCAGAAAACCAGTTGTTAAATTATTCCAATCCCACTATTGTTTAGATTATTAGAAATTAAAAATTTTTTAAAGAATTGAAATAAGTAAACTATTTTTAAATGTTTAGTTAAAAAGAGAAACTGAAAAATTGAAACAGGAATTTTATTAAAAAAATGAAAAAAGAATTTTAAAATTTTAAAATTGAAAAAAGAAATTTAAATTAAAAATAATATTTAAGGGTTAAAAAAAAGACTTAAAATTAAAGCAAGGAATTTAAAAATTGAAAAAAAAATTGAAAAGGAATGTTTCATAAGGAATATTGGAATATTTCTTAAGTAATATTCTAGTATGACATGGTTATTCTCACCAAAGATTCTGACAACTTCAACTCACTCTATCATTTCTTCTCTACTAGTAAGAATTAGGTCCAGTATAGCTTTTCCTCTAGTTCCCTCATCTTTGTAATCTCTTTTGGATTACAAAGTTGTCCGCTAAGTTGGTTAGAAATCTGTTCGATATCCTACTTGCTGTAGAGTTTGTCCCCCAGTTGATATCAGGGTAGTTCAAGTCTCCCATTACATCTTGATATTACCCTCCTGATATAGTTCGTTATCCACGCATATATTGAAAATGACAGGTAGACACAATTTACAAGTTTTTTTACTTCCATGTCTTGCCAATAAGTATGATATTTCCTGTCCCATCCATGTATTAACCAGGTTGGATTGTGCTTAATCCAGCACTTTCTAAAAAATAGCTATTGAGGACCTTTTGGCATCTTTGGTTGCGCAGGTAGTCCCCACTTACCACTTCTTCCCTGAGCCTTCTATGGCACAGTGCCTATTATGGCACAGTAGAAGCAGACATGCACCTGATCCATAAAATTTGTGGTAATCCTAGCAGTTGTTCAGTGACCGCTTGTCAGCAGTGACTGTGATTTTGAAGGTGCAAGAAAAAAAGTTGCACCAATGCGGGTCTGCCCATAGTTGCATATTTATGATGGCCGCAGCATCCCATACTGATGAACCCCATTTGTGACCTTCTCAGCTAGCTTATCACAAGCAAAATAATTGGGTATACTGGCAGGAAATTGGAAGTCATAGTCATATGGAATTGCCTTTAACAACCTACACTGATTCTCATCCATGCTGCACCGAGAGTCCAGTACGCGTTAGACTCCTCCCTCTGACATCATAAAGCTGAGTCTGCCACTATATAAAAAATTAGCCCCAGCTGGCTTTCCAGCTTTAACTCAGCTCCTTGTCAAGTTGAGCTAGTGTCTTGGAAGCAGTTGAAGTTCTTAGGAGAGGGAAAGGAAAGGGAAAGGAAAGGAAAGGCTTTTACACAGCTTCCGGGGCTCCGGTAGAACTGTGTCACCTGGAGAGCAGGGATCTACTCTCATGCAGCGTCGAGGACTCAGTGCTGCCATTGGGAGGCTGCGGGCAAGGGAAGTGCTTAGAAACCTCCCACTCAGACTTCCCCAGTGAGATCGAACGACCGCTCCTTCTGTGAGCTGCAGCAATCGATTTTGGTGCCTCTCAACTGTTTAAACAGAGGCAGCCGCTTTTTGCTGTTTTTTCTCTTCGCTTGCAAAGCCTAAAGAGCATCAGGAGCTCCATGGCCATTTCCCTGGGAGTCTCCACACATGCAAGTGGCCATTTTGGAAGCATCAGCCATAATGCACATGCAAGTGGCCATTTTTAATTGGCCCAACTACAGGAATGACCATTCAAAAAGTCTTTTTGTGACTGTTCCTGAATGCTTGGTCCAGCTATGGGAGGCATATTATGAGGGTTGCTCCCAGCACCTCTTGTGTCTTTCCTGTATTTCATCATGGAAGGAGATAGAGCACAGGCTGAATGTTCAGGCCTAGAGGAGCATAGCCCTCAGACCCAGAAGAGAAAGAGGCAGCGAGGCCATTCGGCACAGAGAGAAGCTGCTGCAAAGATTAGGGCCAAGGCATTCGCACTAAAGAAAACTACTAAAGCTGAACTAAGGGCTGAGAAGAGAAGACATGCTATTCTTGAGAGGCAGTTCGCTAATACCCTAGACCAGATGAGAGGACATTTGCAACAGGCTTCCCTTCCAGGGGAAGTGCAGGTTTGCCAGGAGGTTGGTCCTAGGGAGGGGGAGGCTCATGCCAGCACCTCTAGTTATCTCCAAGCCTAGTCTCCTGATAGAGTAGAGGAAGAGTTTGGTCCTCAGGATTTAAGCAGATCTGGGCACAATTTTAAACAGGCTACTTGAGGTCCACCTCCTGGTCAGATCATCCAAGGTGGCCACAGGCTTAGATCTGAGGCTACCTTCACACCTACTGATGCAGGCCTATGCCCAGCTGACACCCCCCCCCCACGCTGGCAGCAGGCCTACCAGAGGTATGGTTTCTGGAGCCATCAGATAGGGCCTATCAGAAGGTTTCCAACAACTCCTTCGTCCTTTGGGGGGCGGATCAGGCCTTGTTTCCTGCTTATTCCCAAGGGGTCCCTCATCAACAAAGGGGATATCCCAGACATCAGGAATTTAGTGGCCCCTCAACCCAGTCTGACTGGGGGGATTATGGCGAGAGGGATTACACCAATCCTTTGGTATGGAGCCACTCCTCAGAGTCCGAGGAAGAAGAAGGAGAGATTAGGGACCCCAATATGTCAGAGGAAGAGGGGTTTCATCGTGATCAACCCTTCTCAATGGTGGTTTTCAAGCCTGCTTTATTTAAACCACTCCTACAAAAGGCATTGGTCACCACCCAATTGTCTCCTGAGGAAATGGCCCCAGAACCCCAGGGGGATTCGTCTTGCTAAGGGAACACCCTCTTCTCCAAGCCAATGGTCCATACAGAGGTCCTCCCTTCTCTTCTGTTGTTCCTGGACCTAGTTAAGGAGCAGTGTGCCTCTCCTGCTGCAGGGCCTAGTCCTTTGTCTCATGACAGGCGTTTCTATAACAAGGGCCCTTCTTTAGCCAATGCCCTTTTAGTGCCTTCGGTTGATGCTCCAATCATGGCCTCGTTCTCCTCCTCTGGAACCCCCACTGACCCACTGAGAGGATGTGCTCAAGGCTGAAGACAAAAGACCTGAACAAACACTCAAGCACAACCACCAGGCCTCAGCTTGGGCTGTTCGGGCCTCAACAGCAATGTCGTTTTTTTACAAGGGCTTTGCTCTGATGGCTGCATCAACTACAGGACCGTTTACTACCCACTGACTTCAGATCACACCAAAATCTGAACAAGATTATTGCAGCTGATGAATTTACAGCGGATGCCACTCTAAATTTAGCCAAGTTCATCTCCAGGGCCACGGCCTCCTCGGTGACAGTGAGATGGCTCCTGTGGCTGCAAAATTGGCAGTCTGACTCCTGCCGAAAGTGGAAGTTGGCATCAGCTTCTTGCACTGGAGAGAAGCTCTTCAGAGAAGCCCTGGACCCATACCTGGTTGAAACCAGGGACAAGAGAAAGGTCCTCTCTTCAACAGGGAAAAGGGCAGATTATCACCCAACTTTGTATTTCTGTCCCCCCTCTTTTCGGGCTGAGCCCACCTCTTACTTCTCCTGTAACCAGAGGGCGTTCCCTCAACTCCAGGAGCAACAACCAGAACCAGATGTCCCCCAGGTCTCCTCTACGCGTTTCCCCCTCTTCCAATCATTCCAATGGTCATTTGGAAGATGTTGGAGGAAAAGGCAGAGCTGATTCTCCTGGCGCCTCATTGGCCCGGGAGACCCTGGTTTGCCGATCTGATGAACTTGTCTGTAGTTCTGCTGTGGAGGATCCCAGCCAACAGGATCTCTCTACATCAGGGAGCCTTGATGCACCCGGACCCTCAGTGGTTCCACTTGACCATGTGGCGCTTGAGTGGCAACATCTGAGAGACTCTAGTCTTCAGGATAGGATTATCCACACCATTCAGGCTTCCCGTAAACCTTCTACGATCTGCATTTATGATGCCACCTGGAAGGTTTTCGGCAATTGGTGATTGAAGGAAAACCGTGTTTTCTGCAATTGGTGTTTGAAGGAAAACCTCAGCATCTGTAGCTGACATGTTACTTTTCCTTCAGGACAGATTGGATAAAGAGCTCTCGCCCAACACTCTCTGTCGCCAAGTGGCAACCCCGTCATCAGTTCTGCACTGGGAAAACTTTTCTTCTCTGTCCCATCATCCTTCAGTTTGTAGATTCCTAAATGGGGCCTCTAACCTTCATCTACTGGTGGGTCATAGGTACCCCATATGGGAGCTCCCCAAAGTGTTGCAGGCCCTTACGGGGTCACCATTTGAAACGCCCCCAGGAGAGTTCAAATCTGGCGGCACTCTCAGTTGGACAGGACCTTTGTACCTTTCATGAAAACAGGGTGGTCCTACATTTAGATCCTATCTTTGTCCCCAAAATCAATATCTGGTTCCATAGAGACCAGGACATTGTGTTGCCAGATTTCTGTCCACACCCTAACCACAAGCTGGAGTACAAGTGACATAGGTTGGATGTAAAAAGAGCTTTACACATCTACATCAAACATACTGCTGCATTTTGGAAAACCGAGGCTATGTTTGTGTCATTTTCTCCAAACTCCAATGGGGTGCAAGTCCTCTTCTCCTACCTTAAGTAGATGGATCAGGTCATGTATTGCCAAGGCCTACCAGACTTTGTCTCTTCCGGTGCCCAAGAACCTTATGGCATACTCCATCAGCAACACAGCTACATCGACCACTTGGTCCACTCAGGCATCTCTCGAAGAGATATGTAGAGTGGTTACCTGGGCGTCTCCGTCACCCTTCAGACAGCACAATCATCTGGACTCATTTGCTTTGGCGAACACAGTGTCTCATAGACGGGTGCTACAGAGGATTGTTCAACAAGTGGAGTAAGTAGACCAGACTATGGCCCTCCCGTGGACATCCAGGCTTTAGTATGTCCCATCCTGGACTCTTGGCACAGCGGGGATGAGAATGGGCATTGGTATAATTACCTGAGAATGCCCCTTTCTATCTACGCTGCAAAACAGTCCAGCCTCACCCTTGCTGTGTCTGGTTCTGGTAGGGACAGGGGTGGTTTTCTAATTGTGGTGGGTTGTTTTTTTTTCATAGACACTCCAAGTCTGTCAAGTATCTTCGCCTAAAGCTGGGGAGCCAGTTAGGCTTTTTATATAGAGGCAGACTCAGTTCTATGACATCACAGGGAGGAGACTAACCCATCCTGGACTCTCTTGCAGCGTAGATAGAAAGGGTGTTCTCAGGTAATTATACCAACGCCCATTTGCTTAACAACTACCGAGGAACAGATGCAAGTTGGCACTGGCATGTGACATCATGCTTAATGATGGAGCTGCTTAATGATGCAAATATCAGTTCCAATTGTGATAGGTTAAGTGAGGACTACTTGAGTGGAGATGTCACTAGAGTACTTATGGACACTGTTTTCTGTTCTTATTTGCTGCTCAGGACTTCAATGGACAAAAGATATGTCTAAATTTAGCTCAGAAGGTTTGAATGTAAACATTCTGGGACATTTTATCAGACTTAAAAGACATAGATTTTCACATGAATACATATGTAGGTGGGTATATCTGTTATTTATCTCTGTAGGAATATGTCTGCAATTAAATAATCTATCCCCGGTACTTCAAGTTATAATTGATGATAGTCCTTTGTGTTGCTAAGAATTTGTGATTGACCCAATTAAACAAATGAATTTGATTGAATGCATATTTGAACATGGATCTCAATCATCTTCCATTTGTCAAATGAATCAAAAATAAGGTAAGTAAGTGATTACTCTAGTATTGGGGCATGTTTGCTTTTTGCTTTTTGGTTTTTTCACATCATCTCTAAACATTTTATAAACAATTAATGTTACACTTTTCTCTGAATCTTACAGACAAAGAATATGGCAATAAGAGCACTCAGGACAACTGCAAATAACAACCAAAATTGAAAAACCACAAATGAATCAAGCCAGAAATCAAAATATTTTCCATTTCCTTCAGAAAACCACACAATTCTCCTCCTCCTCTTCCAGAAGTTGTTAGACAAAGAACAGAAAATTTTAAAAGATTTCAAACCAGAATAAGCAGATTATGCACAATTTAAGGATACATTACATGAAATGTCAAGGGCAAATATTTTTCATTCAGCATATCTGGAAGTAAATTGGAGGAAAAGGTGAATAAAAAAGCCATGTGGAGCAGACAGTAATATAGCCTCTCCCTCTGAGGAAGAAAATGGCTTGAATGAAAGCACAACTAAACAAGACATGGTCACAATTCCAGTCTGGCGATACAACAGTGGATTGACTCCAGGGAAAAACTGTATGAGTGTCTAGATAGTGGGAAAAGCTTCATTAGAAATTATGAGACACCAGAGAACCCACACAGAAGAGAAACCCTTTGAATATCCTGATTATGGGAAAGTCAAAATTTCAGGACAGAAATGCTTTGAATATCCTGATTGTTGCAAAACTTTCAGGTGTAATTCCAACTTGGTGATACATGAGGGGAATCAAAAGGAGAAAACTCTTTTGATGTCTTGACTGTGGGAGAAGTTCCAGTCATAATTCCAGCTTGGTAATACATCAGAGGATTAACTGCAGGAGAAACCCTCTGAGTATCGAGATTGTGGAAAAGATTTCATTACAAATTCCCACCTCATAAGACACAAGAGCACGCACACAGGATTCCAAAACAATGATACGCCAGAGTACTCACACAGGAGAGAAACCCTTTGAATGTCCTATCTATGAGGAAAGTTTCAATCAGAATTCCAACATGATGATATGCCAGAGGCCTCACACAGGAGAGAAACTCTTTGAATGTCCTGACTGTGGGAAAGGTTTTAGACAAAATTCCAGCCTGGTGATACACCAGAGGACTCACACAGGAAAGAAACCCTTTGAATGTCCTATCTATGGGGAAAGTTTCAATCAGAATTCCAACATGATGATATGCCAGAGGCCTCACACAAGAGAGAAACTCTTTGAATGTCCTGACTGTGGGAAAAGTTTTAGACAGAATTCCAGCCTGGTGATACACCAGAGGACTCACACAGGAGAGAAACCCTTTGAATGTGCTATTTGTGGGAAAAGTTTCAGTAATAATTCGAGCCTGGTGAAGCACCAGAGGACTCACACAGGAGAGAAACCCTTTGAATGTCCTGATTGTGGGAAAAGTTTCAGACAGAATTCCCACCTGGTGATACACCAAAGGACTCACACAGGAGAGAAACCTTATGAATGTCCTGACTGTGGGAAAAGTTTCAGTCAGAATTCTGACCTGGTGAAACACCAGAGGACACACACAGGAGAGAAACCCTTTGAATGTCCTATTTGTGGGAAAAGTTTTAATCGCAATTTCCACCTGGTAATACATCAGAGGACTCACACAGGAGAGAAACCCTTTGAATGTCCTATCTGTGGGAAAAGTTTTAGTGAACATTCCCACCTGGTAATACACCAGAGGACTCACACAGGAGAGAAACCCTTTGAATGTCCTATTTGTGGGAAAAGTTTTAGTCGCAATTCCCACCTGATGATACACCAGAGGACTCACACAGGAGAGAAACCCTTTGCATGTCCTATATGTGGGGAAAGTTTTAGTCGCAATTCTGCACTGGTAATACATCAGAGGACTCACACAGGAGAGAAACCATTTGAATGTCCTGATTGTGGGAAATGTTGCATTACAAATTACAGCCTCATGAGACACAAGAGGACCCACACAGGAGAGAAACCCTACGAATGTCCTGACTGTGGGAAAAGTTTCAGTGAGAATTCCAGCCTGGTGATACACCAGAGGAGTCACACAGGAGAGAAACCCTTTAAATGTCCTGATTGTGGGAAAAATTTCAGTCACAATTCTGAACTGGTAATACACCAGAGGACTCACACAGGAGAGAAACCCTTTGAATGTCCTATTTGTGGGAAAAGTTTTAGACGCAATTCCCACCTGGTAATACACCAGTGGACGCACACAGGAGAGAAACCCTTTGAATGTCTTGATTGTGGGAAATGTTTCATTACAAATTCCAGTCTCATGAGACACCAGAGGACTCACACAGGAGAGAAACCCTACAAATGTCCTATCTGTGGGGAAAGTTTCAGTGAGAATTCCTACCTGGTAATACACCAGAGGACTCATACAGGAGAGAAACCCTATGAATGTCCTATTTGTGGGAAAAGTTTCAGTCACAATTCTTGGCTGGTAACACACCAGAGGACTCACACAGGAGAGAAACCGTTTGAATGTCCAAACTGTGGAAAACGTTTTAGTCAGAATTCCCACCTCATGAGACACCAGAGAACTCACACAGGAGATAAACCCTTTTGAATGTCCTGATTGTGGGAAAAGTTTCAGTCAGAATTCCTATTTGTTAATACACCAGAGGACTCACACCATGGGGAAACCTTTCAAATTTCCAGTCTGTGGACTTTACTTCAAGCATAAATCATCCCTTAATGCACACAAGGAAATCCACTTAGTGTTTCCTGTTCCAGTGCAAGAGAGGTATCGCATTGGCTGTCAGACTCCCAGGGGTGGGGGTCTTAGCTAACTTTGTAGGCCGTTGTCTGAACTACATGGCTTCAACTGAGTGCTGGTTGATGCAATCTTCCCAGGCCTGGTGGTGAGATGGGTAGAGGCCTTTATTATGTAGAATACTCTGGCCCAGGCCTTAATGGTTTGCCCATTAACAAAGGTGGGGATGAGCTTCTGCTTCTGAGGTGAGTTTCTACTTCTGAGTTTCTACTTCTCTTTTTAGGAGAAATATTCTGCCTTTTTAATATTTCCTAGGATATTTCATTTTCCTAGGAGAGGGGTAGGTTTTAATTTCCAACAGTCTCCCCTTTTTGCCAAAATATGTGGGTGGAACACACATGTTATTGACAAAACATTAAAATCAATCAGATCAGGGAGACTTGATGGGTGCTTTTTAGTTTTCTGATGCAAAGGGGGAGGCATTGATAAAGAGGCAACAGAAAAGGATTCTTCCAGTGGTTCCCAAAAACTTTCAGCCATGAAGATTTTAGCAACTAGGAGAAGAGTTCTGGAAGGAAATTTACAATATCCAATTTTTCATGCCAATTATTTCCAGATGTTTGGTGTCACTTTCTGTGAATGTACAGTCAAGTTTCAAGCAAGCACAAGTCCCAAAATTCTTCACAGCCGTGGTTTTCCTCTAAATTACAAGCCGCCCATTTCCAAGGGATGGTTACTAAACCTGCCTAGCTCTTCACTTCCAGGGTTTGTGAGGCCAAATTGAGGTTAGCCAGTGTGCAATCCAGGCTATTTAATATTTTTAAAATTACACACAATGAGCCCTGGGACACCTACTCATGAGACCACCAGTGCAACATATCCTGCTTTACTGGACAACTGGGCAGCATCATTTGTGAGTCACAGTCAGGGCTTGGGGTTTGGAGGTCTCTTTTCTGCTCTCTCTCCAAGTGAGGGAATTGCCTGAGGGGGATGCCCCCTCCCCCATTGGATTAGCAGGGAGATATGACTGGGCCTTAATGCCACACAGCAGCAAAAGAATCACAACAAAAAACAATAAAAAAGAAGCTAGGAGCAGCTTTATGTGGAAGTTGGTGAAGGGGATAACCTCTAATTCTGAATGATGTGCTTGTGTATGGAGCTACTTTTACAATACAGACAATACAAACATGGTGGACAATTTTCCTTCCCACCAGACAGAAGTCCAAGGTGTTCAGAACCTGCTGGGCCACCCACTCAAATACAATCCTTACTTGAGTACATCAAACTGATTACAATATAAATGATACAAGAAAGAAAACATTACAATGAATTTCACATTACAATGAATTTCCACCCTCCCCCCAAAAATCTTTCTAACTGTCTTCTGGGGATTGAAAACAGTCTTTCAGTCTTTTTTTCATGTTAAAAAAATATTTATTGAAATTCAAAATATTAAAAAGTTTACAAAAATTGAAAATATTAAAAAGTTTACAAAAATTTCTATAAAGATGTATCAATACCTTTCAACATCATTTTCTTGATAGTACAATAAGTACAGTACCTTCAATTAATACTTGACAGTTGTTTATAGTTTTAGTAATACTAATTCACAATGCCTTAATAATATTAATAAAAAAGTAATTCATATATATAGGTCGATGGTTCAAAGAAGAAAAAGAATATCATATTAACACTAAGTACATATTTATATCTAAAAATATATCTAGATACACATATAGCTAGATATACATACATACATACATACATATATATATATAAAAGATCAGAGATAAGTCTATATAATTATATTCTATGTACTATGCTGTATATTCCATAGCCATAAGAATATAAGGTATACATTTTGAGCTATACAATACAAATATAAGTAAATATTATAAATTAAATATGAATATATAAATCTGACAGTTTCTCAATTTCAACAGCTTCTAATTGATCCTACCTATATACCAATATGCCAATTTTATTTCCTCTTTTGATCTATATTTATTATGTTTTACTGTCTACCCATTGATACCAGATGTTCCAGATTGAGTAATATTCTGAGTCTTCTTTGTCATTTAATTTCATCGTGAGTCTATCCATATCTGCCCATTCCAAGATTTTATTAATTATAACTTCATCTGACAGAATGGTAGACATCATCAAAGCCTGAGCTAGCACAATTCTTGCTGCCATTATTATATGAATAATCAAGTATCGGATCTTTTGGGAGTATTTATCTTTAATAATTCCCAGGAAAAATAATTCCGGCTTCCATTCCAACCTACAATGGGTAATTTCCTTTAACCATGTTTGTATCTTAATCCAATATTTTTTAATTTCTGGGCATAGCCACCAGACATGGAAGAAGGTACCTTGAGTTCTCTTACATTTCCAACAATTTGGGTTCAGCTTAGGATACATTTTTGCAAACCTGGATGATGCTAAATGTCAACGATAAAGCATTTTATATAGATTTTCTTTATATGCAACCGACTTTGTCAAAGAAAAAATTTTATGCCACATTTTTCCCCAGTCTTCTAATTCAATGTTATGTCCAAAATTTTTAGCCCAGGCTAACATGGGTCCTTTAACGATTTCCTCTTCTAAGTCGAAGTTTAATAAATAATTGTATATTTTAGATATTATTTTTTCTTCTAATCCTAGCAATAGTTTATCTAGTTGGGTTGCTTTTATTTCAGATCCAAATTCTTCTAAGTCTTTTTTATATCTCGTCTGCACTTGAAGGTATGGCCACCAATCTATAAATATTCCTTGTGTTTCTAATTCTTGACTTGTTTTAAGTCTTCCTTGATTATCCAAAATTTAATAGTATTTTACTTTTTTGCTGATATCCAAAGTATTTGGGTGGATCATTGCCTCCATAGTGGACATCCAACCTGGAATTTTGATTTAATGTTTCTTCCTAATTTCTTCCCAGGTGTTTATCAACGAATCTCATAAAACGTACCTGTAAAAGTAGGAGTGGTTCTTATTCCTGGGGTTCCGTATGAAGGCATACCTATCCATCTAATGTCAAAATTATCCTATTTTCTAATTTAATCCAGTCCTTAATCCATACTAGAGATGCTGCTTAGTAGTATGTCTCCCATATTGGGAGTCTAAAGCCACCTCTGCTTTTGCTATCCTGTAAGTAAATTGATTTTATTCCTGCTTTTTTCCTTGACCATATAAATTGCATAATTATTTTATTTAGATCTATATAAAATTTTTAATTTTATAGGTTAGTTTGGGACAAATACAATAATTTGGGTAGGATATTCATTTTAATTGTAGCTATTTTTCCTAAAAGTGAAAACTAATTTATTCCCATTTGTCCATATCATTCCCTATTTGCTGTAAGATATTTAACTTTTTTTACAATTTGGAGGCCCATTACATTTTCCAATTCCCTTTTATCTTTCGCAGTCAAATTTTTAACTAGCATTTTGCTTTTATCTTTATTAATTTTAAGACCTGTTCCCTTGCCAAATTATTCTATTTCCTGCAACAGTATCGGGCCAGATTCCAATGGGTCTTCAATAATAAATGCCACGTCATCAGCAAAAGCCTGTAATTTGCATTCTTTTTTAATTTGGGTTCCTTTTATTTCCTTATTTAATCTAATTCTTCTTAATAATGTTTCTGATGTCAGGATGAAAAGTAGAGGTGACAAAGAGCTGTCTAACTCCTTTTGTTATTTCAAATGATTTCATCATTTCCCCATTTATTAATACGCTTGCCTTTTGAGCGGAGTAAGTTGTTTCTATCATATTCTCAAATCTTTCTCCAAATTTCATAAATTTAATCTGTTGAATCATAAACTCCCAGTTTACATTATCAAATGCTTTTTATGCATCCAGTAAGACAAGAGCCACTTGACTTCCTGGATGTGTTTCATAATATTCTAATATATTAATTATTGTTCTTGTTTCATTCCTAATTTGTCATGTTGGGAGAAATCCATTTTGGTCAGGGTGTATTCTGATCGACACTGCCACGAGAGTCCAGGGATGGGTTAAGCTACTCCTTCTGATGTCATAGTGCTGAGTCTGCCACTATAAAAAGCCAGCCCTTGGCTGTCCCCCTCATCTTTTGGCTCAGCTTCTTGTCTGAGAGCTAGTCTCTGGAAGGATTGCTTTTAAATAGCTAAAAGGAGACAGCAAATAATTGAAAAATGCAGCTCCCGGGGCTCCGGTAGAGCTCTATCTCCAGGAGAGTGGGGAATCCGTTCTACTGCAGCGTCGAGGCTTCGGCACTGCCTCACAAAGGGCTTCAGACCCAGGAAGCCTTCATTGAAGCCTCCCACACAGCTCTATAGATCACAGGGCTCACTGCTGCCCGAGCCACTTGACAGCTGACTCCAGCACTTTATTCTACCACTTCTCAGCTGTTTCACTACGATTCAATCACTCGGGCCCTGGTAAGAGTTTATTGAGGGAAGGAGTTAGTGAAGCCATCCCAGAGCCACTACACATGGCGGGCGGCCATCTTGTTTAGCCAGGCGGCCGTTTTGTTGGGGGAGAAATGTTTCCGCAGGGCCTCACAGTCTCAGAACTTGCCTGGCCCAGAGCAATGGGCAGCACCTCAATGGGAAAGCTCACAGCACCCTTGGTGTCTGCTTTGTTGCCAATATGGAAAGGGAAGCACCCCAACCTGGCCCCAAAGAATTGGAAGAATCCCAAGACACACAAGCCCCTTTGAGAAAGAAAAAAAGACAAATAGATCCTTCTGCCAACAGAGATGTTGCTGCAAAAATCAGAGCCAAACCCTTAGCTTCTAGACAGACTTCAAAATCGGAGCTCAGGGCTGAGAAGAGAAGGCAGGCGGCCATTGAAAAACAGTTTGAAAAGAGTTTGGCACAAATGCAGGCCCAGATTCATCTGGTCTCTCATCCTGGGGAGGTGCATGTTGGCCCTAAGGTTTCTTCCAAGGGAGGTGAATTGGCTTCCAGTCACCTGTTAGCTTGGTCCCCTGAGAGAGTGGAGGAAGATCAATTTCCCCAAGACCTGAGCAGATCTGGGCCTTCCTCTAGACAAGCTACCTGGGGGCCTGGTCATTCTTTCCTAGGGGCTTGGGGTTCACAGGGGGCATAGGCCTAGGCCTGAAGCAACTACACCCCCACTGCTACGGGTCTACATTTGAAGAATAGGTCTGAGGGCATAAGGGAAATGGTCTCTGTAGCCATTAAGCAGGGCCTAGCAGAAGGATTCAAACAATTCCTTCACCCTCAAAGAGGCCCAGCTTTGTTAAGCCAGGGTCTTCCACAAGGGGTCTCCCATTCTCAGAAGGGTGTTCCCAAACATCAATTCTGTTTCCAGCTCTCCTATTCAGAGTGGAGGGAGGAAGAGAAGGAAGACTATTCCAAAACCTCTGACAATAGTCACTCTGGTCATTTTCAGGCAGAGGAAGGGGAACTTATAGACCCCAATATGTCTGAGGAAGAGGACCTCAGAGTTGATCAGCCACCAGTACCAGGGGTTTTTAGGCCTTCCTAATTCAAGCCCTTGTTACACAAGGCTTTCGTCACTGCACAGCTAACCCTTGAGAAGGTGGCCCCTGAACCACAAGCATCTACTTCTGGCTACTCTGATTCACTGTTCTCCATGGGCCCGTCCCTGCCCTATGCCCTGGTCATACCTTCGTTGGTGGTCTTGTTTTCTTCCTCAGGCACTCCCACTGAGCCAGAGGATGTCCTCGAGGCAGAGGACAAACGATCCGAGCAAACTCTCAAGCGCGCTCACCAGGCAGCAGCTTGGGCAATTAGAGCATCTATGGCCACCTCGTTTTTTATGAGATCCTTATTGCGCTGGCTTCACTAGCTTCAGGAGAGGTTTCCGGCCACTAAGTTCAGGGCCCACCAAGACTTCAATAAAATAATTGGAGTAATTTATACTGCAGTTGCAGAGTTTACAGCAGACACCACCCTGAACTCGGCCAAGTTCACTTCCAGGGCCATGGTTTCTTCAGTAATGGCCAGACAACTGCTTTGACTGAACAACTGACAGTCCAATTCTCACTGAAAATGGAAATTGGCGTTGGCTCCATGCACAGGCAATAAGCTGTTTGGCGACGTCTTGACCCATACTTGATGGAGACAAAGGACAAGAGAAGTCCTCTCCTCGGTGGGGAAGAAGCCTGAGTATTGCCCAAGGTCTTATTATCATCCCTCATCCTTCAGATCTGATACCAGCCCTTGGTTCTCCAGAGGTCAGAGGTCCTTCTCTGCCCATCAGGAACAGCAGCCTGAAGCTTCCAGCAGGCAGCAACATGCTCCTGGTAAACGGCCCTTTCGAGGGGGAGGAGATCATTCATTTAGATGCTGGAAATGAGGCTGTTGGCTTTCTTTGCCTCCAGATGGGAGGAGTCTACATCGGACACCTGGGTTCATGAGACGGTGAGGTCTGGCCTCCAGCTGGAATTTCTCTCCCCACCTCCACATTGAATAGAATGGAATGGAATGGAATACTTTATTAGCCAAGTGTGATTGGACACACAAGGAATTTGTCTTGGTGTAAATACTCTCAGTATACATAAAGAAAAGATATATTCATTAAGAATCAAGAATCATAACGTACAACACTTAATGATAGTCATAGGGTACAATCTACAATCAAATCATACTAGGAAACAGTCAATATAAATCGTAAGGATACAAGCGACAAAGTTACAGTCCTACAATCACAAGTGGGAGGGGATGGGTGATAAGGAGTGATGAGAAGATTAACAGTAATAATAGTGCAGACTTCGTAATAGTTGAACAGTGTTGAGGGAATTATTTGTTTAGCAGAGTGATGGCTTTCGGGAAAAAACTATTCTTGTGTCTAGTTGTTCTGGTGTGCAGTGCTTTATAATGTCTTTTTGAGGGAAGGAGTTGAAACAGTTTATGTCCAGGATGTGAGGGGTTTGTAAATATTTTCACAGCCCTCTTTTTGACTCGTGCAGTATACAGGTCCTCGATTGAAGGCAGGTGGGTAGTAATTATTTTTTCTGCAGTCCTAATTATCCTCTGAAATCTGTGTCTGTCCTGTTGGGTTGCAGAACCAAACAAGACAGATATAGAGGTGCAGATGATAGACTCAATAATTCTTCTGTAGAACTGTATCAGCAGCTCCTTGGGCAGTTTGAGCTTTCTGAGTTGGCACAGAAAGAACATTCTTTGTTGTGCTTTTTTGATGACGTTTTTGATGTTAGGTGTCCATTTTAGATCTTGTGATATGATAGAAGCTAGAAATTTGAAGGTCTCTACTGTTGATACTGTGTTGTCTAGTATTGTAAGAGGTGGTAGTATGGGAGGGTTTCTTCTAAAGTCTACCACCATTTCTGCTGTTTTGAGTGTGTTCAGTTCCAGATTGTTCCGGTTACACTACGAGGCAAGTTGTACAACCTCCTGTCTGTATGCAGATTCATCGTTGTCTCAAATGAGACCAATCACTGTTGTTTCATCAGCAAACTTCAGTATTTTAACAGATGGATCGTTTGAGATGCAGTCATTGGTATATAGGAAGAAGAGAAGTGCTGATAGCACATAGCTTTGAGGGGGGAGCTGTGCTTTGAGGGGGGGGCTGTGCTGACAGGTATCGGATGTGATCCTGCCTAGCTTCACCTGCTGCTTCCTGTCTGTTAAGAAGCGTATGATCCACCTACAAGTGTGTTCAGGTACCGTTAGTTGGTTTAATTTACTTAGAAGAGTGTCTGGAATGATGGTATTGAATGCTGAACTGAAGTCTACAAAGAGGACCATTGTGTAGGCATTTGGAGATTCAAGGTGTTGTAGGATGTAATGCAGAGCCATGTTAACAGCATCATATGTCGATCTATTTGCTCGGTATGCAAACTGCATGGGATCTAACAGCAGATCCATGATGGTTTTCAGGTGGGACAGCACAAGTCTTTCAAAAATTTTCATAACTACAGATGTTAGAGCAACTGGTCTGTAGTCATTCAGTTCCCTGATGGAGGGCTTCTTTGGCACTGGGATGATGGTAGAACGTTTGAAGGAGGAAGGAACATAGCACATCTCTAGTGATTTATTGAAGATTCGGGTGAAGATGGGAGCCAATTGGTCAGCACAGACTTTTAAGCAAGAAGGAGTTATCTTGTCTGGCCCTGGTGCTTTTCCTGGCTTTTGTCTGTGTAACAGATCTTGCACTTCTTTTTCTGTGATCAGAGGTTGGGAGCCCAATGGATTGAGGCCAGTTGTAGGAGGCTTGGCGGTTGTTGGTGTGTTTAAGATGTGGGTTGTGGAGATAGGTGGCTGTAGTTCTTTTCAAACCTGCAGTAAAACACATTAAGGTCATCTGCTAGTTGTTGATTTCTTTCTGCCTGGGAAGGAGGTTTACTGAAGCCAGTGAGTTTAAGAGTTTTCCAAATGTTTGCTGGTTCATTTGTTGAGAATTGATTCTTTAACTTTTCAGAGTAGCTTCTTTTTGCTGCTCTGATCTCACTTGTTAATATGTTTCTGGCCTGGTTGTATAGCATTCTGTCATCTTTTCTGTAGGCTTCCTCTTTGGAACGATGTAGCTGCTTAAGTTTAGCTGTGAACCAAGGTTTATTGTTACTATATATTTGCAGGTTCCTTGTTGGTACACATAAGTCTTCGCAGAAGCTAATGTATGATGTTACAATATCTGTGAGCTCATCTAAGTCTGCAGAGGCATCTTCAAAAACATTCCAATCAGTGCAATCAAGGTAGGCCTGGAGTTTCAGCTTTGCCTCATCCGACCAAGTCTTCATTGATTTAATTGTTGGTTTAATGGTTTTAAGTGTTTGTCTGTAGGCAGGTACAAGGTGAATCATGTAGTGGTCAGAGGGTCCGACAGCTGCTTGTGGTAAAGACCTATAAGCATCTTTTAATGTTGTGTAGCAGTGGCCTAAAGTATTTGTGCCTCTGGTGGGACAATTTACATGCTGGAAATATTTTGGGAGCTCTTTCCTTAAATTTGCTTGATTGAAATTGGTTTGTCCACTGCCCCACGTCAAGGGACAGTTCTAGACGGGCTCTTATGGAATCAGCAATCCAACATGTCATTGACATACGAGCTATTCAACTGGTTCCTGTGCATCAATGAGGGCAAGGCTTCTACTCTCGCCTCTTCGTGATTCCAAAGTCCTCTTGGGGGTGCCGAGGTATTTTGGTTTTGAAATTATTAAACAAATTTATCCCATACAGGCACTTTAAGATGCAGACCTTTCATTCTATCCTTGAGAGCGTTCAAGAGGGCGACCTCCTCTCCTCTAGACCTCATGGAGGCTTACCTCCATATCCCTATGTGGCCTCACCGCCGGTTTCTCCATTTTTGTTATCAGAACGCCCATTTCCAGTACCGGGCTCTACCCTTCGGTCTCTCGTCGGCTCCAAGGGTCTTCACGAAAGTCTTGGCAGCTTGGGTGGCTTCGCTTCGCATTATACCAGTGAGGGTCCAATGCTACTTGGACAACATACTCATTTAGTCACAGTCGATCCATTCAGCCCATCACAACCTTCACATCACAATACAGAATCTACAAGACCACAGGTTTTCAATCAACCTATGGAAAAGTCACCTTTCCCCAACAACCAGTTGCTCCACCTTGAAGCGATTATAGACATGTTGCACTGTGAGATGTTTCTCTCCCCGGATCGAGGGGAGAGACTTCACAGCTGCATCCTTCAGATTCGGCGGTTGAAGAATGTTCTGTTGTCTCTACTTTCCCAAACCTTGGGAAAAATGATCTCCTGCATTGGGATTGTACCGTGGGCCCATCTCCATGCCCAGGAAATCCAATGGTTCTTGCTCCCCTTTCAACGAGCAGGAACCAGCCATTCGATCATGAGGGTTCAGGTTCCTTCCCAGGTCATACGGTCCTTTGCATGGTGGCAGTCCCAGGCCCTAGGGAAGGATCTTCCCTTCAAAGAGCCAGACAGGATACGTCTCACCATAGATGCCAGTCTCCATGACTGGGGAGCTCATCTGGAGGAAGAAATAGCCCAGGGGTGTTGATCTCAAGCAGAAAGGACATGCCCCATAAATTGGCTGGAGCTCAGGTCTATCTTCCTAGCCCTGAAACACTTTCGGACCATGGTGGCTGGTCAACATTGTTGGTCATGATTGACAATGTAGCTGCAAAGGCCCATGTCAACAGGCAAGGGGGACCAGGGCCAGGACTCTCCCTACCAATTTCCTCACGGATCCAGCACCCCTGCGCTCTGCTCACCCATTCACCTGCCTGCGTATTTCATGCCCTCTACCAACCAGTTTGCTCACCAGCCCATGCATCCATAACCAGCCCATGAACCCTACACAATCTGCCCACCCACTCACTCCCACAGCCAGCTGTCCCTGCAGAAAGTTAGCCATATCACGTCATCCAAAGGGTTGGCAGAGATGAGACATGATGAATTATTGAGAGCCAAGAAGTATATCTCAGTAGAGGGAGTCTGTCTGGGGAACATTTACCCTGTAAATTACAGCATGCTACCCAGGAAATGCTTTGTATGTCATCTGTAATTCCTGAATGAAAAGAGAATCAATAAAATACAGGTAGTTCTCAACTCAGACCATTTTTCACACTTTCAGTGGGGAATCCGGATTCACTTAGCAACTGTGATTCAGTTAACAACGTGGCAAGAAACATCATAAATGGGGGGAAAATTACTTAATTTTTCACTTAGCAATGTAAACTTCCGGCTCAATTGTGGTTGTAAATTGAGGACTACCCATTTATGTTGAAGTTATTATATTTCAGCTCCTTCCATACAACAGAGCTTAGATCCAATAGCTAAAAGGCCACTATCACAATCCAACTCTTACTAGATCTGCATTAAAAATGGCAGTGTAGGGTGTCCTTATAATAAAGCTAGCCTGATGATCAGTCAGCCATGTGCTTTGGTGGGATATTCTATTTTTTCCTTCGTTTAAAAATGTAGAAATACATTTAAAATACATTTAGAAATAATAGTAACTGTGAGAGGGATCTTGGAGTCCTAGTAGACTACGGGTGTCAAACTTGATTGCATCACATGACATATCATGACACATTGTGATTTTTTTTTGCCTTTGCGGAGTCGGGATGAGCGTGGCCTACACATGATACATCCAGCTCGTCCATCACCAGTTTGACAGGCCTGTAGTAGACAATCATTTAAATATGAGCCAGCAGTGTTCTGCAGCTGACAAAAAATCCAATGCAGATCTAGGCTACATTAACAGGGATAGAATCAAGATCACTTGAAGAGTTACTACCACTTTATAAAGCCTTGGTAAGGCCACACGTGGAATACTGCATCCAGTTTTGGTCACCAGAATGTAAAAAAGGTGTTGAGACTCTACAAAGAGTACAGAGAAGAGCAACAAAGATGGTGACAGATGGAGGCTAAAACATAAAAGAAGGGTTGCTGAAATTGGGTGTGATGACCCAGGGCGGGGCACAAAGATAACACAGCCAGAAAATACGTATGAGTCCCTTTATTTGCTCCAACTTTGCCCCCAACATCCCAGTTACTCTCCGACTGGAGAAAATCTCTCTCACAAACCTACAACATCCTCTGACTGCAGATACTCCAGTCCAAACGTTGTAAGCAGAATGACTGCAATCAATCCCTCCAGAAGGGCAAGACAACTAGTCCAATAATTCCAGCAAGGCAGATAAACACACACAAGCATGGGAATAATTCACACAGACAGGAGGAATGTCAGGAATGCAGGCTAAACTCACAACACTAGATGAATTGAGCATTAGTTCCTGACAAACACTGCTCCCAACTGCCTCTTCTTTAAACTCCATCCCCAGGTGTGTCTTGTGAAGGGAATCAGGGCCTTTCCTCCCTTGTAAGCCACGCAACCCACATTGCTCTCTTCTGCATTGTTTCCTGCGTGCCCTAGGATGAGAAGGGGGTGGGCTTTGGTCTTCATCTGAACCCTCTCTCCCTTGTTCTACCTCTCTCTTGCTCTGCCCAGCCTGACTTTGCCCTTCCCCAGTTTCCTCCACAGCCAAGGGAGCCATGCCCGCTCTCTGTCAGCTGTTCGTCTTCCTCCTCAGATTCAAACTCCGATGGGGGCATGGCATTGGGTATGTCTAGTTTAATGCAAAGAAGGACCAGGGGTGACATGATAACAGTGTTCTGGTATCTCAGGGGTTGCCACAAAGAAGAGGAAGTCAAGCTATTCTTCAAAGCATCTGAAGGCAGGAGAAGAAACTAATCAAGGAGAGAAACTAAGGAGAAATTTCCTGACAGAACAAATAATCAGTGCAACAACTTGCCTTCAAAGTTGTGTACGCTCCAACAGTGGAAGTTTTTAAGAAGAGATTGGTCAACCATTTCCTTGCAGGGTTTGCTGCTTAAGCAGGGTGTTGGACTAGAAAACCTCCAAGGTCCCTTCCAACTCTGTTATTTTATTCTATTTCATTCTATTCCAAATATTTCTTCAGCCATATATTGACAATTGTGCCCTTTCTTAGTCCCCACTTTCTAGGCCCTGCTGTATAATTTCTTCTATCTACGACCTAATGGAGACTTCCCTGCAAGTAAATTTACAGACTGTACACACGGCATTTAACATTTAGCAGTTGTCATACAATTTCCTCTTTCAGGAATCAAACTTTAATGCTAGGAGCTCTTGGAGGCAGCCCTGACCAGCAGGAGTGAACCTAGCTTCCCTGGAGCTTCTCTCCTGATAATGTTGCCATGTCCTAAATAAGTCGTAAAGATTTAGGAGATAGAGAGGCTTTGATCTCCAATGAGAGACACCCTCAAGAAAGCTTATTCTTATTCTTTTAGGGCTGAGCACATAGCTAATCTTTTCAAGGTAAATAGCATCACATTTAACTATTTCACTTGGCTTAGTTGCAAAGGTCGATTGCTAGAAGTCAACACATCTTGATAGCATTTAATCAGTTAAAACAGCTTGCAGACGCTTTAGGTAGAGACGGGACAAGCGTTTCTTATCCGGAAATGGAAGTCATGAGGGCAATATCTGTGCCTACAAAGCTGACAATACAGTAAAGTGTGCTCTGTGGTTGAGTTTAAAGAGTTAAAACCATCAAATACTGGATTGCTAGAAAGGATAGAAAGAGAGGAGAAGCGCAGAGGAACTTCCTCTTCCGGATGTCTCATGGGAGGAAGGTGATGTGCAGAGCGACTTTTCTGCTCTTCCCAGGATCGAAGCAGCAGGTGGGAGGAGAGTCCGGGACCAAGGCGGGTTGTTCGGTTTCTTCCACGGCCTGGAAGCAGAGAAGCAACTGGGCTGAAGCAGGTTCCTTCCCGCCCCAAATTTAAGCCCACTGGTGGCCGCAATTTTCCTTCTGGTGAGAAGATTTTAAAAACCTCTTTTAAGTTAAGGCTGTTTCTCCATCACTAGAGGAGTGTTACAGAGGAACGTAGTTGGAAGGATCTCTGGAGGTCTTCTATTCCAACCCCCTGATCGAGCAGGAGACCCAATATCATTTCAGACAAATGGCTGTCCAGTCTCTGTTTCAAAGCCTCCAGTGATGGAGCACCCACAACTTCGGAAGGCAAACCGTTCCACTGGTTTGTTCTGAATGTCAGGAAATTTCTTCCTAGTTCTAGGTTGCTTCTCTCCTTCGTTAGTTTCCATCCATTTGTCCTGCCTTTGGGTGCTTTGGAGAATAGGTTGACCCCCTCTTGTGGCAACCCCTCAATTATTGGAACACCGTTATCATGTCACCTCTAGTTCTTCTTCTCACTAGATTAGCCATGCCCAGTTCCTGCCACTGTTCTTTACTTGTTACAGCCTCCAGCCCCCTAATCATCCTTGCTGCTCTTCTATGGGCTCTTTATCTTTTTAATATTTGGTGACCAAAACTGGTTGCAGTACTCCAAGGGTGGCCTTACCAAAGCATTATGAATTGGTACTAGCACTTCACGTGATCTTGACTGTATCCCTTTGTTAATACAGCCTAAGATTGCATTGGCTTTTTTGGCCACTGCAACACCCTGCTAGCTCACATTTAAATGATTGTCCACTGGGACTCAAAGTTCCCTCTCATAGAGACTGCTAGGTTCCACCTATTCTGTACCTGTACATTTGGTTTCTTTTGCTTAAGTGTAAAACCTTGGGTTTTTTTCCTCCATTGAGTTTCATTTTGTTAAATAGGGCCCAGTGTTCAAGTCTGTTGAGATTCTTCTGTATCTTGACCCTATCTCCTGGGGTGTTGGATATTCCTGCTAGCTTGGTGTCATATCAAATTTGAAGAGTTTGGTAGATTTTTTAAAAAACAAAGTGTAGATGAAAAATTGATTGTTTGAATTTTGGCCTGACTCATTTTACTCAAACATTTCTCAGAGAGAAAAGGAAATTGCTGACTACTAGTTTCTGGTTATCGGCAGAAGCTTCTGGATATTTCATTTTCCAGAAGTAGTGGAATTCCTCAAAAAGGAATTTTGGGTGGAGCTTTTGTGTATGTTGATTATGTAATTACCACATGTTGAATTTTCAGTCTTCTACGTTGGTTTCCCCCAGATTTTGAGCCCCTGAATTCCTCTGCCAGCATAAAAGTAATCCTCAAGATACAACTATTATGGGCCTTGCAATTACGGTTGCATGTTGCAATGTCTGTTAAGTGAGACAGCTTTCCTTAACTATCCGAATCCCCCTGCTCTCCCTGAGACAGCCATTAATCGAGTGTGCGAGTTGCTAAGCAGAGTAACTGGCTACTCAGGGCTGAGGAAAATCTTTTGGAGGCCAAGAGCAGGGCCAGGGATGCCTGCCACAGGCATCCCTGGGCCTCCCCACCCTCCAAGACACTCTGTGTTCTGTTTCCCATCCCTCCCTTCTCTCAGCTCCCCAGGGTCCCCACAGGATTTTCGCCACACTCCTGTTGGGTCCCTGCAGTCCTCAGGCCTGATTGCCACCCCACTAGACCTCATACCCTCCTCCTTACTTTTGGAAGATCTCTGATACTCATGTTGTGGAGGGAGGGAAGGACATGCATCCTTGGGCCTCATGACTGTGTCCTGGAAGCAGCCACCATTTTCAGTGGGCCCTGGACTCGTCCCTGGGTCATGCGGTGGACTTGGGGAAGCGACTGCCATTTTGCCACACTGTCCACACTGATAATGCAGAAGCGGGACAAACCTCTCTGTTTTGCTACCTTAACATGAGGGGGAAAATGTACAATAGAAAATGTCTCATTTTTCAAAATGCATTTTGTTAGAATTATCAGAAGCATTTGGCATGTAAAAAATGGGTATTGACAGTGTTGCTATGAACATTAGGGCAAGGCAAGACGCTGAGAGTTGCCTCAAACCCTGAAATGGCCAGCAATTAAGTTTAATAATAAATGAATTGTTATTATTTTAAAAAAAATTATTAAACAATTTTTCTTACATACATCATCTTTTCCATTAATTGCAACGCTTCTGTGATGGTATACATAAATCTTAGCTATCTGTACATTTGTCTATATTCCTTAATCTATCTTTGTCCACTATAGCCTTTGCCTTATTGTCCTATTGTCATCTTCTCTATTCAGCTCTATATCTATTATTTAGCCAATCATACAATGCATTCCACATCAAAAAATAATCCATTTCCTGTCTTTTATCTCCGTAGTCAACTTATCTATCTCAGCACACTCTAGCATCCTTTTTATCACATTTTCCTCTAGTGTCATACTATTTTTTTTCAAATTTTGTGCGTAAGTTATTCTCTTCCATGCTGCATCGAGAGCCCAGGATTGGGTAGACTGCTTCCTATGATGTCATTAAGCTGGGTCTGTACTAGTATATAAAAGCCAGCCCGCAGGAGAAACCCCAGCTTTGACTCAGCTTCTTAATAGTCACGGGGATCCGGGCAGCTGCAACTCAGGGCTTCGTTCTCCTGCAACGCTGGGATATTGTTCCCAGCGCTGCGAGGTGAGCAGGGAAGCATGGGAGGACCTTCCCCAGTGCCTCGGTTTGCTAGATCCTAAAACTGATCGGCAAACTGATAGCAGCAGCCAGCCAGCTGATTGTGTGGGCGGCTATTTCCCCCTTTCTCGGCTGACAAGATTGCTCGGGGCTCTTAATAGGCTAAAGAGCAAAAAAAATCACCTTTCTGGAGCCTGGGCAGCAGCAGCCATCAAGAAAGCATCGTGCACGAGGTGAGCGGCCATTTTAAGTGACCTGGCGGCCATTTTGGGGCCCATTCCACCCTCTGCCATCCCAGCATAAAAGTTGAACAAACTCAAGCCTTGTTCATTAAGATGTATCAGGACAGAGTTCTTGCTGAGCTTTCCCCTCCAGTTGAACAAGCCCTTCAGCCCAACAAAAGAAAAAGGCGCAGACTACGTACTGCTCAGTGGGAGGTGGCTGCTAAAATCAGAGCCAAGGCTCTAGCCCCTAAGAAGACAACTCAGGTTGAGTTGAGAGCAGAAAAACGTAGACATGCTGCTCTAGAGAGACAATTTGACAAAAATATTCAACAAGAGAGAGGGCAACTGCCACAAGCTTCCCAGTCGGGTGAACATCATGGTTCCCAGAGAAGCCCTCCCAGGGGAGGGGACTCTGTTCATGGAGCCTTTGGAACCACCCCCCCCCCCCGGGCCTGGTCCCCTCAGCCATTGGAGGAGCAACTAAATCCTCAGGATTTGAACAGGTCTGGGCCATATTTCCAGCAAGGGTCTGCATTGCATGCTCCTCTTCCATCTAGAGTTCAGGCCTCCCACAGCAGGCCGGAAGCCACCTTCACACCCACTGTAGCTGGTCTTAGGCCCTCTACCACCTTTGACAACAGGCCCAGGGAGATCCAAGATGTTGTCTCCTTGGCCATCAGGCAGAGGTTGGCTGAAGGTTTTCAACAAATTCTGTGGCCTCTGGAAAGGGTTCAGGCCTTTCTCCCTTCTCAGCCAATTGATCCATTGCCTCACCAACGAGATCCTCACAGACCACAGGACCTTAGAGTCCTCTCTTCACGGGCAGAATGGGATGATTATGAAGGGGAAGAGGATGCCTCCCCTTCTGATCACAGTGGCTCCCCTCGATCAGAGCGTGAGGAAGGCGAAATTTGCGATTGCAATCTTTCAGAGGAAGAAGATTCTTACCTGGATCAACCCTCCTCAGCATTGGTCTTCAAACCAGCCCTCTTCAAACCCTTGCTTAGCAAGGCCCTGGCAACTGCTAAGCTATCCCCGGAGGAGGCAGCCCCAGATCCCCAAGAGGAACCTTCCAGGCAAGAAGACTTCTCCAAGCCAGTGGTTTACACGGAAGTTTTGCCTTCTCCCAGCTTGTTCCTTGACCTGATCAAGGAGCAGTGCGCTTCCCCTTCTGCAGGTCCACGCCCATCATCCCTGGACAAGCGCTTCTACAATGTCAGCTCACCTCTAGCCAATGCCCTTGCAGTGCCCTCAGTAGACACCCCAGTGGTGGCATCATTTTCGTCTTGTGGCACTCCCACCGAGCCTGAAGATGTACTTAAAGCAGAAGATAAGCGTTCTGAACAGACCCTCAAACGCAACCACCAAGCAGGGGCTTGGGCTGTTAGGGCTTCTACCGTTGCATCCTTTTTTACAAGGGCATCTCTACGATGGCTGCATCAACTGCAGGACCAGTGGCCTGCCTCTGATCTTAGATCCCACCAAGACCTCAACAAGATCATAGCAGCAGCGGAATTCACCACGGATGCCACCCTCAATTCTGCCAAGTTTGCATCAAGAGCCATGGCTTCTTCAGTGGCGGCAAGGAGGCTTCTGTGGCTCTGAAGTTGGTAAGCAGAGTCACGTTGCAAATGGAAGCTAGCTTCTACCCCCTGCGCAGGAGACAAGCTCTTCGGTGACACCCTGGAGCCTTATCTCGTGGAGACTAGAGATAAGCGGAAAATTCTTTCCTCATCGGGGAAGAAAGCGGACTATCGCCCAGCTCCTTATCGCCCTCCTGCTTTTGGGGCTGAAAACACCTCCCGCTTTGCTCGGCCTCAGAGGGCGTATTCCCAACAACAAGACCAACGCCCAGATGCCCCTGGCAGACAACAATCTTCTGCGGGTAAACAGCCCTTTCGAGGGGGAGGGGGTCGTTCCTTCCATCGCTCTAAGTAACTCCTCGTTCTCCCCACCCATCAGAGGTTGGTTAGCTTTCTTTGTCTCCAAATGGGAGGAGTCAACAACGGACGCCTGGGTGCTCCACACAGTTCGGTCAGGGCTAAAATTGGAGTTCTTATCGTCACCCCCAGAAAAATTTCTAATTGTCCCGTCTCACGGGATGGGTCAAAAAGAACCCTTATGAATTCGGCCATCCAACACCTACTTGACATAAGGGCTATCCAACCAGTCCCTGCGCTCCACCAGGGTCGGGGGTTTTATTCTAGGCTTTTCGTTGTTCCCAAAGCATCGGGGGTGGTGTGCCATCATCAAATTTCTCAATAAATTTGTCAAATACAGGCGTTTCAAAATGCAGACTCTGCATTCTATTTTAGAGAGCATTCGGGAGGGCGACTTCCTCTCTTCCATTGATCTCACGGAGGCTTACCTTCACATTCCCATCTGGCCCCATCATTGCCAGTTTCTCCATTTCTGTTACCAGAAGGTTCACTTACCAGTACCGGGCACTTCCATTTGGCCTCTCATTGGCTCCAAGGGTCTTCACAAAGGTTCTTGCAGCATTGGTAGCTTCGCTTCATTCTGTTCCAGTGAGGATCCAGTGCTACTTGGACGACATGCTGATCCTGTCCTCCAGCCTCCACTTTGCCCATTGGGACTTACAAATTACCCTAGCCTGCCTCCAAAGTCACGGCTTTTCAATCAACATCAAAAAGAGCCATCTTTCTCCCACGACCAGGTTGCTCCACTTGGGAGCAGTCATCGATACAACTTTGGGTCAGGTTTTCCTGTCTCCAGACTGTGGGAAAAGTCTTGCAGAGATCATCAGTTACATCCAGCACCAACAGACTGTTCCCCTATCTCTGCTGTCCAAGCTCCTGGGGAAGATGGTCTCCTGCATTGGCATCGTCCCGTGGGCGAGGCTTACTCCCGATTGCTCCAATGGTTCCTGCTCCCCTTTCAACGAGCAGGAACCAGTCACTCCTCGATCAGGGTCCTTCTCTCCCCTCAAGCCCAAAGGTCCCTCAATTGGTGGATCTCCCCATCCCTATGGAAGGGTCTCCACTTCAGGGAACCACACAGGTTGGTTGTCACCACGGATGCCAGCCTTCTGGGTTGGGGCTCCCATATGGAGGGCCAGATAGCCCAAGGGGTGTGGTCCAGGTCAGACAGCATCCGTCCCATAAACTGGCTAGAACTCAGGGCTATCCTTCTGGCTCTCAAGCAGTTCAGAACATCGATAACCGGCTTCTATGTTCTCGTGTTGACTGGCAACAAGGCTGCAAAGGTCCACGTCAACCGACAGGGGGATGAGATCCAGGGCCCTCATGAGGGAGGCGGAACGTTTGGGGTTATGGGCAGAAAAACACTTGCTGTCAATCTCAGCAGATCATATCTCCGGAGTCGACAACTCCCAAGCCGACTGGCTGAGCCGGAGTTCAGTCGACCAGGCGGAATGGTCCATTCCCCCTTCCCTGTTCAAGGATCTCTCCCTCAGATTCAGCTCTCCAGTGGTGGATCTCTTCTCCACCCCTCAAAACGCCCAAGTCAACAGATTCTTCAACAGGTTTCCTTGCCAGGGAGCGGAGGTGACCAATGCTCTTCGATGCAGATGGCCCACAGGTCTCCTCTACGCCTTTCCCCCTCTTCCCATCATTCCGGCACTCAAACGGAAGCTGTTGGAGGAACGAGCGGAGCTAATTCTCCTGGCACCATATTGGCCATGGAGGCCCCGGTTTGTGGACCTCGTCAACCTGTCGGTGCTCCACCTTGGAGGATACCAGCCCATTTGATCTCCCTGCACCAAGGAGCCCTGATCCATCCGGAGCCCCAATGGCTCAAGTTGACCGTGTGGCACTGGAGCGGCTGCGGCTAAGGGAGGCTAATCTTCCAGAAAAGGTTATCCTCATCATCCAGGCTTCTCGCAAACCTTCCACAAGTCGCATCTATGATGCCACTTGGAAGGTTTTCTCACAATGGTGCCTCAAGGAAGATCTCTCTCCTACCTCCACCCAGTTGGCTGAGGTTCTTGGGTTCCTTCAGGATGGATTAGAGAAAGGTTTGTCCCCCAATACCTTACGTCGCCAGGTCGCGGCTCTCTCCTCGGTCCTTTCATGGGACTCATTCCCTATCCTGGCCCATCATCCCTCTGTCAAGAGATTGTTGAAAGGGGCTTCTAACCTTCGCCCCCCTGTAGTGCACAGGTATCCTTCATGGGACCTTCACCAGGTTCTTGATGCCCTTACGAAGTCCCCCTTTGTGCCCCTCAGAACTGTCTCTCCAATTCCTAACTTTTAAGGTAGTGTTCCTAGTTTCTGTCACTTCGGCCAGGAGGGTGTCAGAAATAGCTGCCCTGTCTATCAGGCAGGATCTCTGCATCTTTCACGAGGATAGGGTAGTTCTCCGTTTGGATCCCTCCTTTCTCCCAAAAGTGAACACCTTATTCCACAGATCCCAGGACATTGTCTTGCTTGACTTCTGTCCTGCCCCAAGCCATGACTTAGAGCACAAGTGGCACTCTCTAGACGTTTGAAGGACCCTTAGAATCTACATCAAGCGCACGTCCCCTTTTAGACAGACAGAAGCCATGTTTGCTTCCTTTTCCCCTTCACATTTGGGGAATAAGGCCTCTTTCCCTACTATTAGCAGGTGGGTCAGGGCGTGTATCACGCAAGCCTATAAGGCACTATCTCTCCCGGTTCCACGGGGTCTAACGGCACACTCTACTAGAAGTGTGGCCACTTCAGCCGCCTGGACTACTCAGGTGTCCTTTGAAGAGATTTGCAGGGCTGCTACGTGGACTTCCCCGTCTCCCTTCATCAGGCATTACCGGCTGGACTCCTTGCCTTGGCGACGGCGGCCTTCAGCAGACGGGTTCTTCAGCAAGTGGTTCCACCATCGGAGTGATTGGCTGGACGAGGACCTGCCCGCGGACATGCAAGCTTTGGTATGTCCCAATTCTGGGCTCTCGATGCAGCATGGAGGAGAATGGGCGTTGGTAAATTTACCTGTGAATGCCCTTTCTATCTATGCTGCGAGAGAGCCCAGCCTCTCCCTTGGTTCGTCCGGAGATGGTAAGGCTTATATGGTATCAGAGGTTTGCTTTCAGAGACAGTTCTCAGTCTATCAAGTATCTTCGCCAAAGCTGGAGTTTCTCCCGGGGGCTGGCTTTTATATACTAGTACAGACCCAGCTTAATGACGTCATAGGAAGCAATCTACCCAATCCTGGGCTTTCTCGCAGCATAGATAGAAAGGGCGTTCACAGGTAAATTTACCAACGCCCATTCTTGCTGCCATTAATAGATGTAGCATTAGATATTCTGTTTTCTTATCATATTTTCCTATTATTATACCTAATAGAAAAGTCTCCAGTCTTAGTTCAATTTGTTGTTGTTATCTAGTATTTTCTTGCTACAGGGCATGTCCACCATGCATGGTAATATGTTCCTTGCTTTTGTTTGCATTTCCAATATTCAGATGATTTGTTTGGGAACATTTCTGCTAATATAACAGGGGGTAGGTGCCATCTGTAGAACATTTTGTATAAATTTTCTCTATATGCTGCTGTCATCGTCAATTTATAATTCTTTTCCCACATTTTTCCCCATTTCTACAATTCTATCGTGTAGCCAAAACTTTTCACGCAAACTATCGTTGTTTCTTTAAACCCTCTCTTTATCTATCTTATATTCCAACAAATTATATAATTTTTTAATCAATTTCTCCTCTGGACCTTATAGTAATTGCAATAGTTCTCTATGAATCCCTTATCTTTCTACATCTTTTTTGAATCTTGTTTGTATTTGCATGTATGTCCACCATTCTACCTCGATTTCTTGTTCTTTTAATTCTTGTTTCGTTTTTAAAATCCCTTGCTCGTTTAAGATATCCTTATACCTTACTATCTTATCTAGAACTAACATATTTGGATATATTGATGCCTCCATGGTTGATAACCAGATCGGAATTTTGTCAAAATGATTCCTTTTAATCTTTTCCCAAATTAATAGCAACGCATTTCTTTTTTGGTGTCTTTGGAAATAACTGCGTCTTATTTTTTCCATCCTATAAAAATGCGTGCCACCCTAATAGTAAGTCATGTCCTTCAATTGTCAATATTCTTTTATTTTTCAATGTTAGTCAATCTGTAATCCATGTAAGGGCTGCTGCTGTATAGTATATTTCCCAATCTGGCAGAGCAAAAACCCTTCTACTATTTCTGGACTAAAATTTTTCTCACTGTCTGTGAAGTGTTGCCTTCTATTTTCTCTTCCTGCTTCCTCTCTGGTTGTCACGGCTCCAGATCCGCTATTGCAGGCCAATTTCGTTCCTGCTGGAGTTCAGAGGTTTCTTCTCATCCGTTTGGGAAATCGCCTTCTCCCTGCCTTCTCTGAAGCTTCCCCTTTCTATTGTTGATCCCTCCAGGATTCAAGCAGCCCTTTAAGAGCCTCCACACAGGAAAATTTGGGCCATCAGAATGGAGCCCAGTTCCTTTGAGCCTATTTACCGTGACATGAATAATAAATGAATTTAATAATAGGGTAACGTAAAGCTCATTTTCCAACTCTTTGTCAGTGATGAGGACTTCACACATACAGTGGGTGTAGTGTAGTGGACTACAATTAATTTGTAATCTCTCTTTTGTGCAACAGCCAGAAAACCAGTTGTTAAGTTATTCCAACCCCACCACTGTTTAGATCATTAAGAATTTAAAAATTTCTAAAAAATTGAAATAAGTAAACTATTTTTAAATGTTTAGTTGTAACGAGAAAGTGAAAAATTGAAAAAGGAATTTTATAAAAAAAATTGAAAAAAGAATTTTAAAATTAAAAAAGATCTAAAAATTGAAAAAAGAAATTTAAATTAAAATGATATTTAAGGGTTGAAAAAGAAGAAGACTTAAAATTGGAACCAGGAATTTAAAAATTGAAAAAAATAAATTGTAAAAATTGGAAAGGAATTTTTCATAAGGAATATTAGAATATTTTTTAAGGAAAATTGAATTCTAGTATGATGTGGTCACGCTCACCCAAGGTTCTGGCAACTTCAGCTCGCTCTATCATTTCTTCTCTGCTAGTAAGAATTAGGTCCAGTATAGTTTTTTAAATGCGTTGAATGAAGTTTTTTAAATGTGTTGAATGAATGATAAATTTTAAGGTAACTAAGAGATTATTCTAGTATTGGGGCATGTTGGTTTTTTCATTGTAATATTTATTTTTTTCTTTTTTCACATCTCTAAACATTTTATAAACAATTAATGTTACACTTTTCTTTGAATCTTACAGACAAAGAAGATGGCAATAAGAACACTTAGGACAACTCCAAATAACAAGCAACATTGAAAAGGAAAATGAATCAAGCCAGAAATCAAAATATTTTCCGTTTCCTTCAGAAAGCCATACAATTCTCCTCCTCCTCTAGAAGTTGTTAGATAAAAGACAGGTAATTTAAAAAGATTTCAAGCCAGAATAAGCAGATTGTGCACAATTCAAGGATACATTACATGAAATGTCAGGGGCGATTATTTTCATTCAGCATATCTGGAAGTCAGTTGGAGGAAAAGTCAGTAAAGCCATGTGGAGCAGACAGTAATATAGGCCTCTCCCTGTGAGGAAGAAAATGGCTTGAATAAAAGCACCATTAAACAAGGCATTGTCACAATTCCAGTCTTAGTGATGCATCAGTGGATTGACTTCAGGGAGAATCTGTATGAGTGTCTAGATAGTGGGAAAGGCTTCATTAGAAATTTTCATCTCATGAGACACCAGAGAACTCACATAAAGAGAAACCTTTTGAATTATCCTGATTATGGGAAAGTCAAAATTCCAGTCTGGTGATATACCACAAGACTCTAAGGGGAGAGAAATGCTTTGAATCTCCTGATTGTTGCAAAACTTTCAATTGTAATTCCAATTTGGTTATACATCAGAGGAATCAAAAGGAGAAAACCCTGTCAATGTCCTGACTGTTGGAGAATTTCCACTCATAATTCATTACAAATTCCCACCTCTTGAGGCCCAAGAGCATGCACACAGCAGGGAAACCCTTTGAATGTCCTGACTGTGGGAAAAGTTTTAGACAGAATTCCAGCCTGGTGATACACCAGAGGACTCACACAGGAGAGAAACCCTACAAATGTCCTGACTGTGGGAAAAGTTTCAGTAATAATTCGAGCCTGGTGAAACACCACAGGACTCACACTGGAGAGAAACCCTTTGAATGTCCTATTTGTGGGAAACGTTTTAATCGTAATTTCCTCCTGGTAATACACCAGAGAACTCACACAGGAGAGAAACCCTTTGAATGTTGTATTTGTGGGAAAAGTTTCAGTAATAATTCGAATCTTGTGAAACACCAGAGGACTCACACAGGAGAGAAACCCTTTGAATGTCCCGACTGTGGGAAAAGTTTTGGACAGAATTCTCACCTGGTGATGCACCAGTGGACTCACACAGGAGAGAAACCCTACAAATGTCCTGACTGTGGGAAAAGTTTCAGACAGAATTCCAGCCTGGTGATACACCAAAGGACTCACACAGGAGAGAAACCCTTTGAATGTCCTGACTGTAGGAAAAGTTTCAGTAATAATTCGAACCTTGTGAAACACCAGAGAACTCACACAGGGGAGAAGCCCTTTGAATGTCCTATTTGTGGGAAAAGTTTTAATCGCAATTTCCAACTGGTGACACACCAGAGGACTCACACTGGAGAGAAACCGTTTGAATGTTCTATTTGTGGGAAAAGTTTCAGTGATAATTCGACCCTTGTGAAACACCAGAGGACTCACACAGGAGAGAAACCCTTTGAATGTCCCGACTGTGGGAAAGGTTTCAGACAGAATTCCCACCTGGTGATGCACCAGATGACTCACACAGGAGAGAAACCCTACAAATGTCCTGACTGTGGAAAAAGTTTTAGACAGAATTCCAGCCTGGTGATACACCAGAGGACTCACACGGGAGAAAAACCCTTTGAATGTCCTATTTGTGGGAAAAGTTTTACTCGCAATTCCCACCTGGTGATACACCAGAGGACTCACACAGGTGAGAAACCCTTTGAATGTCCCGACTGTGGGAAAAGTTTCAGACAGAATTCCCACCTGGTAATACACCAGTGGACTCACACAGGAGAGAAACCTTTTGAATGTCCTGATTGTGGAAAATGTTTCCTTACAAATTCCAGCCTCATGAGACACCAGAGAATTCACACAGGAGAGAAACCCTACAAATGTCCTATCTGCGGGGAAAGTTTCAGTGAGAATTCCTACCTGGTGATACACCAGAGGACTCACACAGGAGAGAAACCCTTTGAATGTCCTATTTGTGGGAAAAGTTTCAGTCACAATTCTTGCCTGGTAACACACCAGAGGACTCACACACGAGAGAAACCGTTTTAATGTCCAGACTGTGGAAAACGTTTTAGTCAGAATTCCCACCTCATTATACACCAGAGGACTCACACAGGAGATAAGCCCTTTTGAATGTCCTGATTGTGGGAAAAGTTTCAGTCAGAATTCCTATTTGTTAATACACCAGAATACTCACACCGTGGGGAAAACTTTCAAATTTCCAGTTTGTGGAATTTATTTCAAGCATAAATCGTCTCTTAGTGCACACAATGAAATCTTGATGAGGCAAAAGTTGAAGAGTTTAGAGAAGGATTGAATTTCATTTGTGATCTCCCATTCTCAAACTGTAGATGAGAAGTTGACTGAATTCTGCCCTGATTCTTTGTATTCAAACTTTTCTCAGGATTAAAATTATAGGCGGAGAGAAAAGGAAAGTGTTTATCTGGTTATGAGCAGAATCTTCTAGATATTTCCTTTTGCAGAAGAAGTGGAATTCCTCAAAAAGGAATTTTGTATTGTAGGAAGTTAGCACCCACCCCCCTCCTAGAAATATGAAATATCCTAGGAAATGTTAAAAAGGCAGAATATTGCCCTTAAAAAGAGAAGTAGAAACTCAGAAGCAGAAACTCACCTCAGAAGCAGAAACTCACCCCCACCTTTGTTAATGGTAACTAGTCCAGAGTATTCTATATAACAAAGGCCTCTGCCCACCTCACCACCTGTCCTGGGAAGATTGCATCAGCCAGCACTCAGGTGAAGCCATATGATCTAGAGAAAGCCTACAAAGGTAGCTAAGACCTCGCTCCTGGGAGTCTGATAGCCAATGGAATACATTTCTTACACAGCAATAAGAAACACTAAGGTGGGGCCGAACAGAGGAGATATAACTAAGGGTATCTCAGCATCTCAACCCTTCTTTTCCTTCACCCAACATCTTGAAGCATGTGATCCTTCTTTTCACTTTGGAGCTCCAAGCCATGTGGTCCTGTCCACCCTTAAACTATCTTTCCAAACAGCCTCCATTTTTCCAGTGTCTTTTTCCTCACTTGGAACTGAATCCAGAAGGATAATTCTTCCAACAGTATGTTGATTATGGACCCACATGTGGAGTTTCAATCTTCTACTTTGGTTTCACTGAGATTTTAAGCCCCAGAACTCCCCAGCCAGCATAAATATAGTCCTCAAGATACAACTATTATGGGCCTTGCAATTACAGTTGCATGTTGCAACGGCTGCTAAGTGAGACTGCTTTCCTTATGTTGGAAGAAATAGCCTCCTGGGTTCAGTTCCAAGTGGGGAAGAAAGACACTGGAAACATGGTGACTGCTTGGAAAGATGGTTTAATGGTGGACAGGATCACATGCCTTGGAGTTCCTGAGTGAAAAAGATGATCACATGCTTCAAGATGTTGGGTGAAGGAAAAGAAGGAAGGGTTGAGATGCTGAGAGTCCTTTATATATCCTCTGTTGGGCCTCACCTTAGTGTTTCCTGTTCCTGTGCAAGAAATGTATCCTATTGGCTGTGGACAGGATCACATGCCTTGGAGTTCCTGAGTGAAAAAGATGATCACATGCTTCAAGATGTTGGGTGAAGGAAAAGAAGGAAGGGTTGAGATGCTGAGAATCCTTTATATATCCTCTGTTGGGCCTCACCTTAGTGTTTCCTGTTCCTATGCAAGAAATGTATCCTATTGGCTGTTGGACTTCCAGGGGTGGGGGTCTTAGCTAATTTTGTAGGCTTTGTCTGCACCACATAGCTTCACCTGAGTGCTGGCTGATGCAATCTTCCCAGGCCAGGTGGTGAGATGGGTAGAGATCTTTGTTATGTAAGAATACTCTGGCTTAGGTCTTAATGGCCCACCCATTGACAAAGGTGGTGGTGAGCTTCTGCTTCTGAGGTGAGTTTCTGCTTCTGAGTTTCTACTTCTCTTTTTAGGGGAAATATTCTGCCTTTTTAATATTTCCTAGGATGTTTCATTTTCCTAGGAGAGGGGTAGGTTTTGACTTCCAACAATCCCCTCTTTTTGCCAAAATATGTGGGTGGAACACACGTTGTTGGCAAAGCATTAAAATTGATCAGATCAGGGAAACTTGATGGGTGCTTTTTAATTGATGCAAGTGGGGAGGCATTGATAAAGAGGCAACAGAAAAGGATTCTTCCAGTGGCTCCCAAAAGCTTTCACCCATGAAGATTTTAGCAATCAGGAGAAGAGTGTTGGAAAGGAATTTACAGTATCCAATTTTCCATGCCAATTATTTCCAGATGTTTGGTGTCACTTTCTGTGAGCGTACAGTCAGGTTTAAAGCAAGCACAAGTCCCAAAATTCTTGATAGCCATGGTTTTCCTTTAAATTACAAGCTGCCCATTTCCAAGGGATGGTTACTAAACCTGCCTAGCTCTTCACTTCCAGGGTTTGTGAGGCCAAATTGAGGTTAGCCAGTGTGCAATCCAGGCTATTTAATATTTTTAAAATTACACACAACGAGCCCTGGGACACCTACTCATGAGACCACCAGTGCAACATATCCTGCTTTACTGGACAATTGGGCAGCATCATTTGTGAGTCACAGTCAGGGCTTGGGGTTTGGAGGTCTCTTTTCTGCTATCTCTCCAAGTGAGGGAATTGCCTGAGGGGGATGCCCCCTCCCCCATTGGATTAGCAGGGAGATATGACTGGGCCTTAATGCCACAGAGCAAAAAAAAATCACAACAAAAACACATTAAAAAAAGCTGAGAGCAGCTTTGTTTGGAAGTAGGTGAAGGGGAAAACTTCTGTCTAATTCTGAATGGTGTGTGTATCTTTGCAGGCTTGAGTATGCAGCTTCTTTCACAATACAGGCAATACAAACATTGTGGACAATTTTCCTTCACACCAGACAGAAGTCCAAGGTGTTCAGAACTTGCTGGGCCAGCCACTCAAATACAATCCTTGCATGAGTACATTAGACTGATTACAATACACTGATACAAGAAAGAAAACATTACCTTATCTGCCAGTATCTTTGGGCTTTTATACAAGACCACCACATGTGGAAGAATGTTCCCTCCTTTTTTTTGCATTTCCAGCAATTCAGGCTCATGTTGAGGCTCATCTTCGCTAAGATACTGGCAGAGAATTAAAAAATTAAAAAATGGCTGGAGGAAATGATGATAGAATAGATTGAATTTAAACGAGAATTCTTCCTATTAGGGATCTTCAACAAACGATTTCCAAAAAAAGTGAAGTACATAATATTACATATGTTGACGGCAGCCAGACTGGCTTTTGCACAATGTTGGAAACCTCACACTCCATCAGAGGAAATGATTATTCAAAAAATATCAAGTGCAGAAATGGATAAATTAACAGTTCCCTCCAGAGCCCTGGTCACACATCTAACTTTGGCTGATTCCGAGGAAAAATCCTGCCCATATTCCTCCATATGGCTCCAGACTAGGAAGAATCCTAACTTTTGGGGATCTTCTCCATATTTTACTTCCAGCGGAGGAACCTTTGGAGTTCTACATCTTCTGGCAATTACTTCCCCAGCCAGGGGCCCTGGGCTGCTGCTGCCTGTTGCTCCGGTCCAGGTTGATTTATGGGGGTGGGTGCTCTGGTTCTTCTGCCTGGGGCTACCTCCCCCTCTTCCCCCTCATACCTTTGATCAATCTGAGTTTCTCCGAAAGCTTCATTTAGAAGGTGCATGGCTTGTGTTAGTAAGAAATTCCTTATTTCCTTCTCTTGCCATGGCTCTTCTCTTTCACGCCGACAGGTAGTGGTCACTCCTGGAGGAGGGTTTTTCTCAGGATCCTTCCAGCCGACTCCCAGGGACCATTTGGGCTTTGCAGCTGGGTTTTCGCCAAGACTTAGTTCTGCTAAGAAGTTGGCTTCCCTTGCTGCCTCTAGCAACAATCCAAATCCTTCATGTTAAGGTTGACTCCTTGTAATTGTATAGGCATGTTTTATTCTTGGCAACAATTTGGAACTGATCTGCCACTGCTGCTTTGAGGAATTTTGTTTTTAATTCCATATCTAGCAAACAAACACAGGATTCCCTGATGGTGTGCCATCTATGGATTAACATGGCACAACTGTGCTTAACCAACAACTTTTTTAAAAGAACCATTATTTAAGAAAATCAGCAGCAAAAGAAATGGCTTGACTTGATTGACTTAAAAGGCAACAAAATCAAAACATCTGGTGTAAGGCTGAAGGATGCTGGATGGAAAGCCACAAGTTATAATTCAGTGTTAGGTCAGACATAAAGACACCTTCCATGAGCTTTGGAATATCGAGAGGTAAAAAAATATGTCATGGTAGGTAGGGAGGCTAAATCGGGGACATTTACCCTGTAAATTACAGCATGCTACCCAGGAAATGCTTTGTATGCCATCTGGAATTCCTGAATGGAAAGGGAATCGGTAAAATACAGGTACTCCTCAACTCAGACCATTTTTCACACTTTCAATGGGGAATCTGGATTCACTTTGCAACTGTGATTAAGTTAGCAAACGTGGCAAGAAACATCATAAATGAGGCAAAAGTTAACCAATTTCTCACTTAGCAACATACATTTTGGACTCAATTGTGGTTATAAATTGAGAACTACCTGTATATGTTGAGGTTCTTATATTTCAGCTTCTTCCATACAACAGCTTAGATCTGATAACTAAAAGGCCACTATCACAATCCAACTCTTACTAGATCTTCATTAAAAATGGCAGAATAGGGTGTCCTTGTAATAAAGCTAGCCTGATGATCAGTTAGCCATGTGCTTTGGTGGGATATTCTATTTTTTCCTTCGTTTAAAAATGTATTGTAGAAATACATTTAAAATACATTTAGAAATAGTAGTAACTGTGAGAGGGATCTTGGAGTCCTAGTAGACTACAGGTGTCAAACTTGATTGCATCACATGACATATCGTGACGCATTGAGACTTTTTTTGCCTTTGCGGAGTCAGGATGAGCATGGCCTACACATGACACATCCAGCCTACCCTCCACCAGTTTGACAGGCCTGTAGTAGACAATCATTTAAATATGAGCCAGCAGTGTGCTGCAACTGACAAAAAATCCAATGCAGATCTAGGCTGCATTAATAGGGGTAGACTCAAGATCACGTGAAGTGTAAATACCACTTTATAAAGGCTTGGAATACTGCATCCAGTTTTGGTCACAACAATGTAAAAAAGGTGTTGAGATTCTCAAAAGAGTGCAGATATCAGGCTACAGAACTTTTTCCCATTCAATTAGCAAGAATGAACTTCTGAGAACCAAACATATCAAAAGATATCCTTTATTGAGATGAGACAATTCATGTAGGAGTTCAAAAGCAGCATCTGAGGTCCCTCAGGCATGCAGAGATAGATAAGGGAGTTTAGAACCCCTCCCCTTCTCTCCATGTGTGTTTTGTGAAAGAAAAGCCAGTATGTTTATTGCATCCCTTCTGAAGGAACGATCTTTTTCACAGTTCCCCAAGCATACATCTCACTGGAATTTTTATGGTCTTCTCATCTCCTGGCTGTGCCGCTCAGAGGTGTTAGGTTCCAGCCATCTGGGATTCCTCTCTCCATTGTATCATGTGTGGGTTATACAAATTCGATATAAGATTGAATGTATTCAAGTTACGTCAAGAAAGGATTTATTTATCAGTCTCCCCCCGACTTTTCTTCTTCCATTGAAGAAATGACAGATACACGGATCTGACATTAAATTAAATTAAAGAGCAACAAAGATGATTACAGGATGGAGGCTAAAACATAAAGAAGGACTGCTGGAATTGGGTGTGATAACCCAGGGCAGGGCACAAAAGCAACACAGCCAGAAAATACGTATGAGTCCCTTTATTTGCTCCAACTTTGCCCCCAACATCCCAGTTACTCTCCGACTGGAGAAAATCTCTCTCACAAACCTACAACAGCCTTTGACTCCAGATACTCTAGTCCAAACACTGTAAGAGGAATGACTGCAATCAATCCCTCCAGAAGGGCAAGATAACGAGTCCAATAATTAAGGCAGATAAACACACAGAAGCATGGCAATAATTCACACAGAAAGGAGGAATGCTAGGAATGCAGGCTAAACTCACAACACTAGATGAATTCAGCATTTGTTCCTGACAAATGCTCCTCCCAACTGCCTCTCCTTTAAACTCCTGTAGGAAGTTAGCACCCACCCCTCTCCTAGAAAAATTGAAATAGCCTAGGAAATATTTAAAAGGCAGAATATTGTATCTCCCTGGATGAGAAAAGAAGAAATATGTTTTAAAGACAAAGCAGCTTCCTGCAGCTCCCTGTCCCCGCTTCAGCTCCAGGGTGATGGGATTAAGGATGGCCCTCAGGAAATGATAGGATTACCCATCTCATCACATGGTCTGGGAAGATTGCATTAGCCAGCATTCAGGTAAAGCCATGTGGTCCAGACCAAGTCTACAAAGTTAAGACCCCCGCCCCTGGGACTCTTGACAGCCAATGGAATTCATTTCTTGCACAGGAACAGGAAACACTAAAGTGGGGGCCCAACAGAGGTTATATAAGGGTCTCTCAGAATCTTGGTCAGCCCTTCTTCCCTTTTTCTTTGATCTCTTCTCACCCTGAGTATGTGATCATTCTTCTCTGGAGCTCCAAGCCATGTGGCCCTGTACACCATTAAACTTTCCAAGCAGCCTCCATGTTTCCAGTGCCTTTTTCCCCACTTGGAACTGAACCCAGAAGGATATTTCTTTCAACACTCCAACCCAGGTGTGGCTTGTAAAGGAATGGGGGGGGGCTTTCCTTCCTCATAAGCCACGCAACCCATGTTGCTCTCTTCTGTGTTCTCCCCTGCATTCTCTAAGATGAGGAGGGGGTGGGCCTTGGTCTTCCTCTGAACTCCCTCTCCCTTCTACCTCTCCCTTGTTCTACCTCTTCCTTGCTCTGCCCAGCCTGATTTTGCCCTTCCCCAGTTTCCTCCACAGCCAAGGGAGCCATTCTCCCACTCTCTGTCAGCTGTTCGTCTTCCCCCTGTTTCAGACTCCGATGGGGGCATGACATTGGGTATGTCTAGTTTAATGAAAACAAGGACCAGGTGTGACATGATAGCAGAGTTCTGGTATCTCAGGGATTGCCACAAAGAAGAGGGAGTCAAGCTATTATCCAAAGCACCTGAAGGCAGGAGAAGAAACCAATGAAGAGAAACTAAGGAGAAATTTCCTGACAGAACAAATGACCAGTGCAACAACTTACCTTTAGAAGTTGTGGAAGTTTTTAAGAAGAGATTGGAAAACTATTTTTCTGAAATGGTATATGGTTTCCTACTTAAGCAGGGGGTTGGATTAGAAGATCTCCAAGATCCCTTCTAACCCGGTTATTCTATTCTATTTCATTCTATTCCAAATATTTCTTCTACCATATATTGACAATTGTCCTCTTTCTTAGCCCCCATTTTTTAGGCCCTGCTGTGTAATTTCCTCTATCTGTGACTTAATGGAGACTTCCCTGCAAGTAATTTACAGAATTTATACATGACATTTAACATCAATTGTTATACAATTTCCTCCTTCAGGAATCAAACTTCATGCTGGTTGCTTTAGGAGGCAACCCTGGCCAGCAGGAATGAAGCTAGCTCCACTGGAGCTTCTCTCCTGATGCTGTTGCCATGCCTAAATCCTTGGGAGCTACATTAAATAATTCAGAAAGATTTAGGAGGTAGACAGGCTTTGATCTCAAATGAGAGACATCACCAAGAAAACTTATTCTGTAATTCTGTAAAATAAAAACGTCATGAACTTTTAGGGCTGAGCACATAGCTAATCTTTTTAAGGTAAATAGCATCACATTTAACTATTTCACTTGGCTCAGTTGCAAAGGTCGGTTGCTAGAACTCAAAACATCTTGATAGCATTTAATCAGTGAAAACACCTTGCAGACGCCTTAGGTAGAAACGGGACAAGCGTTTCCTATCCGGAGATGGAAGTTAAAAGGACAAAATCTGTACCTACAAAGATGACAATACAGTAGGTGAGCTCTGTGGTTTAAAGAGTTAAAACCATAAAGTATTGTATTGCTAGAAAGGACAGGAAGGGAGCGCAGAGGAACTTCATCTTCCGTATGAAGGAAGGTGGTGTGCAGAGCGGCTTTTCTGCTTTTCCCAGGGTCGAAGATGCAGCTGGCAGGTGAGTTGAGGGCAGCAGGTGGGGAGGAGAGCCCGGGACTAAGTCGGGCTGTTCGGTTCCCTCCACGGCCTGGAAGCAGAGAAGCAACAGGGCTGAAGCGTGTCAACTGCAGCTGCTGCAGGTTCCTTCCCTCCACAAATTTAAGCCCACTGGTGGCTGCAATTTTCCTTCTGGTGAGAAGATTTTAAAAACCTCTTTTAAGTTAAGGCTGTTTTTCCATCACTAGAGGAGTGTTACAGAGGAACGTAGTTGGAAGGATACCTGGAGGTCTTCTTTTCCAACCTCCTGATCGAGCAGGAGACCCAATATCATTTCAGACAAATGGCTGTCCAGTCTCTGTTTCAAAGCCTCCAGTGATGGAGCACCCACAACTTCGGAAGGCAAACAGTTCCACTGGTTTGTTCTGGGTGTCAGGAAATTTCTTCTTAGTTCTAGGTTGCTTCTCTCCTTCGTTAGTTTCATCCATTTGTCCTGCCTTTGGGTGTTTTCGAGAATAGGTTGACCCCCTCTTCTTTATGGCAACCCCTCAATTATTGGAACACCGTTATCATGTCACCTCTAGTTCTTCTCCTCACTAGATTAGCCATGCCCAGTTCCTGCCACTGTTCTTTACTTGTTTCAGCTTCCAGCCCCCTAATCATCCTTGCTGCTCTTCTATGGGCTCTTTATGGAGTCTCAACATCTTTTTAATATTTGGTGACCAAAACTGGTTGCAGTACTCCAAGTGTGGCCTTATCAAAACATTATAAATTGGTACTAGCACTTCACTTGATCTTGATATCCCTCTGTTAATACAGTTTAAAATTGCATTGGCTTTTTTTTGGCCACTGCAACACCCTGCTAGCTCACTTTTAAATGATTGTCCACTGGGACTCAAAGTTCCCTCTCATAGAGACTGCCAGGTTCCACTTATTCTGTACCTGTACATTTCTTGCTTAAGTGTAAAACCTTGGTTTTTTTTTGCTCCATTGAGTTTCATTTTGTTAAATAGGGCCCAGTGTTCAACTTTGTTGAGATTCTTCTATATCTTGACCCTAACTTGGTGTTGGATGTTCCTGCCAGCTTGGTGTCATCTGCAAATTTGAGGAGTTTGGTGAATATAAATCACCAGGACCTGATTCTCAGAACATCAGAGTTCTGAGGGAGCTGGCAGATGTTATCTCAGAACAAATTTGATGAGTTCTTCTTCTATACCCTCATCTAAGTCATTTATGAAGATATTGAAGAGTACTGGGCCTAAGATAGACCCTTGTGATATCCCACTGCTTACTTCCCTCCATGTGGATTTGATGCCATTAAGGACTATTAGTTGAGTATATGGTTTGTCAGCCAGTTACAAATCCATCTGTTGGTGATGCTGTCTATTCCACATTTTTCTAGCTCACTAAGAAGTAGGTTGTGGTCTACATTGTCAAATACCTTGCTAAATTCTAAATCCAAAGCATTTCCCTTGTCTACTACTTTAGTCATTTGTCAAAGAATGAAGACTGGTTTTGCATGATCTGTTTTTAACAAACCTGTGCTGGCTACTAGTTAATGATTCTGTTTGTTTTTAGATGTTCACAAATCTGTTTTTTTTCCCCAGTATCTTCCAAGGTTGTTAGGTCGATGTTAGGCTGATTGGTCTGTAGTTTCCTGGGCCTATTTTCCCACTTTTTTTGAAGATGGGTACCACATCAGTTCTTTTCCAATCCTTTGGTGGTTCCCAAGTGCTCTCAGACTTTGTAAAGATATGATACAATGGTTATGAGATAACATCTGCCTGCTCTTTCAGAACTCTGAGATATAATCCCTCAGGTCCCAGTGATTTGTATCTGTCAAAGTCAGACAGGTATTCTCTTACCATTTTTTTGTTTAGTTTAATTTTTATTCTAGTCTGTCTTATATATATATGTATGTATGTATGTATGTATATATGTGTGTGTGTGTGTGTGTATCTTTGGTTCTTTGGGTTTTCTCCCGTGTAGAATTGGAAGTATCTAGGCGACGTTTCGATGAAGTCTCATTCATCATCTTCAGGCTTGTGTCTTCGGCCTTGTGCTTCTCGGAGTAATGTGAGCTTGCAGCTGCTTCTTCCTTTTAACTGCTAGTGGGGATGTGACTTGATTGGGTGGGGGCTTGGCTGTGTTCTGATTGGGTGGGGGGTGTTCTCATTGGTTGGGGGTTTGGCTGTGTTCTGATTGGTTGTGGGGTTGGCTGTGTTCTGATTGACTGGGGGTGTGTTCTGTTCCAGTGGGGGTTTGGTTGTACTCAGGTTAATCTTAGTTGCTGGGGGATTTGAGCTGGTGAGCTATGATCCTGCTGTTTGGCTTTGCGTTCGTGGTCATGCCACATCTTCATGGTGGGTGTCAGTTCGCTTCATGTATGGGTTGGGGGGGTTTGAAGCAAGTAGTGATGCTGCTGCGGTGCGGCTTCTGGTCCGTGGTCGTGTCTCATCTTCTGTGTGTAAGAAACTCATTCCAGTTCATCGAGATCATAAAGAAACAAAACGTACAACCCAGCGACTTATTAGTGAGCTTCGATATCATATCCCTCTTCACCCAAGTGCCTATAAAAGAAGCCTTGACAGTCATCCAAAATAAATACAACTCCCCCAAGCACATCCTAGATCTGACCAACCACTGCCTATCCAATACATACTTCACCTACAATGGACAAAAATACAAACAAATAGAAGGAGCACCCATGGGATCATCCCTCTCACCTGTCATCGCAAACCTCTACATGGAACACTTTGAAACACAAGCTCTAGAAAAATATGATCACTAACCCAAACTCTGGCTCAGATACGTAGATGACACCTTCAAAATCTGGCCACACGGGAAAGAAAAACTGAAGAAACTTCCTCACACACCTCAACAGACTACATCCCAAAATACAATTCACCATGGAAACAGAAGCTAACAATCAACTTCCCTTTCTAGATGTCTTAGTATACAAAAAATCCAATGGCTCCCTAGGACACACCATCTACCAGAAGAAAACACATACAAACCGCTATCTACACGCACTCTCACACCACCACCCAGCACAGATCAATTCCGTAGCCGAGACACTCATCTCCAGAACAAAATGCTTAGTCGACGAACAACACCTAAAAACCAAACTACACACTCTCACTAACATACTAACAGCCAATGGATTCCAAAGAAAGAAGATTACTCACCTAATCCAAAATCCAAGACAGAGAACAAGAAAACGGCATAGCCCTCCTCCCATATATAAAAGGCACTACAGGCAAAATCGGCAAGATCCTCCAAAAACACAACATTAAAACAGCATTCTGCACAAACAGAAAAATATCCACTATCCTAAGAAACCCTAAAGACAAAATTGAGTTAGAAAACCAATGAGTATATGAAATCCCGTGCACCTCCTGCTCCACCACATACATCGGACAAACTAACAGAAGAATAAGTGCACGCATTGAAGAACACAAGAACTCAATCAAAAAAGAAGAACCAACCTCTTCCTTGGTCCAACACTTCAAAGCCACAGGACATAAGATTGACTTTAAAAATACCAGAACTATCACCAAAACCGAACACTTCAACAACAGAATAATCAGAGAAGCCATAGAGATAGAAAAACGCCCACACAGCATGAATAAACGAGATGACACCTCCTGCCTACCAGCCATTTGGAAACCCGCCCTCATTAACAAACGAGTACCTAACATGAAGAAGGACACCAGATCCACACCCACGAGGGCCACACAAGAAGCTGCCACCACACTTCCACGTAGAAAGCAGTCTCACACTCACACAGAAGATGAGACATGACCACGGACCAGAAGCTGTACCGCAGCTGCATCACTACTTGCTTCAAACCCCCCCATCCCATACATGAAGCGAACTGACACCCACCATGAAGATGTGGCACGACCACAAAAGTGCAGCCAAACAGCAGGATCACAGCTCACCAGCTCAAATCCCCCAGCAACTAAGACTAACCTGAGTACAACCAAACCCCCACCGGAACAGAACACACCCCCAGCCAATCAGAATACAGCCAAACCCCCAACCAATGAAAACACCCCCCCACCCAATCAGAACACAGCCAAGCCCCCACCCAATCAAGTCACACCCCCACTAGCAGTTAAAAGGAAAAAGCAGCTGCAAGCTCACATTATTCTGAGAAGTACAAGGCCGAAGACACAAGCCTGAAGATGATGAATGAGACTTCATCGAAACGTCGCCTAGATACTTCCAATTCTACGTGGGAGAAAACCCGAAGAACCAAAGATCCACATACAAATACCCGCGAAAACCTCCGAAAACAAATATATATATATGTATGTATGTATGTATGTATGTATGTATGTGACAGCATCAGCTTTGGAAACCTTATTCAATGCTGCCACATAGCTTGAGAAAGTGGGAGGGCGTGATTTTAATTGAGTAGCTCTTAGTAGACAAAATAGAATTCTTTTGTTAGTTCAAAGTCATAGAGTGTAGTGCAGAAACAAAAAGGAACTTACTTTGGGATTGGTTCATGTGATATGATGATGAGGGAAAAGGGGATGGTTTATAGTTTGGGACATTGTGGGAAGTCTGGGAAACTTTAGTTTCGAGATTCCACAGATGTGCCAGGTGCTATTCTAATAAAGGTACTTTTGATATGACGTCTGTCTCAGAGTTACTGATTGGAATGGAGGTTTGCAAAACGCTGACATGGATGTATGGATGTATAATGTATATATATGTGTGTGTGTATATGTATGTATATGTATATACACATATACATATGCGCGCGCACACACACACACACACACACATACATACACATACACAGGATTTTCCCCACTCCCGCTGGGTCCCTGCAGTCCTCAGGCATGATTGCCACCCCACCAGGCCTCATACCCTCCTCCTCCTTACCTTTGGAAGATCTCTGATCCTCATGTTGGGGAGGGAAGGAAGGACACGCATCCTTGGGCCTCATGACTGTGTCCTGAAAGCAGCCACCATTTTCAGTGGGTCCTGGATTCATCCCTGGGTCATGCGTTGGACTTGAGGAAGCAGCTGCCATTTTGCCACACTATCCACACTTCTAATGCAGAAGAGGGACAAACCTCTCTGTTTTGCTACCTTAACATAAGGGAAAAAATGTACAATAGAAAATGTCTCATTTTTCAAAATGCATTCATTATGTTAGAATTATCAGAAGCATTTAGCATGTAAAAATGGGTATTGTCAGTGTTGCTACGAACATTAGGGCAAGACAAGACGCTCAAAGGTGCCTCAAACTCTAAGATGGCCAGCAATTAAGTTTAATAATAAATTAATTTTTAAAAAATTTTAAAAAAATATTAAACAATTTTTCTTATATACATCATTTCCATTCATTGCAACGCTTCCGTGACAGTATACATACTTTTACATAAATTTTAACTATCTGTAGTATGTTCCTTAATCTATCTTTGTCCACTATCATAGCCTTTGCCTTATTATCCTATTGTCATCTTCTCTATTCATCTCTATATCATTTAGCCAATCATACAATGCATTCCACATCAAAAAATAATCCGTTTCCTGTCTTTTATCTCCATGGTCAAGTTATCCATGTCGACACACTCTAGCATCTTTTTTATCACATTTTCCTCTAGTGGCATACTATCTTTTTTCCAATTTTGTGTGTAAATTATTCTTGCTGCCATTAATAGATGTAGCATTAGATATTCTGTTTTCTTATCATGTTTTGCCGTTATTATACCTAATAGAAAAGTCTCCAGTCTTAGTTCAATTTGTTGTTTCTATGTTTCTTCTATCCATTTTTTTGTCCTTATCCAGTATTTTCTTGCTACAGGGCATGTCCACCATGCATGGTAATATGTTCTTTGCTTTTGTTTGCATTTCCAACATTCAGATGATCTGTTTGGGAACATTTTTGCCAATCTAGCAGGGGGTAGGTGCCATCTGTAGAACATTTTGTATAAATTTTCTCTATATGATGCTGACATCGTCAATTTATAATTCTTTTCCCACATTTTTTCTCTTTTCTCCAATTCTGTCATGTAGCCAAAAATTTTCACCCAAACTATCATCATTTTTTTTTCAAAGTTTTTATTTTTTTACAACAGACATACAAACAAAACATAAAACCCTCTTTCAATTATTTACATATAGTGTGTCAATCTTTTGTGCTATCCTTTTTTTTTTACCATTACTCATGAGTTATATAAATTTTCACCTTATCAATCTAGCTTGTGCTTATGTAATATCAATTATTAAACATTCATTTGACTGAACTATTTTTTCCTCATTTTATACGAGATATTCTAAATTTCATTATGGTTTAAATCTTATACATTCATTCAATGGTTATATATTTTATATTGTATTCTATATCAATCTATTAACTTTTATTATAACGCTTACTAATCTATTTCTTTACCATGTCTTTTTATCTAACCATTGATAAAATAAATCCCATATCATATAAAATTGTTTATCCTCTTGTTCTCTAATTTCAAATGTCAATTTACTCATTTTGGCACAGTCTATGATTTTCTTAATAATTTCCTCCTGCATCGGTATTTTTTCATTTTTCCAATTCTTAGCAAATACAATTCTAGCCGCTTTTAAAACATTTACAATCAAATATTTGAGTTCTTTACAATATATTTCCGGTATAATTCCCAATAAAAATATCTCTGGTTTAAAGTCTGTGTGTTGTTTTGTCCTTTTTTCCAACCATGTGTGGATTATAGTCCAATATCTTTTTGCATCCGAGCATGTCCACCACATATGATAATATGAACCAGGTATCTGATGACATTTCCAACATTTATCCAATTTATTCTTGAACATCCTCGCAATTCTCATCGGGGGTAAGTGCCACCTGTAAAACAAGTTTATACAAGTTTTCTTTATATGCAGTTGACATTGTCATTTTATAATTTTGAGACCACAATTTTTGCCATTTATCTAAGTCAATCCCATATCCAAAATTTTTCCCCCTAACTATCATCATTTCTTTAACCCTCTCTTTCTCCATCTTATATTCCAACAATAATTATATAATTTTTAATCAATTTTTCCTCTGGACCTTGTAGTATTTTATCTAATTGTGATAATTCTCTATGAATCCTATACCTTTCTACATCTTTCTTGAATCTTGTTTGTATTTGCATATACGTCCACCACTCTATCTAGATTCCTTGTTCTTTTAATTCTTGTTTCGTTTTTAATATCCCTTGCTCATTTAAGATATCCTTATACCTTAATTATCTTATCTAGAACTAACACATTTGGATATATTGATGCCTCCATAGTTGATAACCAGCTCGGAATTTTGTCATAATGACTCCTTTTATACTTTTCCCAAATTAATAGCAATGCATTTCTTATTTGGTGTCTTTGAAAATAACTGTGTGTCTTATTTTTCCCATCCCATAAAAATGCGTGCCACCTTATTTGTAAGCCATGTCCTTAATTGTCAATATTCTTTTATTTTTCAACATTACCCAATCTTTAACCCATTATACGCCTGCTGTATAATATAATTCCCACTCTGGCAGAGCAAAAGCCCCTCTCTTTCTACTGTCCTGTAACAATGTTAACTTTATTCGTGTTTTTTCCCCAGTCAAATAAACTTTGCTATTAATTTGTTTAAAATCTTCAAAAAATTTCTTTCCTAACTTTATTGGTGTCACTTGGAACAAAATCAGAATTTTTGGCAATGTGTTCATTTTTATTGTGGCAATTCATCCTGTAAGCGAGAGTTGTAATTTCTTCCAATTATCCAAATCCATCTTGATTTGTGTTATCAATTTTGTTTATAGTTATCTTATTTAATATATGTTGTAAAGTACTGGTCGAAAAATTAATGTGCTTTTTATCAGGTGTGTCAATCCTACATTTTTTATCTTGCCATGTAATCAAGATATCTTCCGGGAGCAGCCATATGAACATCACATTATATTTATTCTGTTCCCTGACCCTTCTATGTATCTGGCTTATTGTATGAATCTCTCTTCCTTTATATGTCATAGGTTTGTCCCTTGTTTTTTTGGTACACTTCCTCTCTTATTGTCTTTCTTGTGAATCTTATGTGTACATCTCTTAGCAATCTCTGTTTCCTTGCATAATTTGTGTGTATCCTGTATACTTCATCTATATCTCCTTGTAACTTTTGCTTTGTTCTCTGTAATTTGTCTGTTAACAATTCTATCATAATTTTGGGTAGATCTTCCTCCTTTTCTTCAATTATGTTCTGGAATCTTAGGAAAAAATGCAGCCTTTTCTATTTCTGAAAGACAATTGATTCTTCCAGCTTCCTGTTGGCTAAGGTGAGCTTTTGTTCCATTGTCTTCATTTTCTTCTCCGTTTATTCTGCTTTTGCCTCTGCCATTTGTATTCTCTGTTCATTCTTGGCAATTGCTTCTTGAATGTTTCCTATTTGTCATCCATTCTTCTAATATCTCCTTTCAGTTCACCCATCTCATTTTTGATCTCCTCATGATTTCTTGCTATTGATTCTTGCGTTTTCGTCATAGCCTCCTGTATAAAGAAAAATGTTGCTTGCATACTTTGTAAATTCATTACTGGGTTTTTTTTCTCCACACTCAACATGCTCTCTGGTATGCATTGGTTAGATGGAGATGTTGTTGTGAATGAAGGGTTCGACAAGGTTTTCTTTTTAGCAATTTTAGCAATTGTTGTGGTACTTGTCATCTTCACTACCTGTACAATGTTTTTCCAGAATAACATACACTACTTTATACCCACTGTTTTTCTCTATTTTCTTTTACAGTAATTCCCAATCTATTGTCCTCTACCAATAATAATTAATCCAGTCTAGTTTTGTATGGCCTAATATCTAGTAATGTCTAGTAATATAATCACATATATGACAGTTCCTCTATCAATTAATAATTCTCTATAACTATATAAATAGTAAATAAAGAATAATTAAATATTAATATTATCAATATATTTTCACTTTATCAATACTTACAATACTTATAATTCTATAATCACTTCTAATCACTTCTGTTATTTGATTAATTCACTCCTAGACAATGTTATTTTATATTCCAATCTTCTCTAATACATTCTACTACATAATACCATAATCACACATATATTTCTACTATATAATAATGCCAATATTATAATCTTTTTATTGAGGATATTACATCAGATTTTAACTTAGTCCATTGGTCTTCTCTTAGTCTCCTTCTTTCGGCCACATGATGGCACCTTTACTATTCCCGACGTGGTTTCTCCTCACAATTTTTTAAAAAAGTCTTTCAACTCAGTTCAGTTCCGTTCTTTTATTTTTAGTAATTTTTAGTAATTTAAAAGTTAAAGTCCATCACTGATTCAAGTTCCGATTCAATCCATACATCTATAAAAATCCATTATCTGTTCATCAATCTCAATCTGGAGCACTTCTCTCTCCTATGCTATTTTCACAGTCTCTCCTTGGCTATCGTTTACTGTCGGATAGTCCCCTTCCTTCTCACTGCGTCTCCTGGAGCAGATTTATTGCTCCACTTCCGGTATCTTTCTACTTTTTCAAATTTAAACTCCACTCTTTTGCTGTCAGCTATTTCTGGACCACAATTTTTCTCACAGTCTCTGAAGCATTGCCTTCTATTTTCTCTTCCTGCTGCCTCTTTGATCATCACGACTCCGGATCTGCCTGTCAGATTCGTGTATCTTGTCATTTCTTCAGTGGAAGAAGAAAAGGGAGGGGGGGGGAGTCTGATAAAGAAATCCTTTCTTGATGTAACCTGAATATATTTATCTTATATTGAATTTGTATAACCCACAATGATACAATGGAGGGAGAAAAGCCAGATGGCCAGAACCTATCACCTCCGAGAGGCACAGCCAGGAGATGAGAAGATCATAAGAATTTCACAGTGAGATGTATCCGGGGAATCTCTGGAAAAAAATCATTCTAAAAAGGGGGTGGGGGAAAATTAGGTATGCCCTGGGAAACTGTGAGAAAGATCGTTCCTACAGATAAGGGGAGTGGTTCTAAACTCCCTTACCTATCCCTTTATGCCAGAGGGACCTCAGACGCTGCTTTAAACTCCTACATGAATTGTCTCATCTCAATAAAGGATTCCTTTTGATATATTTGGTTCTCAGAAGTTCATTCTTGCTAATTGAATGGGAAAAAGTTCTGTAGCCTGACACCGCCATTGCATGGCTATTTCTTTCCTGCTGGAATTCAGAGGTTTCTGCTTGTCCTTCAGGGAGATCACCTTCTCCCTGCCTTCTCCGAAGCTTCCCCTTTCTCTTGTTGATCCCTCCAGGATTTAAGCAGCCCTTTAAGAGCCTCCACACAGGAAAATTCGGGCCATCAGAATGGAGTCCCCTTCCTTTGAGTCGATTCACCGTGACGTGAATAATAAATGAATTTAATAATAGGGTAATGTAAAGCTCATTTCCCAACTCTTTGTCAGTGATGAGGACTCCACACATACTGTACAGTAGGTTTCTAATGCACTACAATTGTTAACTTGCAATCTCTCTTTTGTGCAACAGCCAGAAAATCGGTTGTTAAGTTATTCCAATCTCACCACTGGTTAGATCATTAAGAATTTAAAAATTTCTAAAGAATTAAAATAAGTATGTTTTTTAAATGTTTAGTTGAAAAGAGAAAGTGAAAAATTGAAAAAGGAATTTTATAAAAAAAATGAAAAAAGAATTGAAAAATTGAAAAATGAAATTTAAATTAAAGATGATATTTAAGGGTTGAAAAAAAGAAGACTTAAAATTATAGCCAGGAATTTAAAAATTGAAAAAAAGAAATTGAAAAAATTGAAAAGGAATTTTTCTTAAGGAATATGGAGTATTTCTGCATTGTATTCTTTCCCTTGGTTACATTCTAAATCATTTAATATTTAAATTGCATTATAGTATTCAAGTAATTATAAAGACTGATATTAATCTTTTTGTTATAATTCTCATAGCATTTAACTATATTCTTAATTCTATTGGCTATAATTAATGGTTTTCTTATATCTTATATAATTTAATAGTCAAATTTTAAAAAGAAAAGATCAGTCAATTGTTTCATTTTACAAATCTATATTTTTATACACCACTACCCATTACCTTGCAGAATCCCCTTCTCTATTCCTTCTCTATCCATTATCTCTAAGTCTCTTAACTGTGAAATTTCTTTTCATTTTTATTTGCTTTCTATATCCCCTTCTTTTCTGGTCCTTTCTCTTATTCCCCTTTTCCTTTATTTTTCCCTCCATTTTTTACTCCAGTTTTTATCCCCCTCCCTCTCTTAAGTTTTTTTCTGTAATTCCCTTTTCTGCTGTTTCCTTTCTCTTTGTTTAACTTTCCAAACCATTCCCTCTAATCATTCCCTCAAACCTCCAGATTTTAATTTTCAATCTTTTTTTCTCCTTGTTTTATTGTTTGTTATTCCATCTGATTGTTAAAGCTGGCTTCTTCTTTGATCAGCTCCTCCCCTCTGTCCTTCTTTGTTCTCCTACATCACCATCTTTAGTTCTTTTGAAGCAATAGTGCACAATTCCACTCTTTCACATATCATTTCCTTTGTACTTCTTAAATCCAATTTTATTCCAAACAAAGTTCTTTCTTTTTTGTGCACCACTTTTAATTTATTTCTTTTTTCAGTATTTAAGTCAAATCCAATTAACTAGTAGTTTATTTAACCAGCTTCTAGCAATCAATTTCTGTTAATTCCATTTTAAGTTGTTTCTAAGATCACCAATTAATCCAATGTCCATAAGGTTTTATTTTTAAATGCCTTCTGTTAAATTCTTAATTTTTTTCAAAAGTCACCAATTAATCCCATGTTTCAGCCTTCTTTCTTCTTCCTTTATGATATTCTAGTTTCACTTTTCAGGGTTTCTGCTATATTATAACAAAGCCCTCTTATTTTGTATCAAACTTGAATTTTAAAAGAACCAAACACTTTTAAGAGAGCCGCTAATTTTTTTCCTTTACTATTAGGTGGTGCTCTCTGCTGTGTTCATGTCCACCCTTTCTTTTCACTTTCTTTTCTCTATTTAGGGCTTTTAAGTTTCAATAATCCAATTAACTCCAGTTATGAATTATTTTTTCTTTTGACACATTCAAGTTCAACTTTTAATTATGCCTGTTTAGTGCCAAAGTCATTTATCTATTCAATTTAAGCAAATATTTTTCTTCTGACTTCCTCCTTCTATTTTGAAGTTCAAAGCCACTTTCATTTGTATCTGATTTTTCTTTTTACTCTCTCTGGTCACCGCTTTTAAAGTCTTTCTTAAAAATATATTTAGATATTAATTTCGGGGGACCTTTGTATCCATATGTTGCACCTAATTTGCCTGGTCTCCACATTGTCCACTGTTTCACTGCTCCTGTACAATTTTTGTCCCAGATAGCCTTTCGTCTTCAGGGTAGCCATGTTGACCACTGCTACAGCCCTTCTTCAGAGGGAGAAATACCTAGTCAGGGGAAGGAGATGTGGCGCCCCTCTTCCCCACCCCTTCAAGGTGGTTCTGGCTCCATTTGGAGCCCTCCAACGGGAGAGCATGGATCGAAGCTGCGGACGATTGCGGACTTTGATCCATCCGTGATGGAAACACCACTGGAAATCTATTTCTTAAGTAATGTTGAATTCTAATAATTTGTGGACACTCACCAAAGGTTCTGGCAATTTCAACTGCCTCTATCATTTCTTCGCTACTAGCAAGAATTAGGTCCAATATAGTTTTTCCTCTAGTTCCGTCCTCTATCTTTTGGGTTACAAAGTTGTCTGCTAAGTTGGTTAAGAATCTGTTCAATCTCCCACTTGCTGCAGAGTCTGTCTCCCAGTTAATATCAGGGTAGTTCAAGTCTCCCATTACATCTTGATGTTTCCCTCTTGATATAGTTTGTAGTCCATGCATGTACTGAAAATGACAGGTGGATGCAATTTACAAGTTTTTTTACTTCCATGTCTTGCCAGTAAGTATGGTATTTCCTGTCCAATCCATGTATTAACCAGGCTTAATCCAGCACTTTCTAAAAAATAGCTGTTGAAAATATTTTGGCATCTTTGGTTGCGCAGGTAGCCCTCACTTATCACTTCTTCCATAAGCCTTCAAAGTAACTATGGATCCTGGGATCTTGAGAGGTGGCATAGCCATAACCAAGGGATGCGCTATAAGGGTTACACCCAGTTATATTTATTTATTTTTAAATTTTTAGCGGGGTTAGAGAGGGTGACCAGGTCGGGTTTGGGGGACGACCCGTCTGAGACGAGGGCCAGACCAGGGGTTAAGCGCGACCGGGAGGTTCTGGGGTCAGGGATGGTTAGATCGAGGATGGGGGTTTGTGTCCGGGAGGAAGAGAGGATGGTGATTGGCACGGTCAACGGGAGAGGCAGATATGGCATTGACGGGGCCATATTATGTTTTGGGAGCCCACCCCCACTGGTTGTGCACGGTGGCACGCTCCGACCCCCAGGTCATTTCCCGTTCCCCAGGTGGTCCGAATCATCGGGCCCCGGGCCTTCGGTTGATGTTGTGTAACGCCAGGTCCTTAGTCAATAAAGCCCCCCTCATTTGTGATCTGATTTTGGAGGGGGAGTGGACCTGGTGGGTGTCACCGAAACCTGGTTGGGCCAGGAAGGGGGTGTTCCCCTGGTGGAGATGTGTCCAGCCGGGTTTCGGGTTTTTCATCGGCTGAGGGCCCAGGGGAGGGGTGGGGGAGTTGTGGTGATTATTAGGGAAGATCTATGTCCTAGGGAATCCATTGTTCCTCAGATGACCGGATGTGAATCCCTCTTCATTAAGTGTGGTTCCGGGGTTCAGATGGGCCTCTTGATCACATACCTGGCTTCCTGCTATGTGACATCGGCCCTCCCTCCTGGAGGTCATAGCTGGTCTGGCGGTTGAGACCCCCAGGCTTATGGTCATGGGGGATTTCAACCTGCCTTCGGCTGGCGGGACCTCCGGGATTGCTCAGGAGTTCATGGCTTCCATGACAGCCTTGGGCCTGACCCAACTAATTAGGGATCCCACTCATGTTGGGGGTCACATCTTGGATCTGGTTTTTGCCTCTGGACAATGGCAGGATGATCTAGGTATAGGGGACGTTGTTGTAGAGCCCTTATCATGGTCTGATCATTCGCTTCTTAGGCTGGACTTCCATGCCGCTCCTCCTCATCGCAGGAAGGCAGGACCGACACGATGATTCCGCCCTAGGTGCCTCATGGACCTGGACAGGTTCCTGATGGAGCTTGGGCCATTTCCCGGTGATCGCACGCACGACTCGGTTGGGGACCTGGTGGCCACCTGGGATAGGGTGGCGGCTGAGGCCCTTGATCAGGTCGTGCCCTTGCGGCCTCTGACCTGGTGCCGATCCCAATCAGCTCCATGGTTTTTGGAGAAGCTGAGGGAGATGAAGCGCTGGAAAAGATGCCTAGAGAGTGGTTCGAGGGCCACCCACTCCTTATCTGACCGAACACTATTACGGTCCCATATTAGGACCTATTTAGTGGCGATAAGGGTGGCAAAGTGTTCTCAGTTTTCCGCCCTTATTGCATCTGCAGAAAATCACCTGGCTGCCCTTTTCAGGATGACCCGCTCCCTGTTAGAAGCGGGAGTGCGGGAGGATCCTTTGCAAGGGCGGACTGAGGATTTTTCGAATTTTCTACAGGACAAAATCACTCAGATCTGAGATGGGTTGGACTCTGACTGGGCAACTCTGGATGGGGGGGCAGGGGTGGAGTTCGGGGAGGTCATTTGGGGAGAGTTTGATCCTATGACCCTCGACGACGTGGACAGGATGCTGGGTGGGCTTAATGCCACCACGTGTTTACTGGATCTGTGTCCCTCCTGGCTGGTATTGGCCACTCGGGAGATGACACGAGGTTGGTTCCAGAGTATTATTAACGCTTCCTTGAGTGAGGGGTTTCTGCCTGCCGCCTTGAAGGAGGCAGTAGTGAGACCCCTCCTCAAGAAACCGTCCCTGGACCCAACTTTATTATCTAATTATCGTCCAGTTTCCAACCTTTGCTTTATGGCGAAGGCTGTTGAGAATGTGGTGGCACAACAGCTCCCGCAGCACCTGGATGAAGCTGTCTATTTGGATCCACGCCAATCAAATTTCAGGCCCGGGTACAGCACAGAAACGGCATTGGTGGTTGATCTCTGGAGGGCCTGTGACAAGGGTTATTCCTCTATCCTGGTCCTGTTAGATCTCTTGGCAGCTTTTGATACTGTCGACCACAGTATCCTATTGCGGTGGCTGGGGGGGCTGGGGGTGGGAGGCACCATATTACAGTGGTTCTCCTCCTTCCTTTCCGACCGTTCACAATTTGTGTTGGCAGGGGGGCAGAGATCGGCCCCGAAGCCCCTGACTTGCGGGGTACCTCATGGGTCTGTGCTCTCGCTCTTGCTGTTCAACATTTATGTAAAGCTGCTGGGTGAGCTCATCCATGGCTTTGGGGTAGAGTTCCATCAGTACGCTGATGATACGCAGCTGTACATTTCTACCCCAGACCACCCCAACGAAGCCGTGGAAGTGATGACGCGGTGCCTGGAGGCTGTGCGGGGTTGGATCGGGTGAAACAGGCTTCAGCTCAATCCAGCCAAAACCGAGTGGCTGTGCTTTCCGGTGCCCCGATATAGCCAGTTAACTCCATCACTGGCCGTGGGGAGGGAAATTCTTGCCCCCACGGAGAGGGCGCACAATCTGGGTGTCCTCCTGTATGTACGGCTGTCGTTAGAAGAGTATATGGCGGCCGTCGCCAGGGGGGGCTTTTTGCCAGGTCTGTAGGATCTACCAGTTGCGGCCCTTTCTGGATTGGGGTACACTTCGCACGGTCACATCCACCTTTGTCATCTCCTGTCTACACTATTGCAATGCTCTCTACATGGGGCTCCCCTTGAAGAGCATCTGGAGGCTCCAGTTGGTGCAGAATGCGGCCGCGTGGGTGGTTTTGGAGGCTTCTTGGAGCTCCCATGTTACACCACATTTGCGCGAGCTGCATTGGCTCCAAAGTGCTAGTGGACATCTTTAAAGCGCTCCATGGCTTGGAACCTGGGTATATACGGGACCGCCTATTGCCACCATCGGCCTCCCGTCGGCCAGTGCGCTCCTATAGAGCGGACCTCCTCGGGGTACCACCGGCTGGACGGTGCCAGCTGGCGGCCCCGAGGGTGTGGGCCTTCTCTGTGGGAGCACCCTCCCTTTGGAACGAATTACCCCCGGAGATGAGGACCATCCCTGACTTTTAACCTTCCGGCGCACGCTGAAGACCCGCCTATTCCATCAAGCCGGTCTGGCCTAGAGTTATTGGTAGGGTTTTTAATTGATTTTAAATGGTTTTAACTTTTTAACTCCACAGTCTGTTTTATCCTCTAACCACTTATTTAATCTTTTTAAATGCATTTTAAATATTGTATTTGATTGTATTTTATTTGGCTGTAAACTGCCCCGAGTCCCGTTGGGAGAGGGGAGTGGTATATAAAATTGATTAAATAAATAAATAAACAAACAAACAAACTATGGCACAGTAGAAGCAGACATGCACCTGATCCACAAAATTTGTGATAAATCCACAAAATGTGGTGCTGTCATGTGACATCATGCTTAATGATTGAGCTGCTTAATGCCGCAAATATCAGTTCCACTTGTGGTAGGTTAAGTGAGGACTACTTCAGTGGGGATGTCACCAGAGTACTTGTGGACAGTGTTTACTGCTCTTATTTGCAGCTGAGGACTTCCATGCACAAAAGTGATGCTTCAAATCTTGCAGAAGCTTTTGGCACCATTTCATCAGTTAAAGCCGCCACATGTCTACATTTAGTTCAGAAGGTTTGAATGAAAACATTCTGGGACATTTTATCAGACTTGAAAGACATAGATTTTCACATGTGTAAGTGGGTATATCTGTATTTCTCTCTGTAGGGATATGTCTTTAATTATATATTCTATCCCCAGCACTTCAAGTTATAATTGAAGATAGTCCTTTGTGTTTCTAAAAATTTGTGATTGAACCAATTAAACAACTGAATTTGATTGAATGTATATTTGAACATGGATCTCAGTAGTCTTCCATTTGTCGAATGAATGATAAATAAGATAAGAGATTATTCTAGTATTGGGGCATGTTTGTTTTTTCATTGTAATATTTTCTTTTGTCACATCATCTCTAAAGATTTTATAAACAATCTTAACGCTTTTCTTTGAATCTCACAGACAAAGAATATGGCAATAAGAACACTCAGGACAACTGAAAATAACAAGCAACATTGAAAAGGGAAATCAATCAAGCCAGAAATCAAAATATTTTCCATTTCCTTCAGAAAAACTCACAATTCTCCTCCTCTTCCTCCTCTGGAAGTTGTTAGAAAAAAGACAGAAAATTTAAAAAGATTTCAAGCAAGAATAAGATTATGTACAACTGAAGGATATGTTACATGAAATGTCAAGGGTGATTATTTTTCATTCAGCATATCTGGAAGTCAGTTGGAGGAAAAGGGCAATAGTAAAGCCATGTGGAGCAGACATTAATATAGGCCTCTCCCTGTGAGGAAGAAAATGGCTTGAATGAAAGCATCACTAAATAAGGCATGGTCACAAATCCACTCTGCTGATATATCAGTGGATTGACTTCAGGGAGAAACTGTATGAGTGTCTAGATAGTGGGAAAAGCTTCATTAGAAATTTTCATATCATGAAATACCGAGAGAATTCACACAGGAAGAGAAACCCTTGAATGTCCTGATTATGGGAGAGTCAAAATTCCAGTCTTATGATAATAAGAGAGAAATGCTTTGAAAGTCCTGATTGTTGCAAAACTTTCAGTTGTAATTCCAACTTGGTGATACATCAGAGGACTCAAAAGGAAAAAAAAAACCTTTCAATGTCCTGACTGTAAGATGTTCCAATCATAATTCCAGCTTGGTAATACATCAAAGGATTCATTGCAGGACAAACCCTATGAGTGTCAAGATTGTGGGAAAGATTTCATTACAAATTCCCACCTCTTGAAATACAAGAGCATGCATGGAGGAGAGAAACCCTTTGAATGTCCTATTTGTGGGGAAGGTTTTAGTCACAATTCCCACCTGGTAATACACCAGAGGACTCATATAGGAGAGAAATTGTTTGAATGTCCTGATTGTGGGTAATGTTTCAGTGAGAATTCCAGCCTGGTGATACACTAGAGGACTCGCATAGGAGAAAAATTCATTGAATGTCCTGATTGTGGAAAAACTTTCACTTGTAATTCAAATTCAGTGATATACCAGAGGAATCTCAAAAGAGAAAAACCCTTTCAATGTCCTGACCGTGAGAGAAGTTCCAGTCAAAATTCCAGCCTTGTAATACATCAAAGGATTAACTCCATGGAGAAACCCTATAAATGTCGAGATTGTGGGAAAGGGTTTATTACAAATTCCCACTTTATTATGCACCAGAGGACTCACACAGGAGAGAAACCCTTTGAATGTCCTATCTGTGGGAAAAGTTTCAGTCAGAATGGCAACCTTGTGAGTCACCAGAGAACTCACACAAGAGAGAAACACTTTGAATGTCCTATCTGTGGGAAAAGTTTCAGTCGGAATTCCTATCTGGTAATACACCAGAGGACTCACACAGGAGAGAAACTGTTTGAATGTCCTATCTGTGGAAAAGGTTTTGGTCAGAATTCCCACCTCATGAGACACCAGAGGACTCACACAGGAGAGAAACTGTTTGAATGTCCTGACTGTAGAAAAGGCTTTAGTCAGAATTCTGATCTCATGAGACACCAGAGGACTCACACAGGAGAGAAACCCATTGAATGTCCTATTTGTGGGAAAAGTTTCAGTCAGAATTCCTACCTGGTAATACACCAGAGGACTCACACCGGAGAGAAACCCTTTGAATGTCCTATCTGTGAGAAAAGTTTTAGTGATAGTTCCTATCTGGTAATACACCAGAGGACTCATACAGGAGAGAAACCCTTTGAATGTCCTATTTGTGGGAAACGTTTTAGTCGCAATTCCTACCTTGTAATACATCAGAGGACTCACTCAGGAGATAAACCCTTTGAATGTCCTATTTGTGGGAAAAGTTTTAGTCGCAATTCCTACCTGGTAATACACCAGAGGACTCACACAGAAGATAAACCCTTTGAATGCCCTATTTGTGGGAAAAGTTTTAGTCGCAATTCCTACCTGGTAATACACCAGAGGACTCACACAGGAGAGAAACCCTTTGAATGTCCTAATTGTGGGAAATTTTTCATTACAAATTTCAGCCTCATGAGACACCAGAGAACTCACACAGGAGAGAAACCCTATGAATGTCCTGACTGTGGAAAAGGTTTTAGTGTTAATTCCACCCTGGTGAAACACCAGAGGACACACACAGGAGAGAAACCCTTTGAATGTCCTGATTGTGGGAAAAGTTTCAGTCAGAATTCCACCCTGGTGAAACACCAGAGGACTCATACAGGAGAGAAACCCTTTGAATGTCCTGACTGTGGGAAAAGTTTCAGTCGGAATTCCTACTTGGTAATACACCAGAGAACTCACACAGGAGAGAAACCCTTTGAATGTCCTGACTGTAGAAAAGGTTTTAGTGATAATTCCAGCCTGGTGAAACACCAGAGGACTCACACAGGAGAGAAACACTTTGAATGTCCTGACTGTAGAAAAGGCTTTAGTCAGAATTCTGACCTCATGAGACACCAGAGGACTCATACTGGAGAGAAACCCTTTGAATGTCCTATTTGTGAGAAAAGTTTTAGTGATAATTCCTACCTGGTAATACACCAGAGGACTCATACAGCAGAGAAACCCTTTGAATGTCCTATTTGTGGGAAAAGTTTTAGTCGCAATTCCTACCTGGTAATACACCAGAGAACTCATAGATAAGATTAAACCCTTTCAATGTCCTATTTGTGGGAAACGTTTTAGTTGTAATTCCTACCTGGTAATACACTAGAAGATTCATACAGGAGAGAAACCGTTTGAATGTCCTGATTGTGGGAAAAGTTTCAGTCACAATTCTTGCCTGCTAATACATTAGAGGACTCACACAGGAAAGAAACCATTTGAGTGTCCAGACTGTGGAAAATGTTTTAGAATTCCCATCTCATTAGACACCAGAGGACTCACACATACGATAAACCCTTTTCAATGTCCTGATTGTGGGAAAAGTTTCAGTAGGAATTCCTATTTGTTAATACACCAGAGGACTCACACCGTGGGGAAACGTTTCATATGTTCAGTCTGTGATCTTTACTTCAAGCATAAATCATTCCTTAGTGCACACAAGGAAATCCATGATGCAAAAGTTGAAGAGTTTAGATAAGGGTTGAATTTCATTTGTGATATTCCAGTCACAAAGTATAGGGAGAAATTGACTGAATTCTGGCCTGATTCTTTATATTGAAACTTTTCTCAGGATTAAAATTATAGGTGTGTTGGAAGAATTATCCTTCTGGGTTCAGTTCCAAGTGAGGAAAAAGACACTGGAAACATGGAGGCTGTTTTTAAAGATGGTTTAATAGTGGACAGGACCACATAGGTTGGAGCTCCAAAGTGAAAAAAAAAGATTGCATGCTTCAAAATGAAGGAAAAGAAGGAAGGCTGAGATACTGAGAGTCCCTTATATACCCTCGGTTGGGATTTGAATTTGAGTTTGCATTTTGATTGGTTGTCAGACTCCCATGGGGCCATGCAGGGGCAACTCTGTAGGCTGTCCTGAGTCCCAGGCTTGAGCCTTGCTGGATGATGATATAATGAAAAGGCTTTAGGCAATTCCTATAGCTCTACTTGGAGATCTTTGTTATGTAAAATAGGCTGGCCTAGGCCAGAGTAATGCCCCATTAGCAAAGGAGGGGGGGCTGAGTTTTTGCTTCTGAGGTGAGTTTCTGCTTCTGAGTTTCTACTCTTTTTAGGGGAAATATTCTTCCTTTTTAATATTTCCTGGGATGTTTCATTTTTCTAGGAGTGGGATAGATGATAACTTCCTAGAACCCCTCATTTAAAAAAAAAAAGATGATCAGATCCTTGATGGGTGCTTTTAATTTTTTTGATGCAAAGGGAGGCATTGATAAAGAAGCAACAGAAAAGGATTCCTTCAGTGGTTCCCAAAAGCTTTCAACCATGAAGATCTAGGAGCCTGGGAAAAGTTCTGGATTTTTTTTTCACAGTATCCAATTTTTCATGTCGATTAATTTTCAGATGTTTTGATGTACTTTTTTTGTGAGTATACAGTCAGGTTGTAAGCACAAGCTCCTACATTCTTCACAACCATTGTTTGCCTTTAAATTATAGGCTGCCCATTTCCAAGGTTATGGTCACTACCTTAGCTTCCAAAGTTTGTGAGGCCAAATTGAGGTTAGTGTGCAATCCAGCCTATTTAGTATTTTTAAAATTACACACAATGAGCCCTGGGACTCATGAGACCACCAGTGCAACATATCCTGTTTTACTGGGCAACTGGGCAGCATCATTTGTGAGTCACAGGCACAGTGAGGTGGTCAGTCAGGCTTGGGAAGGTCTGCTTCACTCTGATTGCTGTGATAACTTTCAGTGGAGGACTAGATCCAAACCCAATTCTTTGGCTACAATGGATGGAATGTCTCTAGAGGGTAGCATCTGTTTCCACATATTGTAGGGCTGAAAGACAGAAGAAGAAAGTCCCCACTTTGTTGGTAATTCTACTAGGAAATGCATTGTAAAAGAATTAGAGATTGGAGGTGGGGGGTTAGAAAGTTGCAGGCAGGTTTTGAGAAAAAACAATACATCAATATTATAGTTACTAAACAGATAAATCACTTTCAATAAGATGGAGACATATCAGATGAGAAAGGGAAAAAAATGATTCACATGCTTCAGGAAAAATGATTAGGTAAAATCATTTATATACATAGTAAATGCAAGGATGAAACTTTTCTTATAAATGAACTTAAAACATTTGCTAATAACCTTGGGTTTTTCTTAAAAGCACAGAGAGGAAAGAAAATTTAACTCTATGTTTTTCACTCTGTCCAGCTGGCCAGGCTAGACTGGGTGAAGTCATTTTCTCTCAGTGCTTTTAACTTTTTTAACAATTTAAAATTCATATCTGAAGGGATCAGACACACTTAACTGTTGCAACATTTACCCTGAGGACACAAAGACTTAGATACACACACAGAGAGAGAGACAAAAAAACAAAACTGAAGTTTACACACACTGATCATTCCCACAATGCATCTCAGTTAAATTGGGGAAGGCACAAATCCTAAGGAACAAACTATGTGGCTACATAGAAGACCAAGAAAGAGACAGACAAACAAACAAAACCCCATGTGATCCTGTTTTTATATTGCCCTTTTAAGTACCTTTATTTAACCAAATTGGTCTTCCTGCATCCCTCAGCAAAGCCCATTATCTACATACACATTTTGCTTTTTTTCCTTTCCTTTTCACTTTTCCATACCAGCTAGGACCGGCTTCTGCTGTTCATCCTGTGAAATGTAAGACCCGAATTATTTAATACTCACAATACAGAGACAGGTCTGGTTCACAATTCAAAGGTTTATTAAAGAAAATAAGCGTTTGCAAACGGGCCTTCAAATCTCTTTCAAAGTGGATTGGGTACAAGAAGAGCAAGATCTAATGGTCAAACAATATATTTTATACACTCTACACAATGCATGCCACACCTAATAAGCCCTCCCCACTCCCCTTATTATCTCTAAGTTATATTATAAGGTAAAGAGTCGGCTTCAACGTTTCTTCCTAGGCACCAGATATCTTATGTTGTTTACTTGTAGCTTCGCCTTGGGTGGATGTTCCTGTTTTCTAAGAAGCCTGCAACTATCCAGCATGTTTTGTTTAACTGAACATACAGTACAGTTTAGGAAACAGCAACAAAGACAACACAGCTTAATAATGCACCTAATATTTCTAATTCTATTATAAAGAGTAATTTAATATTTATTTCCTTCAATCCCAAGCCACCAACAACACACCCAAGGGGGTTCAAACTCAGGACCTCAAACTACAGCTTCCCATGTTTCCCCTTCCAATGTGGGGTTCTCACAGTTTGGCTTAGTCAGGTCAACAGGCTATCAGTTTGCAGACAGAAAAAGGTGTCTGGGGGAGACTTTGGCTCCCTATTCAAAGTATGTGCACTCCCCTCAGAGGGAACTCTCAGGCCATGGTTTTTGGACTGGGGGCAAAACAGTCTCTCAGAACTTACCATCCTCCAAAAAGACAGTCTGGGAGGACTTGCTGCCCCCAACAGACAAGTACTGGTGCTCCTTCCTAAGGCCAAGGTTTTCGGATTTAGGAGAACTAAAATCCAGGAGGACTTGCTGCTCTTTGCAGGGAAGTACTGGCGCTCCTATTACTTTACAACTTCACAACTACCAAAATTCACAATTACCTAAAATCCTTGGTTTTGCTTTTTGGACCAAAAAAAACCCCAATTTTTTTTCTTCCTTCTCTTCAATCATAACCCGCTTGGCTTTTCCCTCTTATATATGGAAGGTCCCACACTCTAATGGCCCCCCCTTGCTTTAACAGTCCTAATGGTCATGGCTCTGTGGAACTAGCAACAGGCAAGAGGATGGCTAGAGGCCAAACAAATGAGATCCAGCTGCTGTCCAAGGGTGAAGCCACACACATACACACACACACATACACACTTCCTCCTTCCATAACAAAAGGTCCTGTGCTCTGGCAAACCCTCCATGCTCTCCAGACTCTTGGTCTTTCTGCAGTTAGAAATGCACAGAGGAAGCAAGATCCAGTTGTGTTTGGGAGAAGAGCCCTCTCACTCACACACATGTAGGTATTCACATATTTCCCTTGCTTTCAATTTAGAATTTAGAGGTACTACCTTCCTTCCAAGCAGCCTTTGAGCTCAAAATCCCTTTAAAACCTTTTTTTCCAAATGGCCAAGGTCCAGGAAAAACTCACCCACAGACTCAATGGGTCTGCTTGCCAGCAAGGGAATCTTACTTGGGCCTGGTCTATTGGTTAGGTTAGCTTGGAATCCCTTCTGGGGTGCCAAATTGTTGGAAGAATTATCCTGGGTTCAGTTCCAAGCGGGGAAAAAGACACTGGAAAAATGGAGGCTGTTTGGAAAGATAGTTTAATGGTGGACGGGACCACATGGCTTGGAGCTCCAAACTGGAAAAAAAGGTCACATGCTTCAAGATGAAGGAAAAGAAGGACGGCTGAGATGCTGAAAGTTCCTTATATGCCCTGTGTTGAGATTTGAATTTGAGGTTGTATTCTGATTGGTTGTCAGACTCCCATGGGGACCATGCAGGAGCAACTCTGTAGGCTGTCCTGAGTCCCAGGCTTCCTTGGGCCTTGCTGGATTGTGATGTAATGAAAGGGCTTTGGGCAATTTCTATAGGTCTACCTGCAGATCTTTGTTATGTAAAATAGCCTGGCCTAGGCCAGAGTAATGGCCCATTAGCAAAGAGGGGGGGGGGGCGTTAGTAAAGTTGGGGGAGTTTCTGCTTCTGAGTTTCTATTCTTTTTAGGGGAAATATTCTGCCTTTTTAATATTTCCTAGGATATTTCATTTTTCTAGGGGAGGGGTGGGCACTAACTTCCTACAGGTGGAGAGAAAAGGAAAGCGGAAAATGGCTAATTGCCATTTTCTGCTTATCAGCAGAATTTTCTAGATATTTCCTTTTGCAGAAGAAATGGAATTCCACAAAAAGGAATTTTGGATGGTGCTTTTGTATTGTAGGAAGTTAGCACCCACCCCTCTCCTAGAAAAATGAAATAGTAAAAAGGTAGAATATTTCCCCTAAAAAAAAAAAGCAGAAACTCAGAAGCAGAAACTCACCTCAAAAGCAGAAGCTCACTCCCAGCTTTGTTAATGGGCAGGCCATTAAGGCCTAGTCCAAAGTATTCTACATAACAAAGGCCTCTGCTCATCTCAACACCTGGCCTGGGAAGATTGCATCAGCCAGCATACAGGTGAAGCCATGTGGTCCAGACCAAGCCTACAAAGTTAGTTAAGACCTCCACCCCGGGAGTCTGATAGCCAATGGGATACATTTCTTATACAGGAATAGGAAACACTAAGGTGGGGCCAAACAGAGGGCATATAACTAACGGTCTCTCAGCATCTCAACCCTTCTTTTCCTTCACCCAACATCTTGAAACATGTGATCCTTCTTTTCACTTTGGAGCTCCAAGCCATGTGTCTTGTCCACCATTAAACCATCTTCCAAACAGTCTCCATGTTTCCAGTGCCTTTTTCCCTAGTTGGAACTGAGCCCAGAAGGATAATTTTTCCACCAGAATTTTGATTATGGATCCATATGTGGAGTTTCAATCTTCTACTTTGGTTTCACCCAGATTTTAAGCCCCAGAATTCCTTAGCCAGTATAACAGTAGTCCTCAAGATGCAACTATTATGGGCCTTGCAATTATAATTGCATGTTGCAACGGCTGTTAAGTGAGACTGCTTTCCTTAATTACCCGAATCCCCTTGCTCTCCCTGAGGCAACCATTAATCAAATGTGCAAGTCACTAAACAGAACCGGCTAACTCAGTACTGGGGAAAATAATACATAGGGAATTGTCAGGCTACAGAACTTTTCCCATTCAATCAACAAAAATGAACTTCTGAAAACCAACCTGTATCAAAATGAATCCTTTATTGAGATGAGACAATTCATGTAGGGATTAAAAGCAGCATCTAACATGCCTCAGATAAAGGAGTTTAAGACCCCTCCCCTTCTCTTGATGTGTATTTAGTAAAACAAAGAGCCAACATGTTTATTCCACTTCCTTCTGAGAACAATCTTTTTGAGGTTCACAGGAGACATCTACCAGCAGGAATTTTTATGGTCTCTTCATCCTGTGGCTGTCTCTTTCAGAGGTGACAGGTTTCCAGGCATCTGGTTTCCTTCCCTCCATTGTATATCATGGGTTATCCAAATTCAATATAAGATTTAATACACTGCTCAAAAAAATAAAGGGAACACTTAAACAACACAATGTAACTCCAAGTCAATCACACTTCAGTGAAATCAAACTGTCCACTTAGGTAGCAACACTGATTGACAAGCAATTGCACATGCTGTTGTGCAAATGGAATAGACAATAGGTGGAAAGCATAGGCAGTTAGCAAGACATCCCCAATAAAGGAGTGGTTCTGCAGATGGTGACCACAGACCACTTCTCAGTTCCTATGCTTTCTGGCTGATGGTTTGGTCACTTTTGAATGCTGGTGGTGCTTTCACTCTAGTGGTAGCATGAGACGGAGTCTACAGCCCACACAAGTGGCTCAGGTAGTGCAGCTCATCCAGGATGGCACATCAATGCTGAGCTGTGGCAAGAAGGTTTGCTGTGTCTGTCAGCATAATGTCCAGAGCATGGAGGCGCTACCAGGAGACAGGCCAGTACATCAGGAGACGTGGAGGAGGCCGTAGGAGGGCAACAACCCAGCATCAGGACCGCTACCTCCACCTTTGTGCAAGGAGGGACAGGCACGTGGAGGCCACACACACACTACTGAGCCTCATTTTGACTTGTTTTAAGGACATTACATCAAAGTTGGATCAGCCTGTAGTGTTTTTTTCCACTTTAATTTTGAGTGTAATTCCAAATCCAGACCTCCATGGGTTGCTAAATTTGATTTCCATTGATAATTTATGTGTGATTTTGTTGTCAGCACATTCAACTATGTAATGGACAAAGTATTTAATAAGAATATTTCATTCATTCAGATCTAGGATGTCTTATTTTTGTGTTCCCTTTATGTTTTTGAGCAGTATATATCTAGTTTACATCAAAAAGGATTTCTTATACCAACTTCCCCCTACCTTCTTCCATGAAGAATGGCAGATACACAGATCTGACAGGAATTAATGTTGCATGTTCCATTATTCTATTAATGGAATCAAGCTAGCAAGATGGCAGTACTTTCCCTCCCCCTTTATTTTCCCTTGGTGCAGTTGTCCCTTCTTGCTCTTTTTCTGTGGTGATGAATGAATCCTTGGGAGGCCCGAATGAACAAGTTAGGAACAATCATCATAGAGAAAGCCTATGGATGTGATCACTGAATGAAAAATGATGGTGCTCTGGAAACTGCCCTGACATAACTCTCACCAATTCTCCATCTGAGCACCAGCTGGCCAGCAGGTATGTGGGCAGCAATAGCTCCAGCAGCTGCTGCTGATAATGGTCTGGCCAATCCGCTCACCATCACAACACGCTCTGCCCACCTGCTTACTCACATACCTGCACACACGGGGACTCTGCCTACCAATTTGCCCACCCGCCCAGCATCCCTGCACTCTGCTCACCCACTCGCCTACCTGCATACGTCATGCCCTCTACCAACCAGTTTGCTCAACAGCCCACACATCCATAACAGCAAGTTGTCCCTGCAGCAACTGAGCCATGTCAAGTTGTCCTGCAAGGAGTTGGCAGAGGTGAGACATGTTGAGAGGCATATTGAGAGGCAAAAAGTGTATCTCGGTAGGTAAGGAGGCTGTCCGAGGGACATTTACCCTGTAAATTACAGCATGCTACCCAGGAAATGCTTTGTATGCCATCTGGAATTCCTGAATGAAAAGGGAATCAATAAAATACAGGTAGTTCTCAACTCAGATCATTTTTCACACTTATGACCATTATAGCATCTCCATGGTTATGTGATTTCCATTCGGATGCTTGACAGCTGACTCACATTTATGACAGTTGCAGTGTCCTGGACTCATGTGATCCCCTTTTCCGATCTTCAGATGAGCAAAGTCAATGGGGAATCCAGATTCACTTAGCAACTCTGATTTAGTTAACAAACGTGGCAAGAAAAGTCATAAATGGGGCAAAAATTACTTAATCAATTTCTCACTTAGCAACATACATTTTGGGCTCAATTGTAGTCGTAAATTGAGGACTACCTGTATATGTTGAGGTTCTTAAATTTCAGCTTCTTCCATACAACTGAGCTTAGATCTGATAGCTAAAAGGCCACTGTCACAATCCAAGTCTTGCTAGATCTGCATTAAAAATGGCAGCGTAGGGTGTCCTTGTAATAAAGCTAGCCTGATGATCAGTCAGCCATGTGCTTTGATGGGATATTCTATTTTTTCCTTTGTTTAAAAATGTATTGTAGAAATACATTTAAAATACATTTAGAAATAGTAGTAACTGTGAGAGGGATCTTGGAGTCCTAGTAAACTATGGGTGTCAAACTTGATTGCATCACATGTTATATCATGATGCACTGGGACTTTTTTTGCCTTTGCAGAGTTGTGGTGGGTGTGGCCTGCACATGACACATCTTGCCCGCCTACCGCCGGTTTTATTTATTTATTTATTTATTTATTCAAATTTGTATACTGCCCCCTCTCCCTAAGGACTCGGGGCTTGGTTTTGACAGGCCTGTAGTAGACAATCATTTAAATGTGAGCCAGCAGTGTACTGAAGCTGACACAAAATCCAATTCAGGTCTTGGCTGCATTAACAGACCACGTGAAGTGTTCACATCACTTTATAAAGCCTTGGTAAGGCCACACTTGGAATACTGCATCCAGTTTTGGTCACCACAATGTGAAAAAGGTGTTGAGATTCTCGAAAGAGTACAGAGAAGAGCAACAAAGATGATGACAGATGGAGGCTAAAACATAAAAGAAGAGTTGCTGGAACTAGGTGTGATAACCTGGGGCGGGGCACAAAGGCAACACAGCCAGAAAATAGGTATGAGTTGCTTTATTTGCTCCAACTTTGCCCCCAACATCCCAGTTACTCTCCGACTGGAGAAAATCTCTCTCACAAACCTACAACAGCCTCTGACTGCAGATACTCCAGTCCAAACATTGTAAATAGAATAAATCAATTTCAGAAAGGCAAGATAATGAGTCCAATAATTCCAGCAAAGCAGATAAACAAAACATAAGCATGGCAATAATTCACACAGGAGAAATGCCAGGAATGCAGGCTAAACTCACAACACTAGATGAATTCAGCATTTTTGTTCCTGACAAATGCTCCTCCCAACTGCCTCTCCTTTAAACTCCATCCCTAGGTGTCCCTTGTGAAGGGAATCGGGGCCTTTCTTCCCTTGTAAGCCACGCAACCCACGTTGCTCTCTTCTGCATTGTTTCCTGCGTGCCCTAGGATGAGGAGGGAGTGGGCCTTGGTCTTAATCTGAACCCTCTCTCCTTTGTTCTACCTCTTCCTTGCTCTGCCCAGCCTGACTTTGCCCTTCCCCAGTTTCCTCCACAGCCAATGGAGCCACTCTCCGTTATGTTTAGTTTAATGAAAAGAAGGACCAGGGGTAACATGATAGCAGTGTTTTGGTACCTCAGGGGTTGCCACAAAGAAGAGGGAGTCAAGCTATTCTCCAAAGAACCTGAAGGCAGGAAAAGAAACTAATAAAGGAGAGAAACTAAGGAGAAATTCCCTGACAGAACAAATAATCAGTGGAACAACTTGCCTACATAAGCTGTGTATACTCCAACACTGGAAGTTTTTAAGAGATTGGACAACCATTTCCTTGCAGGGTTTGCTGTTTAAGCAGGGGGTTGGACTAAAAGACTTCCAAGGTCCCTTCCAACCCAGTAATTCTATTTATTCCATTCTATTCCATTTCATTCCAAATGTTTCTTCTACCACATATTGACACTTGTCGCCATTTTCTAGGCCCTGCTGTATAATTTTCTCTATCTGTGACCTAGTGGAGACTTCCCTGCAAATAAATTTACAGAATTTATACACGGCATTAAACATTTAGCAGTTGTCATACAATTTCCTCCTTCAGGAATCAAACTTCATGCTAGGAGCTCTTGGAAGCAACTCTGATCAGCAGGAGTGAAGCTGGCTCCCCTGGAGCTGCTCTCCTGATGCTGTTGCCATGTCATAAATCCTTGGTAGCCACATTAAATAAGTCATAAAGATTTAGAGGGTAGAGAGGCTTTGATCTCCAATGAGAGACACTCCCAAGAAAGCTTATTCTTATTCTTTTAGGGCTGAGCACATAGCTAATCTTTTTAAGGTTAGATAGCATCACATTTAACTATTTCACTTGGCTCAGTTGCAAAGGTCGGTTGCTAGAAGTCAACACATCTTGATAGCATTTAATCAGTTAAAACACCTTGCAGACGCCTTAGGTAGAGACGGGACAAGCGTTTCCTATCCAGAGATGGAAGTCAAGAGGACAACATCTGTGCCTACAAAACTGGAAATACAGTAGCGGGCTCTGTGGTTGAGTTTAAAGAGTTAAAACCATCAAGTACTGGATTACTAGAAAGGATGGAAAGAAAGGAGAAGCGCAGAGGAAGTTCCTCTTCCGGATGACTCATGGGAAGAAGATAGTGTGCAGAGAGGCTTTTCTGTTCTTCCCAGGATCCAAGCGGCGGGTGGGAGGAGAACCCGGGACCAAGTCGGGCTGTTCGGTTCCCTCCACGGCCTGGAAGCAGAGAAGCAACTGGGCTGAAGCGTGTCAGCTGCTGCTGCTGCAGGTTCCTTCCCTCCCCAAATTTAAGCCCACTGGTGGCTGCAATTTTCCTTCTGGTGAGAAGATTTTAAAAACCTCTTTTAAGTTAAGGCTGTTTCTCCATCACTAGAGTGTTACAGAGGAACGTAGTTGGAAGGATACCTGGAGGTCTTCTATTCCAACCCCCTGATCGAGCAGGAGACCCAATATCATTTTAGACAAATTGCTTCCAGTCTCTGTTTCAAAGCCTCCAGTGATGGAGCCCCCACAACTTCTGAAGGCAAACAGTTCCACTGGTTTGTTCTGGGTGTCAGGAAATTTCTTCTTAGTTCTAGGTTGCTTCTCTAGTTTCCATCCATTTGTCCTGCCTTTGGGTGCTTTGGAGAATAGGTTGACCCCCTCTTGTGGCAACCCCTCAATTATTGGAACACTGTTATCATGTCACTCCTAGTTCTTCTCCTCACTAGATTAGCCATGCCCAGTTCCTGCCACTGTTCTTTACTTGTTTCAGCTTCCAGCCCCCTAATCATCCTTGCTGCTCTTCTATGGGCTCTTTATGGAGTCTCAACATCTTTTTAATACTTGGTCACCAAAACTGGTTGCAGTACTCCAAGTGTGGTCTTATCAAAGCATTATAAATTGGTACTAGCACTTCACTTGATCTTGATATCCCTCTGTTAATACAGCTTAAAATTGCATTGGCTTTTTTTTTGGCCACTGCAACACCCTGCTAGCTCACATTTAAATGATTGTCCACTGGGACTCAAAGTTCCCTCTCATAGAGACTGCCAGGTTCCACCTATTCTGTACCTGTACATTTGGTTTTTCTTGCTTAAATGTAAAACCTTGGGTTTTTTTCCCTCCATTGAGTTTCATTTTGTTAAATAGGGCCCAGTGTTCAAGTCTGTTGAGATTCTTCTGTATCTTTATCCTATCTTCTGGGGTGTTGGATATTTAGGATATTTTGGTAGATTGTTTAAAAAAAGAAAGTGTAGGTGAAAAATTGATTGTTTGAATTTTGGCCTGATTCATTTTACTCAAACATTTCTCAGGATTAAACTTGTCGATGGGGAGTGGAAAATGGCTAACTACTAGTTTCTGGTTATTGGCAGAAGCTTCAAGTTATTTCCTTTTCCAGAAGTTGTGGAATTCCTCAAAAAGGAATTTTGGGTGGAGCTTCTTTGTATGTCGATTATGAAATTCCCACATATAGAGTTTCAGTCTTCTACATTGGTTTCGCCCAGATTTTGAGCCCACAAATTCCCCAGCCAGCATAAAAGTAATCTTTAAGATACAATTATTATGGGCCTTGCAATTAAGGTTGCATGTTGCAATCACTATTAAGTGAGATGGCTTTCCTTAACCACCCGAATCTCCCTATTCTTCCTGAGGCTAAGCAGAGTACTGGCTACCTCAGGGCTGAGGAAAACTCCTGGAGGCCTAGAGCAGGGCCAAGCTTGCCTGCCACAGGCATCCTTGGGGCTCTCCCATCCTCCAAGACACCCTATGTTCTGTTTCCCATCCCTGCCCCTTCCCTCAGCTCCCCAACACCCCCCCCCCCAGGATTTTCCCCACTCCCGCTGGGTCTCTGCAGTCCTCAGGCCCGACTGCCACCCCACCAGGCCTCATACCCTCCTCCTCCTTACCTTTGGAAGATCTCGGATCCTCATGTTGTGGAGGGAGGGAAGGACACGCATCCTTGGGCCTCATGACTGTGTCCTGGAAGCAGCCACCATTTTCAGTGGGCCCTGGATTCGTCCCTGGGTCATGTGGTAGACTTGGGGAAACAGCTGCCATTTTGTCACACTGTCCACATTGATAATGCAGAAGAGGGACAAACCTCTCTGTTTTGCTACCTTAACATGAAGAAAAAATGTATAATAGAAAATGTCTCATTTTTCAAAATGCATTGTTAGAATTATCACAAGCATTTGACATATAAAAAATGGGTATTGTCAGTGTTGCTATGAACATTAGGGCAAGGCAAGACGATCAGTGTTGCCTCAAACCCTGAGATGACCAGCAATTAAGTTTAATAATAAATGAATTATTTTTTTTAAAAAATATTTTTATTAAACAATTTATTTTTAATTATTTATTATTCAAATTTATATACCGCCCCCTCTCCCTAGGGACTCGGGGCGGTGCACAGCCAAATAAAAACATATAAATACATATACAATAATTTAAAATATATTAAAAGAATTAAATAGATTGGCCATTAAGAATTTAAAAAGGAGGGAGTTAAGAAAATTAAAACCATTTAAAACCGAATTTTTCTTATATACAACATTTCCATTCATTGCAATGCTTCCATGACAGTATACATACTTTTACATAAATCTTAACTATCTGAACATTTGTCTATATTCCTTAATCTATCTTCGTCCACTATAACCTTTGCCTCATTATACTATTGTCATCTTCTCTATTCAGCTCTATATCTATTACTTAGCCAATCATACAATGCATTCCACGTCAAATAATAATCCGTTTCCTCTCTATCTTTTATCTCCATGGTCAAGTTATCCATCTCGGCACACTCTAGCATTTTTTGTATCACATTTTCCTCTAGTGGTATATTATGTTTTTTCCAATTTTGTGCTTAAGTTATTCTTGCTGCCGTTAATAAATGTAGCATTAGATATTCTGTTTTCTTATCATGTTTTCCCATTATTATACCTAATAGAAAAGTCTCTGGTCTTAGTTCAATTTGTTGTTTATATGTTTCTTCTATCCATTTTTTTGTCCTTATCCAGTATTTTTTTGCTACAGGGCAAGTCCACCACACATGGTAATATGTTCCTTGCTTTTGTTTGCATTTCCAACATTCAGATGATCTATTTGGGAGCATTTTTGCTAATCTAGCAGGGGGTAGGTGCCATCTTTTATAAATTTTCTCTATATGCTGCCGACATTGTCAATTTTTAATTTTTTTCCTACATTTTTTCCCATTTCTCCAATTCTGTTGTGTAGCCAAATTTTTTTGCCCAAACCATCATCGCTTCTTTAACCCTCTCTTCCTCCATCTTATATTCCAACAAATAATTATATAATTTATTAATCAATTTCTCCTCAGGATCTTGTAGTTTATCTAATTGTGATAGTTCTCTATGAATCCCATACCTATCTTTCTTGAATCTTGTTTGTATTTGAATATGTGTCCACCACTTTACCTCGATACCTTGTTCTTTTAATTCTTGTTTTGTTTTTAATATCCCTTGCTCGTTTAAGATATCCTTATACCTTACTATCTTATCTAGAACTAACACATTTGGATATATTGATGTCTCCATGGTTGATAACCAGATCGGAATTTTGTCAACTTTTCCCAAATTAATAGTAACACATTTCTTAATTGGTGTCTTTGGAAATAACTGCGTCTTATTTTTCCCATCCCATAAAAATGCGTGCCACTCTAATTTTAAGTCATGTCCTTCAATTGTCAATATTCTTTTATTTTTCAACATGTTTAATTCCCAATCTGGCAGAGCAAAAACCCCTCTATTATTTCTGGACCACAATTTTTCTCACTGTCAGCACTGCACATCAGCAGTGACTGTGGTTTTGAAGGTGGAGGAAAAGAAGTTGCACCAATTCGGGTTCTGCGCATAGTTGTACATTTATGATGGCAGCAGCATCAAACACTCAAAATCTCCATTTGTGACTTTCCCAGCTAGCTTATCACAAGCAAAATCATTGGGTATACAGGCAGGAAATTGCAAGTCACAGTCATATGGAATTACCTTTAACAACCTACAGTGATTTGCTTAAGAGGAACAAATACAAGTTGGCACTGTCATGTGACACCATGCTTAATGATTGAGCTGCTTAATGACGCAAATATCAGTTCCAATTGTGGTAGGTTAAGTGAGGACTATTTGAATGGGGCTGCCACCAGAATACTTGTGAACACTGTTTTCTGCTCTTATTTGCAGCTGAGGATTCCATGGACAGAAAACATCTGTAAATTTAACTCAGAAGTTTTGAATGTAAACATTCTGGGACATTATATCAGACTCGAAAGACATAGATTTTCAGATGAATACATGTGTAGGTGGGTATATCTGTTATTTCTCTCTGTAGGGATATGTCTGCAATTGTATAATCTATCCCCAGTACTTCAAGTTATAATTGATGATAGTCCTTTGTGTTGCTAAGAATTTGTGATTGACCCAATTAAACAACTGAATTTGATTGAATGCATATTTGAACATGGATCCCAGTAGTCTTCCATATATCAAATGAATTATAAATAAGGTAAGTAAGTGATTAGTATTTGGGCATGTTTGCTTTTTCATTGTGATATTTACTTTTTTCTTTTTTTACATCATCCCTAAACATTTTATAAACAATTAATGTTACACTTTTCTTTGAATCTTACAGACAAAGAATATGGCTATAAGAACACTCAGGACAACTGCAAATAAGTAGCAACACTGAAAAGGAAAATGAATCAAGCCAGAAATCAAAATATTTTCCATTTCCTTCAGAAAACCACATAATTCTCCTCCTCCTCCTCTGGAAGTTGTTAGACAAAAGACAGAAAATTAAAAAAGATTTCAAGCCAGAATAAGCAGATTATGAACAACTCAAGGATATATTACATGAAATGTCAAGGGCGATTATTTTTCATTCAGCATATCTGGAAGTCAGTTGGAGGAAAAGGGAAATAGTAAAGCCATGTGGAGCAGACAGTAATATAGGCCTTTCCCTTGAAGAAGAAAATAGCTTGAATGAAAGCACCACTAAACAAGGCATGGTCACAATTCCAGTCTGGTGATACAACAGTGGATTCACTGCAGGAGAAAGCCTATGAGTGTTGAGATTATGGGAAAGGTTTCATTACAAATTTCCATCTCTTAAGATACAAGAGCATGCACGCAGGAGAGAAACCCTTTGAATGTCCTATCTATCTGGAAACTTTCGCTCAGAATTCCAACATGATGATGCACCAGAAGACACACACAGGAGAAAAACTCTTTGAATGTCCTATTTGTGGGAAAAGTTTTAGTCGCAATTCCCACCTGGTAATACATCAGAGGACTCATACAGGAGAGAAACCCTTTGAATGTCCTATTTGTTGGAAACGTTTCGGTAATAATTCCAACCTGGTGAAACACCAGAGGACTCACACAAGACAGAAACACTTTGAATGTCCTATTTATGCAGAAACTTTCAATCAGAATTCCAACACGATGATACACCAGAGTACTCACACAGGAGAGAAGCTCTTTGAATTTCTTATCTGTGGGAAAAGTTTTAATGATAATTCCAGCATGGTTAAATACGAGAGGACTCACACAGGAGATAAACCCTTTGAATGCCCTATTTGTGGGAAAGGTTTTAGTCGCAATTCCTACCAGATAATACATCAGAGGACTCACACAGGAGAGAAGCCATTTGAATGTCCTATTTGTGGGAAATGTTTCATTACAAATTCCAGCCTCATGAGACATCAGAGGACTCACACAGGAGAGAAACCCTACGAATGTCCTGACTGTGGGAAAAGTTTCAGTGATAATTCCAGCCTGGTGAAACACCAGAGGACTCATACAGGAGAGAAACCCTTTCAATGTTCTATTTGTGGGAAAGGTTTTAATCGCAATTCCCACCTGATAATACACCAGAGGACTCATACAGGAGAGAAACCCTTTGAATGTGCTATCTGTGGGAAAAGCTTTAGTGAAAATTCCAACCTGGTAATACACCAGAGGATTCATACAGGAAAGAAACCCTTTGAATGTCCTGATTGTGGGAAAGGTTTCAGACAGAATTCTAACTTGGTAATACACCAGAGGACTCATACAGGAGAGAAACCCTTTCAATGTCCTATTTGTGGGGAAAGTTTTAGTCGCAATTCCGAACTGGTAATACACCAGAGGATTCACACAGGAGAGAAACCCTTTGAATGTCCTATTTGTGGGAAAAATTTTAATCGCAATTCCGAACTAATAATACATCACAGGACTCACACAGGAGAGAAACCCTTTGAATGTCCTATTTGCGGGAAAGGTTTTAGTCGCAATTCCCACCTTGTAATACACCAGTGGACTCACACAGGAGAGAAACCTTTTGAATGTCCTGATTGTGGGAAATGTTTCATTACAAATTCCAGTCTCATGAGACACCAGAGGAGTCACACACGAGAGAAACACTTTGAATGTCCTGACTGTGGGAAAACTTTCAGTGAGAATTCCAGCCTGGTGTTACACCAGAGGACTCATACGGGAGAGAAACCCTTTGAATGTCCTATTTGTGGGAAAATTTTTAGTCGCAATTCCGAACTGGTAATACACCAGAGAATTCACACAGGAGAGAAACCCTTTGAATGCCCTATTTGTGGGAAAAGTTTTAGCCGCAATTCCCATCTGGTAATACACCAGTGGACTCATACAGGAGAGAAACCCTGTGAATGTCCTGATTGTGGGAAATGTTTCATTACAAATTCCAACCTCATGAGACACCAGAGGACTCACACAGGAGAGAAACCCTACGAATGTCCTATCTGTGGAAAAAGGTTCAGTGAGAATTCCAGCCTGGTGATACACCAGAGGACTCATACAGGAGAGAAACCCTATGAATGTCCTATATGTGGGAAAAGTTTTAGTTGTAATTCCAGTCTGGTGAAACACCAGAGGACTCATACAGGAGAGAAACCGTTTGAATGTCCTATCTGTGGGAAAGGTTTTAGTGGTAATTCCAGTCTGGTAAAACACCAGAGTACACACAGGAGATAAACCCTTTGGATGTCCTGATTGTGGGAAACGTTTTAGTGATAATTCCAGTCTGGTGAAACACTAGTGGACTCACACAGAAGAGAAACCCTTTGAATGTTCTATTTTTGGGGAAAGTTTTAGTCGCCATTCCACACTGGTCATACACCAGTGGACTCACACAGGAGAGAACCCCTGTTAATGTCTTGACTGTAGGAAACGTTTCAGTCAGAATTCCTATCTAGTGTTACACCAGAGTATTCATACTGTGGAGAAATCTTTGAATTGTCCAGTCTATAGACATTATTTCAAGCATAAATCATCCCTTATTGCACACAAATAAATATTGCAAACAAATATGAGGAAAAGTAATTGAATTTAGAAAATGCTTGAATTTCATTTGTGATCTCCCATTAAATGTGTAGGTGGGAAATTGATAGCTTGCATACTGTTTGAAAATGGAAACATTTGTTCACCCAAATGTAGTAAATCTTGAAAAAAATTAATGTATAAAGATATTTTCTGGAAGGGGAACTAAAACCTAAAAAGAACAACAGAAACAGGTTGTTGATTTATCATGGTGGCCATATATGCAGATGCAACCAAGATATGAGAAAGATATTAAGATATATGGCTTTTACAAAGAGAAAACAACATTCGATCAAATATTGTTAGTGGTAGATGAAAAATTAATCAAGAAATTATATAATATTGTGGAATTATTGTGGAAGCGGATGCTATTTTGCCACACTGTCCACACTGATAATGCAAAACACAGACAAACCTCTCTGTTTTGCTACCTTAACAGGAGGGGAAAAAGTGTACAATAGTAAAAGTCTCATTTTTCAAAATGCATTATGTTAGAATTAATAGAAGCATTTGACATGTAAAAAATGGATATTGTCAATGTTGCTATGAGGGCAAGGCAAGGGTCACAAGACGTTCAGAGTTGCCTCAAACCGAGATGGGCAGCAATTAAGTTTAATAATAAATAATTTAATAATGTTATGTAAATTTCATTTCCCAACTCTGTCAGTGATGAGGACTTCACACATACAATGGGTTTCTAATGCACTACAATTGTTAATTTGTAATCCCTCTTTTGTGCATTCTGTATCTATGACCAATCTGTCTTCCTTAGCTTCCCTCATTACAAATTTAGAATTTCAGTTTCAGTCATACATCAGCCCATGCACTCTGTGACTCTGATGATGTGAGCTGCAATTAGGTTTCTGTCTCTTAATTTATTTGTTGTATTGCTACCTGCTCCAGTCCTAAATTCTACGAAAGAATGACATTTCATTAGGCACAGTTAAAAAATCAGAATGGCTAAACGGGATCTGTTTTTATTGGCATTCTTTTCAGATTCAGAGATGGTTTTCTCCATCACTGCCAGTCTGAGAGAAGGAAGTTAGGATGTTTCAAACTGGACAACTAAGCTACGGTTCCCCTTTTAACGTTACAACCTCTAAAGCAGCCATTGGATGTGCCAGTGGGTTTGTAGGCTTTTCAAAATTATACCATTACAGAGAGTGTATCAGATTTGAAGGGACGAAGACAGGTTAACAGAGTTGGAAGGGACCTTGTAGGTCATCTAGTCCAACCCCTCATCCAAGTAAGAGACCCTACATAATTTCTGACAAATGACTGTCCAATGTCTTCTTGAAAATTTTCAGTGATGAAGCTCCCACAACTTTGGAAGGCAAGCTGTTCCATTGGCCGATTATTCCCACTGTCAGAAAATTTCTCCTTATTTCTAGGTTGAATCTCTCACTGATCAGTTTCCATTCATTATTCCTTGTCAGGCCTAACCCTAACTCTGGTTATCCACTAAGACTCCAAGATCCCTTTCACAGTAACTGCTATTAAGCTTGGTTTCACCCAGTCTATATGTGTATTTTTGATGTTTCTTGCCTAAGACTTTATTTTTCTCTATACTGAGTTTCATTTTGTTAGATAGGGCCCAGTGTTCAAATCTTTTAGGGTTTTAGCTATTCCTGCCAGCTTAGTATCATCTGCAAAATTGGTTAAGTTCCACTTCTATTACCTCATTTAAGTCATTTATGGAGATATTGAAGAGTACTGGGCCTAATACAGAACCTTGTGCTACCCCACTGCTTATTTCTCTCCATGTAGACCATTAAGGACTATTCATTGGGTACAATTTGTCAGCCAGTTAGGAATGCATCTGGTGGTGATGCTATCTAACCCACTTTTTTCTAGCTTACCAAGAAGTAAGTTGTGGTCAACTTTGTCAAATGCCTTGCTGAGGTTTTAAGTATATTATGTCCACAGTATTTCGTTGGGCTAGTAATTTAGTCATTGTTGAAAAATGAAATAAGATTGGTTTGGCATTATCTGTTTTTAACAAACTCATGCTCATCTCTAGTTATTAGTTTACTTGTTTTTAGATGTTGGCAGATCTGTTTTCTTATTATCTTTTCCAGTATCTTCTTGAGTATTGATGTTAGGCTGATTGGTCTATAGTTTCCTGAGTCTGTTTTTCCCCCTTTTTTGATGATGGGAACCACATCAGCTCTTTTCCAGGCTTCTGGTAGTTTCCCAATGCTCCAGAATTTTTGAAAGATGTGGTACAGTAGTTCTAAGATAATATCTGCCAGCTCCTTTAGAACTCTGGGATACAATCCGTCAGGTCCCAGTGATTTGTTTTCATCAAGATCAGACAGGTATTTTCATACTATTTTACTTCCCTGATAATTCTCTGAATTATGAATCCGATTCAACAGACATTGTGAAAGGTGAGGTCCCCATGATGGAAAAGACAGAAAACGTTTCAAAAAAGCCACCAATAATTAATAGTACTGCTTTTCACTATTCTAGTGAGACCAGAGGTGGGATTCAAATTTTTTAACAACAGTTCTGTGGGCGTGGCTTAGTTGGTGGGTGTGGCTTGGTGGTCATGTTATTGGCTGGGCATGGCCAACTCAATATCACTCACATCGAGGCACGCATCTTCTCGCCTGGCCTCTCGTGACTGGGGATGCTGCAACAGTCGTAAGTGTGAAAAATGGTCATAAGTCACTTTTTTCAGGGCCATTGTAACTTTGGTCACTTCACACAAGCAAAGTACCAGCAAAGGAGGGAAAAAAAACTCCTGAGAAGTTCCTGAGACAGGAAGTCTAGTCCTACCAAGAATGTAATAAGGGTTAACGGAGAGGCAGTTTCTGTAAGCAACACCAGAATGTTTCCTTCCTGCCTTCCTTACAGGATTAGGCCAGTAATTTCTTCTAACAACCGATTCTCCGAACTGCTTAGAATGTTAACAACCAGTTCTAGCGAATAGGTGCGAACTGGTAGAATTTCACCCCTGAATGAGACCACACTTAGAATACTGCATCCACTTCTGGTCACCACAGTACAAAAAAGATGTTGAGATTATGGAAAAGGTGCAAAGAAGAGCAACTAAGGTGATAAAGGGTCTGGATAGTAAATTGTATGACGATCAGTCAAGGGAACCAGAATAACTAGGCTATTGCCTCGTTTAGCAACCATTTAAGATTATGATGATACATAAAAAAACAGTTTGGTAAACAATCTTTGCATTTATAACCATCATGTTTCCCAACAAGCTTAAGATAAAGCTCATGTAGAAGACAGAAATAAAATCAAAGGTATATTGATGCACTTAATGACCAGAAGGGAAGTAAGGTGAAAAGCCTGTTGCAATAAAGTGGTTTGCCAGAATTGCCAGTCACGATTATGGTCATTAAGCAAGAACTACCCACGTTCATTCACCACCACCCTGCAGGCTTCTCCTTCCTGCAATTGAGGGAGAGACCAATGTGCAGTAGGAAGTCTCTCTGAAAGGCTTTCTTATCAGAGAGCTGGTGTGCTGCAGGGGGGAAGGTGCTGTTGTTGGACTAGGAGTGGGGACACCCAAGTTCCTGTCCCTCCTCAGCCATGAAAGGTCCCTCAGGCCCAGGCTCATTTGGTAGACCAGACCAAGAGATCAAGTCCAGAGGAAAATTCTAACTTTTTTTTTTACATTTGAGAGTGAAGATAATAAAATCTTGCAACACTGAGTGTTCTGCCTCTCCCCTCCACAACTTCTTATTATCTGTTGTGAATTAGAGAGGTGTTTGTCTGAACCTGTTTGTAAAATTATTTTGTTATATATATTACTTTAAACATTTCAGATTAAAAAGGGTATGCATTTCACACAAAGATTAGGGTAACCTTTCATACATTTTTGCATGTACTTTTACAACCTTTTGAAATCTCATGTTAGGGAGTTTATGTTTCTCTTGCCATATATAGGCAATCACCCCCTTTCTATGCCTCCTTTTTCTAGTCTCTGCTCCATATATTCTCTCCACCTTTGTCCTAATGGAGATTCCTCTTCAAGACAATTTACAGAAGCACTTAGCATTTGATAGACTTAAAATTTCTTCCTTCAGCAATAAAATAGACACTGGGCATGCTTGGGTGCAGTCTGGCTTGCATGAATGAAGCTTGCTCCCTTGGGGTCTCTGGCCTGTTGCTGTTCCCACTTCCTAAATCCTTGGGAGCCCCAGGAAATCACTCGTAAAAGTTTAGGATGTAGATATGTAATCATCTCTACTAACAGCCAAATCTCTACAAAAGTGCAGGAATCTATTGATTTGCAAACTAAACCCTCCAAATATTCTGCTCAGGAATACTCAGGTCTGAAATCTTACTCCAGACATTGGGAAGAGTGCTCTAGTGAGATTCACTCCCCAATAATACAGATAGGGAATTGATGTTGCATGTTCCATTATTCTGTTAATGGAATAAGGCTAGCAAGCTGGCAATAATTTAGGGACTCTGCACACAGATATCTGCTTGATGAGCTTTTAAGGCCCAGAACCTAGTTAATTTTTAAAACCTAAATAGGGTCAAGCTTCCATCTTCAAGTTTCTGTCTCTTGCAAAACTAAGCATTCATGAGTTTCCTGTGCACACACACCCCACATCAAATGGACTTGCTGGAACAGTCTTGACTGATCCTTAAAGGAGGTGTGCTTTGACTACTGTATGGTAGCTCCTCTCCACTTCTTTCCCTTGGTGTAGTTCTTGCTTCTTGTATGGGAAACTTCTTCCTCTTTCTCTGGCATGAGTGAATCCTTGGGAGGCCCAAAAAAAACAAGTTGGGGAAAATCATGGAAAAAAATCTATCCATATGATCATTGGAGTGAAAAAATAACACAGTCAATTAAAAAAATTGTGCAGCACCTGTCTTAGGTAGAGATCATGGAACAACATGGGTTTTCAGTTAGATCATCTGAATCAACTAGATCAGGTAGACAACATCTGTGCCTGAAAAGTGCACAATAAATAAAAGGAGTTAAAACCATCGAGTTTTGTATTGCTAGAAAGGAAACGTAGAAGATCGTCAGCTTGATCGCTCATGGGTGGGTGGTTGTCGGCCGAGTGTTTTCTGGTCTTCTCAGGATGGAAGCAGCAGCTGGCAGGTGAGTTGGGGACAGCAGGTGGGAGGAGAGCCGGGAGCAAGTTTAGCTGTTCGGTTCCCTCCGCGGCCTGGAAGCAGAGAAGCAATTGGGCTGAAGCGTGTCAGCTGCTGCTGCAGGTTCCTTCCCTCCCCAGATCGAAGCCCGCTGGGGCTGCACGCTGTGAAACTGGTGGCTGCAATTTTCTGTTGTGGAGAAGATTTAAAAAGCCTCTTTTAAGTGAAGATGGATCCTTTGGGAATGGCTCTCCTCCAGAGGTTGTGGGGGCTCCGTCACTGGTGGTTTGTAACAGGATTGGAAGGAACCTTGCAGGTCTTCTGTTCCTCCGCCCTGCTCCGCCTTCTGGTGCGTTGCAAAATAAGTTGACTCCCTTCTTCTTGACCCCTCAAGTATTGAAAGACCGCTATCATGTCACTCCTAGTTCTTTCTTTCACTAGACTAGACATACCCAATTCCTGCAACTTCTTTATACAGTTTAGCCTCCAACCCCCTCTCATCATCCTTGCTGCTCTTCTCTGCGCTCTTTATAGTTTCAAACCCTTTTTGTCTTTAATATTGTGGCAATCAAAACTGATTGCAGTATTCCAAGTGGGATCTTACCAAACCATTATAAATTGGTACTCACACTTCATGTGATCTTGATTCCAGCCCTCTGTTAAGGCCAGCCTAGGATTGCATTAGCTTTTTTTGGCCACAGCATCACATTGTTGGTTCATATTTAGGTGTTTGTCCCCTAGGACTTTAAGATCCATCTCACAGTTACTGCTATTGAGTCAGGTTGTACCTATTCTGTATCTTGCCATTTGGTTTTTCTTGCCATATTTTTTTTCTCCATTGAATTTTCATTTTGTTGGATAAGGCCCAGTGTTCAAATCTTTCGAGATTCTTCTGTATCTTGAGTTTGTCTTTTGGGGTGTTGGTTATTCCTGCCAGCTTAGTGTCATCTCCAAATTTGATGAATTCCCCTTCAATTCACTCATCAAAATTGTTTATGAAGATACTGAAAAATACTGGGCCTAAGATAGAACCTTGGAGTACCCCACTGCTTACTTTCCTCCATATAGATGTAATTCCATTGACAGTTACAAATTCATCCAATGGTGATGCAATCTATCCCACATTTTCTTCGTTTACCAAGAAGTAAATTGTGATCTACTTTATCAAATGCCTTACTGAAATTCCAGTGTCCACAGCATTTTGCTGGTCTACTAATTTAGTCATTTTCTCAAAGAATGAAATAAGATTTGTTTGGCATGACCTTTTTTCAACAAACCCGTGTTGACTTCTGATTATAAGTTTGCTTGATTCTAGGTGTTTGTAGATCCATTGCTTGGTTATCTTTTTCAGGATCTTCTCAGGCATTGATGTCAGTCTTGTTTTTCTGTGGTTTTGTGAATACATCCGCCCCCTTTTTTTTGAAGATTGGAACTGCATCAGATTTCTGAATCAAGTCATTTTTTAATGATTGGGCCGCTTAGTAACACAGATATCAGTTCTAATGGTAGTAGGTTAAGTGTGGATTACTTGAGGGGGGATTTCACCAGAATACTTGGATGGTGTTTTCTGCTCTTATTTGCTACTGAGGATTTCCATGAACAAAAGTGATGCTTCAAATCTTGCAGAGGCTTTTGGCATCATTTCATCAATTAAAGCCCCCACACCTCTAAATTTAGCTCAGAAGGTTTGACTGTAACCATTTTGGGACATATTGTCAGCTTTGAAAGACATAGATTTTCTCCATGAATACATGTGTACGTGGGTATACCTGTATTTCTCTCCATAGGGATACGTCTGCAATCTATCCCCAGCACTTCAATATATAATTGTTGATACTCCTTTGCATTGCTAAGAACTTGTGATTGACCCAACTAATCAACTGAATTTGATTGAATGGTTATTTGAACATGGATCTCAATAGTCTTCCATGTGCCAAATGAATCATAAATAAGGTAAGTAAGAGTTTATTCTACCATGTTCCCAGAAAATAAGACCCAGTCTTATTTTCTTTTGGGCTTGAATATAAAACACTTGGGCTTATTTTGGGGGAGGTCTCATTTTTTTTAAGAGCTACCTTTGGCCCCACCCTTTCCATCACACTGTCTGCTTTCCCATGGCTGCAATGTGCCAAGCTCTCAGCATGTGTTGGCCTTCTTGGCACAGTGCAAATATCTTTAATTCTGAGTGTGGAGTGAGAGAGGCAGGCGGGGGGAAGACAGGTGATCTGGAAATGCTTTACGGCTGCCTGGCTCATGGGAGGTTTGCATGGCAGCAACGGCAATAGGCAGAGGCATGAGGTAGGCAGGCAATTCCGACACCCTATGCTGGTGCTTGTTTGGCACAGTCACAGTCAAGCCGAGAGATGGTGGGGCAGAGCGTTGGGATCGCCTCTGCCTCCCCCATGTTTCTGCCTTTGCCTACTGCTGGTGCCACCATGCAAGCCTCTTGTGAGTATCCCATGAGGAAAAAGAGGGAAAAAGCAAAGCGGCTGGCCATGGAACTGCTGGCTTCGGGAATCAGCCCAACAAGTAGGAGTGCCGCATCCAGAAAGAGACGGGCAAAGGTCATGCTGCCAGATGCATGCGGGTTGCTCCATCGCCCCTCAGCTGTTGAGTCCAGCGAGGAAGGCGGAGGACAGAGCTGTGTGTGGCATCCAAGAAACCTTTCCCACTTCCCGCCAGGTAAATGCATAATTCCACACCTTCGCTCTCAGAGCCCTTGCCGCCCTCCCACCTGACCCTCCACTACACAAACAAACACACACGTTTGCACTTAGTGAAAAGTGAAGAGACGTGCACACAGGAAACAGGCTTTCTCTTCTCCTACCACTCCTATAGTGCAACACTGTGATCGGAACAGGCCTTCCTCCCCCCTTTCTACAAAGGAGGCACAACACACTCCACGCTCGGAATTGTTGCACTGATCCAAGGGGCTGGGAGGCTTCAGCTGAAACCAGCTCCCCTCCTCCCGTGTGCTCGCTACCTCTCATGCTGGCAACACCCATACTCCCAGGCTTATTTTTGGGGTAGGGCTTATATTAGGCCCACTCCAAAAATCAGGCTTGGGCTTATTTTTGGGGTGGGGCTTATTTTCAGGAAAACATGGTAACATTGGAGGATGTTTACTTTTTCATTGTAATATATACTTTTTGCTTTTTTTACATCATCTCTAACCATTTTATAAACAATTAAACTTACACTTTTCTTTGAATCTTACAGATAAAGAGGATGACAATAAGAGCACCTGGGACAATTTTAAATAACAAGCAACGTTGAAAAGGGAAGAAAACCAAGCTATAAATCAAAATATTTTCCATTTCCTTCATAAAAACACACGATTCTCATCCTCCTCAAATAACTATTAGACAAAAGAGAGAAAATCAAGAAAGCTTTCAAGCGGGAATAAGTAAATTATGCAGAACTCAAGAATACATTACATGAAGTTAAGGGAAATTACTTCTCATTCAGCAAAAGAGGGAAATATCTGGAAGTCAATAGGGAGGAAACTGTCAATAGTAAAGCCACGTAGAGCAGACAGGAATGCAGACCACAGCCTGTGAGGAACAAAACAGCTTGAATGAAAGCATCACTAAACAAGGCATCATCCATATTTTTGACCTCAAGGATATCAGCTGTGGAAAAGCTCCATAGATTTGCCTATTGTGGGAAAAGCACAGGTTGCAAATCACAGCTAATTATGCAGAAGAAGAGCCAGACAGGAGAAAAGCCATACAAATTATCTCAATGTAGCAAAAACTGGTCAAAACTCCTCCTTTGTGGTTCATGGAAGCAACCACACAAGAGGAAAGTCATAAAAGTGCTCCCAGTGTGGTAAATGCTTTAGTGAGCATGGCAACATGGTGATACATCAGAGGATTCAAAGCAGGGAGAAAACATCACTGTGCAGATTTGGTGAAAGTTCCATTAGAAGTTCCCAGGTCATTAGACTCTCTAAGGACATACATAGAAAAAAAAACCATTCGAATGTCCTTTCTGTGAGAAATGTTTCAGTGAGAATTCCAGTCCGGTGATATACCAGAGGACTCCCATAGGAGAAAAATTCTTTGAATGTCCTGATTGTGGGAAAGCTTTCTGTTGTAATTCCAATTCGGTGATATACCAGAGGACTCTCAAAGGAGAAAAACACTTTCAATGTCCTGACAGTGGGAGAAGTTCCAATCAGAATTCCAGCCTGGTAATACATCAGAGGATTAACACCATGGAAAAAACCTATAAATGTCGAGATTGTGGGAAAGGTTTTGTTACAAATTCCCACTTTATTATACACCAGAGGACTCACACTGGAGAGAAACCCTTTGAATGTCCTATCTGTGGGAAAAGTTTCAGTCAGAATGCCAACCTTGTGAGTCACCAGAGAACTCACACAGGAGAGAAACACTTTGAGTGTCCTATCTGTGGGAAAAGTTTCAGTCGGAATTCCTACCTTGTAATACACCAGAGGACTCACAGAGGAGACAAAATGTTTGAATGTCCTCTCTGTGGAAAACGTTTTGGTCAGAATTCCCACCTCATGAGACACCAGAGTACTCACACAGGAGAGAAACCTTTTGAATGTCCTGACTGTAGAAAAAGCTTCAGTCAGAATTCTGACCTCATGAGACACCAGAGAACTCACACAGGAGAGAAACCCATTGAATGTCCTATCTGTGGAAGAAAATTCAGTCAGAATTCTTACCTGGTAATACACCAGAGGACTCATACCGGAGAGAAACCCTTTGAATGTCCTATCTGTGGGAAAAGTTTCATTGAGAATTCTAGCCTGGTGAAACACCAGAGGATTCACACAGGAGAGAAATCCTTTGAATGTCCCGATTGTGGGAAAAGTTTCATTACAAATTCCAGCCTCATGAGACACCAGAGGACTCACACAGGAGAGAAACCCTTTGAATGTCCTGACTGTGGGAAATGTTTCATTACAAATTCCAGCCTCACAAGACACCAGAGGTCCCACACAGGAGAGAAACCCTTTGAATGTCCTATCTGTGGGAAAAGTTTTAGTGATAATTCCAGCCTGGTAAAACACCAGAGGATTCATACAGGAGAGAAATCCTTTGAATGTCCTGATTGTGGGAAATGTTTCATTACAAATTCCAGCCTCATGAGACACCAGAGGACTCACACAGGAGAGAAACCCTTTGAATGCCCTGATTGTGGGAAAAGTTTCAGTGAAAATTCCAGCCTGGTAATACACCAGAGAACTCACACAGGAGAGAAACCCTTTGAATGTCCTGACTGTGGAAAAGGTTTTAGTGATAATTCCAGCCTGGTGAAACACCTGAGGACACACACAGGAGAGAAACCCTTTAAATGTCCTTATTGTGGGAAAAGTTTCAGTCAGAATTCCTACCTGGTAATACACCAGAGAACACACACAGGAGAGAAACCCTTTGAATGTCCTGATTGTGGGAAATGTTTCAGTCGGAATTCTTACCTGGTAATACACCAGAGGACTCATACAGGAGAGAAACCCTTTGAATGTCCTATCTGTGGGGAAAGTTTCAGTGAGAATTCCTACCTGGTAATACACCAGAGGACTCATACAGGAGAGAAACCCTTTGAATGTCCTGATTGTAGGAAAAGTTTCAGTCACAATTCTTGCCTGATAATACACCAGAGGACTCACACAGGAGAGAAACCATTTGAATGTCCACACTGTGGAAAATGTTTTAGTCAGAATTCCCACCTCATTAGACATCAGAGGACTCACACAGATGATAAACCCTTTTCAATGTCCTGATTGTGGGAAACGTTTCAGTAGGAATTCCTACTTTTTGATATACCAGAGGACTCATACAGGAGAGAAGCCTTTTGAATGTCCAGGCTGTGATCTTTACTTCAAGCATAAATCACCCTTAGTGCACACAAGGAAATCTACATGATGCAAAAGTTGAAGAGTTTAGTGAAGGATTGTATTTCATTTGGGATCTCCCATTCACAAAGTGTAGGTGAGAAATTGACTGAATTCTGGCCTGATTCTTTGTATTCAAACTTTTCTCAGCATTAAAATTATAGGTAGAGAGAAAAGGAAAGTGGAAAAATGGGTAATGGCCTTTTTCTGGTTATCAGCAGAATCTTCTAGGTATTTCCTTTTGCAGAAGAAGTGGAATTCCTCAAAAAGGAATTTTGCATGGTGCTTTTGTATTGTAGGAAGTTAGCACCCAACTCCACTCCTAGAAATATGAAATATCCAAGGAAATATTAAAAAGGCAGAATAGTTCCCCTAAAAAGAAGTAGAAACTGAAAAGCAGAAACTCACCTCAGAAGCATAAGCTCACCCCCACCTTTGTTAATGCGAAGGCCATTAAAGCCTAGGCCAGAGTATTCTACATAACAAAGGCCTCTGCCCATCTCAATACCTGGCCTGGGAAGATTGCATCAGCCAGCACTCAGGTGAAGCCATGTGGTCCAGACAAAGCCTACAAAGTTAGCTAAGACCCCCCACCCCTAGGAGTCTGATAGCCAATGGGATACATTTCTTACACAGGAACAGGAAACACTGAAGTGGGGCCCAACAGAGGGTATATAACTAAGGGTCTCTCAGCATCTCAACCCTTCTTTTCCTTCACCCACCATCTTGAAGCATCTTGATTGTTCTTTTCACTTTGGAACTCCAAGCCAAGTGTCCTGTCCACCATTAAACCATCTTTTCAAACAGCCTCCGTGTTTCCAGTGTCTTTTTCCTCACTTGGAACTGAATCCAGAAGGATAATTCTTCCAACAGTGTGTTGATTATGGACCCACGTGTGGAGTTTCAATCTTCTACTTTAGTTTCACCGAAATTTTAAGCCCCAGAATTCCCCAGCCAGCATAAAAGTAGTCCGCAAGATACAACTATTATGGTCCTTGCAATTACAGTTGCATGTTGCAACGGCTGGTAAATGAGACTGCTTTCCTTAATTAGCCGAATCCCCTTGCTCTCCCTGAGGCAACCATTAATCAAATGTGCCAGTCGCTAAGCAGAACTGGCTAACTCAGCGCTGGGGAAAATAATACAGATAGGGAATTAATGTTGCATGTTCCATTATTCTATTAATATAATCAAGCTAGCAAGCTGGCAACAGTTCCCCTCCCCCTTTTTTCCCCTTGATGTAGTTGTCGTTTCTTGCTCTATTTCTGTCGTGATGAACGAATCCTTGGGAAGTGTGAATTTACAAGTTAGGAACAATCATCATGGAGAAAGTCTATCGATGTGACCACTGGAGTGAAAAATGACTTGATGGTGCATAATCAATGAAAAAAAAATACTGTAACTGTCCTAGGTAGACATGGAATAACATGGTTTTCAGTTTTTATGTATCTATATGGCGCACTATCAATAACCAACGGCCACAATAAACACTGGTAGAATAGATTACAGCAAAGTGTTGGTAATTGAGGCCAAAAGAGTTTAAACTTTTGAACAGTAAATTCCTAGAGAGGATTTGGAGGAGAGAACAACAGCAGGCCAGCTTCCTCTTCTGGCTCTCTGCTGAGAGGGGGGAGGGAGGCCCTCCTAATCTCCCCAGGGTGGAATCAGCAGCTAAAAGGTGAGCTGAGCATTGGTAGAAGGAGAGTCCAGAAGCAAGTAGCGCTGTTGGGTTTCCCCAGGGTTTAAAAACAGAAGCAACAAGGCTGAAACATGCCAGCTGCTACATATTCTTTCCTTTCTCAGATTTCATTCCACTGATGGCAAATACTTTAAAACTGGTGCCTGCATTTTCCTTTGTGTGGGGAGTTTTAAAAAGTCTCCATGTTAAGGTGGACTCTTTGTAATTGTATAGGCATGTTCTTTTCTTGACAACAATTTGGAACTGTTCTGCCGCTGCTGCCTTCAGGAATTTTGTTTTGAATTCCATTTCTAGCAAACAAACACAGAATTTCCTGATGGTGTGCCATCCATGGATTAACGTGGCACAACTGTGCTTAACCCACAACTTTTTTAAAAAAATCATTATTTAAGAAAATAATTTCTTATTTGGAGTAGTGGACTTCCATGGGCAGACAGGGTCCTTTAACTCATACTGAAGCAACGTAAGACAGACAGTAATGCAGGCCTCACCCTGTGAGGAAGCAAACAGTAGTTTGAATCAAAGTCCATCCAAGAAGAGATTGAAGGGTATTTTTGAGGTCCTTGAGAATCCAAGAATATTAGTGATGGGAAAGATCCACAGATCTGCTTATTGTGGGAAATGCAGATATTGTAGACCACAGCTGACTATGCCCAAGGGGATCCACACTGGAGAAAAGCTATATCAGCAAATGCAGCAAAAGCTTTGGTCAGAAGAGCTCCCTGGTTATTCGTGGAAGGTCTCACACCAGAGAGGAGCCCTACTAGCTCAACGAGTAGATTTTGTGGGGAAGAAGATCCAGGTTGGTGTAGTGAGGAAGGTTCTAGGTTAGAGAATGGGGAATATATAGTTCCAGTCCCACCTTAAAGTATGAAACCATCTGTGCAACCTTGGACAGTCCTATCAGGCCTAGGCCTAAAAGCAGCAAAGGAAAGGACTTGACTTGATTGACTTAAAAGGCATCAAAATCAAACATCTGGTGTAAGGCTCAAGGATGCTAGATGGAAAGCCACAAGTTATAATTCAGTGATAGGTCAGAAATAAAGATGTCAGTGTTCCAGCAAACCTCCATTCCAATCAATAACTCTTGAGACAGACATATCTCAAAGGTACCTTTATTTGGATAGTAAACTGGCACACCTGTGGAATCCTGAATCTGAAAGTTTTCGGGCTTCCTTGCTACAAATCCATCCCGCCTTGGCTGTCATCACATCACATGGCCCAATCATGTTCCGTCCTAAAGTAAGATCCTTATTTCATTCTGTGCCATACTCAATGATCTTGAACTAACAGAAGAATTTTATTTTGTCTACTTAGAGCTACTCAATTGAATTCAATGCAGCATGGGAGCTTGAATTGAATCTCAATATGGCTTCCAAAGCTGATAAAAGACACCTTCTATGAGTTATGGAATATCGAGAGGCAAAAAGTATGTAGGAAGGCTGTCCAGGGTTGTTTACTCTGTAAATTACAGCTTGTTACTCAGGAAATGCTTCCTATGCCATCATGAGTTCCTGAATGAAAAGGGAATCAATAAAATGTTGGGGTTATTTTATTCCAGATTCTTTCACACAACAGAGCTCAGAGCTAATATCATCAGAATAGAATAGATCTGGAATGGACCTTGGAGGTCTTCTAGTCCAACCTTATACCATTTCAGACAAGTGATTGTCCAGTCTCTTCTTAAAAGCCTCCAGTGATGGAGCAAATAATCCCATTTGGGCAAACACATTACAGCTAATTCTTATGGAAGAGACTCAGAGAAAAACCTCTCTAATTCACAGGAGCATAAGAAGGTGGGAGAAGGTACAAGGAAGACATTTGTATCAGGAAATTGTGCAGCTGGGAGGTAAAATCAACACAGCAGGAACATCATGAGGTAAAACAATGAGAGCACAGAGCAAAAAGGCGGGAAACAAGGAAACTCCCCCTTTTCACGGCAGCCAATCATAGCATAGATTGCCTCATGTAGTAGCCAACTCTCTTTAACCAATCAGCTGTAACGTTGTGTTCTGACTCTTTACACATCCCCCACTGTTCCAGTATAAATTTAAATATCTTGACGCCCCTCCAATTTATGATTGGACAGCATTTTAGCAGAGTTGTTTCACAAGGTCCTTTCTTTAAGAAAAAACAAAAGATATGGTACATAGTAGATAGGGGATTGTTGTTAATGTAGAATGTGCTAATTTTTTAAAAAATTGCTATATTGTTATTACTTTTTATAATGGGTTAAAGGGAATAAAATGGGGAAAATATATAAGGTAAATGGGTGGCAAGATTGAATTGACAATGAAAGGGGATAACTATTGGATAATATAAATCAAGTTGAACTTTATTGAATTATGAATGGTATAATGTAATGTGATAAAATCTGCAGTTATGACAGATACAAGAAAAAGTATGCCCTAAATCCTTGGGAGCCAGAGGAAATCAGTCATAAAGTTTTGGGATGTAGAGAGGTTTTGATCACTGAGAGTCAGTTACCCCTAAGAAAACTGATTGCATAATTCTGTAAAACCTTCATGAACTTTTAGGGCTCAGCACGTAGCTAAGCTAAGTAGACTCACATTTCACTATTTCACTTGGTTCAGTTGCAAAGATCGGTTGCTAGAAGTCAAAAACGATTTGATAGCATTTAAATAATGAAAACAACTTGCAAACGCCTTACGTAATAGAGATAAAATGCATGTTTTTCTGCCTCCTATCTGGAGATGGCGACCAGGTAGACAACAACTGTGCCTGAAAAGTGCACATTAGATAATAAAGGAGTTAAAACCATCGAGTACCATATTGCTAGAAAGGATGGGAGGAGAGGAGAAGCGTAGAAGGTCTTCCTCTGCTTGATCACTCGTGAGCGGTAGGTGGCCGGTCAAGTGTGTTTTCTGCTCTTCTTAGGGTCAAAGCAGCAGCTGGAAGGTGAGTTGGGAGCAGCAGGTGGGAGGAGAGTCCGGGAACAAGTTCGGTTCCCTCCACGGCCTGGAAGCAGAGAAGCAACTGGGCTGAAGCGTGTCAGCTGCTGCTGCTGCAGCTTCCTTCCCTCCCCAAATCGGAGCCCGCTGGGACTGCACGCTATGAAACTGGTGGCTGCAATTTTCTGCTGGTGGGGGGGGGGGGGGGAGATTTAAAAAGCCTCTTTCAAGTGAAGGTGGATCCTTTGGGAATGGCTTCCATGAACAGGTTGTGGGGGCTCCGTCACTGGAGGATTGTAACAGGGTTGGAAGGAACCTGGCAGGTCTTCTGTTCCTCCGCCCTACTCAAGCAGACCCAGTACTATTTCAGACAAATGTCTGTCCTTTGTGTTTAAAAGCCACCAGTGATGGAGCCCCCAATGGGAATTTCTGAAGGCAAACCCTCCCACTGGTTAATTGTTCTCAGTGTCAGGAAATTTCGCCTTCGTTCTAGGCTGCTTTTCTCCTTGATTAGTTTCCATCCACTGCTTCTTATGTTGCCTTCTGGTGCGTTGCAAAATAAGTTGACTCCCTTCTTGACCCCTCAAATAATTGGAAGACTGCTATCATGTCACCCTAGTTCTCTCTTTCACTAGACTAGACATACCAAATTCCTGCAACCCTTCTTTATACAGTTTAGCTTCCAGCCCCCTCTCATCATCCTTGATGCTCTTCTCTGCGCTCTTTATAGAGCCTCAAAACTTTTTTTCTTAATATTGTGGCAATTAAAACTCGGTTGCAGTATTCCAAGTGGGATCTTACCAAACCATTATAAATTGGTACTCACACCTTATGTGATCTTGATTCTCAAGGGATGAAATAAGATTTGTTATTTGGCATGATCTTTTTTCAACAAACCCATGTTGGCTTCTGATCATAAGTTTGCTTGATTTTAGGTGTTTGTAAATCCATTGCTTGGTTATCTTTTTCAGGATCTTCTCAGGCATTGATGTCAGTCTGGTTGGTCTGTGGTTTTACATTCCCCCTCCTTTTTTTTTTTTTTTTGAAGATTGGAACTGCATCAGATTTCTGCTTAGTAACATAGATATCAGTTCTAATGGTAGTAGATTAAGTGTAGACTATTTGAGTGGGGATTTCACCAGCATACCTGCGGACAGTGTTTTCTGCTCTTATTTGCTGCTGAGGATTTCCATGAACAAAAGCGTTGCTTCAAATCTTGCAGAAGCTACATCTCTAAATTTAACTCAGAAGGTTTGACTGTAACCATTTTGGGACATACTGTCAGCTTTGAAAAACATAAATTTTCTCCATGAATATTTATTTATTCATTCATTCATTTATTTATTTAGTTTTATATACCGCCCCCTCTCCCTGCAGGGACTCGGGGCAGTGTACAGCCAATCTAAAAACACAGTATAAATACAACATTTAAAAACAATTAAAAAGATTAAATAAAGTGGCTAAAAGGTAAAACTCAATCGAGAATATAAAACTAAAACCACTTAAAAACCAATTTAAGACCCTATAAAAACCCTAGGCCAGACTGGCTTGATGAAATAGGTAAGTTTTCAACACGCGCCGGAAGGTCAAAAGGTCAGGGATGGTCCTCATCTCCAGGGGTAATTCGTTCCAGAGGGAGGGTGCCCCTAAAGAGAAGGCCCGCACCCTCGGGGTCGCCAGCCGGTGGCACCCGAGGAGACCCGCCCTGTGGGAGTGCACTGGGTGACAGGAGATCAATTGCAGCAGTAGGCGGTCCCGTAAGTACCTAGGTCCCAAGCCATGGAGCGCTTTAAAGATGATAACTAACACCTTGAATCACACCCGAAAGGCCACCAGGAGCCAATGCAGCTCGCGCAAGAGTGGCATAATATGGGAGCTCCAAGAAGCCCCTAAAACCACCCGCGTGGCCGCATTCTGCACCAACTGGAGCCTTCGGGTGCTCTTCAAGGGAAGCCCCATGTAAAGAGCATTGGCATAGTCTAGGCAGGAGATAACGAGGGCGGATGTGACCGTGCAAAGTGCATCCCGATCCAGAAAGGGCCGCAACTGGTAGATCCTGCGGACCTGACAAAAAGCCCCCCTGGTGACGGCTGCTATATGATCTTCTAACGACAGCCGTACGTCCAGGAGGACACCCAGATTGCGTGCCCTCTCTGTGGGGGCAAGAATTCCCCCCCCCCCACAGCCAGTGATGGAACTAACTGGCTGTATCGGGGTGCCGGGAAGCACAGCCACTCAGTCTTGGCCAGATTGAGCAGGTTGAGCTGAAGCCTGTGTAGGTGGTATACCTGTCTCTCCATAGGGATACGTCTGCAATCTATCTCCAGCACTTCACTATATAATTGTTGATACTTATTTGCATTGCTAAGAACTTGTGATTGACCCAACTAATCAACTGAATTTGATTGGTTATTTGAACATGGATCTCAGTAGTCTTCCATGTGTCAAATGAATCATAAATAAGGTAAGAGACTATTTTACCATGTTTCTTGAAAATAAGACCCGGTCTTATTTTTTTTTTTTTTGGGGGGGGGGGGGGGGGGCTTGAAAATAAACAAACACTCGGGCTTATTTTGGGGAAAAAAAAATTTTAAGCACTACCACTGGCCCTGCCCTTTCCATCGCACTGTCTGCTTTCCTGTGGCTGCAACATGCCAAGCTCTCAGCATATGTCGGCCTTCTTGACACAGTGCAAATATCTTTAATTCTGAGTGTGGAGTGAGAGCTGTCGGGGCGGAAGACAGGCCATCTGGATATGCTGTACAGCTGCCTGGCTTACGGGAGGCTTGCATGGCAGCAACAGTAATAGGCAGAGGCATGAGGTAGGCACGCGATTCCAACACCTTATGCTGGTGGTTGTTCGGCAGTCACAGTCAAGACGAGACAGTGGGACGGAGTGGGCAGCGTGTTGGAATTGCCACTGCCTCCCCCATGTTTTTGACTTCACGTACTGCTGGTGCCACCGTGCAAGCCTCCTGTGAGCCTTCCATGAGGAAAAAGAGGGAAAAAGCAAAGCATTAGCAGCCCAACAAGCAGAAGTGCCGCATCCAGAAAGAGATGGGCAAAAGTCATGCTGCCAGTTGCATGCGGGTTGCTCCATCATCCCTCAGCGGTGGAACCCAGCGAGGAAGGTGGAGGATAGAGCTGTGTGTGGCGCCCAAGGAACCTTTCCCACCTCCCGCTGGGTTAATGCATAGTTCCACACCTTTGCTCTCACTCCCCTTTCCTCGCAGTGCCCTTACAGCCCTCCCACTTGACCCTCCGCTACACAAACACACAGACACACGTTTATACTTAGTGAAAAGTGAAGAAGCATGCACAGGAATCAAGACGCTTTCTCTTCTCTTACCACTCCGTGCTATGCTGCAACACTGTAATCAGAACAGGCCTTTTTTTTCGCCCTCCCTTCTGCAAAAGAGACACAACACATGTCTCCACACTCAGAATTAGTAGTTTTTGCACTGACCAAGGGGCTGGCAGGCTTCAGCTGCAGCCAGACTCGGTCCCCCTGTCCCCCCCGCGTGCTCGCCACCTCTCATGCTGGCAACACCCATACTCCCAGGCTTATTTTTGGGGTAGGGCTTATTTTCAGGAAAACATGGCAGCATTGGAGCATGTTTGCTTTTTCCTTGTAATATATACTTTTTGCTTTTTTTACATCATCTCTAACCATTTTATAAACAATTAAAATTACACTTTTCTTTGAATCTTACAGATAAAGAGGATGACAATAAGAGCACCTGGGACAATTTTAAATAACAAGCAACGTTGAAAAGGGAAGAAAACCGAGCTATAAATCAAAATATTTTCCATTTCCTACATAAAAGCACACAATTCTCATCCTCCTCAAACAACTATTAGACAAAAGAGAGAAAATCAAGAAAGATTTCAAGCAGGAATAAGCAGATTATGCAGAACTCAAGGATACATTACATGAAGTCAAGGGAGATTATTTTTCCTTCAGCAAAAGAGGGAAATATATGGAAGTCAGTGGGGCGGAAACCGTCAATAGTAAAGCCACATAGAACAGACAGGAATGCAGGCCACAACCTGTGAGGAAGAAAACAGCTTGAATGAAAGCATCTCTAAACAAGGCATTTTCCATATTTTTGACCTCAAGAATATCAGCTGTGGAAAAGCTCCATAGATTTGCCTATTGTGAGAAAAGCACAGATTGCAAATCACAGCTGATTATGCAGAAGAGGAGCCAGACAGGAGAAAAGCTATATAAAATATCTCAATATAGCAAAAACTGGTCAAAACACCTCCTTTGTGGTTCATGGAAGCAACCACACAAGAGGAAAGCCATAAATGTGCTCCCAATGTGGTAAATGCTTTAGTGAGCATGGCAACATGGTGATACATTAATGGACTCACAGCAGGGAGAAAACGTATGACTGTGCAGATTGTGTGAAAGTTTCATTAGAACTTCCCAAGTCACGAGACACTTAAAGGACACACGCAGGAAAATAACCATTTGAATATCCTTTCTGTGGGAAAAGTTTCAGTGAGAATTCCAGCCTTGTGAAGCACTCAAGGACTCACACAGGAGTGAAACTCTTTGAATGTCCTGAGTGGAAAAGGTTTCAGTCTCAATTCCAGTGTAGTGATGCATCAGTGGATTGACTCCAGGGAGAAACTGTATGAGTGTCTAGATTGTGGCAAAAGCTTCACTAGAAATTTCCATTTCAGACACCAGAGAATTCACACAGGAAAAAAAATCATTTAAATGTCCTTTCTGTGGGAAAAGTTTCAGTCAGAATTCTAGCCTCATGATACACTAGAGGACTCGCATAGGAGAAAAATTCTTCGAATGTCCTGATTGTGGGAAAACTTTCAGATTGTAATTCCAATTTGGTGATATACCAAAGGAATCTCAAAGGAGAAAAACCCTTTCAATGTCCTGACAGTGGAAGAAGTTCCAGTCAAAATTCCAGCTTGGTAATACATCAGAGGATTAACTCAATGGAGAAACCCTATAAATGTCGAGATTGTGGAAAAGGTTTTATTATAAATTCCCATTTTATTATACACCAGAGGACTCACACAGGAGAGAAACCTTTTGAATGTCCTATCTGTGGGAAAAGTTTCAGTCAGAATTCCAACCTTGTGAGTCACCAGAGAACTCACACAGGAGAGAAACACTTTGAATGTCCTATCTGTGGGAAAAGTTTCAGTCGGAATTCCTACCTGGTAATACACCAGAGAACTCACACAGGAGAGAAACTGTTTGAATGTCCTATCTGTGGAAAAGGTTTTGGTCAGAATTCCCACCTTATGAGACACCAGAGTATTCACACAGGAGAGAAACTGTTTGAATGTCCTGACTGTAGAAAAGGTTTTAGTCAGAATTCTGATCTCATGAGACACAAGAGGATTCATACAGGAGAGAAACCCATTGAATGTCCTATCTGTGGGAAAAATTTCAGTCAGAATTCCTACCTGATAATACACCAGAGGACTCACACAGGAGAGAAACCATTTGAATGTCCTATCTGTGGGAAAAGTTTCATTGAGAATTCCAGCCTGGTAATACACCAGAGGACTCACACAGGAGAGAAACCCTTTGAATGTCCTGATTGTGGGAAATGTTTCATTAGAAATTCCAACCTCATAAGACACCAGAGGACTCACACAGGAGACAAACCCTTTGAATGTCCAATCTGTGGGAAAAGTTTCAGTGAGAATTCCCACCTGGTAATACATCAGAGGACTCACACAGGAGAGAAACCCTTTGAATGTCCTGACTGTGGAAAATGTTTTAGTCAGAATTCCCACCTTATGAGACACCAGAAGACTCACACAGGAGAGAAACCCTTTTGAATGTCCTGATGGTTGGAAAAGTTTCAGTTGGAATTCCTACCTGTTAATACAGCAGAGTACTCACACTGGAGAGAAACCCTTTGAATGTACTATCTGTGGGGAAAATTTCAGTGAGAATAGCAGCCTGGTGATTCACCAAAGGACTCACACAGGAGAGAAACCATTTGAGTGTCCAGACTGTTGGAAATATTTTAGTACTGAGGATAGCCTTCTAAATAATATGCTTATACACAAGTGGAGTAACCATTTAAATGCCCCGAGTGGCATGTGCTTCAAGAAACCTTGCAACCTTATCACACACAGGAAAATCCATATATGGATCAAAGCAATGAGTGGCTTGAATTTCATTTGAAATGTCCCATTGTAAGTTCAACTGATAAATTGACTCTTTAATTTGACTACAAATAATTTGTCTGATTTTTGATCATCAAATATGTCATACTATTAGATGGGAAGGAGGAAAGAAAAAAATTGGAACGTGTTAATTTGATAAGGACTGTTTGGCCATCAGCAGCAGAAGTTGCTGGATATTGATTTTTGCAGAAATTGTGCAAATCTGAAAAAAATATTTTTAGGAATGTTTTTTCCATTTTTATCCTAATAAATTATAGAAATGCCACATGCAGAGTCCCCGCCTTCTCCTTGGGTATCCTCGATATTTTCATCCCCAGAATTCTCCAATCAGTATCTCTTCGGGTTAAGAGCACTTAGGCTATAGTTAGAGATTGTGGCTCCTCATATAAGGAGAAAACAAGAGGAGAAGAGAAATTGTTTATCTTTTCCTAACAATTGCATTGGGATCAACATTTTATTCTTTCCTAACAATTCCAGAAATTCATTGCACCACAAGCGTGTCTGCTCAGGTTGTGTCAAGAATGAGGCATGAACATGGAAGAAACCACATGAAATAGCAAATATATTGGGGGTGTTTGGTGCAGTGACAAAAGCAGTATAAAATTTCAGATGTAAAGGTTGTTATGCCCTTCAGGTGACCTTCATGGAGAAGAGCTGTAGGAATATTGAGTTGAGGAGAAAAGAGATTGTGTGTCAGGTGCCCATAGATTCCTATTGGAACCCTGCCATTCTGGCAGGGAGGGCCTGAATACCATTTTATGACTTTTTTGCATTTCTGTTCTTTTCTCAGCTTTGATGTACTTTCCTAGGAATGGGAGGGGGAAGAAATTGCCTGTGGCCATCTGTTTTATCTCAGCTCCAACAGAATGAGCAAGGTGTGCCTAAGAATTTCTTACCTCAACTCTTGAGTTCTCACAACAACTTTGTACCTGTGGATTGGCTCACCTTAGGCTGGGCAGAGAGGAGGGATTTCTACAAATTTTAACCTAATGGTTCTGAGTAGGAACTTCAGATCTTACTTGCTCTACTTGCTATCATTGTCTCAATAAAAGTTTCCTTTTGAAATCCCTGCTGATTCAAAAGTTTTGCTTTCTTTTTTCTTTTTGTATTTTTTTTTAATTTTAAGCAGCAAACATAAACAAACACAAACCATACAACATTAAATAAAATCTTTCCATTATACAGTGTGTCGGTTGGTACATAATCTCATGTGCACAATATCAATAGTCATTCCAGCCTCTTTTTATATTACAATTCATATTGTATATAACTATTATTCACTTAGTATCATATTGTTATCATATCGTTATCAGACTGTAATTTCAAATTCACCTCATCTTTTTCGAGCAAGAATCAACTACTATAAAGCCTAGTTTATAGTACTGTTCATTCCCGTATAATCGAGTATAAAATGACATCATAATTCTTTCTATAATAATCACTTATAGCATATCATTACATTATATTATCTTAACTATTATATTATGTTATATTTCTCTATCTTCTTGTCTAACCATCAATAAAATAAATCCCATTGACATTTGCCATTAGAGAGAAAGAAGAAAAAGAATATTATAAAGTAAGAGTTCTGCTTTCTTGAAGAGAGAAGAGGCGCAAGTCCTTACATTGTGTTTCTGAGCATAGAGTCTCCAGGTTTATTTGCAACTCCTGTTGTGATCTCCTTCGTTTTGAGGTGCCTGCACTTCGTTTGATGGCGGGGGTGCAAGAGCAGCACCAAGGGACTGATACTTTTGTGGTTTTCCCCTTGGGAAATATAGGAAAAAAAACCTGTACAGTAGATATTTCATTTCTAAAACAGCATTGCATAAGAATCATGAATAGCTTTTGAGGAAAAAAAAAAGGCAAGCGTCAGCATTTATGTAAACATCTAGACAAGGTAATCCAACACACACTTCCCAACACATGAGAGGACATTTCCTGTTTTTCATTTCTCTCCCAGAGCTTGTCCCAAAGGTGCTTTTTCAAGAGGCAATTGGACTTTCTGGATTCTTTTTCTCATCCAAGAAACTTCTTCGGTTTTGACTGGATGGTGGGGAATGGAAGGATTTATATTCTTTTCCAAGCAGCTGGACATTTGCATTCTTTTAGCATGTTGTTAAGGTCACCTGGAGATTTATCTGTGTCATGGGGTTACCTGAGTGGTCCAAATGGATGTGGAGCCTTCTTGGAACTGTTGAAAGGACTGTTGTAGATTGGAGACAGATTATGTCATATCCCTCTCACTCTGTTGAGAGAAGGCTGTTCAGTTTTGACATAGATGGCCTCTTTGACCCGTCTGTTAACATCCAAGACAGCACGCTGTTCAAAGTGGCCACAAGGCACCGTTTTGGAGTTGCCACACATGCCCAGGGGGAAGGGATGCATGGGGCCTCAGATGGGTGTCAGGTGATGGGACTTACACTGGGAAAGGAACCAGGAAGGCAAGCCATTGCAGTTAATTCAGAAGCCATCCAGGCCTAAAGAGTGCTTGCTGGAGCCAGCCAGAGAGCAACTGGGCTCTAAGAATGCTTGCTGGAGTTAGGCCAAAAAAATACTTGCGGGAGCCAGCCAGGAACAACTAGGAACAGGAGGGTGTGCCCAGTCCATATAGCCAGCTACCTAGCAGAAGCCAGTAATGCTGGCTAGAAACCCTTTTACTTGTATTGTTTACCACGTGCCAAGCTGAGACTCCAGCAAAGAGACCTGCTCACAGTGTGGCCTCTTCTTTTGCTGGTTTGGTTTGGACACCCTCTTTCAAACCAGCGGTCTTCTCTGTCCAAAACGTGGACTTTGCTGTCTTCAAACAAATGGCTTGTGTCTTTTAAATGCAGATGGACTGCTGAATCTAGTCCTGATATGTTTGTTCTCCTATGTTGTGCCATGCGCTTATGAAGTGGTTGTTTTGTTTCCCCAATGTACAGATCTGCACATGGCTCGCTGCATTGTACTGCATAAAGCAATAGCAATAGACTTATATACAGCTTTATAGTACTTTTACAGCCCTCTCTAAGTGGTTTATACAGTCAGCATATTGCCCCAACAATTTGGGTCCTCATATACCATATTGCTCAGTTTATCTCTGAATGTTTTATTTTTGGTGTGGCCAAGTTTCTGCTTAGTGTATTCTTGGGTTTGAAGTGTGCACATATGTTATCTTGGTTGAAGATCCTCCTGAGCTTTTCCTGCAATATGCCTGCAACGTACAGAATGACAACATTGCTTTGTTTATTGTTTTCTTCGTTATTTGTTATGGAGAAACTCCTGTAGGGTCTTTTTTGAGATTTGATGAAGGCCCACTTGGGATAGCCACATGTTCTAAGGGCTTTCTTGGTGTGTTTTCATTCTTTTTCTTTCCCATTTTTGCTGGTTGGCAGGCTCTCAGCTCAGTGATGTAGGGTTCTGATGACTCCCGTTTTGTGCTCTAGTGGGTGGTGGGAATCAAAATGTAAATATTGGTCTGTATAAGGGGTTTTCTGTAAACGTTGGTGGGCTCCAAAAGGAGCCAAAGCCATCCTGTAAGGGTGGCAAAGCAAGGATGGGTGCCCAGTGAGACCGCAGAGTCATAACTCTCCTGCTGGACCCAGGGTTTTTTTCCCTCTCAGCCACGACAAGGAGAAGAGGCAGCCTAAAGATGGCTGCCACAAAGCTGGGGCAGCTGAGGAACAGCTAAGACTGGTACTGGAGCAGAGTTAAGTGAACAGTGTCTGGAATTGGGTAAGAGGATTCTTTTCTATTTAAAACCTAACTCCAAAAGGAAAAAATCCAAGAAAAGAGAGGCTCACAATTATTTGTTAAAGCAGCGACTAAGCCCTGTGAGAAAAACTTCAGAATTGAAAGAAAGGAATCAAGGGGAGAAAAGAAAAAAAAACTTTTAAAAATATAGAAAATTGGACTCTTAAACTGAGCAGGCATTGTTCTGGAAAGGTACTTTTAAAATACTGGAACTGTTTACCTAGAAAACTATCAGTTTTGGTCCTGAATTTTGCAGGTCTTCTAAAATAAAAACCAAATCATCAGCGAAGGCTTGTAATTTATATTCTTCTTTCTTTATTTTTAGTCCTTTTATTTCCAGTTCTTTCCTAATTATTCTTGTTAATAACTCTAATGTCAAAATAAATAATAATGGTGATAATGGACATCCCTGTCTCGTTCCTTTTTGTATCTCAAATTTATTTGTTGTACGATCATTTATCAATATTCTGGCTTCTTGTTTGTGATATATTGCTGATACTACATTTAGAAATTTTGGGCCCAAATCCAATTCTGCAATTAATTTGTTGCAGAACGAAACTCCATTTTACATTATCAAAGGCCTTTTTAGCGTCCAAGAATATTAGTGCTACCTGTTCTCCACTACGATCTTCGTAATACTTTATGATGTTCACAATTTTTTTGTATTCCATAGTTAATCAATCTGTTCTTATAGATAATCTCAGAAACTTTCCAGAGCCTCCTTAAATCCCCTTTATGTGTTCAATCTTGTATCATGGCATTCAGGGGTCTCTTTAATGAAATATTCTCATATTTAAATCTCCAGTAGTCACATTGTAGTGCATAAAACATATCCTTGTCAGAATTTTCCAGGATAGAACCATTAGAAGAATTTGGAGATGTAGCGGGGCTAAAATTTAATAAGGAAAAAATTAAATACTTACAAAAATATGACAAATGCACAAAAGGAAAATTTAAAAAGGACATGCAGACGATAAATAAAGTTAAATATTTGGGAATTGTAATTTCGGCAAAATGTATAACCCTCAAAGAGGATAATTATACCCCACTAATTAAAAAAATAATGGAAGACCTCGGGAAATTGAGCAACTTAAAGACTTCCCTTTATGGGGAGAATTGCGTCCATAAAAATGAACATATTACCAAAATTATTGTTTTTATTCCAAAACACTCCAGTAAAATTAGAGAATTTTTTTTTATCAATTGGATAAGCTAGTATCAAAATTTATATGGCAGAAAAAAAAGCCCAGAATCAAACTGAAATTGTTGCAGGACGCTACCAAAAGAGGAGGATTTGGTCTACCTGATTGTGAAATATACAGCGGCCACTGGGTTAAAGATTGGATAAGTGTTAAAAATAAAAGAATGTTAACATTAGAGGGATATAATCTACAGGCAGGGTTGCATGCCTTTTTGTGGCAAGACAAACAAGAAATTCATGGCTATTTTCAAAGACATAAAAATTAGGCAGACCCTACTAAATGTATGAAATAATACTAAATGATAAATTTACGTTGAAATACCAACTTGGCTATCTACATTAGAAGCATTAATGTACCCACATTTATTGCGTTGAGGGCAGGTCATCACATACGAAGACATATTAGATGAGAAGGGTGATTTAAAAACAAGACAGGAGTTGAAAGATTTGGGATTAGAGATAGAATGGTGGGCCTATCTACAATTACATTCAAGGTATAGTAAACTTATGAAAGAATGGTGTATTAGTAGATGGAAAACAGAATTAGATAAAATATTATTAGGAATGGATGAGAAATTGATTTTAAAAATTTACAAAATATTATTAGAATGCAAATTGGAAGAGGAAAAGGTGAAAGAAATGATGTTGGCCTGGATGAAAGACTTTGGATATGGTATAAATTTGGATGATTGGCAAATTTTATGGGACAGGAATAGAAAAATAACTTTGGCGGCATCATATAAAGAAAACTTACACAAAATGTTTTATCAATGGCATATTCCACCATCAAAACTGGAAAGAATGTATCCGAAACTATCCCCTAAATGTTGGAAATGCAACAAAGAAATTGGAACATAGTACCACATATGGTGGAAATGTGAAAAAGCCCAAACATACTGTTTTTAAATGTTTTTCTTTCTGTTGTTTCATTAATAAAATTTATTTTAAAAAATTGTGAACTGTCATGCGTATGAGCAGAAATAATTAGAACAGACTTGATATACTGAAACACGTAACTGGCTTTATTAAGGATACTGCAGTATCGATCACCTTTTAACACATACCAAAGATAGTATGAGGAAAAGGAGACACCTTTTCCCAGAAAGTCCTCATATTTATACCCAAATATAGTTATATAAACAGTTACATAACACATCTTGTTTTTCAGTTACAAAGATACATAGAATCCCATAGGAAAGTTGTGGGTATTTCCACTGACCTTTCCTCACTTGACGTTGGATTGTTACCAACATCCTTTTTTCCGGATTTATCTCCAGATGTCCGGTTATGCAATTATCAGAGGGCTATAATTTCAATTAATGTGACTATATAATGTCAGGGTGCCCTTAGAATACAAATTCCAAACCTAGGCCAAAAACAAACTTCGCAATCCAACATATTTGTTTCACAAAAACATATTTCTCAACTTTTCTGTCCTTTTAAAAGTTCAGGCTGCGGACACAAAATGGCTACAGTCTGGTTCTGTATTTTCTCAAGCATAATATCCAAATTTTACTTATAACATGAACATTGAATTTTGGAGGGGAGTGACTTTAGGCTTGAATATATGATTTTTGGATCACTGAATAAGGAACTTATTAAAATAAGACAAGATGCTCCATCAGGAGAAAATTAGTGGGACTTGGGAAGAAATGGCGTCGATGTCTCAAAGCATCAAGGACATTCTGATAAGAAACCACAAGGAGATTAAGAACATGGCATGGATGAAAAACTGGGAATCGGGTGGGATGCTGGGGGTTTGCAGGGGTTTGGGAGAGCACCTAGTTAAGATTCTTTGCAGTTCAGAGAACCCTCAAACCCCACTCCTGGCTGGCCTCACTCGCCCCAACCCATCCCTCCCAGGAGTCCCTACGCAGCCTGTTTTGGATGCAGGTAAGCGCAGGGTGTGCACGGAGGCTCAGCGAGGGTAAAAAATGGGCCTCCCAGAAGTGGAAGTGGGAATGGGCCCATTTCTGGCTTCCAGAGAGCCTCCGGAGCCCGGGGAGGCTGTTTTTGCCTTCCCAGAGGCTTGAAGAAAGCCTCTGGAGCCTGGGGAAGGCAGAAATTCTCCCGTGCTGTGGTGTAGGAGACCAAATAGGCCATGCCCACCATGGCCACCCTCACCCAGCAACCAGGCAGCGAACCCTTTGCTAAAACCTATGAAGCCCACCCCTGTGGGAAATATTATACAAAGGACAATGAGTGACCAAGATGCCCAGGAAAAGGAGGAGCCAATTGAAAGAGCAGATGAAAAAGCAAAACAGATTGACCAACAAACAAAACAAGATGATAAGAAAAAGATAGCATAGACAACAATGATTGATGAAATAAACCAAGGGGAAAACTTTTTAAGAGATTTAAAAAGGGAATTGGAGATGCAGGAAGACATTTTGAAAGGGAGATAGGGTTATAGGTAGATATTTTTGAAAGCTGCACAATGGAAAAGGGCATAGATGGGAGAAATGTTTAAAATGAATAGTCAGGATGTAGATGCAGATATGGAAAAAGATCCAAGAGAGGAATATGGGAGGCAAGTTAAGAAACGAACAATTAAAGTTTTAAAGCAAACAAGAGATGATGGATAGAAAGGGTTTGTTTTTAAATATAATGGTGGCATGATTAAAAGTTAGAATAGGGATAGAAATAAGAGAGGGGGAATATTAGTATGGATATTTTTATACAATAAGACAAAAGTAATAAGAGGGAAGATCAGAAATTGAATGATGGTATTATATATGTTTAAACAATATTGCGATTGGCATTGGAATAATATCTTGAAACACTGAATAATTAAATAATGAAAGTCCATAATTTAATTGTCAGCTTTGGAAGCCCTATTAGCAGCAGAAGCTTCCACACTGCCACATTCTTGAGCTTGGGAAGATGGGAGGGGGGAATTGCATGGAGCGTATGTGGTAGACATAATAGTATTCTTCTTTAGAATCAAGGTCATGTTGTTACTGCACCTGGCTGAGGAGTAGTAGAGGGGATGTCTCAAGTTGGGACGGATGGTGATTGGGGCATGTGACGGAATGATGGAGGCAGGGGGTGGATTTGCAAGATTTTACTTATTGGAGGGAAACCCGGAACTTTCAGATTTGGAACTTCCCAGATGCGCCATTTTATTACTCTAATAAAAGGGAACTTTGAGAATATGTCTAGTTCAGAGTTATCTGTTGGAGTTAAATTTTTCTGGAACACTGACATTAATACAAATATGTGTATTAATACCAGAACTACATAAGTCTGAGGAATATAACAAATATGATTAATATCACTATTTTTGTTTGTACCAAAATGTGTGATACCCAGGTGCCACACTGTTCATCAATTGATGTGAATATAGTGTAAAATAAAATAAAAAACTTGAAAATAAATAAATAAAAAACAACATTTAGGCCAAAAGCGTCTGAATCTTTGACAGGGCAATATCATAGGGCATAATTTTGCTTTCTAAAATAATGTTCAGAGATCATCCCAGCAAGGACAAATTATATTTAGTGGACACATATTTTTGAATAAAATAGGACAAGGAACAGAAGAAATTGAAAGACTTTGTGATTGGCTGGATACAGGGATGGGATGCTACCGGTTTGGCCTGGTTCTATAGAACGGATACCTCCAAAGAGCAGCTGACACCAAACCAGTTTGCTGCAACGACCTTCTGGTTGTCTGTTTGGCTCACCCGCCTGCCCAGGCTCTTGGCTGTCCTTTATTTCTTGCTTTTTAAACCACAGCTGCTTTGCGCGGCATAGCTGAGGTTGAAAAAGCAGGAAAGAAGAGGATTTTCAAATGCTGCACACCTGTGCTCAGCGCTTGTCAGCTCTCCGGGTGGCACAGCTGATGATTTTTTGCAAATGCTGCACACCCCTGGTGGGTACCACAAGAGTTCATTGCCAAGAATGATTTTTGTTTTTATTCCAATTTTGCATTTTTTTTCTTTTGGGGGGAGGCGGTAAGGGATTGGAGATGTCTGATGCATACAAACAAAACCTCCAGAAGGGAACAAAGGGGGACAATGGGTATCAATATGAGGATAAAAATAGCAATTTACATCCATGGGGCCAGGCCACAAGCCACCAGTCCCCAATCAGAGGAACACTCCACTTTCTCAGAAGCAAAGTCTGAAATTCAGATTGAAAGATGAAAAAGATCCGTTATCTGGAGAGTAAGGAGCAGATGATTGCAAAGATCTTGAACTGGATCTTGCAGGCTTGAATTTGCTATTGGAGCAGCAGGAACAGTTCAAGGGGCAGATTTTGTGGGGAGGAAGAAGATCTGGTTTGGTGTAGGGGTGAAGGCACCAGATTAGAGAAGGAAATACTAAATTCCAGTCACACCTTAAGTGAAAAGCCATCTGTGCAACTCTGGCCAGTTCTCTCAGGTCTAAGAAACAGGAAAGGGAGAAACCACTTCCAAAACCCCTTGCCAAGGAAATTGTGGGGCCAAACATCATGTATGACCTAAAGGCACAAAAAACAAAAATCTGGGATAAGGTTCAAGGACACTGGATGAATGTTCGAATTCAGTGTTAGGTTAGGCATGAAAATGAGCTATAGAACAGGGGTCGCCAACTTTTTGGACCTCAGGGACCACCAAACTCATAATTTTAAATCCTGCGGACCAGACACTCTGGGAAAATCCCAAAATAAGTCTGCAGGAAAATTTCCCACCCCGTTTTCCTACCGATCGATCATTCTTTGTTTGAGATCGCAGGATACCGTCTCCAGCTTCGTTCTCAGGAGGAGAGAGGGAAAGAGAGACTTTCGGCTTCATGCAAGGAAAGCAGCAGAAGTCTTTCTTTCTCTCCCCCAAACTCCACCAGAAATGAGTCTGTGTGAGACTTGTCGCGCCACGCAGCCTCTTGGAGCAGGATGACTTGCAGGGTCCCAAAGACTCATTTGTGGCAGAGTTTGGGGGAGAGAAAAAAAATATTTTTGCTGCTTTCCTTGAGTGCAGCCAAAAGCAGAAGAAAGAAGCGGTAAGAAGGAGCCCAGTGGCCAGGCAAGGCATGTGGGGCGAGTAAGGCAAGTTCCCCCCCTCTGCCCTTTCCCCCCTCTCCTCACTACTCATGTTGTTCGCAATGCAAGCCATGGGCCATTTGTATTTCTGCACATCCTGGATTAATTGCTTTGGGGGGTGCTTTGGGGGTGACATTTCTCTGCGGACCACCAAAATTTTCTCACGGACCACTAATGGTCCCCAGCCCACCGGTTGGCAACCACTGCTATAGAATATTGAGGGGCAAAATGTATACTATATCACGGTAGGTAGGTAAGTTGTCTGGGGGACATTTACCCTGTAAATTCAGCATGCTACCAAGGGAGTGTTTTGTATGCCATCTTGAATTCCTGACTGAAAAGAGAATAAATAAAATACAGGTAGTCCTCAACTAACAACAGTTCATTTAGTGACTTTTCAAAGCTACAATAGCACTGAAAAAAGTGACTTATGATCATTTTTCACACATGACCATTACAGTATCCCCATGGTCATGTGATTTACATTCGGATGCTCGATAGCTGACTCACGTTTATGACAGTTGCAGTGTCTTGGAGTCACATGATCCCTTTTCCGATCTTCTGACGAGCAAAGTCAATGGGAAATCCAGATTCACTTAACAACTGTATTACTAATTTAACAACTGCAGTGATTCACTTAACAAATGTGACAAGAAATATCGTAAAATGGGGTAAAACTTCAACAATTTCTCACTTAGCATTTTAAATTTTGAGCTCAATTGTGGTCGTAAGTTGAGAACTATCTATATATGTTGAGATTCTTATATTTCAGCTTCCTCCATACAAGAAATTCTATTCTTCCCTTTTGTTTTCTTTTAAAAATGTATTTTAGAAATATTTATTCTACTATACATTGATAATTGTCCCCTCTTTCTTAGTTCCCATTTTCTGGGACCTGATGCATATTTTCCTCAATCTGTGACCTAATGGAGTCTTCCCTGCAAATAAATTTACAGAATTTACACATGGCATTTAACATTTAGCAGTTGTTATACAATTTCCTCCTTCAGGAATCAAGCTTCATGCTGGGTGCTCTTGGAGGCAGCCCTGACCAGCAGGAGTGAAGCTGGCTCCCCCAAATCTTGTCTGCTGCTGTTACCATGTCATAAATCCTTGGGAGCCACATTAAATAAGTCATAAAGATTTGGGGTGTAGAGAGGCTTTGATATCCCCTGAAAGACACCCCCAAGAAAGCTTATTCTGTAATTCTGTTAAAAAAAATCATTAACTTTTAGGGCTGAGCACATAGCTAAACTTTATAAGCTAAGTAGCATCACATTTCATTATTTCACTTGGCTCAGTTGCAAAGGTCGGTTGCTAGAAGTCCAAAAAGGACTTGATAGTATTTAATCAGTACAAACATCTTGGAGACGCCTTAGATAGAGACAGAACAAGCGTTTTCTATCCGGGGATGGAGGTCAAAGGGACAATATCGGTCCCTAAAAAGCTGACAATACAGTAGGCAGGCTCTGTCTACTGTGGTTGAGTTTAAGGAGTTAAACCATCAAGTACTGTATTGCTAGAAAGGATGGGAGAAGAGGAGAGGCACAGAGGAACTTCCTCTTTTGGATCGTAGAGTTGATGTGCAGAGCGGCTTTTGTGCCTTTCCACGGATCGAAGCAGCAGCTGGAAGGTGAGTTGAGGGCAGGTGGGAGAAAAATCCGGAAACAAATCTGACTACTTGGTTTCCTCCGCGGCTTGGACGCAGAGAAGCAACTAGGCTAAACCGTGTCAGCTGTTGCTGTTGCTGTAGGTTCCTTCCCTCCCCAAATGTAAGCCCACTGTGCAAGTGGTGGCTGCAATCTTCCTCTGGGGAGAAGAATTAAAAAGCCTCTTTCAGTGATGGTTGATTCTTTGGGAATGGATTCCCTCCAGAGATTGTGGGGGCTCCATCACTGGAATGAGCTGAAACTTCTGTCCCAATCCCCTGCTCATTTCAGACAGTCTCTTTCTAATAGCCACCAGCGGAAGAGCACCTACAACTCCTGAAGGCAAGCTGTTCCCCTGGCTAACTGTTCTCACTGTTAGGAAGTTTCTCCTAACAAGAAGTTCTGGAATCTAGGTTGCTTCTCTCTTTGATTAGTTCCATCCAATAGTTGCACATATTTTTTTATTATTTTTTTATTTTTAATCTAATAATTCCAACTGAACAGTGCATCGTTTGGGTACAAATATCTTTGTTGAACAGTAATCAATATTTACAACATCATTCATTACCTTAGTATTAATTCTACAATGCTAAAATAATAACATTAATACTAATCTTAAATAGCAAAAGCACTTAGACTTATATACCGCTTTATAGTCCTCTCTAAGCGGTTTAGAGTCAGCATATTGCCCCCAACAATCTGGGTCCTCAGGCTGAGTCAACCTTGAGCCTGGTGAGATTCCTTCTGCCAAATTGCAGGCAGCCGGCAGTCAGCAGAAGTAGCCTGCAATTACTGCACTCTAACCACTGCACCACCGAGGCTCTTAATAATATTTACTTTTCTCTTTTAACATATCTTCTTCATTTTGTTTCCTTTTTTCTAACTTCCATTTTTGCTGTTTTAACCATTGATAAAATAAGTCCCATGTCATATAATATTCAATTTGCTCTTTCTCCTTAATTGCAAGCATTAGTCTCTTCATTTCTCCACATTCTAATATTTTCCTAATCACATTCTCATCTGTAGGTGTCTCTTCACTCTTCCAGCTTCGTGCAAATACAATTCTAGCTGCAGTTAATATGTGAATAATTAAATATGCATTTCCCTTACTATATTTTTCAGGTAGAATCCCCAATAGAAATATCTGTGGCTTTAAATCAATGTGCTGTTTTATCATTTTTTCCAGCCACATATGTATTTTTGTCCAATATTTTTTTGCTCTTGGGCATGTCCACTATATATGATAATATGGCCCAGGTATCTAATGGCACTTCCAGCATTTAGCCGACTTATCTTTAAGCATCTTTGCCAACCTCGCTGGCACAAAATGCCATCTATAAAACATCTTACTATATCACATAACCTAAAATGGACACCTAACATCAAAAACATCATCAAAAAAGCACAACAAAGAATGTTCTTTCTGCGCCAACTCAGAAAGCTCAAACTGCCCAAGGAGCTGCTGATACAGTTATACAGAGGAATTATTGAGGCTATCATCTGCACCTCTATATCTGTCTGGTTTGGTTCTGCAACCCAACAGGACAGACATAGACTTCAGAGGATAATTAGGGCTGCAGAAAAATCAATTACCACCCACCTGCCTTCCATCGAGGACCTGTATACTGCATGAGTCAAAAAGAGGGCTGTGAAAATATTTACAGACCCCTCACATCCTGGACATAAATTGTTTCAACTCCTTCCCTCAAAACGACGCTATAGAGCACTGCACACCAGAACAACTAGACACAAGAACACTTTTTTCCCAAAAGGCATCACTCTGCTAAACAAATAATTCCCTCAACACTGTTCAACTATTTACAAAGTGTACACTACTATTACTGTTAATCTTCTCATCACTCCTTATCACCCATCCCTCCCACTTGTGACTGTAACTTTGTTGCCTGTATCCTCTGTTTCCTAGTATGATTTGATGTTGATTGTACTCTATGACTATCATTAAGTGTTGTACATTGTGATTCTTGATTCTTAACGAATGTTCCTTCTTTATGTATACTGAGAGTATTTACACCAAGACAAATTCCTTGTGTGTCCAATCACACTTGGCCAATAAAGTATTCTATTCTATCTTATACAAATTTTCTTTGTATGCAGTTAACATTGTTAATTTGTAGTTTCTGTCCCACAATTTTTGCCATTTATCTAATTCAATTGTATAACCAAATTTTTTTTGCCCATACTATCATTGTTTCCTTCATTTGTTCCTCTTCTAATTTAATGCCTAGTAGGTAGCTGTACATTTTTAAATCAAATTTTCTTCTGCCCCTGTTAGTATCTTATCTAGTTAACTCTTTATAAAAACCATATAATTTTACATCTTTCTCATATCTAGAATGTATCTGCACCTGTGAACACCATGTCATATCAATCCCTTGGTCACTCAGTTCTTGTTTGAGTTCCCCCTTCTCATTCAAAATATATCTAACAACACTTTCTATTTTAATAACAGTTGGATGAACCAATGCTTCCATGGTTGAAAGTCAGACTGGTATCTTTAAATAGTGGTGTTCTTTGACTTTCTCCCACACTAACAATAATGAGTTCTTAATATAGCGTCTTTGAAAGTAACCGTGTATTTTATTTTTCCCATATCACAAGAAGGCATGCCAGTCCAACTGCAGGTCACGTCCTTCCAAGGTCAATAGTCTTTTATTCCTCAATACAATCCATTCTTTCACCCAAGTAATTGCCACAGCCTGTAATACAGTTCCGAATTTGGTAACCCAAAGCCTCCTCTGTTTCTCAAATCCTACAGCATTTTAAAGCTTATTCTTGCTTTTTTCCCTTGCCAGATATATCTTATTACTTTATTGAGTTCCTGAAAGTATTTTTTTCCAATTTTATCGGAATTGTTTGAAATAGATATAATAATCTTGGCAATATATTCATTTTATTGTAGCTGTCCTTCCTATTAATGATAATTGCAGGTTTTTCCATTTCTCCAAATCTGTTTTAATTTGTTGTATCGGTTTATAATAATTATCTTCCTTAATATTTACATATCTTGCTGTCAAATAAATCCCTAAATATTTTACTTTCTTAATAATCTGAATATCTATTCTCTTCATTAGCTCCTTTTTCTGTGTATCTGTAAGGTTTTTAACTAGTATCTTAAGTTTTCTCTTTATTTTCAATCCTACTACTTCACCATATTCCTTTATTTTTTTTTTATTAGTTTAGGCCCTGTTTCTTGTGGGTCTTCCAAAATAAAAACTAAATCATCTGCTAATGCCTGTAGTTTATATTTTTCTTTTTTTATTTCCATACCTTCTATCTGTATATTTTCTAATACCGTGTTTCTCAGAAAACATGACCCACCCCAATAATAAGCCCATTCCTAATTTTTTGGAGGTGGACCTAATATTACCCCTACCCTGAAAATAAGCCCGGGGATGGGCATGGCCAGCACGAGCATGGAGGGTGGGCAACTGTCCTGCTGCAGAGAGGGGCAAAAGTCATTCTGTGCTGAAGCAGAGGCATTCCGAGCTTTCAGCGTATCCCAATGCTGAAGATTTGGAATGGCGCTTTCTGTATTGCAATCCTGGGATACACTGAAGGCTCGGAGTGGAGCTGTTTTTGTGAAAGGCAGGAAAATGGGGAGGGGAATTTTCCTGCCTTTTATCCATTCCTCTTAGAGCAGGACCCTGGAAGGTTTGTTGTGGTGTTGCACTCATGAATGGCAGCACCTCCATGAGCTTCATCACACCAGTGCAGCTGGCATCCTACCGTGAGCAGCTGCGCCAGTGTATCCAAACTTGCGGAGGTGCCGTTGCTCGCACACACAACGGCACAGCAATCCTTGCAGGGTCTTGTTAGAAGAGACTGCACCGATGTGACAAACCTCACAGCAATGCTGCCGCTCGCACGCACAATGCTGTAATAAGCCTTGCAGGGTCCTGGGATATGCTGAAGGCTTGGAGTGGAGCCGTTTTTGCAAAAGGCAGGAAAATAGGGAGGGAGAGGGAGCTTGAGGAATAGATGACAGGCAGGAAAATCCCCCCTCCCCATTTTCCTCCTGTTTCCGCCTGTCAACTTTCACCAGCAGGTGTCACTGTTGCTCTGCTTCTCTCCCTTTTATTTTATATTGTATTATTCAATCCATGTGTTTCAAAACAAAAATAAAATTCTTTTAAATCCAAGTTTTGTAATCCCTAAAGTTTTTCAAATTAGTCAATGTTATGTTTAAAGTCCCCAGTCCAGCTTTCTAATTTTAAAGTTCTTTCACTCTTTTAAAAAATTCTCTTTTCTTCTTTCCAGTTTAAAAATGGCTCTTTGGCTTAGTCGCTACTTTTCTTGGGAGGCGGAAAGGAAACAAAACCACTTCCTCTTTTTTGAGTCCCACTCTCACTTAGGCTAGTTTCTTTTTTTTTTTTCAAAAGTTTTTTTATTTTTTTTAAATTTTATGCATCTTTCCACGTGAGCAACATGTTTCCAGGTTATAACACCTGTACATAGTCATACTTTCATTTCCATTAATCTTATATAACTCATATCACTATCCATTTCACTCATCTTTAAATAAGTTTACATTTCATATTTCAATTCATTAATTCAATATCAATATAATTTCATCCATACATAAGTTGTCAAGTCTTTATCCCCTATTATTTCCATTTTCAGCTTACCACCTATCTTATTTTACATTACACGTCATTGTTATCCTTAGTTTTCTCTAAGCTGATATATAATAAACAATCTAAAAAGAGTAAAAATATAAATAAAACCAATATATTTAGGATCCACATGGTATTTTCCATTCCCCTACTTTAATTATAATAGAATATTCTCATTGTACAATTCTAATATCCATTAAATAATCAACTGAATATAGTCAACTGTATATATCCCCTCCAATAAATCACTAAAATAACTTCTTAATCTCTCTCATTTTATCTTCACTTTACTTACAATTGTTAATAATCATATCTTTTTTAAAAATTCATTTTCATTCCTTTGTTTTGATCCTCCCCAAAAAAGGGGTTCATAACAACATATTTGACATACAGTTAATATTCATATATGTAATTATTCATTCCTAAAATATTTCCCTACCAATTTTAAATTAGCACCAATATATGCTCCATGTGGTATCCCCCTTATAAAATCCCAAACCCTTATCTCTAAATTTTTTGGCTTTATTGTTTATTTTAATTTTAGCCAACTTTCCCTTTTCTAAATTTCCTTGATCTTCCTTATTTCCTTCTAACATTTCACCCATCTTCTCTTCCCCCCCTTTCCTGTTCTCTTTTTTGAAGTTTCTTCTTGTATATTTTTTCTTCTTTTGTTTGATCCTGGGAGCATTTTCTCTTTTATTTGTTAACTCTGTCATCAATATCATAGTTTTAATTCCTTTAGTGACTTTTGGCAAAGTCTCTTGTTCTCCATGTCTGTTTGAGCCTCTTTCTTCTTCCTTTGACTCAGCCTCACTAGAATTTCTTTGTTCTGCAATCATCACCATTATTTTCTTTTCCAGTATTTCCAATAATTCCCTTCTTTCTTTAAACATTCCTTTTACCATTTGTAACTACAACTTAAAATAAGTCTTTACTTATTTCTTCCATTTTATAATAAATTGTTAATATTCAAAGTCTTTTATTGCAATCCTTGCCAAAAGTCTCCTTTTATCTTTATTTCTTTTGTAAATCCTTCTGTCTCTTTGTCACAAACAACACCCAACAATCCCAGGAAGTTGCATCTGTATATCCTCTTGGCAGAATTTCTCTCCCTTTTTCTCAAATTTCCATGGTTCTTATTATTTTATTTGTCTTTTATTCCATAACAATTAGAAGTCCAGTAAATTTCCATATAATTTTGTAAAAAAAAAGTCTTTGACCATTAGATGATGCTCTGTATCACTTTCCACTTTTTAAAGTTCTTTTCTCTTTAAATTATATTAAACATTAATTCCCAGCCATTTCCACAATTAATTTTCTTAGTATTAACCAATTCTAGGCAAGTCCAGCATTTAATCCAATGCCTAATTAATGCTAGTTATTCAAAGTTTAGTCTCTGATTCCAGTGTAGCTTTTTATAAACCAATTTGGTTTACCTTGTATTTCCCACTTTTTTTCTGTTCGCCACTGTGTTACTCATACACGAGGACACTTTCTACTTCTTGGGGTTATTAAGAAAAAATCAAGTTCTTCATCTGGTTGCACGTCTCTCACCACTTCACCACTCCAGCGCAAAGCTTAAATCCCGGCAGCTTTCCATCTTCAGGGCAGCCATTTTAGACTGCTGTTTCTCCCTGTCTTCCAGGGGAGTAATACCTAGCCAGGGAGGGGAGATGTGGCTCCCCTCCACCCAGCTGGCAGTCTCCCCCTCTTCGCCCATCCCTCCGACGTGGGTCAGGATGACACCGGTCCCGTAGGGATCCTTCCGACAAGGGAAAAGCAGACCCGAGCCGCACATGATCGCAGTCTCTGACCGTCGTCAACGGAAGCGCCACCAGAAGTCCCCTTAGGCTAGTTTCCGGGGGGGGGGTGGGGGCGTTCCTCAGTAGAAATTAGAAATCTCTCACATAGTTCGTTCACACTGTTTCTTAATCTTTTCCTAAAACTTTCTTTGGGCAGCTGTCACAACGTCAATCAGGAAAACAATAGCCGTCTTTTTCTTCCTGCTGGATTGAGAGCTTTCTCCAGGACATTTGCAGGCTTCCTGAGATTGACACAATGTGTTCCCTTCCTTCATCACCGCTCTGAGGTGAGTTAGGTCCATTAGAACCTCCTTGCAGTTCAAATTTCAGATGATCCCACGGAATCCCGTGGGGATCTATCATATCGCCGCAACATCAGCCCCATCCTCCCAATAGTTGAATATTTATAATGGGCACAGCATCCCACATTGATGATCACCGTTTGTGACCTTCCCAGCTAGCTTCTGGCAAGCAAAATCAGTGGGTATACTGGCAAGAAATTGCAAGTCACAGTCTCATGTAATTGCTTTTAACAACCCACAGTAATTTGTTTAACTACAGAGGAACAGATGTAAGTTGGCACTGTCATGTGACATCATGCTTAATGATTGGGCTGCTTAGTGTCACAGATATAGTTAGAATTTGAGTAGGTTAAGTGAGGACTACTTTAGTGGAGATGTCACCAGAGTACTTGTAGACAGTGTTTTCTGCTCTTATTTGCAGCTGAGGATTTCCATGAACAGAAGTGTTGCTTCAAATCTTGTAGAGACTTTCGGCATCATTTCATCAGTTAAAGCCCCCACATCTCTAAATTTAGCTCAGAAGTTTTGCCTGTAAGCATTCTGGGTTTGAAAGACATAGATTTTCTCCATATATACATGTGTAGGTGGGTGTTTCTGTATTTCTCTCTGTAGGGATATGTCTGCAATTATATAATCTATCCCCAGCACTTCAAGATATAATTGATGATAGTCCTTTGTGTTGCTAAGAATGTGATTGACCCAACTAAACAACTGAATTTGATTGAATGGATATTTGAACATGGATCTCAGTAGTCTTCCATGTGTCAAATGAATCATAAATAAGGTAAGAGAATATTCTACCGTGTTTCCCTGAAAATAAGACCTGGTCTTATTTTCTTTTGGGCTTGAAAATCAACACTCAGCCTTATTTTTTGGGGGGAGCTTACATTTTTCTAGCCAATACTGTTGCCCTCTCCATCGCACTGTCTGTTTGCCCTCGACTGCAATGGGCCAAGCTCTCAGCATGCCTTGGCCGCCTTGGCACAATTCAAATATCTTGAATTCTGAGCATAGAGTGAGAGGCAGGATAAGACAGGTGATCTGGACATGCTGCATGGCTGCATGGCTCACAGGGGGCTCACAGTAGGCTTGCGTGGTAGCACTGGCAGCAGGCAGAGGCCTGGGGAAGGCAGGCGATGCAGACACCTTGTGCTGGTGCTTGTTCTGCGCAGCCACAGGCAAGCTGAGAGGCAGTGGGACCGAGTGAGCAGCACATTGGGATCGCCTCTGCCTCCCCCATGTTTCTGCCTCCACCTGCTGCTGGTTCCACTGCACAAGCCTCCTGTGAGCTGTCGACTTTGGGAAGCAGCTCAAGCAGAAGCGCCACACCCAGAAAGAGACAAGCGAAAGTCATACTGCCAGTCACGTACAGTTTGCTCCATTGCCCTTCAGCTGTGGAACCCAGTGAGAAAGGTGGAGGGCAGAGCTATTTGCGGCGCCCGAGAAACCTTTCCCACAGGTTAACGGGTAGTTCCACGCCTTCGTTCTCACTCCCCTTTCCTCACAGAGCCCTCGCCGCTCCCCCACCTGACCCTCCACTACACAAACACACACACACACATTTTCACTTAATGAAAAGGGAAAAGACATGCAGATGAATCAGGAGGCTTTCTCTTCTCCCACCACCCCACGCTATGCTGCAACATGATGATTGGAACAGGCCTTTTCCCCCCTCCCTTCTATAAAGGAGGCACAACCCATGCCTTCATGCTCAGAATTAGTAGTTGTTGCACTGCCCCAAGGGCCGGCAGGCTTTAGCTGCATCCGGACACCTTTGTCCAACCATGTGTGTTTGTCACCAGTCATACTGGCCAAGCCCATACTCCCAAGCTTATTTTGGGGATAGGGCTTATATTAGGCCCACTCCAAAAGTTTGGGTCATATTTTCAGGAAAACACGGTAGCATTGGGGTATGTTTGCTTTTTCACTATAACATATACATTTTTTCTTTTTTTACATCATCTCTAACCATTTTATAAACAAAGTTACACTTTTCTTTCAATCTTAGAGACAAAGAGGATGGCAATAAGAGCACCTGGGACAACTGTAAATAACAAGCAACATTGAAAAAAGAAGAAAATAGAGCCAAAAATCAAAATATTTTCCATTTCCTTCAGAAAACAACACAATTCTCCTCCTTCTCAAACATCTGTTAGACAAAAGAGAAAATCAAGAAAGACTTCAAGTGGCAGTAAGCAGATTATGCAGAACTCAAGGATATATTACATGAAATCAAGGGAGATTATTTTTCATTCAGCAAAAAAGGGAAATAGTCAATGGCAAGGAAACTATCAATAGTAAAGCCACATAGAGCAGACAGGAATGCAACCTGTGAGGAAGAAAACAGCTTGAATAAAAGCACCACTAAACAAGGCATTGTCCATATTGTTGACCTCCTCAAGAATATCAGCTGTGGAAAAGTTCCATAGATTTGCCTATTGTGGGAAAATAACAGGTTGCGAATCACAGCTGATTATATACTAGAGGAGTCAGAAAGGAGAAAAGCCATAAAAATTACCTGAATGTGGCAAAAGCTTTGGTCAGAACAGCTCCCTTGTGGTTCATAGAAGCAACTGCACACATGCTTTAGCGAGCATGGCAACATGGTGATACATCACAGGACTCACAGCAGGGAGAAAATATATCACTTTGTAGATTGTGTGAAAGTTTCATCAGAAATTCCCAGGTCATAACACACTAGTTGACTCTCACACAGGAAAAAAAAAAACCACTTGAATATCTTTTCTGTGGGGAAAATTTCAGTGTGAATTCTAGCCTCGTGATACACTAGAGGGCTCACATAGGAGAAAAAATTCTTTGAATGTCCTTATTGTGGGAAAACTTTCAGTTGTAATTCCAATTTGGTGATACACCAGATAATTCACTCCATGGAGAAACCCTATAAGTGTTGAGGTTGTGGGAAAGATTTTAATAGAAATTCTCACTTTACTATACAGCAGAATACTCACAAAGGAGATAAACCCTTTCAATGTCATGACTGTAGGAAATGTTTCATTAGAAATTCCCACCTCATGACTCACCAGAGTACTCACACAGGAGAGAAACTTTTTGAATGTCCAGATTGTGGAAAACGTTTTAGTCAGAATTCAAACCTCATGAGACATCAGAGGACTCACACAGGAGAGAAACCCTTTGAATGTCCTATCTGTGGGAAAAGTTTCAGTGAGAATTCCAACCTCATGAGACACCAGAGGACTCACACAGAAGAGAAACCCTTTGAATGTCCTGAGTGTGGAAAAAGGTTCAGTGAGAGTTCCTACCTGATGGGACACCAGAGGACTCACACAGGAGAGAAACCATTTGAATGTCCTGAATGTAGGAAATGTTTCATTAGAAATTCCGACCTCATGAGACACCAGAGGACTCACACAGGAGAGAAATGTTTTGAATGTCCTGACTGTGGAAAATGTTTTAGTCAGAATTCCTACCTCATTAGACACCAGAGGACTCACACAGAGAGAAACCCTTTGAATGTCCTGAGTGTGGTAAAAGTTTCAGTGAGAGTTCCTACCTGATGGGACACCAGAGGACTCACACAGGAGAGAAACCGTTTGAATGTCCTGACTGTAGGAAATGTTTCATTAGAAATTCCGACCTCATGAGACACCAGAGGACTCACACAGGAGAGAAACCCTTTGAATGTCCTATCTGTGGTAAAGGTTTCAGTGAGAATTCCAACCTGGTAATACATCAGAAGATTCATACAGGAGAGAAACCCTTTGAATGTCCTGATTGTGGGAAATGTTTCATTAGAAATTCCGACGTCATTAGACACCAGAAGATTCACACAGGAAAGAAGCTCTTTGAATGTCATCAATGTGGGAAAAGTTTCAGTCAGAGTTCCCACCTGGTAATACACCAGAGGATTCATACAGGAGAGAAACCCTTTGAATGCCCTATCTGTGGGAAAAGTTTTAGTGATAATTCCACGCTGGTGAGGCACCAGAGGACTCACACAGGAGAGAAATCCTATGAATGTCCAGACTGTGGAAAATGTTTTAGTCAGAATTCCCACCTCATGAGACACCAGAGGACTCACACAGGAGAGAAACTGTTTGAATGTCCTATCTGTGGAAAAGGTTTTAGTCAGAATTCCCATCTCATGACCCACCAGAGTACTCACACAGGAGAGAAACGTTTTGAATGTCCCATCTGTGGGAAAAGTTTTCGTGATAATTCCAGCCTGGTGAAACACCAGACAACTCACACAGGAGAGAAACACTTCAAATGTCCTGACTGTGAGAAAAGTTTCAGTCAGAATTCCTGCCTGATAATACACCAGAGGACTCACACAGGAGAAAAACCTTTTGAATGTCCTATTTGTGGGAAAAGTTTCAGTCAAAATTCTCACCTCATGACTCATCAGAGGACTCACACAGGAGAAAAACCCTTTGAATGTCCCATTTGTGGGAAAAGTTTCAGTCAAAATTCCCATCTCATGACTCACCAGAGGACTCACACAGGAGAGAAACCCTTTGAATGTCCTGATTGTCGGAAAAGTTTCAGTCAGAATTCCTATCTAGTAATACACCAGAGGATTCACACAGGAGAGAAACCCTTTGAATGTCCTGATTGTCGGAAAAGTTTCAGTCAGAACTCCTACCTGGTAATACACCAGAGGACTCATACAGGAGAAAAACCCTTTGAATGTCCTGATTGTGGAAAAAGTTTCAGTCGGAATTCCTACATGTTAATACACCAGAGTACTCACACCGTGGGGGAACCTTCAAATGTCCAGTCTGTGATCTTTAGTTCAAGCATAAATCATCCCTTAGTGCACACAAGAAAATCCACATGAGGCAAAAGTTGAAGAGTTTATAGAGAAGGATTGAATTTCATTTGTAATCTCCCATTCACAAAGTGTAGATGAGAAATTGACTGAATTCTGGGCTGATGGTTTATATTCAAAGTTTTCTCAGGGTTAAACCTATAGGTGGAGAGAAAAGGAAAGTGGAAAATGGCTGACTGCCATTTTCTGGTTATCAGCAGAATCTTCTAGATATTTCCTTTTGCAGAAAAAGTGGAATTCCTCAAAAAGGAATTTTGGATGGTGCTTTTGTGTGTTGATTATGGACCCACATATGGAGTTTCAATCTTCTACTTTGGTTTCACCGAGATTTTAAGCCCCAGAATTTCCCAGTCAGCATAAAAATAGTCCTCAAGATACAACTATTATGTGCCTTGCCAATATGTTTGCATGGTGCAATGGCTATTAAGTGAGACTGCTTTTCTTAATTATCCAATGATGGGTTTCAAAGATCAGTCATTGTGCAGGGTGCCAAGATGTCTGACTACATATGTAGCATTTATTACTTTTATAGGGTTTTTACAAGAAGACAAAGGCAACATAGATGCAGCATGCGGATTGGAGCATAAACATCACATTGGTAAACCTCCCAACCACATTGGTAAAACCTCCCAACCAATCCTTAGGAATAGTGGTGATGTTAGTAAAATGAGATCAACTATAAGTTTGGAAAGTACAGGACTTTCTGTCTTCACCAAGATAGGGAATGAGGTCATGCAATAGCAAAGAGGCCAATAAAGGTATTAGACACTGCAGCATGCTGCTAGTGCCATCTACAGGACCTCAATAGCTACTACATTTCACTCTTTTTTATTTTGTTAGATAACGAATAGTCATAAGAGGAGTTAGGAAAGGACCCACAATAATCAGTAGAAGAGCGTGTTGCAATTGTTTATATACGGCATATACATGACCCTTGGACAATGTAGGAGAAGGTTTTAGGGTGAAAAGCTGTGATATATATATTGCAAAGAGAAGGAAGACATTGAACAAAGCAGCACCCACTAATTAAAACACAAATAATGACTACATAGCATAGAATTTTTTCCCATTAAGCCTGTGGGCAACCAAGCCCAAAAGCATTCCCACCAAGATCCTAAATTATCAATTTTCAAATCTGAGGCCAAATTGTACAAAATATTAAGCTGGTACTGGATGGTTAGTGACCCATCCAACAAATTAAAACAATATAGATTTTGTACAGTAGCTTTCCTCAACGCTTGTATTTCGTGGTTGATTATTGAGATAGCTGAAGTAGCATTAATTGTTTTTGCTAAATTACATAATTGTTTTTGCTAAATTACATGCTACAGAGTTAACGTTAAGGTGAATGTGAGCAGCAATTGCTGGCACTGCCCACTTATAGACACAGCAAGCACTACGTATTCTGCTTTATTAAGTAAGATTGCTTCAGAGTCACAGGTACTATCTAGTGTGACCCCACGTCGAGAACAATTCAAATGATGAATTTGTTGTTTGGAAAACAAAATAGGAATCAGCCGGCAGAGGCAGCATTGCGCTTCACTAATATTAGCAGGAATATAATTAAAAGTTTCTTGACCGTATGTAAAAAAACCATCCTAGCAGTAGCCAAACATGGGCAAAGTGAAAGAAAGTCTCTTCCAAAGCTGTGCGGTTCAAAGTAATTGAGCTAATGCGATGACAGTGAGGCTTTTTACTTGAAGATGTACAATTAACTATTTTTACGCAGGTTATATTTACAGGGACTGCTACCATTGGAGTGTGTAAAGCAATTGCATAATAGGCAGCAAATCCTGAAGTTTTGAATTACTGCAGAAGGAGTGCAGACAGGAACTAAACATATAGAAAGCAAAATTTCCATATCATAACCTTCAGATAAACAAAAGGCATCATTTTGTGTGATATTAGCCAATTGCACCTATAGGTTTTGCTTCATTCGTTGCTCGAGTGAATGTTTGTGTGGAATGATAGCCACTGATGCCAAAGGACAGCTGTAAACAATCAAGCATAAACAAATGAGCCCGGATTGGACACTGCCATCTGCAAAGTCACATTTCTGGAACCGGATCCGGGGACTGGTGTAGACATCCTTCGCTGGATGGACACAACGAGCTTGGACGGACACAATGAACTGGAATCCACAAAGGTTCTGTAGGAGCAAACACAGCAGCACAGCCTAACCCCCTCACCCCCAAGTAGTTAAATTTTGAATAAAAACAATTAATTTAAGGTAAATACCCCAAGTAGTTAAATTTTGAATAAAAACATCAATTAATTTAAGGTAAATAGAAACATTCAATCGCATTCAATTGATTTAAGGTAAATAATACTTTTTAAACTTTTTTAACCTGACCCTTTCCCTCCTTTTTTATTTAATTGTGGAGGCAGGCCTTAAATGACCGATGAACTTGTTATTCCAGGTTATACAAAATTGCAAAAAAGCTAAATATGTTGTAAAAATGAGGGCTTGCCTAGTGGGTAATATCCATTTACCAAAGGTGTTGATGAAACAATCTGGCTTGGCTTGCCTCTAGGATGATTTTGATGGAAAAAAGAGTGACTGAAAAAAAATCAGCAAGGCTATTGCCTTCAGAAAGAGGCCCAGAAAAGGAGGGAATGACTATGAATGTGAGAAACATAGTAAAACTGCCTTCTATAAAAACAAGATCAAGAGATGAGGAGCAGTCCTGGGAGTGATATAAGCACCTGGAAGATTAAAAGAAGTTAACACACATAAGGAGAGTCAGAGATTAAATCGAAAGGCTGTTGAGAAAAAGTTTTGAAAGTTAAAATAGCAGGACACTTTCCAGGTACCATCATGAAGATCCTTGTAAGGACAGGAAAGGAAGAAGTCATTAAGCAAGCAAGCCAAGGATCTTTACAGCCTGCATAGTCAGTTAAAACACCTTGAAGAGATAAGGTATTCAGAAAACAAAATTAAAAATCAGATTTACACAACGCCACCATTTACACCTTCAAACGTACAAAGAAAAAGTTATTTGCAAAGCCCATAGTATACCTTTTGTGATGTTACCTGGCGTGCTGGTAATAGTTATGCATTCTTCACGTTCTTGTCGTAAACCCTCCTGTTGGAGTCAAATTTTAGTGTCAATTTGTTGCTTTGATCAAAATATGGATTAAGAGCGTGTACAGAGTGCAGCTAGTTTGAATTTTGAGTCCCTTGGTGATGCTGGGAACTGAGCTATCTTCAAAGATAATTGTTCTAGGCAAACTGCCAACCTGGGAACTGAACCAGCTTTACAGATAACGTGCCAGGCAAATTGCCAATCACAGCCTAGCCATCAAAGGCTGCTTTGTATTTCTCCAGCAATGATTACATATTTGATCTATGTAACCTATATATAAAAAACTCACCACTTTCCAGCGCCACATTTTGCAAAGCAGAGAGAGAAAGGAAAAAAAATCACCAAGCCTCACTCCCCTCCTCCTGCCTCCGCTTTTACAAGGCATAAAGTTAACAGCTAGCGAGGGCAAGAAGGGGGGGGGGGGATTTTTTAAAACATTACACAGAAATTTCATTCATTTTCCCCACTCAACATTCTTTTCACCAAATCACACACAAATAACTAATATCAGTAAATCATATACATTTCTCTATGGCAGTGGTCGCCAACCAGTGGACCGCAGCCCACTGGTGGTCCGAGAGAAAAATTTGGTGGGTCGCAGAGAAATGTCATCCTCAGAGCACCCTCCCCCAAAGCAATTAATCCAGGCTGCACAGAAACACAAGGCTGCTCTGCCTACATGGCCCCCGGGAACCCTCCCCACCAACTCACTCCTTATCTGGCAAACGTGCCTGCTAAATTGCTATTTTTCCTTTTACCGACCATCAGCTGTTCTGCTGTGCCGGGAAATTTAGATTAGCTAGAAAGCAGGAAATGGTTGGATTTCTTGCTTTCTAGGTAGTCTTTAGATCTTTGGCTCTGCTTTTAAGCACAGCCAACCTCCGTTAGGACTGAAGGTTCTATTATTCAGTGAAGACTCATGGCAAGCAAATTTTATGTGATAGACTCAGGAAGCTGATGGCAGATAGATAGATCACTGAATGATTCTGTGAGCAACTCAATCTGCCTGCCTGCTTTGCCAGATTTTGGGTAAAAGTTGCTCTTTTTTATAAAAAAAATCAATATTTATATAAATGTTTATAATATTTACATACAAGCCATGCTCAGCCAGTCACAGGACAATTTACACTGTAATCATACTGTTTGCATACTTACAATTTTTTTCTGAGAGCCAATAAGCTCTATTGTCTAAATAATTTTATGTACTATTATGAGAGAGTCTCATCTTCCAGGTCTGGAAATGATTACACACAGGCACATTCTCACACACAACACTCCAGACCTGGGGCTTTGGACAACCTGTAGTTTGTTCTCAGAGCATTGGGATAACTCAAGGAGTGGTTCCAATCACAAATGAATGTGATTGGGGGCCCTAACCACTGCCTATCTGGCTCCCATAGCTCTAAGTCCAATCCAAACAGCCAATTTAATTATCTGGCTGCCAAATATGTTACAATTAATTTATTTTGAACTGCAGCAGTTCCAATTGGGGCTATACACAGGTAAAGGATATTTTTCTTCAATTCAATCCTATTCAATTCTGCATACAATTATTTTACATTATTATATATACACAGCTAAGTTCTACTCTGCATTCAATTATTATACATTATTGTACATACACATCTAAGAAGGTTTAATGGAAATCACATCATGAAAAGAATAGTAAACATTTTCTTCTTCTCTTAATTCTTTCTACATACCCATATCTTCTTTGAACACCCCCATTGTACTGTATGGAGGGGCTTCCTAACACAGATCTATGTCTCGTTCCATGCTTCTGAACAACAGAGCTAACTGTAGACCATTGAACTCAATAGGGCATGCCTTCCACATGCAACTCTGCCATCCAGTGCATCAGAAGAGAGCAGTTGCTTGCATTCTAGTTACACCCATTGTTCTATCTTCTTAAGCATTAAATAATTTAAAAAGGATTAAACATAAACATTTTAAACAAATAAATTTATGTGTCTCTGTCCTGGGTTTCTAGCTTGAATCTTACCCTTTTTCTAATTGTTCCTCTAATACTTGTATTATGGGGGTGTACAATGGCCTTGGAGAATCAAAAGATTTAGCCTGCTCACAAGGAGCTGAAAATCCAATTGGAGAAGATTTTGGAGTGACAATTTTTACCTGATCATAATCAGGAGGGGGGCTTATAGTCAATTATTGTTTTGCTGAGATATCAGAGCTTGACAGCATTGATACCATCGATGTAATATTTGAACTGGAGCCCTGGGTTCAATATGTAAAGTATGCATTCAATCCTTTAACCTGAGCATTTGAGCTCAGGGTACCAGGGACAAAGCTTTCCTATCTTCTCAATCAGCTTTTTTCTATCAGCCTCAGCTACTTTTGCACCTGATTTATGTAGCAGGAGTCTAAATTCCTGAACATATTCCTGCTGGTGCTGAGATAGATGGCAGCCCATACTTACCTCTGATCGATCCCGTGGAACGTGGTGTGCACCTTAGGTGTCTGTTCCAGAAGAAGGTAAATATGTTGGTAGCTGCGTCCTTGTAGGGTTGGGTCCCATATGACGGGTTTCAAAGATCAGGCATTGTGCAGGGTGCCAAGATGTCTGACTACATATGTAGCATTTATTACTTTTATAGGGTTTTTACAAGAAGACAAAGGCAACATAAATACAGCATGTGGATTGGAGCATAAACATCACATTGGTAAAACCTCCCAACCACATTGGTAAAACCTCCCAACCAATCCTTAGGAATAGTGGTGATGTTAATAAAATGAGATCAACTATAAGTTTGGAAAGTACAGGATTTTCTGTCTTCACCAAGATAGGGAATGAGGTCATGCAATAGCAAAGAGGCCAATATAGGTATTAGACACTGCAGCATGCTGCTAATGCCATCACAGGACCTCAATAGCTACTACAAACAGAATCCCCTTGCTCTCCCTGAGGCAACCATTATTCAAATGTGTGAGTCGCTAAGCAGAACTGGCTAACTCGGCACTTGGGAAAATAATACAGATAGGGGATTAATGTTGCATGTTCCATTATTCTATTAATGGCATCAAGTTAGCAAGCTGGCAATAGTCCCCCCCCCCTTTTCTTCTTCTTCTTCCCTTGGCATAGTTATTGCTTCTTGCTCTTGATGAATGAATCCTTTGTATGCCTGAAGCAGAAGTGGTATTCAGCAGGTTCCAACCAGTTCTGGAGAACTGGTAGCAGAAATTTTGAGTAGTTCAGAGAACTAGCAAATTTCATCTATCACTGGAGGTTTTACAGTATCCTTCCCCTGCCACACCCATCAAGCCAAGCCCACAGAACCGATAGTAAAAAAATTTTGAATCCCACCACTGGCCTGAATGAACAGGTTAGCAACAATCATCATGGAGAAAGTCTATCGATGTGATCAATGGATGAAAATTACTTGATGGTGTATAATCAATAAAAAAATACTGTAACTGTCTTAGGTAGAGATGGAACAACATGGTTTTCAGCTCTAGGTCACTAAATGGCACACTATAGATAAGCAACAAGCCACAATAGACAACTAGAGAATAGAGTACAACAAAGTGTTGGTAATTGAGGCCAAAAGAGTTAAAATATTTGAGCAACAGATTCCTAGAGAGGATTTGGAGGAGGATAGAACAGCAGGAGAAATGCAGGCACCAGTTTTAAGAGAACACACAAGGTAAAAAGACAGAAAAGAAGGAAAGTCCCCCTTTTCACTCAAGGCAACCAATCACAACTTAGATTGCCTCATGCAGTAGCCAGCTCTCTTTAATCAATCAGCTGTAACGGTGTGTGCTGACTTTTTACACAATCCCCACTGTTCCAGTTATAAATTTAAACATCTTGATGCCCCTCCAATTTATAGTTGGATAGCATTTTAATGAAGTTGTTTCATAAGGTCCTTTAAGAACTATCAAAAGACAAACAAAAAACCCCTAAGAAGTAACTGGGGTTTTTAAACACAGACCATTTCGCTAGTTAATTATATTTTATGCATTTTAATAAATAACGGCATGAAGCTCCTAATAAATAACCGGATTTCTTTTGCAGCTTGGCTTGAGATTCCTGATTTAATTAGGGCGTCTGTCGGAATCCTGACACTAAACTTTTGCCAGCTCAAAGATGAATTATGTGGTGTGTGACTGCTATGTTCTAGAGAAGGGGAATGATTGGAATTGTGCTGGCCACAAACTGAAGTGGGAATTATAATAAGTTGGCAGGTGATCGGCGTGCTTCTACCGTTGCTTATCTTTTCTGTTTATTTCCCTCACAAAGCATCCCTTTTCTTGTTTGCTCTACTAATGTAACAATACTGCTACCCTTCAAAAAGACCTTGACTATGTGTCAGAATAGTCAAACTAACGGCAACTTCAGATCTCAACAAGTAAATGCTCTGTCTTGCATATTGGCAAAAAAAATCAAAAAATAAAATACAAGCTGAATAGTCAAGACCTTGCTGATGACACAAACTTTATAAAGGACCTTGGAGTACTCATCTCAAATGATCTAAGTGCTAGAGCCCACTGTAACTACATAGCCAAAAAGGCATTAAGAGTTGTTAACCTAATTCTGCGTAGCTTTTTCTCCAGTAATATCACTCTACTAACTAGAGCATATAAAACATTTGCTAGACCAATACTTGAATACAGCTCATCAGTCTGGAACCCACATTACGTATCTGATATTAACACAGTTGAGAAAGTCCAGACATATTTTACAAGAAGAGTTCTCCGCTCCTCTACTCATTGCAGAATACCTTATGTCACCAGACTTGAAATTTTAGACCTAGACAACCTAGAACTACGCCGCCTTTGGTTCGATCTAACTATAGTACATAAAATTATATTTTGCAATGTCCTACCTATCAATGAATACTTTAGCTTTAATCAAAACAATACAAGAGCACAAAATAGATATAAACTAAAGATAAACCACACCAAACTTGATTGCAGGAAATACGACTTCAGCAACAGAGTAGTCAATGTCTGGAATACTCTACCTGACTCTGTGGTTTTTTCCCCAAACCCCTAAACCTTCAACATTAGACTGTCTACTATTGACCTCACCCCTTTCCTAAGAGGTCTGTAGGGGACGTGCATAAGCACACCAAAAGGTGGCTACTGTCCCTGTCTTATTGTTTCTTTTTTCTTATTCATATCTATTTCATGTATTTATAACCATGTTTATACTTATACCTGTTACCTAATAATTGTTTGACAAAATAAATAAATAAATAAATAAATAAATAAATTTTCTGGTTGCCTTTCCTTTGATGTGGGAATCCCAGGAACCCAGTGCAGTGGTGCCAGTAGGGGGTGGCACTTGCTCACCAGCCCACATATCCCACATTACCAGCCTGTGAATCTGCCCACACACTCACTCCTACAACAAGTTGTCCCAGCATCAAATTAGTCATGTCAAGTTGTCCTGTACGGAGTTGGAAGAGGCAAGTTGCCCCATTTTGCCAGATAGTTTCAAATTTAAACATGTTGAAAGTTTCTAAATTGTCTAAATTTTAAAATATTAAAATATTTAGTTTTCCCTTCTTATTCATTTTGGCACCGTTTCTTTTTTACACAACTGTCATTACGGCTAGGAGCTGAAAAGCTTGAAATGGGCCAAAAGCTTCTGAATCTTTGACAGGTTCTTGCTTTCAAAAACAATGTCCATTATTCAACTCAGCGAAGACAAATTATATTTAATGGACCCAGATTTCTGAATAAAATAGGACAAGGAACAGAACAGAACAAATTGAAAGACTTTGTGGTTGGCTGGCTACTGCAAGAGTTCATTGCCCAGAGTGGTTTTTCTTTTTATTCCAATTCTGCAATTTTTCCTTTTTTTGGGTGGGAGAGGATAAAAATTATAACGTATGTCATGATTAAGTGCAGAGGAGAAATAAAGAAATATTAATTGAATTTCAGTGTACAAAGGAAAACATTAAAACTAACATAAAGGAAATAGCAGAATGCCAAACAAAACATCTCCTTACAATAACAAGGAGATAAATTAGACCCCCCCCCCCCCCCCACAAACTTACTAACTCTATGTATCTAACAAAATTGAGCAAACTAAAAGACAACCAAATGCCAGAAGAGATGGTCAATGGGGCCAGGCCAGAAGCCACCAGTCCCCAGTCAGAGGAACACTCCACTTCCTCAGAAGAAAAAAAAGGACATTTATCCAGTAAATTACAGCATGCTCTCCAGGAAATGCTTTGTATGCCATTTTGGATTCTGAATGAAAAGAGAATCAATTAAATACTGATAGTCCTCAACTCAGAACAGTTCATTTAATGACCAAAGTGATAATGGCACTGAAAAAAGTGACTTATGACCATTTTCACACTTACGACTATTGTAGCATCCCCATGGTCATATGATTTACATTCAGATGCTTGACAGCTGACTCATATTTATGACAGTTGCAGTGTCCTGGAGTCACATGATCCCCTTTTCTGACCTGACAGGCAAAGTCAATGGGGAATCAGGATTCACTTAACAACCGTGTTACTAATTTAACAACTGCAGTGATTCTCTTAACAAATGTGGCAAGGAAGGTCGTAAAATGGGGCAAAAATTTTTCAATTTCTCACTGAGTAATATAAATTTTGGGCTCAATTGTGGTCATACGTTGAGGACTACCTATATATGTTGATGTTATATTTCAGCTTCCTCCATACAACAAAGCTTAGATCTAATAGCTAAAGACCACTATCACCATCCAAAACTTACTCAATCAGCATTAAAAATTGCAGTGTAAGGTATCCCTGTAAAAAAGTTAACCTGGTGATCAGTCAGCCATGTACTTTGGTGGGATATTATATTCTTCCCTTTTGTTTTTTTTAAATATATTGTCTCCTCTTTCTTAGCCCTCATTTTCTAGGCTCTGATGCATATTTTCCTTTATTTGTGACCTAATGGAGACTTTCCTGCAAATAAATTTACAGAATTTACATATGGCATTTAACATTTAGCAGTTGTTATACAATTTCCTCCTTCAGGAATCAAGCTTCATGCTGGGTGCTCTTGGAGGCAGCCCTGACCAGCAGGAGTGAAGCTGGCTCCCCTGGAGCTTCTCTCCTGATGCTGTTGCCATGTCCTAAATCCTTGGGAGCCATATTAAATAAGTCATAAAGATTTGGGGTGTAGAGAGGCTTTGATCTCCAATGAGAGACACCCCCCAAAAAGTTTATTTTGTAATTCTATTAAAAAAACATTAACTTTTAGGGCTGAGCACATAGCTAATCTTCATAAGCTAAGTAGCATCCAATTTCACTTGGCTCAGTTGCAAAGGTCGCTTGCTAGAAGTCAAAACCACTTGGTAGTATTTAATCAGTACAAACATCTTGGAGACGCCTTAGATAGAGACAGAACAAGCGTTTTCTATCCGGAGATGGAGGTCAAAGGGACAAGATCTGTCCCTAGAAAGCTGACAATACAGTAGGCAGGCTCTGTATACTGTGGTTGAGTTTAAGGAGTTAAACCATCAAGTACTGTATTGCTAGAAAGGATGGGAGAAGAGGAGAAGCACGGAGGAACTTCCTCTTTTGGATCGCAGAGTTGATGTGCAGAGTGGCTTTTGTGCCGTTCCACGGATCGAAGCAGCAGCTGGAAGGTGAGTTGAGGGCAGGTGGGAGAAGAATCCGGAAACAAATCTGACTACTTGGTTTCCTCCGCGGCTTGGACGCAGAGAAGCAACTAGGCTGAAGCGTGTCAGCTTCTGCTGCTGCAGGTTCCTTTCCCTACCGAAATTGAAGCCCGCTGCAGCTGTTAACTGTGCAAGTGGTGGCTGCAATCTTCTTCTGGGGGGAAGATTTAAAAAGCCTCTTTCAGTGACGGTTGATTCTTTGGGAATGGATTCCCTCCAGAGATTGTGGGGGCTCCATCACTGGAATGAGCTGAAACTTCTGTCCCAATCCCCTGCTCATTTCAGACAGTCTCTTTCTAATAGCCACCAGCGGAAGAGCACCTACAACTCCTGAAGGCAAGCTGTTCCACTGGCTAACTGTTCTCACTGTTAGGAAGTTTCTCCTAACAAGAAGTTCTGGAATCTAGGTTGCTTCTCTCCTTGATTAGTTCCATCCAATAGTTGCACATATTTTTTATTAATTTTTTATTTTTAATCTAATAATTCCAACTGAACAGTGCATTGTTTGGGTACAAATATCTTTGTTGAACAGTAATCAATATTTACAACATCATTCATTACCTTAGTATTAATTCTACAATGCTAAAATAATAACAATACTAATCTTAAATAGCAAAAGCACTTAGACTTATATACCGCTTTATAGTCCTCTCTAAGCGGTTTAGAGTCAGCATATTGCCCCCAACAATCTGGGTCCTCAGGCTGAGTCAACCTTGAGCCTGGTGAGATTCCTTCTGCCAAATTGCAGGCAGCTGGCAGTCAGCAGAAGTAGCCTGCAATTACTGCACTCTTACCACTGCACCACCGAGGCTCTTAATAATATTTACCTCTCTCTTTTAACATATCTTCTTCATTTTGTTTCCTTTTTTCTAATTTCCATTTTTGCTGTTTTAACCATTGATAAAATAAGTCCCATGTCATATAATATTCAGTTTGCTCTTTCTCCTTAATTGCAAGCATTAGTCTCTTCATTTCTCCACATTCTAACATTTTCCTAATCACATTCTCATCTGTAGGTGTCTCTTCACTCTTCCAGCTTCGCGCAAATACAATTCTAGCTGCAGTTAATATGTGAATAATTAAATATGCATTTCCCTTACTATATTTTTCAGGTAGAATCGCCAATAGAAATATTTCTGGCTTTAAATCAATGTGCTGTTTTATCATTTTTTCCTGTCACATATATATTTTTGTCCAATATTTTTTTGCTCTTGGGCATGTCCATTACATATGATAATATGACCCAGGTATCTGATAGCACTTCCAGCATTTAGCCGACTTATCTTTAAACAACTTTGCCAACCTCACTGGCGCAAAATGCCATCTATAAAACATCTTTTACAAATTTTCTTTGTATGCAGTTGACATTGTTAATTTGTAGTTTCTGACCCACAATTTTTGCCATTTATCTAATTCAATTGTATAACCAATTTTTTTTGCCCATACTATCATTGTTTCCTTCATTTGTTCCTCCTCCAATTTAATGCCTAGTAGGTAGCTGTACATTTTTAAATCAATTTTTCTTCTGCACCTGTTAGTATCTTATCTATTTAACTCTTTATAAAAACTGTATAATTTTACATCTTTCTCATATCTAGAATGTATCTGCACCTGTGAATACCATGTCATATCAATCCCTTGATCACTCAGTTCTTGTTCAGTTTTGAGTTCCCCCTTCTCATTCAAAATATATCTAACAACATTTTCTATTTTAATAACAGTTGGATGAACCAATGCTTCCATTGTTGAAAGTCAGACTGGTATCTTTAAATAGTGGTGTTCTTTGACTTTCTCCCAAACTATCAATAATGAGTTCCTAATATAATGTCTTTGAAAGTAAGTGTGTATTTTATTTTTCCCATACCACAAGAAGGCATGCCAGTCCAATTGCAGAACATGTCCCTCCAAAGTCAATAGTCTTTTATTCCTCAATACAATCCATTCTTTCACCCAAGTAATTGCCACAGCCTGTTATACAGTTCCGAATTTGGTAACCCAAAGCCTCCTCTGTTTCTTAAATCCTACAGCATTTTAAAGCTTATTCTTGCTTTTTTCCCTTGCCAGATATATCTTATTACTTTATTGAGTTCCTTAAAGTATTTTTTTCCAATTTTATCGGAATTGTTTGAAATAGATATAATAATCTTGACAATATATTGATTTTATTGTAGCTATCATTCCTATTAATGATAATTGCAGGTTTTTCCATTTCTCCAAATCTGTTTTAATTTGTTTTATCGGTTTATAATAATTATCTTCCTTAATATTTACATATCTTGCTGTCAAATAACTCCCTAAATATTTTACTTTCCTAATAATCTGAATATCTATTCTCTTCATTAACTCTTTTTTTCTGCGTATCTGTAAGGTTTTTAACTAGTATCTTAGTTTTCTCTTTATTTTCAATCCTACCACTTCACCATATTCCTTTATTTTTTATTAGTTTAGGCTCTGTTTCTTGTGGTCTTCCAAAATAAAAACTAAATCATCTGCTAATGCCTGTAGTTTATATTTTTCCCGTTTGAAGAGGCTGCACTGATATGACGAACGACACAGCAATGCCACCGTTCGCACGCACAATGCTGCAACAAGCCTTGCAGGGTCCTGGGATATGTTGAAGGCTCAAAGTGGAGTCATTTTTGCGAAAGGCAGGAATATGCAGAGGGAGAAGGAGCTTGAGGAATGGATGACAGGCAGGAAAATTCCCTTCCCCATTTTCCTGCCGTTTGTGAAAAAGGCTCCATTCCAAGCCTTCAGCGTATCCCAGGACCCTGCAAGGATTGTTGTAACATTGTGCGTGCAAGCGGCGGCACAGCAATCTTTTCAGGGTCCTGCTCGAAGAGGCTAAGCTGATGTGACGAACCTCACAGCCGCCACTCGCAACCACGGTACAAAAAGCCTTGCAGGGTCCTGGGATATGCTGAAGGCTCGGAGTGGAGCCATTTTTGCAAAAGGCAGGAAAATAGGGAGGGAGAGGGAGCTTGAGGAATAGATGGCAGGCAGGAAAATCCCCCCTCCCCATTTTCCTCCCGTTTGCCAAAAACCCTCCATTCTGAACACTGAAGTTTTGGAATTGAGGCTTTTGGTGAACAGGAAGGAAAATGGGGAGGGGAATTTTCCTGCCTGCCATTCTTCCTTCAGTTTGTGCTAAGCTTGTAGAATAGCTCCTTTTGGCTGCTACAGAAGCTGCCCGGTGGAGAGGCAAGGCACGTGGGGCATTTCTTTGGGTAGAAGCAGCCCAGTGGCTGGGCAAGGCTCATGGGGAGGAAATTAAGATACTCCTCAAAAAGACAGCTTAACTGTTTTTTCAGGGGTCTAAAAAAAATAAAGCCCTGTCTTATTTTCTAAGAAACACGGTATTTTTATTTAATACTTCCAGTGTCAATATAAATAGTAGGGGAGATGGGACATCCTTGTCTTGAATCTTTTCTAATATCAGCCTTCTCTGTGATATCTCCATTTACCATCACCTTTGCTGATTGCTTGTAAAATATCACCTCAATCGTATTAATAAATCTGTCCCCAAAATCCATGTCTTTTAACTGTGCTAGCATGAATTGCTAGTTCACATTGTCAAATGCTTTCTGTGCGTCTAGGAAGATCAATGCCATTTGCTTCCCTGGATGTGCTTTTTAATACTCCAGTGTGTTTAAGATTATTCTCATATTGTCTTTGATTTGTCTCTTAGGTAAAAATCCATTTTGATCTGTATGTATAAATTGATTTAAAAATCTTTTAAGTCTTTCTGCAATTATTGAAGCATATATTTTATAATCCGCATTCAATAAAGATATTGATCTGTAATTTTTTATCTGTTGTAAGTCTGAGTCCTCTTTGGTATCAGGGTAATGTATGCTTCCGTCCATGACTGGTACTTTTGCTTCTAAAAATACTTAATTGAACACTTCCAACATTGGTATACTTTGGATGTTTTGTAAACTTTTATAAAGTTCTGCTGGTAGATCATCTAGGCCTGGCATTTTACCATTCTTTTGTCTTTTGATTGCTTCTCTTAATTCTATCATTGTTATACGTTCCTCTAACATAACTTTTACTGTTTCTGGTATTTTAGGTAATTCCACTTTTCCTAAGTACTGTGTTTCTCATGTAATAAGCTTGGGTCTTATTTTTTTTTGAGCCCCGAAAAAACAGCTAGGCCCTCTTTTTGGGGCTGACTTAATTCTCCCCCTTGCATCCTCGGGCGGGCGGGTGGTGTCAGCTTGGATGTCAGCCTCGACGTCGGTGGGGCACTTCGTATCGGGAGACCTTCCGCCACTGTTGCTTTTCCTTCTGCCCGTGTCGCCACGGTGTTTGGAGCATCGCTGCAGCGTTTGACACAGCCACGCGAGGCTGGCCAGGGCTCCTCCCTGCAACTGGAGCCCTACCGGAGACAGTCGGCTTCAGGCGCTCCTGTCGCCGCTTTCCCGGGCATTGTTCGAAGGCAAAGCCCATTCTTTTAAAAATGACACCCTACTAGAACAAAGCCTCCCCCACCCGAGAGGGCAGCCCAACCCCACATGGGGAGGCGAATCTCCCGGGGCCGTGGCGCAGGACCAGCCCACACTGGGAGAAGCGCCCAGATGCCGTCCCTGCCTGGCACTGGGCAAAGCACGAAGAGCCTTGCCTGGGGCATCCCGTGCAGCTGACAGGCAGGCCCTCCTGAAGGCTTGAAGAGCTCTAGCCAAGGCAACAGGTGCCTTCACACCGGGCCTTCCGCTCATCCCGCCAGGGCTGTGCTGGAGCCAGGCGGGCTGGGCAGAGCCAGGGAAGCGAGCCATTGGATGCGCGGCCACCTGCCAAGCGAAAGAGCCGTGCCGACCCGAGCTTGGCTTCCCGAGTCCCTCCAGGGAGAGGCTGCCCGAGGCAGTGATAGCGCCCACCCGTCCGCAGACAGAGGCGAAGCGACGGCAGTGCAACTTCCCTGGCCAGCGGGTCCAGCGGAGGGAATTCACAGCCACCCATCCTTTCCACCCCTTGCCCAGCCCGTCCCCATCCCTGCGCATCTCCAAATGTGCTGGCAGCTCCAAGCACTGCGGCGGCAAGACGTCAGGCAGAGGCGCTTGCTCGGCGGGGCTGGGCTCGGAAGAGGATGCGGCATGGGCCTTCGTCTTGCCTCCCTGTCCACAGACAGATGGGCACTATCACTGATTCGGGCAGCCTCTCCCAGTGGCCCCTTCGGGGTCAGGCTGGAGGGACTCGGGAAGCCAAGCTCAGGTCAGCCTGGCTCTTTTGCTTGGCAGGTGGCTTCGCACCTGCGGTTCTCTCCCCCAGCTCTGCCCAGTCTTCCAAGCTGCGGTGCGGCCCTGGCAGGATGAGTGGAGGGCCCGGTGGGGAGGCGCCGGCTGCCTTGGCCAGAGCTCCGCCGCCGGGCAGGAGGGCTTGCCTGTCAGCTATGCAAGCTCTTTGTGCTCTGCCTGGCGCCAGACAGGGACAGCGGCTGGGTGCTTCTCCCAGGGTGGGCCGGTCCTGCACTAAGGCCCCGGGAGATTCACCCCCCACATGGGATTGGGCTGCCCTCTTGGGCGGGGTAGGCTTTGTTGTAGTAGGATGTCATTTTTAAAAGAATGGGCTTTGCCTTCGAATGATGCCCAGGAAGGCGGTGACAGGAGTGCTTGAAGCCGACTGTCTCCAGTGGAGCTCCAGTTGCAGGGAGGAGCCATGGCCGGCCCCATGTGGCTGTGCCAAATGCTGCGGCGATGCTCCAAACACCATGGCAGCACGAGCAGAAGGGAAAGCAACAGCAGTGGAAGGTCTCCCGATATGAAGTGCCCCACCAATGCCAAGGCCGACATCCACACCCACGCCACTTGCCTGCAGGCAGCACCATACCCGGGTCTGCAGCAAAAGTACTTGGCGAGAGTAGGAAAGTTGGTGGCGAGGCATGGTGGCTGCCTGCAGGGCGCGCCAAAAGGCAAGCCCCCTGCCCTTCCCCCCCATTTTGCATGTTTTAAAATAGGCCTAAATTTGGGGCGTAGGGCTTAATTTCATTTTATGCCTATAAAACATGCTGGGACTTCCTATTGGGTGGGCGTATTGTTGGAGAAGCACGGTATTGTTTTATCTTTTGAAACTATCTCTTGGTCATATAGTTTTCCGTAGTAATTTTTAATCACAGTTTTTATCATAATTTTTTGTGCTAATTCTTCTTTATCTATTATATTTAACTTATGTTTTATTAATTCCATTTGATTTTTTAGTTCTTTTTTGTGATTCTTTTTGTAATTCTATTTCTAGTCAGTTGTATTCTTCTTCTAATATCTCTTGATTTTGTTTCTTCTTGTTTTTCTTTTCCATATAGGTTATGACTAAACCTCTAATATATGCCTTAGCTGTATCCCATACAGTTTGTAATGAGGTCTCTTGTTTCCTATTCTCTTTAAACAAAAAGTCTAATTCTTTTTCCATAAATTGAATAAATTCCTTGTATTTTAATATTGATTGATTCAACATCCATCAGTTTCCTTTTTTGTCCTTTCCATTTGACTTTTATTGGATAATGGTCTGCCCAGTTACTTGTTTCTATATTCAGTTCTTGTACATTAGATTTCAATTCAGCTGTCATCCATATCATATCTATTCTTGACCAGGACATATGCCTATTTGAGTAGAATGAGTATTTATTTTCCTTAGGGTATAACTCTCGCCATACATCTTGGATGCCTAGTTCTTCCATCATTTTAAAGAAAGCCTTTGAAAACATTCTCCTAGTTTTTTTAATTAACTTTACTGGTTTTACAGTCTAACTCTGCATCTATAATTGCATTGAAATCTCCCACTACACATATATTTTCATACTCCAAATTTATTATTTTCTTATGAAGTTTACTATAAAAATTCTCTTATCTACTATTTGGTGCATAAATTGCTACCAGAAGTACCTGTTTATAATTCATTGTTATGTCCACCATCAAAATCCTTCCTTCTTCCTCCATAAATATTTGCTTAGCATTTATTGTTTCTTTTATGTAAAGAGCTATTCCTCTCTTCTTGTGTTGTGATAGAGATTTGTATAGTTTCCCAATTTTGAGATATTCCCAATAGTTTATTGTGTTGTTTTTTAATATGAACCTTTGTAGGCAAATTATATCCAATTTTAATTTTCCTAGTTTACTAAAGATCCTTTTTCTTTTTATAGCCGAATTCAGACCATTTATATTAATTGACAATAATTTTATTTCTTGGGTATCTCTAAGGCATTTGCCAGCAACTCTGCCATTATCTCTGTCAGGTTTTTTCCCTTTTCTTCTTTAGTATTCTGAAAGCGTAGATAATAATCGGCCTTATCCATCTCAAGTAATATTATTGTTCTCTCCTGATTTTTATCTGCCAATGTTAGTCTGTGTAATCAATCTCTTCCACTCTTTTCCCTGTATGTTCAGCTTTCTCTTCTACTTTCTGAATATGTTCGTTTTTAACCATTATTTGTTGAAAATTTTCTATTTTATCCTTTACTTTTCCTATTCTTTCCTTGATGGCTTGGATCAAAGCTTTTGTCTTTGCCTGCATCATATTCGTTTTTTTCTTGCTGTAACATCACATCCAATGACCTTTGACCTGCCGGGTTAGATACTGCTGATGCTGACGCTGAGATTGACGCAGATGTAGTTTTCTTCATTTTGTAATGCGTTAATTGTAATTATGATTTTAATTGTAATACCAGAGATTGTAATTGTAATCCACAAAGAAAGGAAGTTGAGACTGTTATTTATAACAGACTTACCTCGATCCATTCCAATCGGGTTTCAGGCCTGGACATAGCACTGAGACAGCATTGGTCGCGTTGGTTGATGATCTCTGGAGGGCTCGCGACGGTTGGAGGGGTTGGGGATTGGGGGAACCGTCCTTCGATGGTTCTCCTCCTTCCTCTCCGACCGTTCGCAATTTGTGTTGGCGGGAGGGGAGAGGTCCACCTCTAGGCCCCTGGTTTGTGGGGTGCCTCAGGGGTCAGTCCTCTCCCCTCTCTTGTTCAACATCTATATGAAGCCGCTGGGTGAAATCATCCGTGGTCTTGGGGTGAGGTGTCATCTGTATGCAGATGACACCCAATTGTACATCTCCACCCCGGACCACCCCAACGATGCTGTGGGGGCTATGTCTCGGTGCCTGGAGGCCGTGCGGGATTGGATGGGCGGGAACAGGCTCCGGCTCAACCCATCCAAGACCGAGTGGCTGTGGTTCTCGGCGCCCCGATATAGCCAGCTGACACCCTCGCTGGCTATTGGGGGGGAAATTTTGCCCCCCACAGAGAGGGTTCGCAATCTGGGAGTCCTCCTGGATGTACGGCTGTCACTTGAACATCATATTGCGGCCGTCTCCAGGGGGGCGTTTCATCAGATCCGTCGGATCTACCGGTTGCGGCCCTTTCTGGATCGGGACGCCCTGCGCACGGTCACTCAGGCCCTTGTCACCTCTCGCCTGGACTATTGTAATGCCCTCTACATGGGGCTCTCTGCGGGGAGCACTCGGAGACTCGAACTGGTGCAAAATGCAGCCGCGCGGGTGATCATGGGGGCGTCACGTAGCTCCCATGTGACCCTCTCCTGCGCGAGCTGCATTGGTTGCTGGTGGCTCTCCGGGTTCGCTTTAAGGTTTTAGTTTTGACCTTTGGGGTGATCCATGGCATTGGGCCAGGTTATCCGCAGGACCGCATTCTACCGGTGATCTCCAGCAGGCCGGTGCGTTCGCACAGGGAGGGCCTTCTCCGGGTGCCGTCGGCCGCTATGTGTCGTCTGGCGGCCCCAAGGAGTAGGGCCTTCTCTGTGGGGGCCCCTGCCCTCTGGAACACTCTGCCACCTGAACTTCGTACCAGCACGGACCTGAGGGCCTTCAGGCGCGCGTTGAAGACCTGGCTCTTTGAGCAGGCTGGCCTGGGCTGAGATAGTTTTAATTTGTCTCCGAATTTTGGATTTTAATTGGGGTTTTAAAGTTGGGGGATGGGTTTTTACTAATTGCAATCAGCCAGTATTTAATTCTTTTTTAATTTTTGTATTGTATTTTGGGGTTCGGATTTGGCTGTACACCGCCCTGAGTCCCTAGGGAGAAGGGCGGTATAGAAATTCTATAAAAAAATAAATAAATAAATAAATAAATAAATAATCTAGGAGGGAAGTGAAACTATAAATTGTAATTCAAGAATTGTTAGGCTGTTAGTCCCTTTATTCTTCAAAAAGTGTTCTTTTCTTTGCCTATAAATTTATAATCTACATAGGCCCACCAAGCTCCAGAGTTCAACCACCAACTGTTTTATATCTTCAAAGAGAAAGTTCACAAGAGCAAAAAACAAGAAAAAGGGAAATATTTTGCTATTTATTTCACCTGTTTAGCTTCAGCTTGAGTTCCAAGAGCTGCACTATTTTAAAAAGTCTCAGTGTTTCACTCTCTGTCTCAGCTATCTACCATAAACAGCTTGCTGGTGCAGGTGTTATTCATTTTAGTAACCAGCCCTAATCTTCTTCAGTTTTTCAAGATTATTTTTTCTATTATTTTTTCCTCTTATTTTCTCCCTTGTGCCCCTCAACGTTCACTAGCAGTTGTCACTGTTGCTCTGCTTCTGTCCCTTTTATTTTATATTGTATTATTCAATCCATGTTTTTCAAAACAAAAATTCTTTAAGTCCAAGTTTTGTAATCCCTAAAGTCTTTCAAATTAATCAATGTAATGTTTAAGGTCCCCAGTCCAGCTTCCTAATTTTAAAGTTTTTTCACTCTTTTAAAAAATTCTCTTTTCTTGTTTCCAGTTTAAAAATGGCTCTCTGGCTTGGTCACTACTTTACTTGGGAGGTGGAAAGGAAACAAAACCACCTCCTCTTTTTTGAGTCCCACTCCTCACCTAGGCTAGTTTCCAGGGGGCCCGTTCCTCAATAGAAATTAGAAATCTCTCACATAGTTCGTTCACACTGTTTCTTAATCTTTTCACTTTCTTCTTTGGGCAGCTGTCACAGCTTCGATCAGGAACACAATAGCCGTCTTTTTCTTCCTGTTGGATTGAGAGCCTTCTCCAGGACGTTTGCAGGCTTCCTGAGATTGACACAATGTGTTCCCTTCCTTCATCACCGCTCTGAGGTGAGTTAGGTCCATCAGAACCTCCTTGCAGTTCAAATTTCAGCATGATCCCACGGAGTCCCGTGGGGATCTATCATATCGCCGCAGCATCAGCCCCATCCTCCTAATAGTTGAATATTTATAATGGGCACAGCATCTCACATTGATGATCACCGTTTGTGACCTTCCCAGCTTGCTTCTGACAAGCAAAATCAGTGGGTATACTGGCAAGAAATTGCAAGTCACAGTCTCATGTAATTGCTTTTAACAACCCACAGTAATTTGTTTAACTACAGAGAAACAGATGTTAGTTGGCACTGTCATGTGACATTATGCTTAATGATTGGATTGCTTAGTGTCACAGATATAAGTTCGAATTTGAGTAGACTACTTTAGTGGAGATGTTACCAGAGTACTTGTAGACAGTGTTTTCTGCTCTTATTTGCAGCTGAGGATTTCCATGAACAGAAGTGTTGCTTCAAATCTTGTAGAGGCTTTCGCCATCATTTCATCAGTTAAAGCCCCCTCTAAATTTAGCTCAGAAGTTTTGACTGTAAGCATTCTGGGCTTGAAAGACATAGATTTTCTCCATATATACATGTGTAGGTTGGTGTTTCTGTATTTCTCTCTATTTTATTTATTTGTTTATTTATTTGTCAATTGCTTACAAGATAATAGGTATAAGTAAAACATGGTTATGAATACATGGATACATATAAGAAAAATAAAATATAAAAGAAACAATAGGACAGGGACGGTAGGCACGTTGGTGCGCTTATGTACGCCTCCTACAGACCTCTTAGGAAAGGGGCGAGGTCAATAGTAGACAGTCTAAAGTTAAAGTTTTTGGAGTTTGGGGAAGAAACCACAGAGTCAGGTAGAGTATTCTAGACATTGACCACTCTGTTGTTGAAGTCGTATTTCCTGCAATCAAGTTTGGTGCTGATTAACTTTGAGTTTGTATCTATTGTTTGCTCTTGTGTAGTTATGGTTGAAGCTGAAGTATTCATTGACAGGTAGGACATTGCAATGTATGATTTTATATACTATACTTAGATCGGACCGAAGGCGGCTTAGTTCTAGGTTTTCTAGGTCTAAAATTTCGAGTCTGGTGGCATAAGGTATTCTGCAACGAGTAGAGGAGTGAAGAACTCCTCTTGTAAAATATTTCTGGACTTTCTCAACTGTGTTAATATCAGATACGTAATGTGGGTTCCAGACTGATGAGCTGTATTCGAGTATTGCTCTAGCAAATGTTTTGTATGCTCTAGTTATTAGTGTAATTTTACCAGAGTAAAAGCTACAGTAAGATTAGGCTAACAACTCTTAGTGCCTTTTTGGCTATGTAGGGATATGTCTGCAATTATATAATCTATCCCCAGCACTTCAAGATATAATTGATGATAGTCCTTTGTGTTCCTAAGAATATGTGATTGACCCAACTAAACAACTGAATTTGATTGAATGGATATTTGAACATGGATCTCAGTAGTCTTCCATGTGTCAAATGAATCATAAATAAGGTAAGAGAATATTCTACCGTGTTTCCCTGAAAATAAGACCTGGTCTTATTTTCTTTTGGGCTTGAAAATCAACACTCAGCCTTATTTTTGGGGAGGACTTACTTTTTTTTTAAACCAATACTGTCACCCTCTCCATCTTACTGTTTGCCCTCGACTGCAACGGGTCAAGCTCTCAGCATGCCTTGGCCTTCTTGCACAATTCAAATATCTTGAATTCTGAGCGTAGAGTGAGAGACCAGGGGGGAGATAAGACAGGTGATCTAGACATGCTGCATGGCTGCATGGCTCACAGGGGGCTCACAGTAGGCTTGCGTGGTAGCACTGGCAGCAGGCAGAGGCCTGGGATAGGCAGGCGATGCAGACACCTTGTGCTGGTGCTTGTTCTGCGCAGCCACAGGCAAGCTGAGAGGCAGTGGGACCGAGTGAGCAGCACATTGGGATCGCCTCTGCCTCCCCCATGTTTCTGCCTCCACCTGCTGCTGGTTCCACTGCACAAGCCTCCTGTGAGCTGTCGACTTTGGGAAGCATCTCAAGCAGAAGCGCCACACCCAGAAAGAGAGAAGCGAAAGTCATACTGCCAGTCACGTACAGTTTGCTCCATTGCCCTTCAGCTGTGGAACCCAGTGAGAAAGGTGGAGGGCAGAGCTATTTGCGGCGCCCGAGAAACCTTTCCCACAGGTTAACGGGTAGTTCCACGCCTTCGTTCTCACTCCCCTTTCCTCACAGAGCCCTCGCCGCTCCCCCACCTGACCCTCCACTACACAAACACACACACACACATTTTCACTTAATGAAAAGGGAAAAGACATGCAGATGAATCAGGAGGCTTTCTCTTCTCCCACCACCCCACGCTATGCTGCAACATGATGATTGGAACAGACCTTTTCCCCCCTCCCTTCTATAAAGGAGACACAACCCATGCCTTCATGCTCAGAATTAGTAGTTGTTGCACTGCCCCAAGGGCCGGCAGGCTTTAGCTGCATCCGGACACCTTTGTCCAGCCCCATGTATTTGCCACGCCCATACTCCCAAGCTTATTTTGGGGGTAGGGTTTATATTAGGCCCACTCCCAAAAATCAGGGTTTGGGTCATATTTTCGGGAAAACACTGGTAGCATTGGGGTATGTTTGCTTTTTCACTGTAATATATACTTTTTTTTCTTTTTTCACATCGTCTCTAACCATTTTATAAACAAAGTTACACTTTTCTTTCAATCTTAGAGACAAAGAGGATGGCAATAAGAGCACCTGGGACAACTGTAAATAACAAGCAACATTGAAAAAAGAAGAAAATAGAGCCAAAAATCAAAATATTTTCCATTTCCTTCAGAAATCCACACAATTCTCCTCCTACTCAAACAGCTGTTAGACAAAAGTGAGAAAATCAAGAAAGACTTCAAGTGGGAATAAGCAGATTATGCAGAACTCAAGGATGTATTACGTGAAGTCAAGGGAGATTATTTTTCATTCAGCAAAAAAGGGAAATAGTCAATGGCAAGGAAACTATCAATAGTAAAGCCACATAGAGCAGACAGGAATGCAACCTGTTAGGAAGAAAACAGCTTGAATAAAAGCACCACTAAACAAGGCATTGTCCATATTGTTGACCTCCTCAAGAATATCAGCTGTGGAAAAGTTCCATAGATTTGCCTATTGTAGGAAAATAACAGGTTGCGAATCACAGCTGATTATATACTAGAGGAGGCAGAGAGGAGAAAAGCCATAAAAATTACCTGAATGTGGCAAAAGCTTTGGTCTGAACAGCTCCCTTGTGGTTCATAGAAGCAACCCCACACATGCTTTAGTGAGCATGGCAACATGGTGATACATCAGAAGACTCACAGCAGGGAGAAAATATATCACTTTGCAGATTGTTTGAAAGTTTCATTAGAAATTCCCAGGTCATAAGACACTAGTTGACTCTCACACACGAAAAAAAAAACCATTTAAATATCTTTTCTGTGAGAAAAGTTTCAGTGTGAATTCCATCCTGGTGAAGCACCCAAGGATTCAGACAGGAGTCAAACCCTTTGAATGTCCTGATTGGAAAAAATTTCAATCTCAATTCCAGTCTATGCATCAGTGGATTGACTCCAGGGCGAAACTGTATGAGTGTCTAGATTGTGGGAAAAGCTTCATTAGAAATTTCCATTTCAGACAACAGAGAATTCACACAGGAAAAAAAAACATTCAAATGTCCTTACTATGGGAACAGTTTCAGTCAGAATTCTAGCCTCGTAATACACTAGAGGGCTCACATAGGAGAAAAATTCTTTGAATGTCCTTATTGTAGGAAAATTTTCAGTTGTAACTCCAATTTAGTGATATACCAGACAGTTCACTCCATGGAGAAACCCTATAATTGTCGAGATTGTGGCAAAGATTTTATTACAAATTCTCACTTTACTATACACCAGAGGACTCACAAAGGAGATAAACCCTTTCAATGTCATGATTGTAGGAAATGTTTCATTAGAAATTCCCACCTCATGACTCATCAGAGTACTCACACAGGAGAGAAACTTTTTGAATGTCCAGATTGTGGAAAACGTTTTAGTCAGAATTCAAACCTCATGAGACACCAGAGGACTCACACAGGAGAGAAACCCTTTGAATGTCCTATATGTGGGAAAAGTTTCAGTGAGAATTCCAACCTCATGAGACACCAGAGGATTCACACAGGAGAGAAACCCTTCGAATGTTCTATCTGTGGGAAAGGTTTCAGTGAGAATTCCTACCTGGTAATACACCAGAGGACTCATACAGGAGAGAAACCCTTCGAATGTCCAGATTGTGGGAAAAGTTTCAGTCGCAATTTCCATCTTGTGAATCACCAGAGTAGTCACACAGGAGAGAAATGTTTTGAATGTCCTGTCTGTGGAAAATGTTTTAGTCAGAATTCCTACCTCATTAGACACCAGAGGAGTCACACAGGAGAAAAACCCTTTGAATGTCCTGAGTGTGGTAAAAGTTTTAGTGAGAGTTCCTACCTAGTGGGACACCAGAGGACTCATACAGGAGAGAAACCATTTGAATGTCCTGAATGTAGGAAATGTTTCATTAGAAATTCCGACCTCATGAGACACCAGAGGACTCACACAGGAGAGAAACCCTTTGAATGTCCTATCTGTGGTAAAAGTTTCAGTGAGAATTCCAACCTGGTAATACACCAGAAGATTCACACAGGAGAGAAACCATTTGAATGTCCTGATTGTGGGAAATGTTTCATTAGAAATTCTGACCTCATGAGACACCAGAGGACTCACACAGGGGAGAAACCCTTTGAATGTCCTATGTCTGAGAAAAGTTTTAGTGATAATTCCACGCTGGTGAGACACCAGAAGACTCACACAGGCAAGAAACCCTTTGAATGTCATCAATGTGGGAAACGTTTCAGTCAGAGTTCCCACCTGGTAATACACGTGAGGATTCACACAGGAGAGAAACCCTTTGAATGTTCTATCTGTGGGAAAAGTTTTAGTGATAATTCCACGCTGGTGAGGCACCAGAGGACTCACACAGGAGAGAAATCCTTTGAATGTCCAGACTGTGGAAAACGTTTTAGTCAGAATTCCCACCTCATAAGACACCAGAGGTCACACACTGGAGAGAAACGTTTTGAATGTCCTATCTGCGGGAAAAGTTTTCGTGATAATTCCAGCCTGGTGAAACACCAGACAACTCACACAGGAGAGAAACACTTCAAATGCCCTGACTGTGAGAAAAGTTTTAGTCAGAATTCTTGCCTGATAATACACCAGAGGACTCACACAGGAGAAAAACCCTTTGAATGTCCTATTTGTGGGAAAAGTTTCAGTCAAAATTCCCATCTCATGACTCACCAGAGGACTCACACAGGAGAAAAACTGTTTGAATGTCCTGACTGTGGAAAAGGTTTTAGTCAGAATTCCCATCTCATGACTCACCAGAGGACTCACACAGGAGAGAAACGTTTTGAATGTCCTGACTGTGGAAAACGTTTTAGTCAGAACTCCCACCTCATGAGACACCTGAGGACACACACAGGAGAGAAACCCTATGAATGTCCTGATTGTCGGAAAAGTTTCAGTCAGAATTCCTACCTGGTAATACACCAGAGGACTCATACAGGAGAAAAACCCTTTGAATGTCCTGATTGTGGGAAAAGTTTCAGTCGGAATTCCTACATGTTAATACACCAGAGTACTCACACCGTGGGGAAACCTTCAAATGTCCAGTCTGTGATCTTTACTTCAAGCATAAATCATCCCTTAGTGCACACAAGGAAATCCACATGAGGCAAAAGTTGATGAGTTTATAGAGAAGGATTGAATTTCATTTGTGATCTCCCATTCACAAAGTGTAGATGAGAAATTGACTGAATTCTGGGCTGATGGTTTATTTTCAAAGTTTTCTCAGGGTTAAACCTATAGGTGGAGAGAAAAGGAAAGTGAAAAATGGCTAACTGCCATTTTCTGGTTATCAGCAGAATCTTCTACATATTTCCTTTTGCAGAAAAAGTGGAATTCCTCAAAAAGGAATTTTGGATGGTGCTTTTGTATGTTGATTATGGACCCACACGTGGAGTTTCAATCTTCTACTTTGGTTTCACCGAGATTATAAACCCCAGAATTCCCCAGCCAGCATAAAAGTAGTCCTCAAGATACATCTATTATGGGCCTTGCAATTATGTTTGCATGTTGCAATGACTGTTAAGTGCGACTGCTTTCCTTAATTACCTGAATCCCCTTGCTCTCCCTGAGGCAACCATTATTCAAATGTGCGAGTCGCTAAGCAGAACTGGCTAACTCGGCGCTGGGGAAAATAATACAGATAGGGAATTAATGTTGCATGTTCCATTATTAATGGTATCAAGCTAGCAAGGTGGCAATAGTCCCCCCCTTTTTTTTCTTCTTCTTCTTCTCTTGGCGTAGTTGTTGCTTTTTGCTCTTTTTCTGTGGTGATGAATGAATCCTTTGGAGGCCTGAATCAAAAGTGGTATTCATCAGGTTCCGAACAGTTCTGGAGAACCGGTAGCAGAAATCTTGAGTATAGTTCAGAGAACCGGCAAATACCACCTCTGACTGGAGGTTTTACAATATCCTTCTCCTGCCACACTCATCAAGCCAAGCCCACAGAACCGGAAGTAAAAAAAATTGTATCCCACCAGTGGCCTGAATGAGCAAGTTAAGAACAATCAACATGGAGAAAGTCTATTGATGTGATTAATGGATGAAAATGACTTGATGGTGCATAATCAATGAAAAAAATACTGTAACTGTCTTAGGTAGAGATGGAACAACATGGTTTTCAGCTCTATGTCATTAAATGGCGCACTATAGATAAGCAACAAGCCACAATAGACAACTAGAGAATAGAGTACAGCAAAATGTTGGTAATTGAGGCCAAAAGAGTAATTTGAGCAATAGATTTCTAGAGAGGATTTGGAGGAGAACAGCAGGAGAAATGCAGGCACTACACAGGGCAAAAAGACAGAAAAGAAGGAAACTTCCCCTTTTCACTCAAGGCAACCAATCACAGCTTAGATTGCCTCATGCAGTAGCCAGCTCTCTTTAATCAATCAGCTGTAACGGTGTGTGCTGACTTTTTACACAATCCCCACTGTTCCAGTTATAAATTTAAACTTCTTGATGCCCCACCAATTTATAGTTGGATAGCATTTTAATGAAGTTGTTTCATAAGGTCCTTTAAGAACTACCAAAAGACAAAAAAAGAACCCCTTAGAAATAATTGGGGTTTTTAAACACAGACCATTTCGCTAGTTAATCATATTTTATGCATTTTAATAAATAACAACATGAAGCTCCTAATAAATAACCGGATTTCTTTTGCAGCTTGGCTTGAGACTCCTGATTTAATTAGGGCATCTGTCGGAATCCTGACACTAAACTTTTGCCAGCTCAAAGATGAATTATGTGGTGTGTGACTGCTATGTTCTAGAGAAGGGGAATGATTGGAATTGTGCTGGCCACAAACTGAAGTGGGAATTATAATAAGCTGGCAGGTGATCGGCGTGCTTCTACCCTTGCTTATCTTTTCTGTTTATTTCCCTCACAAAGCATCCCTTTTCTTGTTTGCCCTACTAATTTTCTGGTTAGCTTTCCTTTGATGCGGGAATCCCGATCTCACAGCCAGCAACATCCCTGCCCAACCTGGCTCCTTTTGCCTGGAGCCCAGTGCAGTGGTGGCAGTAGGGCAGTGTGGGATTCAAACTTTTTTACTACCGGTTCTGTGGGCATGGCAGGGGAAGGATACTGTAAAATTTCCAGTCAGAGGTGGTATTTACCAGTTCTCTGAATTATTTAAAGTTTCCACTATCGGTTCTCCAGAACTGGTCAGAACCTGTTGAATACCACCTCTGCAATAGGGGGGTGGCACTTGCTCACCAGCCCACATATCCCACATTACCAGCCTGTGAAGCCTACACAATCTGCCCACACACTCACTCCCACAACAAGTTGTCCCAGCAGCAAGTTAATCATGTCAAGTTGTCCTGTAAGGAGTTGGAAGAGGCAAGTTGCCCCATTTTGCCAGATAGTTTCAAATTTAAACATGTTGAAAGTTTTTAAATTGTCTAAATTTTAAAATATTAAAATATTTAGTTTTCCCTTCTTCTCATTCATTTTGGCACCGTTTCTTTTTTGCACAACTGTCATTATGGCTAGGAGCTGAAAAGCTTGAAATGGGCCAAAGGTTTCTGAATCTTTGACAGGTTCTTGCTTTCAAAAGCAATGTTCATTATTCAACTCAGCGAAGACAAATTATATTTAATGGACCCAGATTTCTGAATAAAATAGGACAAGGAACAGAACAGAACAAATTGAAAGACTTTGTGGTTGGCTGGCTACTGCAAGAGTTCATTGCCAAGAGTGGTTTTTCTTTCCAATTTTGCAATTTTTCCTTTTTTTGGGTGGGAGAGGATAAAAATTATAACATATGTCATGATGAAGTGCAGAGGAGAAATAAAGAAATATTAATTGAATTTCAATGTACAAAGGAAAACATTAAAACTAACATAAAGGAAATAGCAGAATGCCGAACAAAACGTCTCCTTAGAATAACAAGGAGATAAATTAGACCCCCCCACAAACTTACTAACTATCTATCTAACAAAATTGAGCAAACTAAAAGACATCCAAATGCCAGAGGAGATGGTCAATGGGGCCAGGCCAGAAGCCACCAGTCCCCAATCAGAGAAACACTCCATTTCCTCAGAAGAAAAAAAAGGACATTTATCCAATAAATTACAGCATGCTATCCAGGAAGTACTTTGTATGCCATCTTGGATTCTGAATGAAAAGAGAATCAATTAAATACTGATAGTCCTCAACTCAGAACAGTTCATTTAATGACCATTCAAAGTGATAATGGCACTGAAAAAAGTGACTTATGACCATTTTCACACTTATGACTATTGTAGCATCCCCATGGTCATATGATTTACATTCAGATGCTTGACAGCTGACTCATATTTATGACAGTTGCAGTGTCCTGGAGTCACATGATCCCCTTTTCTGACCTGACAGGCAAAGTCAATGGGGAATCAGGATTCACTTAACAACCGTGTTACTAATTTAACAACCGCAGTGATTCTCTTAACAAATGTGGCAAGGAAGGTCGTAAAATGGGGCAAAAATTATTCAATTTCTCACTGAGTAATATAAATTTTGGGCTCAATTGTGGTCATACGTTGAGGACTACCTATATATGTTGATGTTATATTTCAGCTTCCTCCATACAACAAAGCTTAGATCTAATAGCTAAAGACCACTATCACCATCCAAAACTTACTCAATCAGCATTAAAAATGGCAGTGTAAGGTATCCCTGTAAAAAAGTTAACCTGGTGATCAGTCAGCCATGTACTTTGGTGGGATATTATATTCTTCCCTTTTGTTTTTTTTAAATATATTGTCTCCTCTTTCTTAGCCCTCATTTTCTAGGCTCTGATGCATATTTTCCTTTATTTGTGACCTAATGGAGACTTTCCTGCAAATAAATTTACAGAATTTACATATGGCATTTAACATTTAGCAGTTGTTATACAATTTCCTCCTTCAGGAATCAAAGTTCATGCTGGGTGCTCTTGGAGGCAGCCCTGACCAGCAGGAGTGAAGCTGGCTCCCCTGGAGCTTCTCTCCTGATGCTGTTGCCATGTCCTAAATCCTTGGGAGCCATATTAAATAAGTCATAAAGATTTGGGGTGTAGAGAGGCTTTGATCTCCAATGAGAGACACCCCCAAGAAAGTTTATTTTGTAATTCTATTAAAAAAACATTAACTTTTAGGGCTGAGCACATAGCTAATCTTCGTAAGCTAAGTAGCATCCCATTTCACTATTTCACTTGGCTCAGTTGCAAAGGTTGCTTGCTAGAAGTCAAAACATCTTGATAGCATTTAATCAGTGAAAACAGCTTGCAGACGCCTTAGGTAGAGACGGGACAAGCGTTTCCTATCCGGAGATGGAGGTCAAGAGGATATCTGTGCCTAAAAAACTGACAATACAGTAGGCGGGCGCTGAGTTTAAGGAGTTAAAACCATCAAGTTCTGCATTGCTAGAAAAGATGGGAAACGAGAAGAAGCACAGAAGATCTGACCCTTCTGGATTACTCATGGGAGGAAAGAGGAGTGCAGAGTGGCTTTTGTGCTCTTCCACGGATCGAAGCAGCAGCGGGCAGGTGAGTTGGGGGCAGCAGGTGGGAGGAGAGTCTGGGAGCAAGTAAGGCTGTTTGATTCCCTCCACGGCGTGGAAGCAGAGAAGCAACTGGGCTGAAGCGTGTCAGTTGCAGGTTCCTTCTCTCCCCAGATCTGAGCCCGCTGGGGCTGCACGCTGTGAAACTGGTGGCTGCAATTTTCTGCTGGTGGGAAGATTTAAAAAGCCTCTTTCAAGTTAAGTTTGATTCTTTGGGAATGGCTATTGAGATTCTTCTTTATCTTGACCCTATCTTCTGGAGTGTTGGATATTCCTGCCAGCTTGGTGTCATCTCACATTTGATGTGTTTGGTGAATATAAATCACCAGGACCTGATTCTCGGGTTCTGAGGGAGCTGGAAGATGTTATCTCAGAACCATTGTACCATATCTTTCAAATATCCTGGGAAACACTGTGGTATTACCTGTGGATTGGAAAAGAGCTGATGTAGTTCCCATCTTCAAAAAAACGTGGAGGGGAAGCAGACCCAGGAATCTACAGACTAATCAGCCTAATATTGATACCTGGGAAGATAATTGCGGGGAACAGATCTCAGAACATCTAGAAACAAAGTTTTAATTAAAAGACAGCGTGGATTTGTTAAAAACAGATTATGCCAATCTTACTTCATTATTTGACAAGGTGATTAAATTAGTAGACCAGAGAAATGCTGTGGACATAGTATACTTCAGCAAAGTATACACAGCATAGTATACTGTGGACATAGTAGACTTCAGCAAAGCATATGATAAAGTAGACAACAACCTATCTTTGATAAGCTAGAAAAATGTGGGAAATTGAGGCAATTAAATGGTTAACCCGGCAAATCATGAGACATGGAAACAGGGTTTTCCTCGAAATGAAATGCCCCGAACCGAAGTCCAAAGCACTCTTTTATTTAGAAAAAGCAAGGTTACAGAATTCTCAGCCAAGCAATAATAACACAAAGTCAGTTCATTAAAATCAGTTCATTCCGTTACTTCTTTGTTACAGATAAGACCACATTCCTGGCTCTACATGAAGCAAACTCCCTGTTCCATCAGCCAAGGTCAGGTTGCGCGTACATTGAGCATCATTAATTAGAACAATTGAACAATTAATCCCACATCTCCCCCTTTTCTATTTCATAACCATCACGAGCATAATAAGTAGTAACATGTATTTCTTGCGTTTGTTGAAATAAACCTCTTACCATGACTATCAAAGAAGGCAAGCACTGAATACAGCAACAGACACTTACCAAAGCAACCAGTATCAAGATGATCGATATAGCCATCCTTCGGATCCAAGACCCATCCGGCAGCCAGGACCACATGGCTCCCCATATGTCTACGGTACCAGAACCAGTCCCTACCAAAGGATTCTGAGCAATCAAATTTTCCATGGCGTCAATAGTAAGGGTTAGATTAGGGCCGTGATCAGTCACATAAGTACAACAAACAGCACCTACCAAAGCACAGACTCCTCCTTTAGATGCTAAAAGGTAATCCAAAGCATAACGGTTCTGTAGAGAGACCAATCTGATCTGTTGAAGCTCTTCATTGATATCTTTTAAAGCTTTGATAGTCAGATTAAACATTTGTGTAGTCCAATTATTTAACAGGTGTAAATCTCGATAATTCATAGCCACCCCCAAACTAGGAAACAAACTTCTGGCTAGTTGAGTTGACCAGCTACCCCCCATTGTTAAACCGGAATCTAGGTCGTCGGTTCCTCGTTTATTGCGGACACGTAACTCTGTCGGGAGTGTGTCCCGAACCCAAACAGCAGATGCAAGCCAACCAAGCGTACAAGTGCCATACCAACCACTCGGAATGACAGCATATGCATTGTACCCACATAACCACCAAACTTCTCCCACAAATAAGGGGAGACTACGGTTCTCTACAGCAGAAGCATTTGCTTGCTCAATAATCATACCAATTATCTGACACATAGAAGAAGGCATAAATTTGCTAGTAAAACAATGAGTAGCCTTAGCATTTGCCGGGTGTTCGTTGGTTGGGTCAATAAGGTCTCCTTTAGCACAAGTTAAATTGTGTTGAACACAATTTCTGTCCGGGGTGCAATTAAATACCGTCCGTCGGCATTGAAAGTCTGAATCCATTTCAGTCCATCCAGACGTGTAAAGATTCTTTGCATTAATGATTATTGTCCGTCTACATCGAGGATAGTCCCCCAGAAAGATCCCACCTGTCTGGTTCACTATTTTAAAACAAACATCCGCTTCTTCCTGGAGACGGGGACTAAGAGCAGTCACCGACTTGTGGAAAGGGTCGTCTGACAGTAAATCTGCAAAAGTTCCTTTAAAGGTTGCATGGGAGGCTATTGAAGTCAGATTCAAAGGGACACCTTCCAAGACTAATCCGCCATGACCTCCTGTTGGTAAATGCAAACAAATCCAGCAGTTCGTTCTGTTAAGCATAGAAGCCATCTGAGCTGCATCATTTACCAAGGTGTTCTGCTCCCAAACTCCCAGGTCCGCTCTCTTGTTCAGACCTCCGAGGTTGCTGGCCACACATATATGGACGAATGCAGCGACCAGGCACCCAACGAACACCATTTTCATTTTCCACTGCAGCATATCCGCGGCCCCACGTAATAAGTTTAAATGGGCCGCACCACGTAGGGTCTGGGAGAAACCGAGCCCAGACCAGAGGGCGATTTTCTGTAGAAGAAACAGAAGAAGGGAAAAACCGGTCTGCCGCTGTAGCTGGAGGCGAGCCGGTGGGAGTTAGAAAATTTAAAGAATATAAAGCAATATTGAGAGTGTCTTGTGTACCCGGAAGTCCCGGGGAATTCCCCCTTTGCTGTTGTTTAAATTTTTCGAGCATGCGTTTTACAGTGCCATTTGCTCGCTCGCAAATAGCCTGTCCTTGCGAGTTATAGGGGATTCCGAATTTATGACAAATTGACCAACGATCACAAAATTGAGCAAAGTTTGAACTAGTATAGGCAGGACCATTATCTGTTTTTAGCTCCTTAGGTGGCCCTGAGGAGGCAAAAGTGCGGAGACAATGATTAATGACATGCTTAACAGTCTCCCCCCTTTGTGGGGTAGCCATAATAAACCCAGAAAATGTGTCAATACTAACATGTAGATATTTCCATGGGGCAAAGGAGGGATACTGCGTGACATCCATTTGCCAAAGGGCATTACGGTGCAAACCCCTAGGGTTTACTCCCATGGGTATAGCTGTAGCAATTTTACTGCAGGTAGGACATTGCTGGACAATTGCAGCAGCTTCTGTAGCTGAGAGGCCAAATTGTTTGATAAGGGCTTTTGCCCCTTGATGGAAGTAAGAATGGCTGTCCCACGGAGTTGTTTTAGATAAATGTAAGTGCTCCACGCGTGTGGAGGCATCAGCTCGCTGGTTTCCTTCAGCAAGGATTCCGGGAAGATGGGAATGACTACGCATATGCCCAACAAAATAAGGACATTTACGCTGTTCTAAGATTTGCTGATATGATAAGAAAAGAGCAAGTAGCCCTTCCTCCGTTCCTGGGGATACATATGCCCCTGTGAGGCATATAGTTAAGTTGTAAACATATTGACTATCCACAATTAGATTAAATGGCGTGTCAGGAAAAGTTTGAAAAGCCAACATAGCAGCAGCCAATTCTGCTCGTTGAGCTGATTTTTGAGGGGGGGTAATTTTCGTATGCCACTTCTCGTTTAGTTTCCATACGCACGCACCATAAGTTTTTCCTCCATCCACAAATAAGGTCAAAGCATCTGGGAGAGGAAAAGAGCAGCGAACTTCTGCCAAAATTATATGTGTATTGGTGACAATGGACAATCTATGATCTGATGGTAAATGATAAGCAAAAGTGCCTTGCCAATTTGCTAAAGACAATTGAAGTAGCTCAGAGGTAGCCAAGAGTTGTTCCCATAAGTGAAGCCGAAAAGGAACATAAATAATAATAGGTTCAATGCCCATTAATTTAAGGCATCGGAATCGACCCCTTAAAATCAAAGTGGATAAGGTATCTTCTCCTGTGGAGACAGATTTTTTCCCAACATGGCCTAAGTGAAGCCATTCAAGAAGCAAGGTTTTTTCTGACGTTATCTGCAAAATCACACCAGTAGGCAATCGACCAGGCAATAACGCTAAATGAGGAGGGGCATTTTCCTGACATCTATCTGTCCATTGCTCAGTCAGCCGACGTTCAACCAACCGAACAACTTCTAACTGTTTCTGACTAAGGGATATTGGATCAGCAGGATTTTTTCCTTGACGCAGGGCATCAAACAAAGGGCTTAATTCCTGGGTAGAAAGATTGCAATAAGGTCTTACCCAATTTATATTTCCTAACCACTTTTGTAGTTCTACTAACGTAAACACTGGTGGTAAATCGAATTTTACCATCATAGGCGTGGAGTGAGCTGCTGTCAACTTGTGGCCTAAATATTTAAAAGGACTATGAGTTTGAATTTTTTCTGAGCTTACACAAAGTCCATACCTAGATAAGTGTTCTATTAAAAGAGCCATTGACTGTGCTACGGTCCCTTCCGGGCCAGGAGCGGCCACCAAAATATCATCCATGTAATGAATAACTTTCCACCCTGGTCGTGCCTTACGGAAGGGTGACAGCGCCAGAGACACATACATTTGACACATAGTAGGACTATTTAGCATTCCCTGAGAAAGGACCTTCCATTGATATCGCTTAGTTGGTTCTTCATTATTTAAAGCGGGGACAGTAAATGCAAAGAGCTTCCGATCATCATAATGTAAAGGAATTGTGAAAAAAGCATCTTTTAAATCTATAACAACTAAATCCCAGTCCTTAGGGATCAGATTGGGATTGGGCAGACCACATTGAAGAGGGCCCATTGGCAATATTATCTGATTAATTTTTCGCAAATCATGTAAGAATCTCCATTTACCACTTTTCTTTTTGATAACAAACACAGGGCTATTATACGGACTAGTGGAGGGTTCAATATGGCCAACTTCTAACTGTTCCTGTACTAATTGATGAAGATTATATAATTTTTCACTGGATAAAGGCCACTGCTCTGTCCACACCGGGACAGAGGATAACAAGCGTAATTTCAAAAGAGTCTCCATAATTCCACCACTATCAATCCTCTACTGTAATGACAGCTTTCAGCTGACTCATCAAATCTCTCCCCCACAAGTTGACATGTAATTGCATGACAATAGGTTTAATTTTCGCTGTTGCACCCCCCTGCTTCAGCGTAGCCGTGAGCCATTTCTCACTAACCTGAGCCTCTTGGAGACCACCAACACCTCGTACAGCAGAAGTAGCCACTAACGGCCAAAACTTTGGCCACTCAGCCGACCGAACGACTGAGACATCAGCTCCTGTGTCCAACAAACCAGAAAAAGGTTTGCCATTGAGTAAAATTGTCATGATTGGTTTATAGGCTGCTATCTGTTTAGTTACTGTAAAAACAGAGCTCTCAAAACTGTTCTCATCAGTGGATCCAAAACCTCCTTCCCCCCTTATTCTAGCCGAATCTCCAGGGGGGGTTACACAGGGCAGCAATATTAACTGAGCCACTGCCATCCCTTTAGGTAGAGAAACAGGAGTATTTGCATGAAGCTGTACCTTGATAATTCCTTCATAATCAGCATCTATCACTCCTGGGACTACAAAAACTCCTTTCTTCCCTGCCGATGATCGTGGTAAAACCAAACCAACCGTACCCTCTGGCAAAGGCCCTTTCATTTCTGTGCTAACTACTTCAATTAAACCTGGAAAAGTCAATGAACATGGGGTGGCAAGCGGCAAATCTATGCCCGCAGAATGAGCAGTTGCAGGTCTATGGCTTAAGCAACCAATATTAGACTTATCTTGGCAGAGTTCCTTATTTACTCCTGGATTTGTTGCCGGGGGCTCTGCCACCTCCCCCTGAGTTAGTTTTTTTGTTGTGACATTGAACGACACTGATTCGCCCAATGATATCCCTTCTTGCATTTGGGACAGACTGTTTTTGGCTTACTTAATTGTCCCTTACGACCTTGATGTTGGCCACCACCAGGGGCCCGGCACTGAGCTTTGAAGTGACCGGGCTTCCCACAATTAAAACAATTTCCCTTCCCTTGCAAGGTTCCTCGAGTCATTGCTGCAGCCAGGGCATCCATTTGATGGAGCTGGCTTCCTACAGCAGCACAAGCTTCAATCATTTGTGCAATTTCCTTCGGTCCTGTAGCTATCAAGGGCTTCAGAATAGCCTTACAGTCTGCATTAGCATTTTCTACGGCTAATTTTTGGAGTAATTCTGCAGCCGCCATATCATTATCTACCGATCTTTCAATTGCAGTTTTCAATTTAGTAATAAAATCCTGATATGGCTCAGCATTTCCCTGCTTAATGGTAACAAAACTGCGAATGGAACTACCTCCAGCCTCATCTACTTTAGTAAACGCAGCCAACACACAAAGGTTAATCATAGGGAAAACATTATCTGCCAGATCATCTCGTTGTGACTCAACTGTATTGAATTGACCTGCACCATATAACTGATCGGGTGTAACTTGTCCTGTCCCTCTGGCTAATGCCTGCTGCCTATATTGAAAATCCCAAACAATATACTGACCAGAGGACAAAATCATTCTGGCTAAAGCTTTCCAATCCTCTGGTATCATCATTCGACCAAATGCCAAAGCTTCCAGCAAAGCAGTTGTATATTTACTTTTTAACCCATAATCTTTTACTGCTGTGGTAATTTCCCTGAGAGTTCTTAATTCTAAAGGACGCCAAACACGTTCCTGATTCCCTACTCCATCCATTTCTACAACAACAGGAAAAGCTGAGACCGGAAGGTTGATCAATTCCTCCGGAGACAGCTCCCCATTCTCCATTGCCTTTTCAAATCCAGCATCCACCGCATTTTTCACTCCACGAGGGGCTAGCGAAAGCTCGCTAAGAGCAGGGGCAGAAGGAGGGAGCAGCAGCCCAGGATTACGAACTGCTGTGGTATCAGCTGGCTGAACAAGAACTGGCTGATAAGGAGGTGGGTGAATGACAGGATCAGGAGGGGGTTGTAACAAAGGATTATTTTGAATTTGCAGTGCCTCAATCAAAGAACGCCATGTACAGAGTATGGGTGCAGGGGCGCGAGGCGCATTATGCAAATCCTCACCTATCTTCCTCCATGTAGACACTTTTGTGCTGCCTGACAAAGGGTAATTTGACATATGTTCCCATACATATTTCAAAAGTTCTTTGATCTCTTTTCCCTTAACTTGCCGAGCTTTCCCAGCTGAGTTAAACTGAAAGTAATTTCGCTTAATTATCTCTTTTAATTCCCTGACGTGCTCTTCTTGAGCCTGAGATAGATCATTCCCCATACTTACGATGAATCAGACGCGGTCCAGCCGTGTACCTGATGAAAGCGCTTAAGCCAATGCCTGGCGAAGGATGGGGACAAAGCGGACGTATCCCTTAAGAATCACGTCGGAGGTCACCACTTGATGCAATTAAATGGTTAACCCGGCAAATCATGAGACATGGAAACAGGGTTTTCCTCGAAATGAAATGCCCCGAACCGAAGTCCAAAGCACTCTTTTATTTAGAAAAAGCAAGGTTACAGAATTCTCAGCCAAGCAATAATAACACAAAGTCAGTTCATTAAAATCAGTTCATTCCGTTACTTCTTTGTTACAGATAAGACCACATTCCTGGCTCTACATGAAGCAAACTCCCTGTTCCATCAGCCAAGGTCAGGTTGCGCGTACATTGAGCATCATTAATTAGAACAATTGAACAATTAATCCCACAGGAAATGCAGTATCACCAACGGATGGATTTCTAACTGTCTGACAAACCATACTCAACAAGTAGTCCTTAATGGTAATACATCTGCATGAAGGGAGGTAAGCAGTCATATGCCATAGGGTTCTGTCTTAGGTCCAGTACTCTTCAGTATCTTCATACATGACTTAGATGAGGGAATAGAAGGGGAACTCATCAGATTTGCAGATGACACTAAGCTGGCAGGAATAACCAACACCCCAGAAGACAAGCATAGGATCCAAAAAGATCTTGAGAGACTTGAACTATGAGCCCTATCCAACAAGATGAAATTTAATGTGGAGGTTTCTTCTTGGATTTCTTGTTTTTCCTTTTTAGCGATATTGTGTTGGATTGAGCTTATATGATCATATTTTTTCAGTGTTTCCCACACTTCTTGAGTTGTTTTCTCCTTTAGGATTTTTATCCATGAAACTTTGCTTAAGCTCTGAGTTTGTTAAAATCAGCTCTTCTAAAGTTTAAGACACTGATGTGTTTGCATTATATAGTGTTGGAAGTTAAAACCCACTCCTCTCCTAGAAAAATGAAATATTTTAGGATATATTAAAAAGGCAGAATATTTCCTTTGAAAGAGAAGTAGAAACTCAAAAGATGCAAAAACTCAGCCCCCACACCTTTGTTAATGGGCCATTAAGGCCTGGGCCAGTTTATTTTACATAATAAAGATCTACCTCCTTCAGGTAGAACCATAAGACTTACCCAAAGCCCTTTCATTACATCACCACCCAGCAAGGCTCAACCAAGCCTGAGACTCAAAAGACAACCTTCCAAGTTACCCCTGCATGGCCCCATGGGAGTCTGACAACCAATCAGAACACAAGTTCAAATTCAAAGCCCAGAGAAGGCATAAAACCCAGGGACTCTCAGCATCTGTCCCCTTTTCACCCAGGAAAGGTATGTGATCCTGTCCACCATTAAACTATCTTTCCAAACAGCACCCATATTTCCAGTGTCTTTTTCCCCATTTACAACTGAACCAAGAAGGATATTTTTTCACCAATTGAATTCCCTTAAGACATCACCACTCTCGCCCAAGGTTCCAACAACTTCAATTCCTCCTATCACTTCTTCTCTATTAGTAAGAATTAGATCGAGTATAGTTTTTCTTTTAATTCCCTCCTCTACCTTTTGGATGATAAAGTTGTCAGCTAAATTGGTTAGGAATCTGTTTGATCTTCCACCTACTGCAGTTTGTTACCCAGTTGATATCAGAGTAATTAAAATCTCCCATTACTACTGTGGTATGTTTCCTACATACATTTGTTAATAGATTAGCAAAGAGTACATCTATTTCTTTTGCTTGATTGGGTGATCTGTAGTATACACCTATAGCAATGTCATTTTTTCCTCTTTTATATTGACTCATATAGATTCTAGGAGGTTTTTTTCCTTGGTTTTGTTTATTTCTCTAGAAATATAGTGATCTTTTATACGTATGTAATGTAACGCCACCTCCTCTTTGTTAGGTCTGCTTCTTTTAAATAGTTTGCATCCTTCTATTAGTACATTCTAATCATGAGTTTCATCCTACCAAGATTCAGTAATGGCAACTATATCGTATTTGCCTTCATGTACTTCAAATTCACCCTATTTGTTTCCTAAACTTTGAGTGTTAGTGTATAGGCATTTGAGTCCTTTATTGGTCTTGGATATTTTTCTTATATCTCCTACTTTGGCTATTCCTGAAGTATCATTAAATCCAGTTACTACAAACCTAAGGTTAATAGAAAAAGAAATACAAAGGCTAATATAAAATATGGCTATACATATGTCATTTTCAGGGTTGACAGGCTGCCCCCCCTCAAGTGAAAAGACACAAGTATAAGATTAATTAAACTTTAACATCCCCTGCCACCTCTAGGAACCCCCTTTGGCTTATGAGGCCAGCAGCTAAGGAGATGCTCCGGAGATCTGGGCTGAGCTGCCTGACCCTCACTGGCTCAGATGATTCACGGGCTGCAACTAAGGGGCTGACCTTCCATGAGGTAACCAGGGAAGGTAAGGGCTACGTCCTATATTGGCCATGCCACCCCCTTCATTGGGGCTTATTTTGGGGATAAGCATTATATTAGGCCCACTCCTAAAAAATTAGTCTAGACCTTACTTTCGGGGTAGATCATATTTTTGGGGCAACACGATATTTCCTGTCCCATCCATGTATTAACTAGGTTCAATTAATCCAGCACTTTCTAAAAAAAATAGCTATTGAAGACCTTTCGGCATCTTTGGTTGCACAGGTAGTCCTCTATTACCACTTCTTCCCTGAGCCTTCAAAATTACTATAGCACAGTAGAAGCAGACGTGCACCTGGTTCACAAAAGTTGTGGTAATCCTAGCACTTTTTCAATGACTGTATGCCAGCAATGACTGGTTTTGAAGGTGCAGGAAAAGGAGTTGCACCAATTTGGATTCTGCCCATAGTTGCACATTTTGATGGCCGCAGCATGCCACACTGATGATCCCCATTTGTGACCTTCCCAGCTAGCTTCTCACAAGCAAAATCAGTGGGTATACTAGCAGGAAATTGCGAGTCACAGTCAAATAAAATTGCCTTTAATAACACACAGTAATTTGTGATAGGTTAACTGAGCACTACTTGAGTGGGGAGGTCACCAGAGTACTTGTGGACACTGTTTTCTGCTCTTATTTGCAGCTGAGGACTTACATGAGCAAAAGTGGTGCTTCAAATCTTGCAGAGGCTTTCAGCATCATTTCATCAGTTAAAGCCCCCACAACTCTTAAGTTTAACTCAGAAGGTTTGAATGTAAACATTCTGGGACATTTTATCAGACTTGAAAGACATAGGTTTTCACATGAATACATGTGTAGGTGGGTGTATCTGTATTTCTCTCTGTTGGGATATGCCTGCAATTATATAATCTATCCCCAGCACTTCAATATTTAATTGATGATAGTTCTTTGCATTGCTAAGAATTTGTGATTGACCCAACTAAACAGTTGAGTTTGATTTGATGGATATTTGAACATGGATCTCAATAGTCTTCCATGTGTTGAATGAATCATAAATGATTATTCCAGCATTGGGGCGTGCTTGCTTTTTCATTGTAATATTTACTTGTTTCACATCATCTCTAATCATTTTATAAACAATTAAAGTTCCACTTTTCTTTGAATCTTACAGACAAAGAGGATGACAATAAGAGCACTCAGGACACCTGTAAATAACAAGCAATCTTGCAAAGGGAAGAAAATCAAGCCAGAAATCTAAATATTTTCCATTTCCTTCAAAAAACCACACACAATAATCCTCCTCTTCCAGCAGCTGTTAGACAAAAGAGAGAAAATCAAGAACGATTCCAAGCTGGAATAAGCATATTATGCAGAACTCAAGGATAAATTACATGAAAAGTCAAGGGAGATTATTTTTCAATCAGCAAAAGAGAGAAATCAGTGAGGAGGAAACTGTCAATAGTAAAGCCATGTAGAGCAGACAGGAATGCAGGCCACGACCTGTGAGGAAGAAAACAGCTTGAATGAAAGCATCTCTAAACAAGGCATTGTCCATATTTTTGACCTCAAGAATATCAGCTGTGGAAAAGCTCCATAGATTTGCCTATTGTGGGAAAAGCACAGATTGCAAATCACAGCTGATTATGCAGAAGAGGAGCCAGACAGGAATAAAGCTATACAAAATATCTCAATATAGCAAAAACTGGTCAAAACACCTCCTTTGTGGTTCATGGAAGCAACCACACAAGAGGAAAGCCATAAATGTGCTCCCAATGTGGTAAATGCTTTAGTGAGCATGGCAACATGGTGATACATTAATGGACTCACAGCAGGGAGAAAACGTATGACTGTGCAGATTGCGTGAAAGTTTCATTAGAACTTCCCAAGTCACGAGACACTTAAAGGACACACACAGGAAACAAAACCATTCAAATGTCTTTTCTGTGGGAAAAGTTTCAGTCAGAATTCCAGCCTCATGCTACACTAGAGGACTGACATAGGAGAAAAATTGTTTGAAAGTCCTGATTGTGGGAAAACGTTCAGTTGTAATTCCAACTTGGCGATACACTAAAGATGGTGATAAACTAGTTTTTCCAAAGGAGAAAAACTCTTTCAATGTCCTGACTGTGGGAGAAGTTCTAGTCATAATTCCAGCCTGGTAATACATTAGAGGATTCATTCCATGGAGAAACCCTATGAGTGCCGAGATTGTGGGAAAGGTTTCATTAGAAATTCCCACTTCATGATACACCAGGGGATTCACAAAGGATCCACAAAATCCTTTGAATGTCCTATCTGTGGGATAAGTTTTAATGATAATTCCACACTGATGAGACACCAGAGGACTCACACAGAAGAAAAACCCTTTCAATGTCCTGATTGTGGGAAAAGATTCATGAGAACTTCCCACTTCATTAGACACCAGAGGACTCATACAGGAGAGAAACCATTTCAATGTCCTGATTGCAGGAGAAGTTTCAGTGACAATTTCAGCCTAGTGAATCACCAGAGGACTCACACAGGAGAGAAACCCTTTGAGTGTCCTATCTGTGGAAAAAGTTTTAGACATAATTCCAGCCTGGTGACACACCAGAGTATTCACACAGGAGAGAAACCCTTTCAATGTCCAGATTGTGGGAAAAATTTCATTAGAATGTCCCATCTCATGAGACACCAGAGGACTCATACAAGAGATAAACCCTTTGAATGTCCTGATTGTGGGAAAAGTTTTAGTGACAATTTCAGCCTAGTGAATCACCAGAGGACTCACACAGGAGAGAAACCCTTTGAATGTCCTATCTGTGGGAAAAGTTATAGAGATAATTCCAGCCTGGTGACACACCAGAGAAGTCACACCGGTGAGAAACCCTTTCAATGTCCTGATTGTGAGAAATGCTTCATTACAAATTCCCACCTTATGAGACACCAGAGGACTCACACAGGAGAGAAACCCTTTGAATGTCTTATCTGTGGGAAAAGTTTTAGACAGAATTCCAGCTTGGTGATACACCAGAGGACTCACACAGGAGAGAAACCCTTTGAATGTCCAGATTGTGGGAAAACTTACAGTCAAAATTCCCACCTCATGAGACACCAGAGGACTCACACAGGAGAGAAACCCTTTGAATGTCCAGATTGCGGGGAAAGTTTCATTAGAAATTCCTACCTCATGAGGCATCAGAGTATTCACACAGGAGAGAAACACTTTGAATGTCCTGACTGTGGAAAAGATTTCTGTCAGAATTCTGAACTCATGAGACATCAGAGGACTCACACAGGAGAAAAACCTTTTGAATGTCCTGACTGTGGAAAAGGTTTTAGTCAGAACTCCCACCTCATGAAGCATCAGAGGATTCACACAGGAGAGAAACCTTTTGAATGTCCTGACTGTGGAAAAGGTTTTAGTCAGAATTCCCACCTCCTAAACCACCAGAGGACTCACACAGGAGAGAAACCTTTTGAATGTCCTGACTGTGGAAAAGGTTTTAGTCAGAATTTTCACCTCGTGAGACACCAGAAAATTCACACAGGAGAGAAGCCCTTTGAATGTCCTGATTGTGGGAAAGGATTCATTAGAAATTCCCACCTCATTAGACACCAGAAGACTCACACAGGAGAGAAACCCTTTGAATGTCCCGATCGTGGGACAAGTTTCAATGAGAATTCCTACCTGGTAATACACCAGAGGACTCACACTGTGGAGAAATCTTTTCATGGACATTATTTCAAGCATAAATCATCCCTTATTGCACACAAGGAAATCCATATGAGAAAAAGTAAATAAGTTTAGAGAAAGCTTTCATTTCTTTTGTGACCTCCCATTCAAAGTGTAGGTGAGAAATTGACTTTTTGAATTCTGGCCTGATTCTTTTTACTCAAAGAATTATGGCACTTGCAATTATGTTTGCATGTTGGAACGGCTGTTAAGTGAGACTACTTTCTTTAACTACCTGAATCCCCCTGCTCTTCTTGAGGCTGCCATTAATTGAATGTGCGAGTTGCTATGCAGAACATTGGCTACCTCACCGCTGGGGAAAACTCTTGGAAGCCTAGCACAGGGTCATGATGCTTGCCATAGGCCTCCCTCACCCTCCAAGACATCCTGTGCTCTGTTTCCTAATATGTCCCCTAGGTCCTTTACTCCTCCACATGGTTACATGGTTCCCCCAGTCTTTTTCCTCCGCCCCTCCCCCTCCCCCCATGATCCCCACAGGCCTCAGATACTGAAAGATTGGCTTCTTGGAGAATAGTCCTTTTAACTCCTTGAATGCTCGGCAGTCAAGGGTCCAGGTCAAAGGCTGGCTTGTCTTGGGCTTAGGTTCCTCTAGTCTTCAACAGTTCCTTTAGTCTTCAACAGCTCCCTAAGTGGCAGAGCTAATCTCAGCGAATGCGGGAATGAACTGTGGGTAAAAGTTTGCAAATCCTAGGAAGCTTTGAAGTTGTTTTCAGGTGCAAGGGTGTTGCCAATCTAGTATGGCTTTAACTTTTCCTGGATCCATTTAAATCCCCTTGTTGGACACCCGGTAGCCCAGGTAGTCTAGGGAGGTTTTGTGGAACTCGCACATCAGTTTAGCATAAAGTTTAGCATCGAGTTTTTTCAAGACTTGTATTAGTCTGATGTGTTCCTCCACCATCTCACTAAAGATGAGAATATTGTCCAAATAAACCAAAACTCCTTTGTAGAGGTGCTCATGTAGCACCTCGTTAATGAGATGCACGAACTCAGCAGGGCCTCCCTCAATCAAACGGCATGACATTAAACTGGAAACTGCCTAGCAGGCAATTGAATGCTGTTTTCCATTCATCATCTTCCTCGATCTGCATGCGGTAGTAGACTTCTCTGAGATCTAATTTGGTAAACACCTTTCCCCTCGCCAGGTGGTTAAGCATGTTCTTCATAAGGGGGAGGGGATAGGGGTTTTCCACACATACAGCATTGATTCTGCAGAAGTCCATGCAAAGCCTCACCCCCCGCCCCATCCCTTTTCTCTTTAAACAGCACAGGGGCTGCAACCTTAGACTTTGCAGGCTGGATAAATCCTCTTGCCAAGTTTGTGTCAATGTACTTCCTCAATTTGCTCATCTCTTTTGTGGTCATTGAATACATTTTTGGCTTCAGCTTAGCCCCTGGTATGAATTCTATGGCACAGTCAGTAGGTCGATGAGGAAGCACATTGCACTCATCTTTACTGAACACTTCTGCTAGGTCTTTGTATTCCTTGGGTATCTTCAAGCAACCAGACAGAACCTCCATGTCTGCAGCCACCCCTTCCTTTTGGCCAAGGCCACTGGGTCTTAGGACCGCTTCTCATGCTGCAGGAGGGGAGGCTGTGAGCTATCAGGCAATTTCAATTTCCGGTGTTCGTCTTCCCAGGTGATTGTGGGTGCCCATTTGTCCACCCAGGCTAGACCGAGGATGACAGACTCAGTCATTTTTGGGGCAACTATGAATCGTATGATCTCCCAGTGGTGACCCATCTCCAGCTTTATGGGTTTGGTGACTAAAGTCGCAGGTGCACCCTGCATTAGGCCCATCTTCCCTGAGTCTTTGCATTCCCCAGCAGCTCTGGGTGTGACTGGGGGCTCAGGACCCGGACAGTGGCACCGTGTTGTGAGAAGGTGCTGGGATTTTTTCAATGGAGTTTGGGTTAATGTCAGCATTCCTGTGGTGATCAAAGACCAGTCATTGTGTAGGGTGCCAAGATGTCTGACTGCCTGGGCAGTGTTTATTACATTTATAGGGTTTTTACAAGAAGACAAAGGCAGCATAGATAAAGCATCTGGATTGGAGAATGGATCCCACATGGGTGAAACCTCTCAACCACATTGGTACAACCTCCCAACCAATCCTTAAGACTAGTGGTGATGTTAGTAAAATGAGATCACCTATATGTCTGGAAAGTCTGGGACTTTCCTGCCTAACAGATAAACGATGAGATCATCCAGGAACAAAAGAGGCTCCGTTAGCCAAATGCACAGTCTGCTGCTAGCATCTAGCACCATCCAGAGGATCTCAGTGGCTACTACATTTCACTCTTTTATTTTGTTTAGACAAAGAATAGTCATAAGAGAGATTAGTAAGGGACTTATCAGTAGAAGACACACTTGCAGTTGCTTATACAGGGCATATATCTGACGCTGAGGGAATGTAGGAGAGGGTTTAGGGTGAAAGGCTGTAATACATATGTAGCAAAGAGAAGGGAGACATTGAACAAAGCAGCGTCCACTAATTAAAGCACAAATAATGACTACATAACATAAAATTTTTCCCATTAAGCCTGTGAGCAATCAAGCCCAAAAGCTTTCCCACCAAGATCCTAAATTATCAATTTTCAAATCCAAGGCCAAATTGTGTAAAATATTAAGCTGGTGCTGGATGGTTTGTGACCCATTAAACAAAATAATACAGATTTTGTAAAATAACCTTCCTCAACTCTTGCATCTTGTGGTGGATTGTTGAGATAGCTGAAGAAGTAACATTATTTTTGCTAAATTACATGCAACAGAGTTAATGTTAAGGTGAGCGCGAGCAACAGTTGCTGGCACACCCACTATAGACAAAGCATTAGGTATTCTGCTTTATTAAGTAAACTTGCTTCAGAGTCACAAATACTATCTACCACGTTGAGAACGATTCAAATTATAAAGTTGTTTAGAAAGCAAAACAGAAATCAGCCAGCTGAGGCAACATTGCGCTTCACTAATATTGGCAGGAATATAATTAAATGTTTCTTGACCACATGTAAAAAACCATCCTTGCGGTAGCCAAACATGGGCAAAGTAAAAGAAACTCTTCAAAAGCTGTGCAGTTCGAAGTAGGTGAGCTAATGCGATGACAGTGAGGTTTTTACTTGAAGATGTACATTTAACTACTATGGCACAAGTTATATTTACAGGGAGTGCTACCATTAAGATGTGTAAAGCAATTGCATAATAGATAGCAAATCCTGAAGTTTTGAATTACTGCAGAAGGAGTACAGACAGGAAGTAAACATGTAGAAAGAAAATGTTCCATATCATAGGTTTCAGAAAAGCAAAACATCATTCTGTGTGATGTTAGCCAATCGCACCCATAAGTTTTACTTCATTTGTTGCTCAAGTGAATGTTTGTGTGAAATGACAGCCACTGATGCTGTAAACAATCAAGCATAAACAAATGACCCTGGATTGGACACTGTGCCATCTGTAAAGTCAAATTCCTGGGATTGGGACCGGATCTGGGGACTGGTGTAGACATCCTTGGCTGGGGGGACACAACAAGCTGGAATCCACAAAGGTCCTGTAGGAGCAAACACAACAGCACAGGACAGCCCCCTCGCCCCCAAGTAGTTAAATTTTGAATAGAAACATTCAATTAATTTAAGGTAAATAGAAACATTAAAGTGCATTCAATTGAGGTAAGATAAATAATACTTTTTTAACCTGGGTTGATTTAAGGTGTTGATTTAAGGTAAATAATACTTTTAAACTTTTTTAGAGACCCCTTTCCCTCCTTTTTTATTTATTTATGGAGACAGGCCTTAAATGACCAATGAGCATTTTCCAATATGGCTATATTCCAGGTTGTGCAAAATTGCAAAAAAGACAAATATTATGTTGTAAAAAAGTGGGCTTGCCTAGTAGGTAACATCCATTTGCCAAAGTTGATGATGAAACAATCTGCTTGGCTTGATTAACTGGAATATGGCAAGCTTGTGCCAGGCCTCTAGCATTTTGATGAAAAGGAGTGACTGAAAAAAACTCAGTAAAGCTATACCCTTAAGAAAGAGGCCCAGAAAGGGGCAAGTGACTACGTATGTAAGAAATATCTTCAGTCTTGTAGTAACTGTTGCAAAATTAAAAATAAGGTCACAAGATTAGGGACAATCCTGGTGGCACCTGGAAGGTTAAAAGAAGTTAACACACATAATGAGAGTCAGAGATGAAATCAAAAAGCTGTTGAGAAAAAGTTTTGAAAGTTAAAATAGCAGGACACTTTCCAGGTATCATCATGAGGATCCTTGTAAGGATAGGAAAGGAAGAAGTCATTAAGCAAGCAAGCCAAAGTTCTTTAGGCAAACAATACAGCTTACATAGTCAGGTAAAGGACATTGAAGAAATAAGTTATTCTAAAAATAAAATTAAAAATTAGATTTACATAACTCCACCATTTACACTTTATTGTACTTATCAAAAATTAGAAGAAAAAGTTATTTGCAAAGCCCATTGTAAACCTTTCATGATTTTATCTGTTGTGCTGGCAATAGCCATACATTCTTCACATTCTTGTTGTAAACCCTCCAGATGGAGTCAAATTTTAGTGTCAATTCTCTGCTTTAATCAAAATATGGATTAAGAGCATGTACAGAGTGCAGCTAGTTTTAAATTTTGATTTCCTTTGCTGAAACTGGGAATTGAGCCATCTTCAAAGATAATGGTTCCAGGCCAACTGCCAACCTGGGAACTGAGCCACCTTTACAGGTAATTTGCCGATCTCAGCCTATCTATCTGAGGCTCCTTTGTGTGAAAATCACTAAAAAATCAGGAGATGAAGCTATGTAACCTATAAAAAGGTACTGAAGTTATGTTAAAGAAGAGGATACCCAAATCATGGTCAGGAGCATATATTACACTTGTCCCAAAGGAGGACGCTGACCCACAACAAATTAAGAACTATAGACCTATTTCCCTGTTAAACTCAGACTATATATTGCTTCAATATTGGCAGAAAGACTTAAAAGGTATTTGAACAACTTTATTCTTCCTGATCAAAATGGGTTTCTGCCAAAGATACAAAGATAATATGAGAATAATTTTAGATACTTTGGAATACTACGAGGCACATCCTGAAAAACAAATGGCTTTGATATTCTTAGATGCACAGAAGGCCTTTGATAATGTGAACTGGCGATTCATGTTATTACAGTTGGAGTAGATGGGCTTTGGTAAAAAATTTGTCCATGCCATAGAAGCTATATATCATAAACAAACAGCAAAGGTAATGATAGAGGGAAAACTGACAGATTCCACTGATATAAGAAAAGGGACAAGACAAGGCTGCCCACTGTCACCTCTGTTTTTTGTGTTAACTTTGGAAGTGTTAAATAGAAACATTAGAGAAGAAAAAGATATAAAAGGGATGAAAATTAAACAGGAAGAATTTAAATTGCAAGCATTTGCAGATGACCTAGTTTTCATTTTAGAAGATCCATTAGAAACAGCATTTAAACTGATAGAAAAGGCAGAGACATATGGAAAAGTAGCTGGTTTGAAAATAAATAAAGATAAAATGAAGATTTTGACAAAGAATATGTTATTAAGACAAAAGGAAGAATTGGTGGATGTTTTGAAAATCCAAGTCACAAATATGGTTAAGTACTGGGGATACATTTGACAGCAAGATGTAGTACATTTAAAGAGAATAACTATATTAAACTCAAACCACAGATTGCGACAGATCTGGCGAAATGGGAAAATTTACAATTTACAATTATCATTAATAGGGAGAATATCAACAATTAAGATGAATATATTACCTAGAATCTTATATCTGTTTCAAACAATTCCAATTAGGCTAGAGAAAGACTACTTTGAAGATCTAAATAAAATAGTGCTGAAGTATATATGGCAGGGAAAGAAAGCGAGAATAAAATTAAAACTGTTGCAAGAAGCTAGAATAAGAGGAGGATTTGTGGAGTTATACTATCAAGCTACAAATCTGATGTGGGTTAAGGAATGGATAACACTAAGAAATATTAGACTGTTGACATTAGAAGGACATGATTCGTTGTTGGGGTGGCATGCCTTCTTATGGTACAAGGGAACTAAAACACAGGGATATTTTAGAAGACATTATATACGTGAGGCTTTGTTATTAAATTGGGAGAAGACTAAAAGGCAATGTTATTTGAAAATTCCAGTCTGGCTATCGACTATTGAAGCATTTTCTTATCCTATAACATATAAAAAGGAACAAACAGTAAGATATGGTGAAATATTGAATGAAAAGGGTGAACTTAAATCTATGCAAAAACTAGAAGAACAAGGTATAAAGATGAATTGGTTTTCATATGCGCAAATATGCTCTAGATATGATAAAGATTCCAAAACAGAAGGTTTTTATGATAAACTGACTGATTTAGATAAGATTTTGAAGGTACTGATGAAAAGGTGATTAAAAAACTGTATGGATATTTATTAGAAATTAAGCTAGAAGAAGAACAAGTTAAAGAAACAACGATTGCTTGGGGGAAAATTTTTGGATATGGGATTGACTTAGAGAAATGGCAAAAATTGTGGTCTCAAAATTATAAAATGACAATGTCAACAGCATATAAACAAAAGTTGTATAAGATGTTTTACAGGTGGCACCTACCCCCAACAAGAATAGCAAGAATATTCATATTACCAAATCTGAAAAATGTTGGAAATGTCATCAGATATCTGGCTCATATTACCATATGTGGTGGATGTGCGCAGACGCTAAAAGATATTGGATTAAAATCCACACGTGGTTGGAAAAAATGACAAAAAAACACATAGACTTGGAACCAGAGATATTTTTATTGGGAATTTTACCTGAAATATACAGTAGGGAATTGAAATATTTGATTGTAAATGTATTAACAGCGGCTAGGATTTTATTTGCTAAAAATTGGAAAAATGAGAAAATACCAATGCAGGAGGAAGTTATTAAGAAAATGATGGAATGTGCTGAAATCCACACTGAAAGTAAATTTACACATGGCATTTAACATTTAGCAGATATACAATTTCCTTCTTCAGGAATCAAGCTTCATGCTGGGTGCTCTTGGAGGCAGCCCTGGCCAGCAGGAGTGAAGCTAGCTTCCCTGGAGCATCTCTCCTGACTGTGTTGCCATATCCTAAATCTTTGGGAGCCACATTAAATAAGTCACAAACACTTGGGGTTGTGAGAAATAAACTCATCAGTCAGCATTGAGTCATAAAATGAAGCAGCAAGCAGTTTATTGCATGTAAAATACGTTCTTGCAAGAGCGGGTGGCTAACAGGTAGGCACACCGAGGAATACATTTCTTTATTTCCTGCACCCAAACCACAAATCCCTCCCTGCAGCCCCCTTTGACAAAGACCACAGGGCTGCAATCTGCCTGGAATGCCTGTTTCTCCATGAATTTCCCCATACTTAATCTGTTTCCCCACTTTTTGCCCAGTTCCCCCTTTTCCATACTACCCTTTTTTATTTCTTAACCTATATTTCTTATTTCCTTCCGATCCTTGCAGCATAAGCATAATAAATTGAAGCAAGTAGTTAATAATTTATATACTATATTACTAGACTGTGTGGTTAAAACTGTTAACTAATCTGCTTGGCCAAGCTGATTCACTTATCGGAATAGCAGGCTTCAACTTTTTACCTTTAGATCAGAGGTGGCATTCATCAGGTTCTGACCAGTTCTGGAGAACCGGTAGCGGAAATTTTGAGTAGTTCGGAGAACCGGCAAATACCACCTCTGACTGGAAATTTTACAGTATCCGTCCTCTGCCACGCCCACCAAGCCACGCCCACAGAACCGGTAGTAAAAAAATGTGAATCCCACCACCGCTTTAGATACAGATTAACAGAGTTGGAAGGGATTTTGTAGGTCATTTAGTCCAACCCCCCACCCACCCAAGCAGGAGACCCTACAACAAGGGTCTTCAAATTTGACAGCCTTAAGGCTTGTGGACTTCAACTCCCAGAATTCCTGAGCTAACATGAGTGGAGGAGGAATTCTGGGAATTGAAGTCCACAAGTCTTAAAGCTGTCAAGTTTGAAGACCCCTGCCCAACACCATTCCTGACAAATGGCAGTCTAATCTCTTCTTGAAAGTCTCAAGTGATGAAGCTCCCACAACTTCCGAAGGCAAAGTTGTTCCATTGGTTGTCCCAATGTCCTACTGTACTTTTATATCTACATCTCTTAAAAATGCTTTCTCTGCAAAAGCAACTTATCTCCATCAGTTTCTTACAGGGTGTAGAGAGGCTTTGATTTCCACTGAGAGACACCCTCAAGAAAGTTGATTCTGTAATTCTGTAAAAAAAATAGTCATTAACTTTTAGGGCTGAGCGCATAGCTAATCTTTGTAAGCTAAGTTCACTTAAGTTTAAGTTCACTTAAGTTCACCAGTGCTCACTGTAACAGCATTGCCAAAAAGGCATTAAGAGTTGTAAATCTAATTTTATGAAGCTTCTCCTCTGAAAATATTGAATTGCTAACTAGGGCATACAAAACCTTTGCTAGACCAATACTCAGATACAGCTCATCTGTCTGGAATCCGCACTGTATATCAGACAATACAATTGAGCGAAAGTTGTATCACATTTCACTATTTCACTTGGTTCGGTTGCAAAGGTCAGTTGCTAGAAGTCAAAAACGGCTTTTATTTTATTTTTTATTTATTTGGTTTGTCAATTGCTTACAAGATAATAGCTATAAGTAAAAACATAGTTATGAATACATGGATACATATAAGAAAAAAAAATAAACAATAGGACAGGGAGGGTAGGCACATTGGTGCGGTTATGCACGCCTCCTACAGACCTCTTAGGAAAGGGGTGAGGTCAATAGTAGACAGCCTAAGGTTAAAGTTTTTGGGATTTGGGGAAGAAACCAGAATCAGGTAGAGTATTCCAGACATTGATCACTCTGTTGCTGAAGTCATATTTCCTGCAATCAAGTTTGGTGCGATTAACCTTGAGTCTGTATCTATTGTTTGCTCTTGTATTGTTATGGTTGAAGCTTGATAGCTTTAATCAGCAAAAACATCTTGCAGACGCCTTAGGCAGTAGAGAAGGGACAAGCCTTTCCTATCCGGAGATGGAGGTCAAAGGGACAACATCTGTGCCTAGAAAGCTGAGAGTAAAGCAGGCGGCGTCTGCGGTTGAGTTTAAAGGAGTTAAAAACATCGAGTTCTGTATTGCTAGAAAGGATGGGAGAGGAGAAGGTCAGAGAAACTTCCTCCTCCGTTGATTCATGGGCAGAAGACAGTGTGCAGAGCGGCTTTTGTGCCCTTCCCAGGATGGAAGCAGCAGCTGGAAGGTGAGTTGAGGGCAGCAGGTGGCAGGAGAGTCCGGGAGCAAGTCTGGCTGTTCGGTTCCCTCCACGGCCTGAAAGCAGAGAAGCTACTGGGTTGAAGCATGTCACCTGCTGCAGGTTCCTTCCCTCCCCAAATCGGAGCCTGCTGGGGCTGCACGCTGTGAAACTGGTGGCTGCAATTTTCTGCTTGGGGGGGGGGGGGGGGGAGATTTAAAAAGCCTCTTTCAAGTGAAGGTTGATTCTTTGGGGATGGCTTCCCTCCAGTTGTGGGGGCTCTGTCACTGGAATAAGCTGAAACTTCAGTCCCAATCCCCTGCTCATTTGCCACCAGTGGAAGAGCACCTATAACTGCCACCAGTGGAAGAGCACCTATAACTCCTGAAGGCAAGCTGTTCCACTGGCTAACTGCTCTCACTGTTAGGAAGTTTCTCTCTGTTAGGATGCTTCTCTCCTTGATTAGTTAAATCCATTGCTTCTTGTCTTGTCTTCTGGTGCTTTGGAAAGTAAGGTTAAAACCCTCTTCTTTATGTCAACTCCTCAAGTATTGGAACATTGTTCATCTTTTCAGTGTTTGTATTTTTATTTCCTTGTCTTGCCAATAAGTATGGTATTTTCTCTATCATCCATGTATTAACCAGGCTGGATTGTGTTTAATCCAGCACTTTCTAAAAAATAGCTTTTGAGGACTTTTGGCATCTTTGGTTGCACAAGTAGTCCTCATTTACCACTTCTTCCCTGAGCCTTCAAAGTTACTATGGCACAGTAGAAGCAGACGTGCACTTGATCTACAAAATTTGTGGTAATCCCAACAGTTGTTCAGTGACTGCATGTCAGCAGTGACTGTAGTTTTGAAGGTGCAGGAAAAGGAGTTGCACCAATTTTGGTTCTGCCAAGAGTTGCACATTTATGATGGCTGCAGCATCCCACACTGATGATCTCTGTTTCTGACCTTCCCAATTAGCTTCTGACAAGCCAAATCAGTTGAGATACCAGCAGGAATTTGCAAGTCACAGTCATATGAAATAGCCTTTAACTACCCACAGTAATTTGCTTAACAACTACAGAGGAACAGATATAAGTTGGCGCGGTCATGTGACATCATGTTTAATGATTGAGCTGCTTAGTGACACAGATATCAGTTCCAATTGAGGCAGGTGAAATGAGGATTACTTTAGTAGAGATGTTCCCAGGGTACTTGTAGATAGTGTTTTCTGCTCTTATTTGTAGCTGAGGACTTCCATGAACAAACGTGATGCTTCAAATCTAGCAGAGGCTTTTGGCATCATTTCATCAGTTAAAGCATCCACACCTCTAAATTTAGCTCAGAAGGTTTGACTGTAACCATTTTGGGACATTTTGTCTGGCTTGAAAGACATAGATTTTCTCCATGAATACATGTGTAGGTGGGTATATCTGTATTTTCCTCTGTAGGGATATGTCTGCAATCTATCCCCAGCACTTCAATATATAATTGATGATACTCCTTTGCATTGCTAAGAACTTGTGATTGACCCAACTAAATAACTGAATTTGATTGAATGCATATTTGAACATGGATCTCAGTAGTCTTCCATGTGTCGAATGAATCATAAATAAGATAACTAAGAGATTATTTTAGTATTGGGGCATGATTGCTTTTTCATTGTAATATATATGTATGTGTGTGTATATATCATCATCATCTCTAACCATTTTCAAAACAACTAAAGTTCCACTTTTTTCATCTTGTAGACAAAGAGGATGACAATAAGAGCACCTGGGACAACTGTAAATAACAAGCAATGTTGCAAAGTGAAGAAAATCAAGCCACAATTCAAAATATTTTCAGAAAACCATACAATTCTGCTCCTCCTCCAGTAACTGTTACACAAAAGAGAGAAAATCAAGAAAAATTAAGTACATTATGCAGAACTCAAGGATACATTACATGAAAAGTCAAGGGAGATTATTTTTCTTTCAGCAAAAGAGGGAAATATCTGGAAGTCAATGGGATGGAAAAGGTCAATAACAAAAGCCACATAGAGCAGACAGGAATGCAACCTGTGAGGAAGAAAACAGCTTGAATGATAGCATCACTAAATAAAGCATTGTCCATATTTTTGACCTCCTCCAGAATGTCAGCTGTGGGAAAACTCCATATATTTGCCTATTGTGGGAAAAGTACAGATGGCAAATCACAGCTGATTATGTACTAGAGGAGCCAGAAAGGAGAAAAGCTATAAAAATTACCTGAATGTAGCAAAAACACCTCCTTTGTGGTTCATGGAAGCAACCACACAAGGGGTAAGTCATCAAAGTGTTCCCGATGCAGTAAATGTTTTAGTGAGCATGGCAGTGTGGTTATACATCAGAAAACTCACAAGAGGGAGAAAACGTATGACTGTGCAGATTGTGTGAAAGTTTCATTAGAAATTCCCAAGTCATGAGACACTAAAGGACACACACAGGAAAAAAACATTTGAATATCCTTTCTGTGGGGAAAGTTTCAGTGAGAATTTCAGTCTGATGAAGCACCCGAGGACTCACACAGGAGTGAAACCCTTTGAATGTTCTGACTGTGGAAAAAAATTCAGTCACAATTCCAGCCTGGTGATGCATTAGTGGATTCACTCCATGGAGAAACCCTTTGAATGTCCAGATTGTGGGAAAAGTTTCAGTCGAAATTCCCACCTCATGAATCACCAGAATACTCACACAGGAGATAAACCTTTTAAATGTCCTGACTGTGGGAAATGTTTCAGTCGAAATTCCTACCTAGTAATACACCAGAGGACTCACACAGGAGAGAAACCCTTTGAATGTCCTATCTGTGGGAAATGTTTTGGTGCTATTTCCAGCCTGGTGAAACACCAGAGGACTCATACAGGAGAGAAACCCTTTGAATGTCCTGACTGTGGGAAAAATTTCAGTCAGAATTCCTACTTGGTAATACACCAGAGGACTCACACAGGAGAGAAACCCTTTGAATGTCCAGATTGTGGGAAAAGTTTCACTCAAAATTCCCACCTCATGACTCACCAGAGTATTCACACAGGAGAGAAACCTTTTGAATGTTCTGACTGCGGGAAGTGTTTCAGTCGAAATTCCTACCTGTTAATACACCAGAAAACTCATAGAGGAGAGAAACCCTTTGAATGTCCAGATTGTGGGGAAAGTTTCATTAGAAATTCCCACCTGATGAGACACCAGAGTACTCGCACAAGAGAGAAACACTTAGAATGTCCTGACTGTGGAAAGGTTTTCAGTCAGAATTCCCATCTCATGAGACACCAGAGGACTCACACAGGTGAGAAACCCTTCGAATGTCCTGACTGTGGGAAAAGTTTCAATGAGAATTCCTACCTGGTAATACACCAGAGGATTCATACAGGAGAGAAACCCTTTGAATGTCCAGATTGTGGGAAAAGTTTCGGTCGAAATTCACACCTCGTGAGACACCAGAGGACTCACACAGGAGGGAAACCTTTTGAATGTCCTGAATGTGGGAAATGTTTCAGTCGGAATTCCTACCTGGTAATACACCAGAGGACTCACACTGTGGAGAAACCTTTCTAATGTTCAGCACCAAGCATTCCTTAGTGCAAACAAGGGAATCCACCGGAGGCAAAAGTTGTAGAGTTTAGAGAAGGATTGAATTTCATTTGTGATCTCCCAGTCACAAAGTGTACGTGAGAAACTGACTGTTTGAATTCTGGCCTCATTCTTTTTATTTAAACTTTTCTCAGGATTAAATCTGTAGGTGGAGAGAAAAGGAAAGTGGAAAATGACTAACTGCCTATCAGCAGAATCTTCTAGATACTTCCTTTTGCAGAAAAAGTGGAATTCCTCAAAAAGGAATTTTGCATGGTGCTTTTGTATGTTAACTTCTACCTTGGTTTCATCGAGATTTTAAGCCCCAGAATTCCCCAGCCAGCATAAAAGCAGTTCTCAAGATACAACTATTATGGGCAATTATGGCTGCATGTTGCAACGGCTGTTAAGTGAGACCGCTTTCCTTAATTATCCGAATCCCCTTGCTCTCCCTGAGGCAGCCATTAATCAAATGTGTGAGTTGTTAAGCAGAACTGGCTAACTCAGTGCTGGATAAAACTCTTGAAAGCCTAGTGCAGCTCCAGGCTTGCCTGCTGTAGGCATCTCTGGGGCTCCCCCACCCTCCAAGACACCCTCTGTTCTGTTTCCTAACCCTTGTGTCTCCTTGCCCCTTCACTCCTCCACACGGTCCCCCCAGTCCTTTCCCTATCTCCCTTCCAGGGTGTCTACGGGCCTCTTCTTCCCCCAAGGATCCCCTTATACCTAACTCCCACCTCACCAGACCTCACACCATCCACCTCCTTACCTTTGGAAGATCTCTAATGCTCATGATGGGGAAGAAGGGGAGGACACACATTCCTGGGACATATGACTGTGTCCTGAAAGCAGTGGTCATTTTCAGTAGGCACTGGATTCATCCATGGAATTCTGGAAGCAGCTGCTATTTTGCCACACTATTCACACTGATGTGCAGAAGAGGGACAAAACTCTGTTTTGCTACCTTACCATGAGAAAAAAATGTACAGTACAAAATGTTATTTTTTTTAAAAAAATGCATTGTTACTTTATCAATAGCTTTTGACATATAAAAAATGAGTATTGTGAGTATTGTCAATGTTGCTATAAACATTAGGGCAAAGCAAGATGTTCAGAATTGCCCCAGACTGTAAGATGGGCAGTGATAAAGGTTAATAATAAATGAATTTAATAATAAAAAGGTAATGTAAAGCTAATTTCCCAACTTTTGCTCAGTGATGAGGACCCTGCACATACAGTGGGTTTTTAATGCAGTACAATTGTTGACTTACAATCTCTCTCTTGTGCATTCTGCATCTTTTGAAGTCCCTGTGATGGAGACAGTGGGTAGACACAAATGTTTCAAAAAGCTTGAGGGTGAATTTCTTTAACAAGAAGAACTTGGCTGATCAGCCTGAAAGCCAGGGGTGGGATTCTACCAGTTCGCACCTGTTTGCTAGAACCGGTTGTTAACATTCTAAGCAGTTCGGAGAACCGGTTGTTAGAAGGAATGACTGGCCTAATCCTGTAAGGAAGGCAGGAAGGAAACATTCTGGTGTTGCTTACAGAAACTGCCTCTCCATTAATCCTTATTACATTCTTGGCAGGATTAGACTTCCTGTCTTAGGAATGTCTCTGGAGTTTTTTTCCCTTCCTTTGCTGGTACTTTGCTTGTCTGGAGTGACCATTCAAAATTACAATGGCGCTGAAAAAAGTGACTTTTGACCATTTTTCACACTTACGACTGTTGCAGCATCCCCACAGTCATGAGAGGCCAGGCGAGGAGATGCGTGCCTCCATGTGATATTGAGTTGGCCACACCCAGCTAATAACATGACCACCAAGCCATGTCCACCCAGTCACATGACAACCAAGCCACGCCCACCAACTAAGCCATGCCCACAGAACAGGTTGTTAAAAAATTTGAATCCCACCCCTGCTGAAAGCTGCTCCCAAGTGTGGCACCTGGGGTATTTGGAGATGCCTGTGCACCCCTCTTGATTCTTGAGAGATTGTGTTAAGACAACAAGAGGTAATAGTACTGCTTCACACTATGCTAGGTCCTAAATCCTTGGGAAATCAGGATTTAGCTACAGGAAATCAGCCATAAAAGTTTAGGATGTAGAGAGATAATTATTTCTACTGAGAAACAAGCCACTACAAAAATGCCGGAATCCATTGATCAGCTTCCAATTCTGCAAACTAACACCCTCCAAATATTCTGCTCATTTACAGAATTTACAGAAGCACTTAGCATTTGATAGACTTAAAATTTCTTCCTTCAGCAATAAAATAGATACTGGGCATGCTTGGGTGCAGTCTGGCTTGCATGAATGAAGCTTGCTCCCTTGGGGTCTCTGGCCTGTTGATGTTCCCACTTCCTAAATCCTTGGGAGCCACAGGAAATCACTCGTAAAAGTTTAGGATGTAGATATGTAATCATCTCTACTGACAGCCAAATCTCTACAAAAGTGCAGGAATCTATTGATTTGCAAACTAAACCCTCCAAATATTCTGCTTAGGAATACTCAGGTCTGAAATCTTATTCCAGATATTGGGAAGAGTGCTGTAGCGAGATTCATTCCCCAATAATACAGGTAAGGAATTAATGTTGCATGTTCCATTATTCTATTAATGGAATCAGGCTAGCAAGCTGGCAATAATTTAGGGACTCTGCACGTAAATAAATGATTGATGAGTTTTTAAGGCCCAGAACTTAGTTAATTTTGAAAAGCTAAGTAGGGTCAAGCTTCCATCTTCAGGTTTCTTTATCTTGCAAAATTAAGCGTTAATGAGTTGTCCTGGACACATAAATAACAAGACAAATAATTGGCTGGAATAGTCTTCACCAATCCTTAAAGGAGGTGTGCTTTGACTGATGTATGCATATAGTTCCCTCACTTCCTTCCCTTGGTGTACTTCTTGCTTCTTGCATGGGAAGCTTGCATTTTTTCTGTGGTGATGAATGAATCCTTGGGAGGCCTGAATAAACAAGTTAGGGACAATCATCATGGAGATAGTCTATTGATGTGATCACTGGAGTGAAAAATGACTTGATGGTGCATAATCAATGAAAAAAATATTGCAACTGCCTTAGGCAGAGATGAAACTTGGTTTTCAGCTTTATGGCACTATAGATAAGCAATGGCCATGATAGACAACAATAGAATAAAGTACAACAAAGTGTTGGTAACTGAGGCGTAAGGAGTTTAAACATTTGAACAGTAGATTCCTAGAGAGGATTTGGAGGACAGGAGAACAACAGCAGGAGAGCTTCCTCTTCCTGCTCTGTGCTAAGAGGGGGGAGGGAGGAAGGGAAGCCCTCCTGGTCTTCCCAGGGTGGAAACAGCAGCTGAAAGGTGAGTTGAGCACAGATGGAGGAGAGGCCGGAATCAAGTAGGGCTGTTTGGGTTTCCCCAAGGTGTAAAAGCAGAGAAGCAACAAGGCTGAAACATGTCAACTGCTACATATTCCTTCCTTCTCCAAATTTTATTCTCTTGCTGGTGCATGCTTTAAAACTGGTGCCTGCATTTGCCTCTGTGTTGGGAGTTTTAAAAAGTTTCCTTGATCTTAAGGTTGGCTCCTTGTAATTGTATAGGCATGTTTTGTTCTTGGCAACAATTTGGAACTGATCTGCCACTGCTGCCTTCAGGAATTTTATTTTTAATTCCATATTTAGCAAACAAACACAGGATTCCCTGATGGTGTGCCATCCACGGATTAAAGTGGCACAACTGTGCTTAACCCACAACTTTTTAAAAAAGTCATTATTGAGTCCATTTGGGATGTTCGGTTTTATAGGTAGGTCTACTTTATCACTTACCACTCAGTCTACAAAGCTACGGTGGTGCTAAAAAGACTTTAAACTATTTCTCAAAGTTGCAGCTATCACAGTTATGTGGTGGCTTGCATTTACACTGGCTGTGGTGTCCCACAGTCATGGACTCAGCATTTGGAACATTCACCACTGACTTCTAACAAAATGAATTGGAAATTGACAGGAAGTTGCAAGTTACAGTCATGTTACATTGCACTAAGCAGACCACGGTGATTCACTTAATGACCACAGCCAGAACAGGTGATGTAAGTTGGCATAGTTAAGTGATGTCATACTTAATGACCACGCCATTTAGGACGTGCTGGTTCCAATGGCTGTCGGTGAGGATTACCTGAATTGGGTTGTCATCCGTGTGGTTGTGGGACAGTATTTCTTGCCTATTTCTTATTTGGAGTGGTGGACTTCCATGGGCAAAAATGGTTCTTTAAATCTTACCAAGGCTTTTGGGAACATTTCACCTGTTAATCTACCCACCCACCTAATCCCATATTTTATATTTAGATTGAAAACTGTGAGTCTGCTCACATATATCTATATGTAAGATCTGTTCCCAGCACTTCCAGATATATTTAACAGTTCTATGAATTCGTGATTGATCCAAGTCAGTAAGTAAATTTCCCAAGTGAATGGGTATTTGAATGTGGATCTTACTAGACATGTATACTGAAAAAGAATCATAATTAATGTAAGAGATTTGGGCATCATTGACATGTTTTATAGTAATATGCATGCTTTTTGCTCATTTTTTTAAAAAATGTTGTGTAGCCATTTTATAAACCATAATTAAAGTAATACTTTTATATAAATCTTACAGGCAAAAGAATGCTGAAGAGAGTATTGTGGAGAATTCAGAATCATAGGCAACATTGAAATGCAAAACAAACCAGTTTTGGAATTTTCTGGAGGAACTAATAAAATTTTGATTGCTGCAATCAAAATTTTAGTTCTTCCAGAAAACCCCAAAACTCCTTTTCTTCCCCGACAGGTAACAGACAAGAGTTCTGAGCTGGACAAAATAGAGTATGTGGAAGAAACCTATCAAAATATCAAGGGAGATCAATTCCTAGTTCAGAAAAAGAAAAAACTTTCAATATCTGAAGGTCAGTGGGAAGGAAAAAGTCACTTGAACAGTCACATAAGGCAGACAGTAATGGAGACCTCACCCTGTGAGAGTGCAAACAGTAGTTTGAATCAAAGTTTATCCAAGAAGAAAAAGTATTTTTGACATCCTTGAGAATCCAAGAATATCAGTGGTGGAAAAGTTCCATAGATCTGCTTATTGCCGGAAAAGCACAGGTATTGTAGATCACAGCTGACTATGCCAGGGAGGATCCACACTGGAGAAAAGCCATATCAGCAAATGCAGCAAAAGCTTTGGTCAGAAGAACTCCCTGGTTGTTCATGGAAGGACTCACACCAGAGAGAAGGCATCAGAACCAAACATCTGGTGTAAGGCTGAAGGATGCTGGATGGAAAGCCACAACTTATAATTTAGTGTTAGGTCAGACATAAATACGTCTTCCATGAGCTATGGAATATCGAGAGGAAAAAGTATGTCACAGTAGGTAGGCAGGCTGTCTGTGGGTACGTTTACCCTGTACGTTACAGCATGCTACCCAGGAAATGCTTTGTATGCCATCATGAGCTCCTGAATGAAAAAGGAATCAATAAAATTTTGGGGTTATTCCATGATTCCTTCACACAACAGAGCTCAGAGCCAATATCATCAGAATAGAATAGATTTGGAATGGACCTGGGAGGTCTTTTAGTCCAAACACAAGCAGGAGATCTTATATCATTTCAGACAAGTAACTGTCCAGTCTTTTCTTAAAAACCTCCATGGATGAAACACCCTCAACTTCTGAAGGCAAGCAGTTCCACTGGTTAATTATCCTCATTGTTAGGAAGTTTCTCCTCAATTCTAGGTTGCTTCTCTCCTTGATTAGTTTCCATCATTTCTTGTTTTACCTTCTGGGGTTTTGGTAAATATGTTGACCCCCTCCTCTTTGTAGCAGCCCCTCAAATACTGGAATACTGCTGCCATCATCATCAATACCTTGTTCAGTTAGCCATGTGGTTTGATTGGCTACTCTATTTTGTCTTTTGTTTTTTTTGGAAACATTTCTACCATATAGAGATTACCACTACTTCCTTCTTAGACCGCATTTGCTAGAGCCTGCTGCGTATTTTTCTCTCTGTGACCTAATGGAGATTCTAATAAATCCTTGGGAGCCACAGGAAATCAGTCATAAATTTTTAGAGAAGTTTTGATTTCCAGTGAGAGTCACTCTTAAGAAAGATGATTATGTAATTCTTTAAAACCTTCGTGAAGTTTTAGGGCTCAGCACATAGCTAATCGTAGTAAGCTAAGGAGCATCACTTTTCACTATTTCACTTTGCTCAGTTGCAACGATCGGTTGGTAGAAGTCAAAAATAACTTGATAGCATTTAATCATTGAAAACATCTTGTAAACGCCTTACGTAGCAGAGACGGGACAAGCGTGTTTTTCCGCCTCCTACCTGGAGATGGCGATGGCAATCAGGTAGCCTGAAAAGTGCACAATACTTTAAAAAGGAGTTAAAACCATCGAGTTCTGAATTGCTAGAAAGGATGGGAGAAGAGAAAGACAGAGAAACCTCCTCTTCTGAATCGCTCATGGGAGGAAGTTTGTGTGCAGATCGCAGGATGGAAGCAGCCGCTGGCAGGTGAGTTGAGGGCAGCAGGTGGGAGGAAAGTCCGGGACCAAGTCGGTTCCCTCCACGGCCTGGAAGTAGAGAAGCAACTGGACTGAAGCGTATCAGCTGCTGCTGCTGCAGGTTCCTTCCCTACACAAATCGGAGCCCGCTGGGGTTGCAAGCTGTGAAACTGGTGGCTGCGATTCTCTGCTGGGGGGAAGATTTGAAAAGTCTTTCTCAAGTGAAGGTGGATCCTTTGGGAATGGCTTCCCTCCACATGTTGTGAGGGCTCCGTCACTGGAGGCTTGTGACATGGTTGGTTGGAAGGGATCATGCATGACTTCTGTTCCTACGCCCTGCTCAAGCAGACTCAGTACCGTTTCAGACAAATGGCTGTCCAGTCTCTGTTTAAAAGCCACCAGTGATGGAGCACCCACAACTTCTGAAGGCAAATAATTCTACCAATAGATCTCAGTGTCAGGAAATTTCTCCTTAGTTCTAGGCTGCTTCTCTCATTGATCAGTTTCCATCCAGTTTTTTTGTCCTACCTTCAGGTGCTTTGGAAAATAGGTTGACCCCCTCTCCTTTGTGGCAACTCCTCAAGTATGGGCAGATGACTATCATGTCATTCGTAGTCTTTCTTTTCACTAAACTATTCATTCCCAATTCCTGCAACCCTTCCTTATATGTTTTAGCCTTCAGCCTTACTAATCATCCTTACTGCTCCTCTCTGCGCTCTTTATAGAGTCTGAACACCTGTTTTCTTATGTTGTGGCAAGCAGTACTGGTTGCAATATTCCAAGTGCAATCTTACCAAAGCCTTATAAATTGGTACTAATACTTCATGTGATCTTGATTCTAGTCCTCTGTTTAGGCAGCCTAGGATTGCATTATTTTTTTTGGCCATTGCATCAAACTGTTTATTTAAGTGATATTTAGGTGATTGTCCACTGGGACTTCAAGATCTATCTCACAGTTAGTGCTATTGAGCCAGGTTATACTAATTCTCTACCTTGACATTTGGCTTTTCTTCACTAAGTGTAAAACATAAATTTTTTCTCCATTGAATTTCATTTTGTTGGATAGGACCCAGTGTTCAAATCTATCAAGATTCTTTTGTATCTTGAGGTTGTCTTCTAGTGTTTTGGCTATTCCTGCCAGCTTAGTGTCATCTCCAAATTTGATGAGTTCCCCTTCTATCCATTCATTGAAATTGTTTATGAAAATACTGAAGAATACTGGCCCTAAGATAGAGCTTTGGGATATCCCACTGCTTACTTCCCTCCATATAGATGTAGTTCCATTGACTAACCATTAAGTGCACTTTGTCAGCCAGTTACAAATCCATCCGATGGTGATGCTATCTATTACACATTTTCTTCATTTACTAAGAAGTAGATTGTGTTCTACTTTATCAAATGTCTTACTGAAATTTCATTATACTGTGTCCACAGCATTTTGGTGCTCTACTGATTTAGTCACTTTCTCAAGGAATTAAATAAGATTTGATGGCATGATCTTTTTTCAACAAACCTATGTTGGCTTTTGGTTATAAGTTTGTTTGCTTCTAGGTGTTTATAGATCTGTTGCTTGGATATCTTTTTCAGGATCTTCTCAGGCATTGATGTCAGGCTGATTGATCTGTAGTTTTGTGAAAAATTTTCTCTTTTTTGAATATGGGAACTGCATCAGTGTTCTGAACCAAGTCATGTTCGCAAGTCAAGGTTTAAGTAGCGTCTGCTTATTGTTCACTGATCACAATGTCAAATGAAGCACCAATGGTGCCAGTGAAGCTCTGCCCAGCCCTCAGCCCCAGCCTGGATTCCCCTGCTCTAAAATGTAGGCCCTAGCTGACCATGAGGCAAAGAGGGAAGTAATGATAGCCATAAGTTCAAAGTTCCAACAATAAAAGCACAATCTGAGAGTCAAGTCCAAAGTCCATAAGAAAAGTCTGAGATTCAGAGTCTAAAAACACAGTCCAAAGTTCAAGAGACAGATCCAGCAGAGCTGGAAAGTGCACGTCAAAACAAGTGTTCCCAACAAACACACTTTTACCCAGCATCTGGTTAAATCACCCTTCCAAGCTGTTCCCTGTGAAGAGGGGTGCAGCCTTGCTGACTTCCTCTGAAGGTGCAGGAAAAACAAATGGAACAATTTCGGTTCTGCCAACCAGTGCACATATACCATTGCCACTATACACTCATGATCCCCATTTGTGACCTTCCCAACTAACTTCTGACAAGCAAATCAGTGGAGATACCAGCAGGAATTTGCAAGTCACAATCATGTGAAATTGCCTTTAACAACCCACAGTGATTTGCTTAACAACTGCAGAGGAACAGATGTAAGTTGACAGTCTTGTGTGACAACATGCTCATGATCGGACTGCTTAGCGTCCAGGTACCAGTCCCAATTGCGATCAATAAGTGCGGACTACTTGAATTGGGATTTCACCAGAGTGGCTCCAGATAGTATTTTCTACCCATACTTGGAGCTGATGACTTCCATGAGCAAAACAGATGCTTCAAATTTTGCAGAGGCTTTAGGCATCATTTCATCAAGTATAGCCCCACATTTCTAAAATTATCTCAATGTCAGGGTTCCAAGTAACAGTCCCAACAAAATCAAAACTCTGAGGCAGGAAGTTTCTTTAAAGTAAGAATTTACTAGGAATGCTATATTGGCACAGCTAGTGTAAATCCGACTCTGAAGGACACGAATGTCAACTCATAAAATATCTTTATGATCTTTTTAGAGTTGCCAACAGAAAGGGAGGGAGGAGCAGTGCAGCCACTTGCAAACCAAAACTGCATTCCATAAATGTTTTCAAAGATAGTAACTAGGTGACCGAAGTTTCTTCCGCGCAAAATTCTAACTTGGAGAGCATGATTGATGACTCTGGGCTGTGGATGTGTCCCATTGGAGAATATGAATTACGATACACCCATGGGGTGGGGGAAAACCAGTGTCAAGGGTGACAATGAATTACGTGTCTCAGAGTCAGCTACACCCAGGCAGTGCCGGACAGTTTAACTTCCAATAAATCTTTTTTAAGTTTTGGAAGTTTGGCTCGAGACTTATGTTTAAATGGGGGTAACTGCCAGAATCTTGACACCGAGGTTTTCCCCACCCACATCAAAACCCAAAGTTTTTGCCCCCAGTTCACGCATTCATCACATGGTCCAACCAGGTCACAGTCCGCCTTTGTAGGTGTCCGTATCTGTATTTCTCTTTGTGTGCATATATCTGGAATTAGAATAATCTATACCCAGCATTTCCAGATATATTTGATGATAAGCCTTTGCACTGTAAGAATTTTTGATTGGCCCAAATCAACAAGAGAATTTCATGATTGAATGGATATTTGAACTTGGACCTTGGCAGTCTTTCATGTGTCAGATAAATCATGATTAATGTAAGATGTTATTCTAGCATTGTGACATGTTTGCTTTTTCATTTAACGTATATATTTTTTTCTTTTTTTATACCTTGTATAACAATTTCATAAACAATTAACATTACACTTTTCTTTGAATCCTATAGGCAAAGAAGATGACAATAAGAGCACAGTGGATAACTGACAATAACAATCAACTTTGAAAAGGAAAGAAAATCAAACCAGAAATATTTTTCACGTTTCACACAATTCTCCTTCTCCAGCAGCAGATAGACAAAAGAGAGAAAATTAAGAAATATTTCAAACTGGAATATATAGATTATACGGAACTCAAGCATACATTACATGAAAAGTCAAGGGAGCTTATTTTTTATTTGGAAAAAGAGGGAAATATCTGGAAGTCATTGGGGAAGAAAAAGTCACTTGGAGAGCCCTGTAGGCAGACAGAGACACAGGCCTCGCTCAGGGAGAAAAAAACCAGCTTTAATCAAAACACTAAACAATGGATAACACATATTTTTGACTTCAAGAATATAAGTGTTGGAAAAGCTCCATAGATGCGCCTATTGTAGGAAAAGCATAGATTACAAATTACAGCTGATTATGCACAAGAAGATCCACTCAGGAGAAAAGTTTTAAAAGTGCTCCAATGTGGAAAATACTTTAGTGAGCAGGGCAACTTGGTGATGCATCAAAGCACTCACATCGTGTATGAGTATCCAGATTGTGTGAAAGTTTTGTTGTGTTGCAGCAAATCCTGCTACCAGTACAGGACACAAGACCACGAAGGGTTGGAGAACACAGGTTTATTTGCGCAAAGGTTCAGAGCATTAACGTCAAATTCTGAACCCCGGGCTATTCCCGAGGTGTGACTTTTATTCAGCTTACAACTCTCACTTCACCCAGGGCGTTACTTTTATCTAGCTATACCATAACATATGCAACAAAAGGAAAAGTTCTCATAATTGGTTATCTTGCTCAACTCATCATATATGGTATTATCTTACACCATCTGACAGTTTCCATAACCACCCTTGCCATACATTTGTTACAGGAAAATATCTAGTTCATAAGTCATTATGTTTACATTCATATTCAGCAAGTTTTCTGTATTGTCCTAAAGCTTGTGACATATATTTTAGACAACTTCTGCTAACTGTAATATTTGCAATATAAGCTAAATTACTTCTGTTAACTATATTAATCCATTTCTGCTAACTTTCCATACTGCTTCAGTTAGAAATTCCCACCTCAAAAGACAACAGAGGACTCGCATAGGAGAGAAACCCTTTGAATGCCCTATCTGTGTGAAAAGTTTCAGTCACAATTACAGCCAGATGAATCACCACAGGACACACACAGGAGAGAAACCCTTTGAATGCTCTGATTCTGAAAAACATTTCAATCAAAATTCCAACATGGTGATACACCAGAGGACTTACATAGGAGAGAAGCCCTATCAATGTTCTGATTGTGGGAAAAGTTTCAGTCACAATTCCAGCCTGGTGACACACCAGAGGATTCACACAGGAGAGAAACCCTTTGAATGTCCTAATTGTGGGAAAAGTTTCAGTACGAATTCCAACATGGTGAAACACCAGAGTACTCACAAAGGACAGAAACCATTTGAATGTCTGGATTGTGGGAAAAGTTTCAGTAACAATTCCCACCTCGTTAGACACCAGAGGAATCACACAGGAGAGAAACCCTTTGAGTGCCCTGACTGTGGAAAAGGTTTCAGTCAAAATTCCAACCTGGTGATACACCAAAGGACTCACACAGGAGAGAAACACTTTGAATGTCCTGATTGTAGGAAAAGTTTCATTAGAAATTCTCACCTCATTAGCCACCAGAGAATTCACACAGAAGGGATACCCTTTGAATGTTCTGATTGTGGAAAATGTTTCAGTGAGAATTTCAGCCTGGTGAAACACCAGAAGACTCACGCAGTAAAAAAACCGTTTGAATGTTCTGATTGTAAAAAAAGTTTCAATCATACTTCCCAGCTCATGTTACACCAGAGGAGTCACACAGGAGAGAAACCCTTTGTATGTCCTGATTGTGGGAAAAGTTTCAATCACAATTCCAGCCTGGTGACACACCAGAGAACTCACACAGGAGAGAAACCCTTTGAATGTCCTGATTGTGGGAAAAGGTTCAGTCGGAATTCTGACCTGGTGAAACACCAGAGGACTCACACAAGAGAGAAATGTCCTGACTGTGGAAAAAGTTTCAGTAACAATTCCCGCCTGGTGACACACCAGAGGACTCACTCCAGGGAAAAACCATATATGTGTCCAGATTGTGGGAAATGTTTCCTTTGGAATTCTCGGCTGGTGAGTCACCAGAGAACTCACACAGGAGACAAACCATACGAATGTCCAGATTGTGGGAAAGATTTCAGTACTAAGGATAGCCTTCTAAATCATATGCTTATACACACAGGGGAGAAACCATTTAAGTGCCCCGAGTGTGAACGGTGCTTCAGGAAACCTTCCAACCTTATCGCACACAAGAAAATCCACATGCCCAAAGTGATGAATGTAGAGAAGGCTTGAATTTCATTTGAAATATCCTATTGTAATTTCAGCTGATACATTGACACTTTAATTTGATTACAAAGAATTTGCCTGATTTTTTGTCATTAAATTTGTCATAGTATTAGATGGGAAGGAGGAAAGAAAAAAATTGGAACATGTTAATTTGATAAGGGCTGTTTGGCCATCAGCAGCAGAAGTTGCTGGGGAGGAACATAGGCTAGTCTGGGAATCTGGGGAGGACTCGGACGAAGGTTTGGGGACTAAAAAGGGTGTGCTGTTAGTGTCTCAATAAGCCTTGGTCAGAACAGTTATTTCAATTTTTATCAAAATAAATGATAGAAATGCCACATGCAGAGTCCCATCTCTCCCTGGGTATCCTTGATATTTTCAGCCCCAGCCAGCATCTCTTCAGGATAAGAGCACTCAGGCTATAGTTAGAGATTGTGGCTCCTCATATAAGGAGAAAACAAGAGGAGAAGAGAAATTGTTTATCTTTTCCTAACAATTCCAGAAATTCATTGCACCAAGCATGTCTGCTCAGATTGTGTCAAGAATGAGGAACGAACGTGGAATAGCAAATATATTGGAGGAGTTTGGGGCAGTGACAAAAGCAGTGTAAAATTTCAGATGTAAAGGCTGTTATGCCCTTCAGGTGATCTTCATGGAGAAGAGTTGTAGGAATATTGAGTTGGGAAAAGAGATTGTGTGTCAGGTCCCCATAGAACCCTGTTGGGACACCGCCATTCTGGCAGGGAGGGCCTGAATGCCATTTTATGACCTTTTCCTGTTTCTGTTCTTTTCTCAACTTTGATGTACTTTTCTGGGAATGGGAGAAGGAAGGAATTGCCTGTGGCCATCTGTTTTGTCTCAGCTCCCACAGAATGAGCAAACAGTGCCTGAGAATAACTTCTTACCACCTTCTCAACTCTTGAGTTCTCACAACAACTTCGCACCTGTGGACTGGCTCGCCTTAGACTCGACAGAGGGGATGGGTTTCTACAAATTTTTACCTAACGGTTCTGAGCAGGAACTTCAGATCCTGCCTTGCTCTACTATTATTGTTTCTCAATAAAAGTTTCCTTTTGAAATCCCTCCTGTTTCAAGAGTTCTGCTTTCTTGAAGAGAGAGGAGAGGCAAGTTTGAGCACAGAGTCTCCAGGTTTTTTCACAACTCCTGTTATCTCCTTTGTTTGGAGGTGCCCTTAGTCTTTGATGGCAGGGGTGTGAGAGCAGCACCAAGGGACTGATACTTTTGTGGTTTCTACATTCTGGGGATATATGTGAGAAAAAAAGTGTACAGTAGATTATGTTTCATTTCTAAAACCGCATTGTGTAAGAATCATGAATAGATTTTGAGGGGAAAAAAGGAAAGTGTCAGCATTTATATAAACATCGAGACAGGGTAATCCAATACTGTTCCCAACACATGGGGGACATTTCCTGTTTTTCATTTCTCTCCCATAGAGAGGAACATTATTTGTAGCACCAAAAGTAATATTTTAGCTATGCAGATAAGATTATCCTGATTTTGCTGGGATTGGAAGACAGCAAAGAATCCCAAGATTGTTCATTTCACCAACACAATTCAAACAGATAGTTTACAATTTTTTAGGTCACATTGCATCTGATCCCTTTGAAGGATACATGGTGACCAGGAGCAGATCAGGACTGGCAGTGTAGAGAAACCAAGATGTAAACTCAGTGGTCTGTTTGGATAATCACTGGAGACTTTCCATGAGTGAATGGAGAATATAACCTGTGTCTCCCTGCTCCTAGGCGTTCAGTACTGTCACCCACCCTCTCCTATGCCCAGAAATCCCAAATGCATAGACTGAAGAAAATCTCCTTGGGAGATACGCAAACTCCATTACTAAAGAGATGAAGGGAAAACATCTCCCAAGTCTGCAGTACATAGATCCTATTCAGAAGAGACTCACAGAAAAAACATCTCTAATTCAAAGGAATATAAGAAGGTAGGAGAAGCTACAAGGAAGATACTTTGTCAGGGAATTGTGCAGCTGGTGTTCAAATGGAGTCACAAGATGCTGACAATAATTTGTAATTTTATATAAGTAAATATATTTACAGTAAATAAAAAGCAAACAGGATCATAGTGAGGTAAAATCAACCCAGCAGGAACATCATCAGGTAAAACAATGAGAGCACACCGAGCAAAAAGGCGGGAAACAAACTTCCCCTTTTTCATTCAAGGCAACCAATCACAGCTTAGATTGCCTCATGCAATAATGGTGTGTTCTGACTCTACATAATCCTCACTGTTCCAGTTAGAAATTTAAACATCTTGACACCCCTCCAATTTACAGCTGGACAGCATTTTAATGAAGTTGTTTCATAAGGTCCGTCCTTTAAGAACCACTAAAAGACCAAAAAAAAAAACACCCTAAGAACTAACTGGGGTTTTGAAAAAAGACAATTTCACTAGTTAATAATATTTTATGCATTTTAATAAATAATGGCATGAAGCTCCTAATAAATAACTGGATTTATTTTGCAGCTTGATTTGAGACTCCTGATTTAATTATAAGGCATCTGTCAGAACCATGACACTAAACTTTTGTCAGCTCAAAGATGAACTATGTGGTGTGTGATTGTTCTAGAGAGGGGAAATGATTGGAATTGTGCTGGCCACAAACTAAAGTAGAAATTATAATAAGGTGACATGTGATTGGTGTGCTTATTCTGTTTATTTCCCTCACAAAATATCCCTTTTCTTATTTGCCCTACTATTTTGCTGGCTTGCTTTCCTCGGATGTGATAATCCTGATCTCACAGCTGGCATCTCCCCTGCCCACCGTGGGTGCCCCTGGTCCCCTTTGCTGGAGCCCAGTGCATTGGTGACAGTAGGGAGTGGTGCCTGCATCACCATTGTCATATCAGAGGTGCTGGGTAGGGAAGGAGTGCTCTGGGAACTGCCCTGCCATGACTCTCTGCCCAATTTGCCAACTTGCACTGAGTACCAGCTGGCCAGCAGGTATGTGGGCAGCTGTGGCTACTGCTTTGTGGCTGGATGCACTCTGTGCTTTATGGCTCCTGCTGCTGATGGTGGTGTGGTCAATCCTCTCACCAACCCAGCATGCTCTGTCCACCTGCTTGCTCACCTACCTGCACACCCAGGCACTCTGCCCACCAGTTTACTAGGCCACCCAGCACCCCTGCATTGTGTTCACCCACTCACCTGCCTGCACACTTCATGCTCTCTGCCCACCAGTTTGCTCACCAGCCCACACATTACTACCCCATGAACAAAGGAAATAGCAGAATACCCAACAAAATTGCACTGTATGTAAAGGACCAATATATTGCTACAGAAATGCATGAAACCAAAGATGAAAACCTCCTAGAATGCATATGAGTCAATATAAAAGAAAAAAAGAATGACATGGCCATAGATGTATATTATAGGGCACCCAATCAAGCAAAAAAAATAGGTGTCCTTTTTGCCAGTCAAATAATAAACATATGCAGGAAACACACAACAGTAGTAATGGGAGACTTTCAATTATCCTGATATCAACTGGAAAACTAATTCTGCACCAAGTGAGAAATCAAATAAGTTCCTAACCAACCTAGCTGACAACTTTGTTGTCCAAAAGATAGAGGGTGAAACTAGAGGGACAGCTATACTGGACTTAATTCTTACAAACAGAGAAGAAGTGATAGAGGGAGTTGAAACTGCAGGAACCTTGGATGAATGACCATGTCATACTAGAATTCAACATAACACAAACACCAGAACATAATGACACTAGAGTCTTGGATTTTAAAAGAACTGATTTCAATAAACTCAGAGAGAACTTGGGAAAGATTCCATGGATGAAAATCCTAAAGGGGAAAACTACTCAAGAATCTTGGGTCGTAGAAGCCCAGACCAGCACAATACCACTGAGAAAGAAAAACAAAAAATTCAAGAACGGATCACTCAAGGGCGGGAGACGGTGGGCAAAGAGGCTTTTGTGCTCTTCCCAGGATGGAAACAGCAGCTGGAAGGTGAGTTGGATGCAGCAGGTGGGAGGAGAGTCTGGGAACAAGTCGGGCTGTTCGGTTCCCTCCACGGCCCGGAAGCAGAGAAGCAACTGGGATGATGCGTGTCAGCTGCTGCTGCTGCAGCAAGTTCTTTCCCTCCCCAAATTGAAGCCGTCTGGGGCTGCAGGCTGTGAAACTGGAGGCTGCAATTTTCTGCTGGTAGGAAGATTTAAAAAGTGGACCCAGATTGTTGGGGACAATATGCTGACCCTATAAACTGCTTGGAGAGGGCTGTAAAGTGGTATATAAGTTTAAATGCTATTGCTTATGTTGATTCTTTGGGAATGGCTTCCCTCCAGATGGTGTAGGTGCTCCCATCACTGGAATGAGCTGAACCTTCTGTCCCAATCCCCTACTCATTTAAGACAAATGGCTGTGCAGTCTCTCTTTCTAAATTCCACCAGTGGAACAGCACCTACATCTGAAGGCAAGCTGTTCCACTAGTTATATCTGTATTTCTCTCTGTTGGGATATGTGTTGGGATATGTCTACAATTATATAATCTATCCCCATCACTTCAAGATATCATTGATGATACCGTTTCTCCAACAATACGACCTCCACCAATAGGAAGGCCCAGCATGATTTCTAGGCATGAGGTGAAATTAAGCCCTGCCCCCAAAATTTAGGCCTATTTAAACCATGCATTTCTCCGCCATTTCTCACATCATTCATTAGAACTACATGAAGTGAAGAGAAATTGGGGGAAGGGCGAGGGGGGGAGAAAACTTGCCTTTAGGAGCACCCTGCAGGTAGCCTAGGCTAGAATACCCCGAAATATTACTGATAGAACATCAGCCGATAGAAGCTCCCTGAAGGCAGAGTCATCAGCCACTTCGATCGGCCAGTAGAAGCGGCCTTGGGGCGAGCGCCCACGCACAGTCCCCTTGCCATGAGGCCACTTCTACCGGCAGATCAAAGCGACTGGTGACTGCCCTTGGGAAGCTTCCATTGCCCGAAAGCCACGCCTTGCCCCAAAGCGGCTGGTGACTCTGCCTTTGGAAAGCTTCAATCGGCCGATAGAAGTGGCCTCGTGGAGAGGTGAGTGTGCATGGAGCGCTCTAGGTTGGGGAGGAAATTAAGTCATTCCCGAAAAGATGGCCTAGCCATTTTTTCAGGGATCAAAAAAAAATAAGGCCCCGCCTTATTTTGTGAGAAACACGGGTAGTCCTTTGTATTGCTAAGGATTTGTGATTGACCCAACTGAACAACTGAATTTGATTGAACGGATATTTGAACCTGGATCTCAGTAGTCTTCCATGTGTTGAATGAATCATAAATAAGGTAAGTAAGTGATTACTCTAGTATTGGGGCATGTTTGCTTTTTCATTGTAATATATACTTTTTTCTTTTTTCACATCATCTCTAACCATTTCATAAACAATTAATGTTAGAATTTTCTTTGAATCTTACAGACAAAGAAGATGGCAAATAAGAGCACTCAGGACAACTGTAAATTACAAGCAACATTGAAAAGGGAAATAAATCAAGCCAGAAATCAAAGTATTTTCCATTTCCTTCAGAAAACCATACAATTCTGCTCCTCCTCCAGCAGTTGTTGGACAAACAAGAGAAAATCAAGAAAAAATAAGCAGATTATGCAGAACTCAAGGATAAATTACATAAAAAGTCAAGGGAGAATATTTTTCATTTAGCAAAAGAGATAAATATCTGGAAGTCAGTGGGGAGGACAAGGTCAATAACAAAAGTCATGTAGAACACACAGGAATACAGGCCTCTCCCTGTGAGGAAGAAAACTGCTTGAATGAAATTTAGAAATTTCCAAGTGATGAGACACTGAAGGCCTCACACAGAGGGAAAAAAACCCATTCGAATGTCCTTTCTGTGGGAAAAGTTTCAGTGAGAAGTTCATTCTGATGAAGCACCCGAGGACTCGCGCAGAAGTGAAACCTCTTGAATGTCCTGATTGTGGAAAAAATTTCAGTTACAATTCCATTCTGGTGATCCATCAGTGGATTGACTCCAGGGGTAAACTGTACATATCTAGATTGTGGGGAAAGGTTCATTAGAAATTTCCATTTCATGAAACATGATATAAGACACAGAAGAGAAAACCTTTGAATGTCCTGATTATAATAAAGTCACAATTCCAACCTGGTGATATACCAGAAGACTCACATAGGAGAGAAATGCTTTGAATGTCCTGATTGTTGGAAAACTTTCAGTTATAATTCCAACATTGTGATAAACCAGTGTAATCACAAAGGAGAAAACCTATTTCAATGTCATTGGCAGAGGTTCCAGTTGTAATTCTTGCTTGGTAATACATGAGAGGATTCACTCCATGGAGAAACCTTATGAGTATTGAGATAGTGGGAAAGTTTGCATTAGAAATACCCACCTCCTGAGACAGAAGATCATGCACAGAGGTGAGAAACTCTTTGAATGTCCAGATTGTGGGAAAACTTTCAGTCAGAGTTCCAGCGTAATGACACACCAGAGGACTCACACAGGAGAGAAACCCTTTGAATATCGTATCTGTGGGAAAGGTTTTAGTCACAATTCCACCCTAGTGATACACCAGAGGACTCACACAGGAGAGAAACCCTTTGAATATCGTATCTGTGGGAAAGGTTTTAGTCACAATTCCACCCTTGTGATACACCAGAGGACTCACACAGGAGAGAAACCCTTTGAATATCGTATCTGTGGGAAAGGTTTTAGTCACAATTCCACCCTTGTGATACACCAGAGGACTCACACAGGAGAGAAACCCTTTGAATATCGTATCTGTGGGAAAGGTTTTAGTCACAATTCCACCCTTGTGATACACCAGAGGACTCACACAGGAGAGAAACCCTTTGAATGTCCTATCTGTGGGAAAAGTTTCATTAAAAATTTCAGCCTGGTGAGACACCAGAGGACTCACATAGAAAAACCCTTTGAATGTCCTGACTGTGGAAAATGCTACAGTCATAATTCCCACCTGGTGATACACCAGAGGACTCACACAGGAGAGAAACCCTTTGAATGTCCTATCTGTGAGAAAGGTTTTAGTGATAATTCCACCCTTGTGATACACCAGAGAACACACACAGGAGAGAAACTCTTTGAATGTCCTATGTGTAGGAAAGGCTTTTGTGATAATTCCATCCTGGTGAAACACCAAAGGACTCACACAGGAGAGAAACCATATGAATGTCCTATCTTTGGGAAAAGTTTCATTAAAAATTCCAGCCTGGTGAGACACCAGAGGACTCACACAGGAGAGAAACTCTTTGAATGTCCTGACTGTGGGAAATGCTACAGTCATAATTCCCACCTGGTGATACACCAGAGGACTCACACAGGAGAGAAATCCTTTTAATATCCTATGTGTAGGAAAGGTTTTAGTGATAATTCCAGCCTGTTGAGACACCAGAGTACTCACACAGGAGAGAAACCCTTTGAATGTCCTGACTGTGGGAAATGCTACTGTCATAATTTCCACCTGTTGATATGCTAGAGGACTCTCACAGGAGAGAAACCCTTTGAATGTCCTATCTGTGGGAAAGGTTTTAGTGATAATTCCACCCTTGTGATACACCAGAGGACACACACAGGAGAGAAACCCTTTGAATGTCCTGACTGTGGGAAAAGATTCAGTCAGAATTCTCACCTAGTGAAACACCGGAGGATTCACACCATTTTTGAAATGTCCGGTCTGTAGACGCTACTTCAAGTATAAATCATCCCTTATTGCACACAATGTAATCCATATGATGAAAAGTATATGGGTTTAAAGAATGATTGAATTTCATTTATAATCTCCCATTGAAAGTGATTGTTTGAAATTTGGCCTGATTTATTTTACTCAAAAGTTTCTCAGGATTAAACTTATAGGTGAAGAGAAAAGGAAAATGGAAAATGGCTAACTACTAGTTTCTGGTTATCAGCAGAAGCTTCTGGATATTTCCTTTTCTAGGAGTTGTAGAATTCCTCAAAAAGGAATTTTGGGTGGAACATTTTTGTATGTTGATTATGTAATTCCCACATTTGGAGTTTCATCTTCTACCCTGGAAGTCCCTAGAATTCCGCAGCCAGCATAAATGTAGTCTTCAAGATACAACTATTATGGGCCTTGAATTATGGTTGCATGTTGCAATGACTGTTGAGTGAGACTGCTTTCCTTAAGTACCCGTGCTCTCCCTGAGGCAGCCATTAATCAAATGTGCAAGGCGCTAAGCGAAACATTGGTTACCTCAGAGCTGGGGAAAACTCTTGGAGCCTAGTGCAGGGCCAGGCTTGCCTGCCACATGCAACCCTGGGGCTCCCCTACCCTCCAAGACATCCTATGTTCTGTTTCTCATCCCTGCCACTTCCCTCAGCTCCCCAGGGTCCCCCCGGGATTTTCCCCACTCCCGCTGGGTCCCTGCAGTCCTCAGGCCTGATTGCCACCCCACCAGGCCTCATACCCTCCTCCTCCTAACCTTTGGAAGATCTCTGATCCTCATGTTGAGGAGGGAGGGAAGAACATGCATCCTTGGGCCTCCTGGAAGTAGCCACCATTTTCAGTGGCCTGGATTCATTTCTGCTGTGAACGGCAGCCCTGGTGCGACACGCTCCATGGCGTCCTGTCGCATGCAGCACCATACCATATGTACACTTGGGTTGCATATTTCTCTGCCTTCTCAGAATGGAAGCAAGAGTGAAAGAAAATGTAGTCAAGTGGATATGTTTGGGGTGCGCTTAGAGGAGTTTAGCCAAAAGGAAATGGATTTTTATACATTATTTCCTCAAAAAAACACCCACCAGAAGTTAAAAGTATTTTAATCAGAGAAACAGCTTGGATACAGCTTGCCTGGGTTGCGCGACAGGCTATATGGGGTCTGGCTATGAGCAGGCGCAGAAGAAGTCAGGCGGCAATGCAACAGGTGTCAGAGCGCGGGAAGCCTAGCTACAGTGGTACTAATTTAAATGCGCAAAACATCCCCAAAACTAAGACCTAGTGCTTATTTTGGGGCCCAACAGACCGGGTTTTATTTCTGGGGAAACACAGTTTGTGTATATGTATAATTTGTCCCCAGCATTTCAAGATATATTTGATGATAACTCTTCGCAATTCTATGAACTCTTGATTGACCCAAGTCCATGCATTTCATAACTGAATGGGTATTTCAGCTTGGATCTCACTAGACATGTAGATTGATAATGAATCTTAATAATGTAAGAGGTTAACTTACCATTTTGCCATCTTTGATTATTATCGGAATATATGCCTTTGGATTTGCTTTTTTAAAATGTTGTGTAGCCATTTTATGAACCCTAATTAAACCAACCCTTTTATGTGAATCTGACAGGCAAAAGAATGTCAAAGAGAGCACTGTGGAGAACTGAGAATCAAAAGCAGCATTAAAATGCAAAGAAAACCAAGGCAGCAATCAAAATCTTATTAGTTCCTCTGGAAAACCCCAAAACTCTTCTTCCCCAGCAGCTTAGAGACAATGGAAGAGAAAACCAGGAAAAGAGTTTTGAGCTGGAGAAAATAGAGTTTGTGGAAAAAACATATCAAAATATCAAGGGGGATTATTTCCTAGTTCAAAAAAAGAGGGAAATATCTGGAAGTCAGTGGGAAGGAAAAGGTCACTTGGACAGTAGACCGTAATGCAGAACTTGCCCTGTGAGGAATGAAATAGTAGCTTGAATCCAAGAAGGGACTGAAGAGTATTTTTGATGTCCTTGAGAATCCAGGAATGTCAGTGGTGGAAAAGATCCACAGATGGGAATAGCAAAGATTGTAGATCACAGCTGATTATGCCTGAAAGGATCTACACTGGAGAAAAACTGTATCAGTGTTCCCAATGCAGAAAAAGCTTTAGTCAGAACAGCTTCCCGGTTGTTCATGGAAAAACTCATACCAGAGAAAAGCCCAATCAGTTGTCTCAGTGTGGCAAAAGCTACAGCAAGCAGGCCAAACTAATTTACCAGAGGATTCACATAGGAGAGAAACTGTACAAATGTCTAGATTGTGGGAAATGTTTCAATTAGAATTCCAATCTGGTGATATACCAGACAACACACACAGGAGATAAACCATATGAATCTCTAGTTTGTGGAAAAAGTTTTTGTCAGAATTCCCATTTGGTGATAGTTCAAAAGACTCAGACAGGAGAGAAACCTTTTGAGTGTCTAGATTGTGGAATACGTTTTAGTCAGAATTCTGATTTGGTGAGACACCAGAGTACTCATACAGGAGAGAAACCATATGAATGTCCAGATTGTAAGAAAAATTTCAGTCGAAATTCCTGTTTGGCAACATACCGGAGGATTCACACGGGAGAAAGACTCTTTGAATGTTCTGACTGTGAGAAAAGGTTCAGTTGTAATTTTGAACTGATGATACACCAGAGGACTCACAGGAGGGAAAACATTTAAATGTCCTGACTGTGGGAAAAGGGACGGCATTTGGGAATGGTTGGCACAGCAAGTCTTAGGACTTCTGTTTGGAGGAAGGCAGAATGATCAAGAATGTTTGTACTACCTGTCTTGTAGGAATAGCTGCACACTCACACTATTCAAAGGAACATTGAGGCTATTCCCTTCACCTACCTGCACACAAAGCTCCCCCTGGCTGGTTCTTGCTCTGTGGCACTAAGGCCCAAGCAGCCATACCAGGCTGCCTATTCCATGGGGAGAGGGCATGCCCCTTCAGTCAATTTTGTAATGATATGTATAGAATAACCTTTGAGTAACAAGGATATGCACATGGAAACGTTTATGGGAATAGTTATTCAGCCACACACAGATACACTAATTGAGTTAAAGTTTACTTGAAGCAATAGCACAGTCCAATAAACGGTCCAGGTCATATACATTTAACATTCCAAAGAATATCCAATTACAAAGTCTTCTTACCGGTTGCCTTTGTCATTCACAGTAAACAAAGATATCAAAGTATAAGCACAGAATGTCAGAGAGAGCAAGCTGTGATAATTTGCAACATAATCAGCCAATCAGAATATAGTATAAATCAATACAGTGATTTTGTCTTAAAGCTAGAAGCATACATTGTTGGTTTATATATTGCCAACCCAACTAATTGTTATACAGATTCCTAACAAATTATCTCACTGAAGAGGTAGCAAAAAAGAGATCTCCAAACCCCAAGTCCTGATTGTGACCAAATGATACTGCCCAGCTGCCCAGTAAGGCAGAATATGTTGAACTGGTGGTCTAATTAGTAGGAGTCCCAGGGCTCATTGTACGCAACTTCAAAAATATTCATAGCCTGGCTTGTACTGGCCAATCTTAATTTGGCCTCACAAATCCTGGATGCAATAAACTAAGGCAGGTTCAGGAAGCAATCCTTGGAAATGGGCAGCCTTTGATTATCTACTAAGGCACAATCATGACTCAGTTGCAGTCCGTCTAAAGTGTGAAGCCATCTGCAATTTTGGACAATCCTATCAGGCCTAGACCTAAGCAAGAAAGGGCGGAAACCATTTGACTTGACTGACTTGAAGGCACCAAACTCAAATATCTAGTTTAAGACTCAAGGAAGCTGGATGGAAAGATATGTATTGTAATTCAGTGTTAGCTTAAGCTTAAAAACGCTTTCCATGAGCTATGGAATATCGAGAGGGAAAAGGTATGTCATGATAGGGAGGCTGTCTGGGGGTACATTTACCCTGTAAATCAGCCGTTGCCAATTGGTGGGCTGCGAGAAAACTTTGGTGGTCCGCAGAGAAATGTCACTCCCAGAGCTCCCCCCAAAGCAATTAATCCAGGCTGTGCAGAAACACAAGGCTGCGCCACCCATATGGCCCCGGGAACCCTCCCCGCCCACTCACTCCTTACCCGGCAAACTTGCCTGGTAAATAGCTATTTTTCCTTCTTTTTTTTCCAACCATCAAAGTTGCTCTTTTTTTAATAAAAAAAAAATCAATATTTACATGCATGATGTGTTGTGAGTTAATTTTGTGAGTTTGCTTGCTAGCAAATTTTATGAGTTTGCTTGCAAGCAAATTTTATGTGACAGACTGAGCTAGCCGATGGCACATTGATAGATCTCTGAATGAATCTGTGATTCTGTGAGCAACTCAATCTGCCTGCCTGCTTTGCCTGATTTTGGGTAAAAGTTGCTTTTTTATTAAAAAAAAATCAATATTTATATAAATATTTATAATATTTACATACAAGCCATGCCCAACCAGTCAAATGACCACCAAACCACACCCATAAATTAGACCATACCCACAGAACCGGTTAGTGGTCCCTGGATTTAAAATTATGAGTTTGGTGGTCCAAAAAATAAACTACAGCATGCTATTCAGGAAGCGTTTTGTATGCCATCTTGAGTACCTGAATGAAATGGAAATCAATAAAAGTGTGAGGTTATTTGATTGCAGATTCCTCCATACAACAGAGCTCAGAACCAATAGCCACTATTCTCACCATTCATACCTTATTAAATTTGCATTTAAAATGGTATTGCAGAGTGGTTTGCATGTGGTTTGCTGGGCTATCCTATTTTGGCGTTTCTTTTTACAATTTTTTTTTTTGGGGGGGGATATTTCTTCTACCATATATAGGCAATCAGGCCCTCTTTCTTAGGCTCCATTTTCAAGGCCCTGCTACATGTTTCTCTCTGTGACCTAATGGAGACTTCAGTGCAAGTGAATTTACAGAATTTACACATGGCATTTAGCAGATATAAAATTTCCTCCTCCAAGAATGAAACTTCATGATTGATGCTCTTGAATGCAGCCCTTGCCAGCAGGAGTGAAGCTGGCTCATTTGGAGAGCCTGGCCTGATGGTGCTGCCATGTCCTAAAATTTTGAGAGCCACAGGAAATCTGTCATAAAGCTTTGGGGTGTAAAGAGGCTTTGATCTCCACTGAGAGTAACCCCTAATTCTATAAAACCTTCATGAACTTTTAGGGCTAAGCAGCATCACATTTCACTAGGCTAAGTTGCAAAACTTGGTTGGTAGAAGTCAAAAACGAAGTAACAGCTTTTAATCACTGGAAATATGTTGCAAACACCTTATCTGGAGATAACGGTCAAACAGGGAACATCTGTGCCTAGAAAGCCGACAGCACAGCGGGCGGTTTCTGTGGTTGAGTTTAAAAGAGTTAAAACCATCGAGTACTTGTACTGCTAGAAAGGTTGGAAGGCGACGGGAAGAGTAGAAGAAAGTCCAGTTGCCTTTTTGAAAAAGCATCTTTGGGATAGCCGAACTTCCTCTTCCGGATGACTCATGGGAGGAAGGTGGTGTGCAGAGCAGCTTCAATGCTCTTCCCAGGATGAAAGCAGCAGCTGGCAGGTGAGTTGAGGGCAGCAGGTGGGAGGAGAATCCGGGAGCAAGTTAGGCTGTTCGGTTCCCTGGGGGGAAGATTTAAAAAGCCTCTTTCAAGTGAAGATTGATCCTTTGGGAATGGCTCCCCCCAGAGGTTGTGGGGGCTCCGTCACTGGAGGTTTGTAACAGGGTTGGAAGGAACCTTGCAGGTCTTCTGTTCCTCCGCCCTGCGACCCAGTACTAGTTCAGACAAATGTCTGTCCTGTGTGTTTAAAAGCCACCAGTGATGGAGCCCCCACAACCTCTGAAGGCAAACCCTCCCACTAGTTAATTGTTCTCAGTGTCAGGAAATTTCTCCTTAGTTCTAGGCTGCTTCTCTCCTTCATTAGTTTCCATCCAGCTTGTAGTCCTGCCTTCAGGTGCGTTGGAGAATAGGTTGACCCCCTCTTTTATGTGGCAACTCCTCAAGTATTGGAAGACTGCTATCATGTCACACCTAGGTCTTCTTTTCACTAGACTAGACATGCCCAATTCCTGCAACTATTCTTCATATGCTTGCGCCTCTAGCCCCCTAATAATCTTTACTGGACTTTTCTGCATTCATTCCAGAGTCTCAACATCTTTTTTTAATGATATGGTGACCAAACTTGTATGCAATTTTCAAGTGTGGTCTTACTCTTTATAAAGTGATAATAGTACTTCACATGATCTTGATTCTATCCCTCTCTAAATGCAGCCTAGTATTGTATTGGCTATTTTGTCACTGCAATACACTTCTGGCTCATATCTAAATGACTGTCCACCAGGACTTCAAGGTCCCTCTCATATTTACTGCTTGAGCCAGGTGCTACCTATTCTGTACTAGTACATTTGGTTTTTCTTGCATAAGTGTAAAACCTTATTTTTTTCCTCCATCAAATTTCATTTTGTTAGGTAGGGCCCAGTGTTCAAATCTATCAAGATTCTCTATCTTGACCCTATCTTATGAGGTGTTGGCTATTCCTGCCAACTTTGTGTCAATTGCAAATTTAATGAGTTCCCGTTTGATTCCCTCATCAAGCAAAAAGGAATTATAGCCCAATCTACCCAAAACATAACTGTAAAAGACAGACTAGAAATAAAAATTAAAGTAAGCAAAAAATTAGTAAAAGAACACCTGTCTGATCTCGATGAATACTAATCACCTGGACCTGACAGATTACATCCCAGAGTATTAAAGAAGCTGGCACCACATCTTTTAAAAATCCTGGAGCAGAAAAGAGCTGATGTGGTTCCCATCTTCAAAGAAGCCCTCCATCAAGGAACTGAATGACTACAGACCAGTTGCTGTAACATCTGTAGTTATGAAAATCTTTGAAAGACTTGTGCTGTCCCACCTGAAAACCATCACGGATCCTCTGTTACATCCCATGCAGTTTGCATACCGAGCAAATAGATCGACAGATGATGCTGTTAACATGGCTCTGCATTACATGCTACAACACCTTGAATCTCCAAATACCTAGCATTCAGCATTCAATACCATCATTCCAGACACTCTTCTAAGTAAATTAAACCGATTAGCGGTACCTGAACACACTTGTAGGTGGATCATAAGCTTCCTAACAGACAGGAAGCAGCAGGTGAAGCTAGGCAGAATCACATCCGATACCTGTACAATCAGCACAGCCCCCCCCCCCCCCCCCCCAAGGCTGTCTGCTATCTCCACTTCTTTTCTCCCTAAATAACAATGACTGCATCTCAAACGATCCATCTGTTAAAATACTGAAGTTTGCTGATGGCACAACATTGGTCTCATTCGAGACAACGATGAATCTGCATACAGACAGAAGGTTATGCAACTTGCCTCATGGTGTAACCAGAACAATCTGGAACTGAACACACTCAAAACTGTAGAAATGGTGGTAGACTTTAGAAGAAACCCTCCCATACTACCACCTCTTATAATACTAGACAACATAGTATCAACAGTAGAGACCTTCAAATTTCTAGCTTCTATCATATCACAAGACCTAAAATGGACACCTAACATCAAAAACATCATCAAAAAAGCACAACAATGAATGTTCTTTCTGTGCCAACTCAGAAAGCTCAAACTGCCCAAGGAGCTGCTGATACAGTTCTACAGAGGAATTATTGAGTCTATCATCTGCACCTCTATAACTGTCTGGTTTGGTTCTACAATCCAACACGATAGACACAGACTTCAGAGGATAATTAGGAATGCAGAAAAAACAATTACTATCCACCTGCCTTCAGATCAGGACCTGTATACTGCACGAGTCAAAAAGAGGGCTGTGAAAATATTTACAGACCTCTCACATCCTGGACATAAACTGTTTCAACTCCTTCCCTCAGAACGACACTATAGAGCACTGCACGCCAGAACAACTAGACACAAGAACAGTTTTTCCCCGAAAGTCATCACTCTGCTAAACAAATAATTCCCTCAACACTGTTCAAATATTACAAAGTCTGCACTGCTATTACTGTTATTCTTCTCATCACTCCTTATCACCCATCCCCTCCCATTGTGATTGTAGGACTATAACTTTGTCGCTTGTATCCTTATGATTTATATTGACTGTTTCCTAGTATGATTTGATTGTTGATTATACCCTATGACTATCATTAAGTGTTGTACATTATGGTTCTTGATTCTTAACGAATGTATCTTTATGTATACTGAGAGTATTTACACCAAGACATTTTTCTTGTGTGTCCAATCACACTTGGCCAATAAAGTATTCTATTCTATTCTAAAAGGGAAAAAAACAAAGCCAGGAAACTACAGACTAATTAGCCTAACATCAATACCTGGGAAGATACTGGGAATGATAATAAAAAAACAGATCTGCCAATATCTACAAACAAGTAAAATAATAACTAGCAGTTAGTATGGATTTGTTAAAAATAGATCATGCCAAACCAATCATTTCATTTTTCAACATGGTGACTAAATTAGTAGACCAGCGAAATACTGTGGACGTAATATACTTAGGACTTCAGCAAGGCATTCGACAAAGTAGACCACAACCTACTTCTTGGTAAACTAGAAAAAAATTGGGATAGATAGCACCATCACCAAATGGATTTGCAACTGGCTGACAAACTGTACTCAACAAGTAGTCCTTAATGAATCTACATCTACAGTGGAAGGAAGGAAGCAGTGGGTTGCCACAAGATTCTGTCTTAGGCCCAGTACTCTTCAATATCTTCATAAACAACTTACATGAGGGAATAGAAGTAGAACTTACCAAATGTGCAGATGATACTAAACTGGCAGGAATAGCTAGCACCCCGGAAGGTAGGCTCAAGATCCAGATGGATCTTGACAGACTAGAACACTGGGCCATATCTAACAAAATGAAATTCAATGTAGATAAAAGTAAAGTCCTACACTTAGGCAAGAAAAACCAAAAGTACACATATAGACTGGGTAAGAGGGATATTGGAGTCTTAGTGGACAACCATCTAAATATGAGCCAGCAGTGTGCAGCGGCAGCCAAAAGAGCCAATGCAATCCTAAGTTGCATTAACAGAGGGATACAATCAAGATCAAAAGAAGTACTAATACCACTCTATGTAGCCTTAGTAAGACCACACTTAGAGTACTGCATCCAGTTTTCGTCACCACAGTATAAAAAAGATGCTGGGACTCTAGAAAGTGTGCAGAGAAGAGCAAGCAACATCCTGGTTGATTAGAGTACTGGAAACTAAAACATGATGAACGGTTGCAGGAACTCGGCAAGGATAGTCCAGTGAAGAGAAGGACCAGGGGAGACATGATAGCAGTGTTCCAATATTTGAGGGGCTACCACAGAGAGGAAGGGGCTATTTTCTAAAGCACCTGTAGGCAGACAAAGAATAATGGATGGAAGCTGAACAAGGAGAGATTTAATCTGAAAATAAAGAGAAATTTTCTGACAGTGAGAACCATCTACCAATGGAACAGCTTGCCTTTGGAAGCTGTGGGAGCATCATCACTTGAGACTTTCAAGAAGAGATTGGACTGCCATTTGTCAAATGGTATAGAGTCTCCTGCTTTGGTGGGGGATTGGACTAGATGACATACAAGGTCCCTTCCAACTCTATTAATCTAATCTAAGGCATTTATGAAGATATTAAAGAGCACTAAAACAGAACCTTGGGAAACTCACTGCTTACTTCTCTACATATAGATATCGTCCTATTAAGGAATACACTTCGATTGTGGTTTGTCAGCCAGTTGTGAATCCATCTGTCTGAATGAATGTACCTATCCCACATTTTTCTAATTTATCAACAAGTACCAGTAGGTTATGGTCTACTTTGTCAATTGCCTTACTGAAATCCAATTATATTATGTATTTGACTGGTCCACTAATTTAGTTACTTTGTGTAAGAATGAAATAACCTTTGTTTGGAATGATCTGTTTTTGACAAACCCATATTGATTTTTGGTTATAACTTTGCTTCTAAGTGTTTGCAGATCTCTTGCTTCCTTATCTTTTTTCAGGATCTTCCCAGGTACTAATATCAGGCTAATTGGCCTGTAGTTTTTTGAATCCATTCCCCCCCACTTTTAAAACCTTTTTAGTACCTTTTGATTGTTGTTGGATTTGAAAGCATCAAGAAAATAATTTTTATGTAGTATGGGAAAAATGAAATACACAGATACTTTCAAAGACATTATATTAGAAATGCTCTGCTTTTAGTATGGGAAAGAATTAAAGAGAAACTACATGAAAATACCGGTCTGGCTATCCACAATGGAAGTACTAATACATCGAAATATTCTTGATCTGGAAAAAATTACAAGATATAAAGATATCTTAAACGAACAAGGGGAATTAAAATCAAAATAACTGAAAAATCAAGGAATTGATTTGGCTTGGTGGCCATTTATACAAATGCAATCATGATATAAGAAAGACGCAGAAATGTACGGATTTTACAAAGAGCCGGTAGAATTGGACCAGATATTTTTAGGGACGGATGATAAATTAGTAAAAAAATACACAGCTATTTATTGAATGTTAAAATGGAAAAACAAGTAAAAGAAACTATGATAGTATGGTTCAAATTTTTTTAATAGAACTAGACAAATGGCAAAAACTCTGGGAAGGAAATTATAAATTGACAATGTCAACAGCCTATAAAGAAAATCTTTATAAAATGTTTTATAGGTGGCATTTACCACCAGCAAGAATGGCAAAGGTGTTTCAAAATGTATCTCCCAGATGTTGGAAATGTAAACAGATACCAGGTTCTTATCATATGTGGTGGACTTGTCCTATGATAAAAAAGTATTGATTAAAAATAAAAAGGTGGTTAGAAGAAATGATAAAACAACAAATAGACTTAAAGCTAGACATTCTTGTTGGGTATTTTACTGGAGAAATATAATAAAAGAAATACATATTTAATCTTACATGTGGTCACAGCAGCAAGAATTGTATATGCATAAAATTTGAAAAATGAAAATATGCCTATAGAGGAAAATGTAATAAAGAAAATATTGAAATGTGCTGAAATGGATAGATTGACATTGAAAATTAAGGATAAAGAAGAAACAGAATACTTTTTAACTTGGGAACTATTTTATCAATGGTTAGAAAATAGAAGCAGTGTGGTGATCAAAGACCAGTCATTGTGCAGGGTGCCAAGATGTCTGACTGCCTGGGCAATGTTTATTACATTCATAGGGTTTTTACAAGAAGACAAAGGCAACATAGATACAGCATTTGGATTGGAGAATAAATCTCACATGGGCGAAACCTCTCAACCAATCCTTAAGACTAGTGATGATGTTAGTATGAGATCACCTATATGTCTGGAAAGTTAGGGACTTTCCAGTCTAGCAGACAGAAGATGAGATCATGCAGTAACAAAAGAGGCCCTCTTAGCCAAATGCGCAATCTGCTGCTAGCATCTAACACCATCCAGAGGATCTCAGTGGCTACCACATTTCACTCTTATTTTATTTTATTAGTTAAAGAAGAATCATAAAAGGAGTTAAAGCAGAAGTTAGAAACTTAGAATGGAGGTAGATATGTAAAAAAGATAAAATAAATGTGTAATTAAATAATGCAATATCAAATAATTAGGCTAAATAAACATGATGATTAACAGAATTAGAGGATAATGATTATAAATGTGATATTCATATGATGTTCATAATGTTTGATATTAACCAATTATAGATAAAACTGAATAGAAGGGGAATAATGGGAAATGTTTAATAAGGATAAGTGAAGATGATGACTAGATTTTGAGAATAATAGTTATAGTTATTGTATGTATAAGATTTATTACTTGTGTTTAAAGAGATTGTACCCAAACCGCACACTGCCATTGTAGATACGGAAATTTTATATGTAACAAAGAAAATTACATAATAAAAAATGATAATATTAAAAAAAAGATGGTAGTGATGTCCCACAGACTTTCCATTTGGAACATACTCAACTGACTCCTAACAAACAAAATCAATTGGAAATCGACAAGTCACAATCACGTTACATTGCACAGTGATTCAATTAATGACCCCAGCCAGGATTTTGTAAGTGGGCATAGTTAATTGATATCAAACTTAATGACCTCATCATTTAGGAATGGACTTGCCAGTCCCAATGGCTTTTGGTAAATGAGGACTAGCTGAATTGGGATGTCATCAGCATGATTGTAGATAATATTTCCTGCTTTTTTCTTATTTGGAGTGGTGAACTTCCATGGGCAAAAATGATCCTTTAACTCTCGCTGCAGATCTTGGGATCATTTCATCAATTAACCCCCCTATCGCTCTTAAAATTAGGCCAAAAAATGTGAGTGTACCCACAAATGTATCTATGCATAATTTGTCCCCAGCACTTCCTGATATATTTGAAGATAACTCTTTGGAATTCTATGAACTCATGATTGATCCAAGTCAACAAATATATTTCATAACTGAATAGGTATCTGAGCTTGGATCTCACTAGACATGTATATTGATATTGAATCATAATTAATGTAAGAGGTTAAGTTACCATTTTGCCATCTATGATTTTTATTGGAATGTATACCTTTCGATCTGTGTTTTAAAAAATGTCATGTAGCCATTTTATGAACCATAATTAAACCAACCCTTTTATGTTTAACCCTTAGATTTATGTGAATCTAACAGACAAAAGAATGTCAAAGAGAGCATCATGGAGAAATGAATCACAAGCAGCATTAAAATGCAAAGGAAACCAAGGCAGCAATCAAAATTTTATTAGTTCCTCTGGAAAACCCCAAAACTCTTCTTCCCCAGCAGCTTAGAGACAAGGAAGAGAAAACCAGGAAAAGAGTTTTGAGCTGGAGAAAATAGAGTTTGTGGAAAAAACATATCAAAATATCAAGGGGGATAATCTCCTAGTTCAGAAAAAGAGGGAAATATCTGGAAGTCAATGGGAAGGAAAAGGTCACTTGGACAGTAGACCACAATGCAGGCCTTGCCTTGTGAGGAAGGAAATTGTAGCTTGAATCAACGCTCTATCCAAGAAGGGATTCAGAGTATTTTTGACATCCTTGAGAATCCAGGTATGTCAGTGGTAGAAAAGATCCCCAGATCTGCCTATTGTGGGAAAAACAAAGATTGTAGAATTATGCCCGAGAGGATCCATACTGGAGAAAAACCATATCAGTGTTCCCAATGCAGCAAAAGCTTTAGTCAGAACAACTTTCTGGTTGTTCATGGAAAGACTCACAACAGAGAAAAGCCCTACCAGTTGTCTCAGTGTGGCAAGCAGGTTAAGCTGATAATATACCAGAGGATTCACAAAGGAGAGAAACCATACAAATGTCCAGACTGTGGGAAAAGTTTCAGTCAGAATTCCAGCCTGGTGACACACCAGAGGATTCACACAGGAGAGAAACCCTTTGAATGTCCTGACTGTGGGAAATGTTGCGGTGATAATTCCAGCCTGGTTAGACACCAGAGGACTCACACAGGAGAGAAACCCTTTGAATGTTCTGATTGTGGAAACAGTTTCAGTAACAATTCCAACCTTATTAGCCACCAGAGAATTCACACAGGAGAGAAACCCTTTGAATGTCCAGTTTGTGGTAAAAGTTTCAGTAGGAATACCAGCCTGGTGACACACCAGAGGACTCACACAGGAGAGAAACCCTTTGAATGTCCTGACTGTGGGAAATGTTTCGGTGATAATTCCAGCCTGGTTAGACACCAGAGGACTCACACAGGAGAGAAACCCTTTGAATGTCCAATTTGTGGGAAATGTTTCGATAGGAATGCCAAAGTGGTAGAACACCAGAGAACTCACACAGGAGAGAAACCCTTTGAATGTTCTGATTGTGGAAACAGTTTCAATAGCAATTCCAACCTTATTAGCCACCAGAGGATTCACACAGGAGAGAAACCCTTTAAATGTCCCTATTGTGGGAAATGTTTCAGTCAGAATTCCAGCCTGGTGACACACCAGAGGATTCACACAGGAGAGAAACCCTTTCAGTGTCCTGACTGTGGGAAAAGTTTCAGTCAGATTTCCAGCTTGGTTAGACACCAGAGAACTCACACAGGAGAGAAACCCTTTGAATGTCCCTATTGTGGGAAAAGTTTTAGTCAGAGTTCCTACCTTGTGAGACACCATAGGACTCACACAGGAGACAAACCATATGAGTGTCCAGACTGTGGGAAAGATTTCGGTACTAAGGATATCCTTCTAAATCATATGCTTATACACACGGGGGAGAAACCATTTAAGTGCCCCGAGTGTGAACGATGCTTCAGGAAACCTTCTAACCTTATTGCACATAAAAAAATCCACATGAGGCCTAAAGTGATGAGTGTAGAGAAGGCTTGAATTTCATTTGAAATGTTCTATTGTAATTTCAGCTGAAAAATTGACTCTTTAATTTGACTACAAAGAATTTGCCTGATTGTTTGTCATTAAATATGTCATAGTATTAGATGGGAAGGAACAAAGAAAAAAATTGGAATATGTTAATTTGATAAGGACTATTTGGCCATCAGCAGCAGAAGTTGCTAGATATTGATTTTTACAGAAATTGGACAACTCTGCAAAAATCTTTTTAGGAGTGTTCTTGTTGTGGTCTGCCGGCAGCCTGCGGAGATGACCTTAACCCCATGCATTGAAAAAAGGAGAAACAATACTGGTATCAACTCATAAAACATTTCTATGCCCATTTTATAGTTGCCAACAGAAAGTGGGGGGAAGGAGTTTGAAAGAGCATTGCAGCAGTTTGGAATCGAAAGTGCATTCCATTCATATTTTTTCAGAGATTTTAACTAGGCGACTGAAGTTTCTGCCATGGAAAAATCTAATTGGAGAACATGATTGATGACTCTTGGCTATGGACGTGTTTCGTTGGAGAATATGAATTGTTATATACCCAGGGGGTGGGGGAAAACCAGGGTCAAGGGTGACAGTGAATTACATGTCTCACAGTCGGCTACATCCAGGTTATGACGACATGTTAACTCCCAATAAATTCTTTGTAGTTTTGGAAGTTTGGCTCAAAACTCATGATTTAATTGGGGTAACTGCCGGAATCCTGACAACTGATCCATTAAGAAAGACAGGCTAGAAACAATAGATAACAGGATAAAATGAATTACACATGGCTGACAGGATTAGGACCAAGGGAGTGATATTGAGACACATCAAGAGCCTTTGGAAAACAAGTAAAACTAATCAAGTAATAAAAGCACCCAAAGCAAACCTCAAAATTACAGAATACTGTAAACTGTATAAAAATCCTTGCACTCAGTAAGCTAATTTGTCAGCTGTCCCAGAACTGCATGCTGTGGTTCTGCTCATCGATAAACAGACCTTTCCTAAGCAGCTAGCCTCCATTTTATTTCCAGAGCCTCTCTCCAGGCTTTGAACTGAAGCAGATGGATTTTTCTTCCAACACTCTGCTGTGATCTTGTTTTCTTGGAGGTGCCTGCTTGTTACCCCAGTGGTTGCAGCAGGGGTGGGCTTCAAAAAATTTAGCAACTGGTTCTCTGCCCAGTTGCTGGCTGGGCATGACCATGGTGGGCGCCTAGTTGGCTTCCTGCACCATGGCGGGGGGGAGGAGCATTTTCACCCTCCCTGGGCTCTGGAGGCTTTCCTTGAACCTCCAGGAGGGCAAAAATGGTCTCCCCAGGCTCTGTAGGCCAGAAATGGACCCATTTTCAGCCTTCCGGAACTTCCGGAGGCCTGTTTCCCCCCTCCCCAGGCTCCGGAGCCTCAAGGAGACCAGTTTTTCAACCTTCCCAAGTCTCCGCGCAGGCCCTGCAATTATGTGGGATCCAAAATGGGCCGCATGGAGACTCCGGGGAGGGGAGGGTGAGGCGGGGCCAGCCAGTCGTTGCAACTACCAGTTCAGCAAACTATATGTAAAATTAACATCCGGTTTGCCCGCACTAGTGCAAACCGGTAGCAGCCTACCCCTGGGTAGCAGTGCCAAGATGCTGTCAAATTTGTTGTAACTGGCTTGGTGATGGAGCTGTGAGAAAGAAATTATATATTAGGAAATGTTTCATTTCTTAAAAAAAAGCATTGTGTTCCGCTTTAAATAGCTTTTGAGGATGAAAAAAATTGTCAGCATTGCCTTGAATGTAAGAGTAAGATAATATAAAGCTTTCTTCCCAACACATGGGAGATGTTTCCATTTCTTTCGTTTCTCTCTCAGGGCTTCTATTTAAAATCTTCCAAATAATCCCTACAAAGAGAAGAACAATAATTGGAGCAGAGAACTAGAATTTTAGCTATGCAAATGAATCATCCTGATTTTGCTGAGTTTAGAAAACACTAAGGAATTGCAGGTTTGTTCATTTCACTAACACGGTGTATTTTTTTCTAGTGGATCATATTGCATATGAACTCTCTGCAAAAGGAAGGGTATAATCATGCCATCCTGAGTACCTGAATGAAAAGGAAATCAATAAAAGTTTGAGGTTATTTGATTCCAAATTTCTCCATACAAAAGAGCCCAGAACCAATAGCCACTATTCCTCACCATCCATACCTTATTAAATCTGCATTAAAAATGGCATTGCAGGGTGGTTTGCATGTGGTTTGCTGGGCTATTCTATTTTGGCTTTTCTTTTTTTACAATTTTTTTTTTTTGGGGGGGGGGACATTTCTTCTACCATATATAGGCAATCAGGCCCTCTTTCTTAGGCTCCGTTTTCAAGGCCCTGCTACATGTTTCTCTCTGACCTAATGGAGACTTCAGTGCAAGTGAATTTACAGAATTTACACCTGGCATTTAGCAGATATAAAATTTCCTCCTCCAAGAATGAACCTTCATGATTGATGCTCTTGAATGCAGCCCTTGCCAGCAGGAGTGAAGCTGGCTCACTTGGAGAACCTGGCCTGATGGTGCCGCCATGTCCTAAAATCTTGGGAGGAAATGTGTCATAAAACTTTGGGGTGTAAAGAGGCTTTGATCTCCACTGAGAGTCACCCCTAATTCTAGAAAACCTTCACGAACTTTTAGGGCTCAGCAAGTAGCTAATCTTCGTTAAACTAAGCAGCATCACATTTCACTAGGCTAAGTTGCAAAGGTCGGTTGGTAGAAGTCAAAAACGACTTAATAACTTTTAATCAGTGGAAATAAGTTGCAAACGCCTTAGGTGGAGACGGGACATGCGTGTTTTTCTGCCTATCTGGCGATAGTCAAAACAGGCAACGCTGACAATACAGCGGGCGGTTTCTGTGGTTGAGTTTAAAGGAGTTAAAACCATCGAGTACTATACTGCTAGAAAGGTTTGGAAGGCGACGGGAAGAATAAAAGAAAATCCAATTTGCCTTTTGAAAAAGCATTTTTGGGATAGCCGAACTTCCTCTTCCGGATGACTCATGGGAGGAAGGTGGTGTGCAGAGCAGCTTTAATGCTCTTCCCAAGATGGAAGCAGCAGCTGGCAGGTGAGTTGAGGGCAGCAGTCGGGAGGAGAGTCCGGGAGCAAGTCGGGCTGTTCGGTTTCCTCCACGGCCTGGAAGCAGAGAAACAACTGGGGTGAAGCGTGTCAACTGCTGCTGCTGCTGCAGGTTCTTTCCCTCCCCAAATCGAAGTCCGCTGGGGCTGCACACTGTGAAACTGGTGGCTGCTTATTTCTGCTGGTGGGAAGATTTAAATAGTGGACCCAAATTGTTGGGGACAATATGCTGACTCTGTAAACCGCTTAGAGAGGGCTGTAAAGCGATATATAAGTCTAAATGCTATTGCTATTGCTTAGGTTGATTCTTTGGGGATTGGCTTCCCAATCGATGTTGAGGGTGCTCCATCAGTGGAATGAGCTGAAACTTCCTTCCCAATCCCCTGCTCATTTCAGATAGTCTCTTTCTAAAAGCCACCAGTGGAAGAGCACCTACAAGTCCTGAAGGCAAGTTGTTCCACTAGTTAATTGTTCTCACTGTTAGGAAGTTTCTCCTAACAAGAAGTTCTATGTTGCTTCTCTCCTTGATTAGTTCTATCCATTGCTTCTTGTCTTGTCTTCTAGTGCTTTGGAAACTAAGGTTAAAATCCTCTTCTTTATGAACTCCTCAAGTACTGGAACACTGTTCATCCATACAGTGTTTGTAGTTTTACTTCCATGTCTTGCCAATAAGTATGGTATTTCCTCCTATCATCCATGTATTAACCATAGAATAGAATAGAATTATTTATTGGCCAAGTGTGATTGGACACACAAGAAATTTGTCTTAGTGCAAATGCTCTCAGTGTACATAAAAGAAAAGATACATTCATCAAGAGTCAAGAATCATAAGGTACAACACTTAATAATAGTCATAGGATACAGTCAACAATCAAATCATACTAGGAAACAGTCAATATAGATTGTAAGGATACAAGTGACAAAGTTACAGTCATACAGTCACAAATGGGAGGGGATTGGTGATAAGGAGTGATGAGAAGATTAATAATAATAGTAGTGCAGACTTTGTAAATAGTTGGACAGTGTTGAGGGAATTACTATATTTGTTAAGCAGAGTGATGGTGTTCGGGGGAAAACTCCTTGTGTTCTGGTGTGCAGTGCTCTATAGCGCGTTTTGAGGGAAGGAGTTGAAACGGTTTAGTCCGGGATGTGAGGGGTCTGTAAATACTTTCACAGTCCTCTTTTTGTCTCGTGCAGTATACAGATCCTCGATTGAAGGCAGGTTGGTAGTAATTGTTTTTTTGGCAGTCCCAATTACTCTCTGTGTCTGTCTTGTTGGGTTGCAAAACCAAACCAGACAGTTATACAGGTGAAGATGACAGACTCAATAATTCCTCTGCAGAACTGTATCAGCAGCAGTAACTGTACCAATTATTCTCTGTGTCTGTTTTGTTGGGTTTGCAGAACCAAACCAGACAGTTACAGAGGTGCAGATGACAGACTCAATAATTCCTCTGTAGAATTGTATCAGCAACTCCTTGGGCAGTTTGAGCTTTCTGAATTGGTGCAGAAAGAACATTCTTTGTTGACATTTTTGATGTTAGGTGTCCATTTTAGGTCTTGTGGTATGATAGAAGCTAGAAATTTGAAGGTCTCTACTGTTGATACTGTGTTGTCTAGTATTGTAAGAGGTGGTAGTATGGGAGGGTTTTTCCTAAAGTCTACCACCATTTCTATGGTTTTGAATGTGTTCAGTTCCAGATTGTTCCGGTTACACCACAAGGCAAGTTGTACAACCTTCCGTCTGTATGAGGATTCGTTGTTGTCTCAAATGAAACCAATTACTGTAGTATCATCTGCAATCTTCAGTGTTTTAACAGATGGATCGTTTGAGATGCAGTCATTGTTATTTAGGGAGAAAAGAAGTGGAGAAAGCACACAGCCTTGGGGGCCCCCTGTGCTGATTGTACAGGTATTGGATGTGATTCTGCCTAGCTTCACCAGCTGCTCCCTGTCTGTTAGGAAGCTTATGATCCACCTACAAGTGCGTTCAGGTACCACTAGCTAGTTTAGTGCTGAAGTCTACAGAGGACTCTTGCAAAGGTATTTGGAGATTCAAGGTGTTGTAGGATGTAGTACAGAGCCATATTAACAGCATCATCTGTCGATCTATTTGTTCAGTATGCAAACTGCATGGGATCTAACAGCGGATCCATGATGGTTTTCAGATGGGACAGCACTAGCCTTTCAAAGGTTTTCATAACTACAGATGTTAGAACAACTGATCTGTAATCATTCAGTTCCCTGATGGAGGGCTTCTTTGGCACTGGGATGATAGTGGAGCATTTGAAGCAAGAAGGAACATAGCACATCTCTAGTGATATATTGAAGATTTGGGTGAAGATGGGGGCCAATTGGTTACTACAGGTTCAATTGTGCTTAATCCAGCCCTTTCTAAAAAAAATAGCTATTGAGGACCATTTGCTATCTTTGGTTGCACAGGTAGTCCTCACTTATTCCTTGAGCTTCCAAAGTTACTATGGCATGGGGATGTCACCACAATCCAAAACACTATGGAAATGTTTTCTCCTTTTACTTGCAGTTGAGGACTTCCATGACCAAAAATGGTTGTTCAAATCTTGTAGAGATTTTAGGCATCGTTTCATCAATTAAAAACCCCACATCTCTAAATTTAGCTCAGAAGGTTTGACTGTAACCATATTGGGATGTTTTGCCAGGCTTCAAAGACATAGATTTTATCCATGTATATATATATGTACGTGGATGTATCTGTATTTCTCTCTGTAAGAATATGTCTGCAATTATATAATCTATCCACAGTACTTCAAGATATAATTGATGATAATCCTTTGTATTGCTAAGGATTTGTGATTGACCCAACTAAACAACTGAATTTGATTGAATGGATATTTGAACCTGGATCTCAGTAGTCTTCCATGTGTCAAATGAATCATAAATAATGTAAGTGGCTATTCTAGTATTGTGGGATGTTTGCTTTTTCATTGTAATATATACTTTTTTCTTTTTTCACATCATCTCTAACCATTTCATAAACATTTAATGTTAGAATTTTCTTTGAATCTTACAGACAAAGAGGATGGCAAACAAGAGCACTCAGGACAACTGTAAATTACAAGCAACATTGAAAAGGGAAATAAATCAAGCCAGAAATCAAAATATTTTCCATTTCCTTCAGAAAACCATACAATTCTGCTCCTCCTCCCACAGCTGTTGGACAAACAAGAGAAAATCAAGAAAGAATAAGCAGATTATGCAGAACTCAAGGATAAATTACATGAAAAGTCAAGGGAGATTATTTTTCATTCAGCAAAAGAGATAAATATCTGGAAGTCAGTGGGGATGAAAAGGTCAATAACAAAAGTCACGTAAAACACACAGGTATGCAGGCCTCTCCCTGTGAGGAAGAAAATTGCTTGAATAAAAGCACCACTAAACAAGGCATTGTCCATATTTTTGACCTCCTCAAGAATATCAGCTATGGAAAAGCTCCATAGAATTGCCTACTGTGAGAAAAGCCTAGGTTGCAAATCACAGCTGATTATGTACTAGAGGAGCCAGAAAGGAGAAAAGCCATGAAAATTACCTGAATGTGGTAAAAGCTTCAGTCAGAACAGCTCCCTTGTGGTTCATAGAAGCACCCACGCACAAGAGGGAAGCCACAAAAGTGCTCCCAATGCAGTAATGCTTCAGTGGACATGGCAATGTGGTTATACATCAGAGAACTCATAGGAGGGAGAAAACGTATGATTGTGTGAAAGTTTCATTAGAAATTTCCAGGTGATGAGATACTGAAGGCCTCACATACAGGAAAACAACCCATTCGAATGTCCTTTCTGTGGGAAAAGTTTCAGTGAGAAGTTCATTCTGGTGAAGCACCGAGGACTCGCATAGAAGTGAAACCTCGAATGTTCTGATTGTGGAAAAATTTTCAGTCACAATTCCATTCTGGTGATCCATCAGTGGATTGACTCCAGGGGGAAACTGTACATGTCTAGATTGTGGGGAAAGGTTCATTAGAAATTTCCATTTCATGAAACACGATATAACACATAGAAGAGAAACCCCTTGAATGTCCTGATTATGGTAAAGTCACAATTCCAACCTGGTGATACAGCAGAAGACTCGCATAGGAGAGAAATGCTTTGAATGTCCTGATTGTTGGAAAACCTTCAGTTATAATTCCAACTTTGTGATAAACCAAGATAATCACAAAGGAGAAAACCCATTTCAGTGTCCTATGGCAGAAGTTCCAGTCATAATTCCCCTTTGGTAATACATGAGAAGATTCAACTCCATGAAGAAACCTTATGAGTGTTGAGATTGTGGGAATGTTTTCATTAAAAATACCCACCTCCTGAGACACAAGATCATGCACAGAGGTGAGAAACTCTTTGAATGTCCTGATTGTGGTAAAACTTTCAGTCACAGTTCCAGCCTGATGACACACCAAAGGACTCATACAGGAGAGAAATCCTTTGAATGTCCCGATTGTGGGAAAAGTTTCAGTCAGAGTTTCAGCCTGGTAACACACCAGAGGACTCACACAGGAGAGAAACCCTTTGAATGTCCTGATTGTGGGAAATGTTACAGTCAGAATTCCCACCTGGTGATACACCAGAGGACTCACACAGGAGAGAAATCCTTTGAATATCCTATCTGTGGGAAAAGTTTTAGTGATAATTCCAGCCTGGTGAAACACCAAAGGACTCACACAGGAGAGAAACCCTTTGAATGTTCTATCTGTGGGAAACATTTTAGTCATAATTCCAGCCTGGTGAAACATAAAAGGACTCATACAGGAGAGAAACCCTTTGAATGTCCTATCTGTGGGAAAGGTTTTAGTGATAATTCCAGCCTGGTGACACACCAGAGGACTCACACAGGAGAGAAACCTTTTGAATGTCCTCTCTGTGGAAAAGGTTTTAGTCGCAATTACACACTGGTGCTACACCAGAGGACTCACACAGGCGAGAAACCCTTTGAATGTCCTATTTGTGGGAAAAGTTTCATTAAGAATTCTAGCCTGGTGAGACACCAGAAGACTCACAAAGGAGAGAAACCCTTTGAATGTCCTATTTGTAGGAAAGGTTTTTGTGATAATTCTAGCCTGGTTAAACACCAGAGGACTCACACAGGAGAGAAACCATATGAGTGTCCAGATTGTGGAATAAGTTTCATTCACAATTCTGGCTTGGTGAGACACCAGAGGATTCACACAGGAGAAAGGCCCTTTGAATGCCCTATCTGTGGGAAAGATTTCAGTCAGAATTCGCACCTGGTGACTCATCAGAGGACTCACACAGGAGAGAAACCCTATGAATGTCCTATCTGTGGGAAAAGTTTTAATGATAATTCCCACCTTATGAGACACCAGAGTATTCACACAGGAGAGAAACCCTTTGAATGTCCTGACTGTGGGAAAAGTTTCAGTCAGAATTCTCACCTAGTGATACACCAGAGGATTCACACTGTGGAGAAATCTTTGAAATTCCAGTCTGTAGACATTACTTCAAATATAAATCATCCCTTATTGCACACAAGGTAATCCATATGATGAAAAGTTTATGGGTTTAGAAAAGTGTTGAATTTCATTTATCTCCCATTGAAAGTGTAGGTAAGAAAATGATTCTTTGAATTATGGCCTGATTTATTTTACTCAAACATTTCTCAGGATTAAACGTGTAGGTGGAGAGAAAAGGAAAATGGAAAATAGCTAACTACTAGTTTCTGGTTATCAGCAGAAACTTCTGGATATTTCCTTTTCCAGAAGTAGTAGACTTCCTCAAAAAGCAATTTTGGGTGGAGCTTTTTTGTATGTTGATTATGTAATTCCCACATTTAGAGTTTCATCTTCTACCTTGGAAGTCCTAGAATTCCGCAGCCAGCATAAAAGTAGTCTTCAAGATACAACTATTATGGGCCTTGAATTACGGTTGCATGTTGCAATGACTGTTGAGTGAGACTGCTTTCCTTAAGTACCCAAATCCCCCTGCTCTCCCTGTGGCAGCCATTAATCAAATGTGTGAGTTGCTAAGCAGAGTACTGGCTACTTCAGGACTGAGGAAAACTCTTGGAGGCCTAGAGCTTGCCTGCCCCAGGTATCCCTGGGGCTCTCCCACCCTCCAAGACACCTTTGTTCTGTTTCCCATCCCTGTCCCTTCCCTCAGCTCTCCAAGGTCCCCACAGGATTTCCCCCACTCCCGCTGGGTCCCTGCAGTCCTCAGGCATGATTGCCACCCACCGGGCCTCATACCCTCCTCCTTACCATTGGAAGATCTCTGATCCTCATGTTGGGGAGGGAGGGAAGGACATGCATCCTTGGGCCTCATGACTGTGTCTTGGAAGTAGCCACCATTATCAGTGGGCCCTGGATTCATCCCTGCTGTGAACGGCAGCACTGGTGTGACGCGCCCCATGGCGTCTTGCCGCAAGCAGTAGCATACCATACACATACTTGGCTCACATTTCTCTCTGCCTTCTCAGAATGGACGCAGGAGTGAAAGAAAATGCAGTCAAGGGGAAATGGTTTGAGGAGTTTAGGTAAAAGGAAAAGGATGAAATGTTATTTAAAAATTATTTCCTCAAAAAAAAAAATCCTCCAGAAGTTAAAAGTGTTTTAATCAGCTGAGAAACGGCTTGGCTACAGCTTGAAAGGGCTGTGTGGCAAGCTACATGGTGTCTGGCTACAAGCAGACACAGAAGTCAGGCAGCAATGCAACAGGTGTCAGGGTGTGGGTGGTCTAGCTACAGTGGTACTAAGTTAAGTGTGTAAGACATCCTCGAAACTGAGGTGCTTATTTTAGGACTCAAAAGACCAGGTCTTATTTTTGGGGAAATACGGTTTACGTATATGCATAATTTGTCCTCAGCATTTCCAGATACATTTGGTGATAACTCTTTGGAATTCTATGAACTCTTGATTGACCCAAGTCAACAAATACATTTCATAACTGAATAGGTATTTGAGCTTGGATCTCACTAGACATGTAGATAGATAATGAATCTTAATTAATGTAAGTGGTCAAGTTACCATTTTGTCATCTTTGATTTTTATTGGAATGTATGCCTTTGGATCTGTTTTTTAAAAAAACTGTTGTGTAGCCATTTTATGAACCATAATTAAAATAACCCTTTTATGTGAATCTTAACAGGCAGAAGAATGCCAAAGAGAGCACCATGGAGAACTGAATCACAGGCAGCATTACAATGCAGAGGAAACCAAGGCAGCATTAAAAACTTATTAGTTCCTCTGGAAAACTCCAAAACTCTTCTTCCCCAGCATCTTATAGACAAGGAAGAGAAAACCAGGAAAAGAGTTTTGAACTGGAGAAAATAGAGTATGTGGAAAAAACATATCAAAATATCAAGGGGGGTAATCTAGTTCAGAAAAAGAGGGAAACATCTGGAAGTTAGTGGGAAGGAAAAGGTCACTTGGACAGTCACATAAGGCAGACCATAATGCAGGCCTTGCCCTATGAGGAAGGAAATAGTAGCTTGAATCAACGCTCCATCCAAGAAGGGATTCAAGGTATTTTTGACGTCCTTGAGAATCCAGGTATGTCAGTGGTAGAAAAGATCCCCAGATCTGCCTATTGTGGGAAAAACAAAGATTGTAGAATTATGCCCGAGAGGATCCATACTGAAGAAAAACCATATCAGTGTTCCCAATGCAGCAAAAGCTTTAGTCAGAACAGCTTCCTGGTGGTTCATGGAAAAACTCATAGCAGAGAAAAGCCCTACCAATTGTCTCTGTGTGGCAAAAGCTATAGCAAGCAGGCCAAGCTGATAGCACACCAGAGGACTCACATAGGAGAGAAACCATACAAATGTCCAGATTGTGGGAAATGTTTCAGTCAGAATTCCAATCTGGTGATACACCAGACAACACACACAGGAGAGAAACCATATGAATCTCTAGTTTCTGGAAAAGGTTTTTGTCAGAATTCCCATTTGGTAATAGTTCAAAAGACTCAGACAGGAGAGAAACCTTTTGAATGTCCAGATTGTAGAATACGTTTTAGTCAGAATTCTGATTTGGTGAGACACCAGAGGACTCATACAGGAGAGAAACCATATGAATGTCCAGATTGTAAGAAAAATTTCAGTCGAAATTCCAGTTTGGCAATACACCGAAGGATTCACACAGGAGAAAGACCCTTTGAATGTCCTGACTGTGAGAAAAGTTTTAGTCGTAATTTTGAACTGGTGATACACCAGAGGACTCACACAGGAGAGAAACCATTTAAATGTCCTGACTGTGGAAAAAGTTTTAGTCGTAATTCCAGCCTGGTGAAGCACCAGAGGACTCACACAGGAGAGAAACCATATGAGTGTCCAGATTGTGGAATAAGTTTCATTCAGAATTCTGACTTGGTGAGGCACCAGAGGACTCACACAGGGGAGAAACCTTTCAAATGTCCAGTCTGCAGACGTTCCTTCAGACATAAATCATCCCTTATTGCACACAAAGAAATACATATGAGGCAATAATAGATTTATTATTTATTTTTATTATTTAATTAAATTTCTATACCGCTCCCTCTCCCAAAAAGGGACTCGGGGCGGTGTACAGCCTACTAAAAAGCACAGAATATATACAATTTAAAAACAAATTAAATATACGAATCCGGCTGAATCCCATCAATTGAAAAATACAGAAATTTAAAATCCGGGATTAATTAAGAAATTAAAAATTTAAAAATTTAAAACCAAATTTAATTAAAACCCATAAACCATTTACTGGGCCAGGCCGGCTTGCTGGAAAAATAAGGTCTTAACTGCGCGCCGGAAGGTCTGGATGTCCGTCATGGCCCGTATCTCCGGGGGGTGAGATGAGTTTAGAGAAGGCTTTTCATTTGTAATCTCCCATTGAAAGTGTAGGTGAGAAATTGACTGTTTGAATTCTGGCCTTATTCTTTTTACTGAAACATGTCTCACAATTAGATTTATAGATGGAGACAAAAGGAAAATGCAAAAAGCCTAATTTTTCTGGTTCTCAACAGAAAGTTTTGTTTCTGGTTCTCAGCAGCAGTTTCTGGATACTTTCTTTTGCAGAAGTAGTGAAATTCTTCAAAATGGCTTCTGGGTGATATTTTTGTATGTTGATTATGTAACTCCCACACGTAGAGTTTCAATCTTCTACTTTGGTTTTTTCCAGATTTTTAGTCCCAGAATTCCCCAGCCAGCATATAAGTAGTCCTCAAGATACAACTATTATGGGCCTTCCAATTACGGTTGCATGTTGCTCTTTGATGCAGTCATCAATCAAATGTGCGAGTTGCTAGCAGAGTACTGGCTGCCTCAGGGCTCTTGGAGGCCTAGAGCAAGGCCAAGCTTGCCTGCCACAGGCATCCCTGGGGCTCCCCCACCCTTCAAGGTACCCTATGTTCTGTTTCCCATCCCTGCACCTTCCCTCAGCTCCCCAAGGTCCCCACAGGATTTCCCCCACTCCCGCTGCGTCCCTGCAGTCCTCAGGCCTGACTGCCACCCCACTAGGCCTAATACCCTCCTCTTCCTTACCTTTGGAATATCTCTGATCCTCCTGCTGGGGAGTGAGGGAAGGACACGCATCCTTGGGCCTCATGACTATGTCCTGGAAGCAGCCACCATTTTCAGTGGGCCCTGGATTTGTCCCTGGTTCACGCGGTGGACTTGGGGAAGCGACTGCCATTTTGCTACACTGTCTGCACTGATAAAGCAGAAGAGGGACAAACCTCTCTGTTTTGCTACCTAAACCTGAGGGGAAAAATGTACCATTGAAAATGTTTCATTTTAAAAAATGCATTATGTTAGAATTATCAGCTTTTCTCAAGGAAAAAATGGGCAGAACAAGATCCTCAGAGTGGCCTCAAACTGCAAGATGGACAGCGACTAAGTTTAATAATAAATGAATTTCATAATAAAAAGATAATGTAAAGCTCATTTCCCAACTCTTGCTCAGTAATGAGGACTCCACACATACAATGTGTTTCTAACGCACTACAATTGTTACCTTGTAATGTCTCTCTTGTGCATTCTGCATCTCTATGACCAATCTGTCCTCCTTGGCTTCCCTTCCCTCCTCATTATAAATTTAAAATTTCAGTTTCAATCCTACATCAGTTCAGTCACTTTGTGCCTCTCATGATTTGAGCTGCAATTAGGTTTCTGCTTCTTAATTTCTTGATGCACTGATATCTGCCAGAGTCTTAAATTCTACAAAAGTCCGACATTTCATTAGACACGGTTAAAAAATTTGAGCGGTTAAGAAAGAACTAGTTTGATTACATTCTTCTCAGATTCAGGGATAATCTTCTCCATCACTGCCAGTCTGAGAAAATGAACTTAGGATGTTTCAAACTGGACAATTAAGGTATGATTCCCCTTGTAACTTTACAACCTCTAAAGCAGCCATTGGTTGTGCCAGTGGGTTTACAGTCTTTGAAAATCATAGGCTTACAGACGATCTAATGCAGTCCTAAATTACATCAACAGAGGGATAGTGTCAAGACAACAAGAAGTGACAATACCACTTTACACCATGCTGGTAAGACCACACTTAGAATACTGTCTCTAGTTTTGGTCACAATACAAAAGAGGTGTCGAGACCCTGGAAAATGTGCAGAAAGACTGGTTCCCATTTTTTTCCCTAGTGGATCACATTGGTAGGTAGTGCAGGCTGTCTGTGGGTACATTTACCCTGAAAATTACAGTATGCTGCACAGGAAGTGCTTTGTATGTCATCTTGAGTTCCTGAATGAAAAGGAAATCAATAAAATATACCTTGCAGTTATTTTATTCCAGATTCCTCATGCAACAGAGCTCAGATCAGATCGCTAAAAGACCACTATCACTATCCAAACCTTACTGGATCTGCATTGATAATGACAGTGCAGACTGTCCCTCTAAAAAGGTTAGCCTGCTGATCAGTTGGCAATATGCTTTGGTGGAATATTCTATTCCCTTTTGTTTTCTTTTTAGAAACATTTTAAAAATATTTCTTCTACTACTGGTATATACAGTGGGGCAAAAAAGTATTTAGTCAGCTACCAATTGTGCAAGTTCTCCCACTGAAAAAGATGAGAGAGGCCTGTAATTGTCATCATAGGTATACCTCATCTATGAGAGACAAAATTTGAAAACAAATCCAGACAATTACATTGTCTGATTTGGAAAGAATTTATTTGCAAATTATGGTGGAAAATAAGTATTTGGTCACCTACAAACAAGATTGCTAGCTCTCACAGACCTGTAACTTCTTCAAGAGGCTCCTCTGTCCTCCACTCATTACCTATATTAATGGCACCTGTTTGAACTTATCAGTATCAAAGATATCTGTCCACAACCTCAAACAGTCACACTCCAAACTCCACTATGGTGAAGACCAAAGAGCAGTCGAAGGACACCAGAAACAAAACTGTAGACCTGCACCAGACTGGGAAGACTGAATCTGCAATATGCAAGCAGCTTGGTGTGAAGAAATCAACTGTGGGAGCAAGAATTAGAAAATGGAAGACATACAAGACCACTGATAATCTCCCTCGATCTGGAGCTCCACTCAAGATCTCACCTCGTGGGGTCAAAATGATCACAAGAACGGTGAGCAAAAATCCCAGAACTACATGGGGGGACCTAGTGAATGACCTGCAGAGAGCTGGGACCAACGTAACAAAGGCTACCATCAGTAACACACTACACCACCAGGGACTCAGATCTTGCAGTGCCAGACGTGTCCCCCTGCTTAAGCCAGTACATGTCCGGGCCCATCTGAAATTTGCTAGAGAGCATTTGAATGATCCAGAAGAGGATTGGGAGAATGTCATATGGTCAGATGAAACCGAAGTAGAACTGTTTGGTAGAAACACAACTCGTGTTTGGAGGAGAGAGAATGCTGAGTTGCAACCAAAGAACACCATACCTACTGTGAAGCATTGGGGTGGCAACATCATGCTTTGGGGCTGTTTTTCTGAGAAGGGAACAGGACGACTGCTCCGTGTACAGGAAAGAATGAATGGGGCCATGTATTGTGAGATTTTGAGTGCAAACCTCCTTCCATTAGCAAGGGCATTGAAGATGAAACGTGGCTGAAGCATGGCAATGATCCCAAACACACCGCCCAGGCAACGAAGGAGTCGCTTTGTAAGAAGCATTTCAAGGTCCTGGAGTGCCCTAGCCAGTCTCCAGATCTCAACCCCATAGAAAACCTTTGGAGGGAGTTGAAAGTCTGTGTTGCCCAGTGACAGCCCCAAAACATCACTGCTCTAGAGGAGATCTGCATGGAAGAATGGGCCAACATACCAGCAACAGTGTGTGACAACCTTGTGAAGACTTACAGAAAATATTTTATCTCTGTCATTGCCAACAAAGGATATATAACAAAGTATTGAGATGAACTTTTGATATTGACCAAATACTTATTTTCCACCATAATGTGCAAATAAATTCTTTCCAAATCAGACAGTGTGATTGTCTGGATTTGTTTTCACATTTTGTCTCTCATAGGTGAGGTATACCTGTGATGACAATTACAGGCCTCTCTCATCTTTTTAAGTGGGAGAACATCCACAATTGGTGGCTGATCTTATATTAAGACGTATTTAGTGGCGATAAGGATGGCGAGGAGGACCTACCTCTCCACCCTTATTGCGTCCGCGGAAAACCGCCCAGCCGCCCTGTTTAGGGTGACCCGCTCCCTTTTAGAGGTGGAAGTGCGGGAGGATCCCTTACAGGGACGGGCTGAGGAGTTTTCTAAGTTTCTGCAGGACAAAATCACTCAGATTCGGGACGAGCTGGACTCCGACTGGGCATCTCCGGGCGGGGGAGGCGGGGGTGGATATCGGTGGGGTCAATTGGGTTGAGTTCGACCCTGTTACTGTGGAAGACGTGGACAGGGTGCTGGGGGGACTGAATGTCACCACCTGTTTGTTGGACCCGTGCCCCTCCTGGCTGGTCTTGGCCACTCGGGAGGTGACACGAGGCTGGTTCCAGGGTATTATAAACGCTTCCTTGAGAGAGGGGCTTTTACCCGCCGCCTTGAAGGAGGCGGTGGTGCGGCCTCTCCTCAAGAAACCGTCCCTGGACCCAGCATTATTATCAAATTATCGTCCTGTCTCCAACCTTCGCTTTGTTGCGAAGGTTGTAGAGAGCGTGGTGGCCCGTCAGCTCCCGCAGTACCTGGATGAAGCGAGTTATCTTGACCCCCTCCAATCGGGCTTCAGGCCCGGGCACAGCACGGAGACGGCGTTGGTCGCGTTGGTGGATGATCTCTGGAGGGCTCGGGACAGAGGTTGTTCCTCTGTCCTGGTCCTGTTAGATCTCTCGGCGGCTTTTGATACTGTCGACCACAGTATCTTATTGCGGCGGTTGGGGGGGTTGGGGGTTGGAGGCACCGTGTTGCGGTGGTTCTCCTCCTTCCTCTCCGACTGTTCGCAATTTGTGTTGACGGGGGGGCAGAGATCGTCCCCAAGGCCCCTGCTTTGTGGGGTGCCTCAGGGGTCGGTGCTCTCGCCCCTGCTGTTCAACATTTATGTAAAACCGCTGGGTGAGATCATCCATGGCTTTGGGGTGGAGTTCCATCAGTACGCTGATGATACTCAGCTGTACATCTCCACCCCGGGCCACCCCAACGAAGCCGTCGAAGTGATGACCCGGTGCCTGGAGGCCGTGCGGGGTTGGATGGGTCGTAACAGGCTTCGTCTCAACCCGGCCAAAACCGAGAGGCTGTGGTTTCCTGCGCCCAGATACAGCCAGCTTATTCCTTCACTGGCCGTGGGGGGAGAGGTATTGACCCCCGTGGAAAGGGCGCGCAACTTGGGTGTCCTCCTGGATGTGCGGCTTTCTTTGGAAGAACATATTGCAGCCATCGCCAGGGGGGCTTTTTATCAGATTCGTCTGATCTACCAGTTGCGGCCCTTTCTGGATCTGGGCGCACTTCGCACAGTCACTTCCGCCCTCGTTATCTCCCGCTTGGATTATTGCAATGCTCTCTACATGGGACTCCCCTTGAAGAGTCTCCGGAGGTTGCAGTTAGTTCAGAATGCAGCCGCGCGGGTGATCGTGGGCGCCCCTCGGGGCGCGCACGTAACACCACTTCTCCGCAGGCTGCACTGGCTTCCTGTGGCCTTCCGGATTCGATTCAAGGTGGTACTGATAGTATTTAAAGTGCTCCATGGCTCGGGACCTGGGTACTTACGGGACCGCCTGCTGCCACCAACAACCTCCCGCCGCCCAGTACGCTCCCACAGGGTCGCCCTACTTGGGGTACCGCCACCTGATCGCTGTCGGCTGTCAGCCCCGAGGGTGCGTGCTTTCTCTGTGGGAGCCCCCTCCCTGTGGAATGATCTCCCCCCGGAGATACGAGCCATGACAGATATCCTGACCTTCCGGCGCGCAGTTAAGACCCTATTTTTTAAACAGGCCGGCCTGGCCCAGTAAGGGTCTATGGGGTTTTAAGTTAATGGGGGTTTTAAATTTTAATCTTATTTTTAAACTTTATCTATCCCGGTTTTAAATGAATTATAGTCGGACGGGATGCAGCCACATTTGTATTTAATCTGGTTTTAAATTCTATTTAACTTTGTATTTTTATGTATTTATTAGGCTGTACACCGCCCCGAGTCCCTTTTGGGAGAGGGAGCGGTATAGAAATACGATTAAATAAATAAATAATAAATGACTAAATACTTTTTTGCCCCACTGTATTGACAATCAGCCCCCATCAGCTGCATATTTTTCTCTCTTTGTGACCTAACAGAGACTTTCCTGCAAGTATTTAGCAGATATACAATTTCCTCCTCCAGGAATCAAGCTTAATGCTGGGTGCTCTTGGATGCTGCCCTGGCCAATAGGAGTGAAACTGACTCCCCTGGAGCATCATTTTTATTTTATTTTTATTTATTTTGTTAAGCATGCATTTAATAATACATATAAGTATAAACATGATTATTAATACATGAAATAGATACAAATAAAAGGGAACATTAAGACAGGGATGGTAGACATATTGGTGCACTTATGCACACCCCTTACAGCCCTCTTAGGAATGGGGTGAGGTCAACAGTAGACAGTCTGAGGTTAAAGTGTTTTGGGGTTAGTGGAAGAAACCACAGAGTAAGAGTATTCCAGGCATTGTCCACTGTTGCTGAAGTATTTCCTGCAATCGAGTTTTGTGGTGCTGCCATTTCTTAAATCCTTGAGAGCCACAGGAAAATCAATCATAAAGTTTTGGGGTATAAGAGAGGTTTTTATTTTTTTACTTATAAAATTGAATTTTATTAGATACAATATTTAAAAACATTGAACATGGTGGACTTCTTTGACATAAATTTTTGTTGTTACATGTACTCTACAAATTTTATACATATATATACATATATACATTTAATCTTTACACATTTTAAATCCTTTCCATTACCTTTCAGTTACATTTTGCGAACTCCCTTCCATTTCCCTCCAATGGTAAAATTTATTCCATATTATATATAATTCTGACTCATCTTTATCCTTTAATTCCAATGTCAGCCTATCCATTTCGGCTCATTGTAGTTATCTATCACCTCATCTTCCTTAGGGATATCTCTAGCCTTTCAGTTTTGGGCAAATATTCTTGCCGCTATAATTACCTGGATTATTAGGTAGGTGTCAGCTTTGCTGTACTTCTAAGAGAGGTTTTGATCTCCATTAAAAGTCACAACTAAAAAAGCTGATTGTGTAATTCTGTAAAACCTTCATGAACTTTAAGGGCTGAGCACGTAGCTACGGTAATCTTCGTAAGCTAAGCAGCCTCACATTTCACTTGGCTCACTTGCAAATGTCAGTTGCTAGAAGCAAATGTCAGTTGCTAGAAGAACTGGCTTGATAGCATTTAATCAGCGAAACATTTTGCAAACGTAGTAGACAAGCGTGTTTTATGCCTCCGATCCGGTAAACAAACAGGTAACACCTGTGCCTAGAAAGCTGAGAATACAGCAAGGGGGGTGGGGGTGGGGGGCAACCGTGGTTGAGCTTAAAACCATCAAGTACTGTATTGCTAGAAAGGATGGGAGGAAAGGAGAAGCGCAGAGGAACTTCCTCTTCCGGATAATTCATGGGCGGAAAACGGTGTGCAGAGTGGCTTTTGTGCTCTTCCCAGGGTGGAAGCAGCCGCTGGCAGGTGAGTTGAGGGCAGCAGGTGGAAGGAGAATCGGGGAGCAATTCGGATGTTCGGTTCCCTCCACGGCCTGGAAGCAGAGAAGCAACTGGGCTGAAGTGTTTCAGCTGCTACTGCTGGTTCCTTCCCTCCTCAAACCGGAGCCCGCTGGGGCTGTACGCTGTGAAACTGGTGGCTGCAATTCTCTGCTGGGGGAAAGATTTAAAAAGCCTCTTTCAAGTGAAGGTTGATTCTTCGGGAATGGCTTCTCCCCAGAAGTCGTGGGAGCTCCGTCACTGGAGGTTTGTAACAGGATTGGACAGAACCTTGCAGGTCTTCTGTTCCTCCGCCCTGCTCAAGTAGGAGACCCAGTGCTAGTTTAGACAAATGTCTGTCCTGTGTGTTTAAAAGCCACCAGTGATGAAGCTCTCACAACCTCTGAAGGCAAACCCTCCCACTGGTTAATTGTTCTCAGTGTCAGGAAATTTCTCCTTAGTTCTAGGCTGCTTCTCTGCCTTCATTAGTTTCCATTCAGGTGCTTCCTTCAGGTGCTTTGGAAAATAAGTTGACCCCCTCAAGTATTGCAACACTGCTATCAAGTGACCCCTAATCTTTCCTTTCACTAGACTAGACATATCCAATTCCTGCAACCCTGCTTTATATGTTTTAGCCTCCAGCGCCCTAATCATCCTTGCTGCTCTTCTCTGTTCTTATCTCAATATCTGTTTAAGCCTGTGGTGACCAAAACTAGATGCTGTATTTAAAGTGTGGTCTTACTAAAGGATTATAACTTGGTACTAACACTTGACAAGGATAGCAATGTGTGGGGTTGATTCAGGGGTGTGATTCAACCGGTGTAACTATCGGTTCAGTGATTTATGTTTTTGATGATTTACGCTTCACACACACCTGACACATGCTGTGTGCACGTGTAGAACGTTGATGAGCTGTGTTGCCTGGACAGCTGAGTAGCGCTGCGCATGAGCACTTGAAAAAGCAGTATTTTCCTGCTTTTTCAACTGCAGCTGTGTCGCGCAAAGCAACTGAGCTTGAAAAAGCAGGAAATAAAGGACAGGTAAGAGCCAGGGCATGTGGGTGGGCCAAACAGCAGCAGACAGAACCGGTTCGATGTCTGCTGCTCTTCAGCGCTACTGGTTCTACAGAGCCAGACAGAACCGGTAGAATCCCACCCCTGGGTTGATTTCATCTCAGAGTTCTGAAGAAACTGGCAGACCTGATATCAGAATCACTGAACTATAATTTTCAAACATCCTTGAGTACCTGGGAACTACCAGTGGACTGGAAAAGAGTTGATTATCACAGCTTTATCAGTTCCCAGTTCTGAGGAGGAGTAGGAACCAGGATTGTCCTATGGGAAAGGCATGGTCCTCTCTGAATCAGTGGAGAGTCCAGGGGCTTAGGATGAGGTAGTCCCAAGGCTGTCTGGCAGTGGTGGGAGGTGGCTGACCAGACAGGGAGCTGCCTATAAGAGCAGAGCAGCTACAGAAGGTCTTGAACCCTGTCATCTCAGCTGGTCCCGTGTACAAAGATTTTCAAAGATCTTTCAAATATGGTTCAAAGGTTCTTAGATCACATCTGCCGACTCCTTCAGAACTCTGGGATGTAATCAGTCTTGTTCTGGTGATTAGAACTCGTCTACAGTGGACAGATGTTCTCTTACAATTTTCTTGCCTATTTTAATTTATATTCCTAGTCTGTCTTTTACGGATTCTATTTGTGGTGGGTTGAGCTATTTTTTTCTTTTTGCATGAAAAGGGATGCAAAGAATGAATTAAGCAGCTCCATTTTCTCCCTGCTGTCAGTCACTTCCTTGCCATCTTCTCCCATTAGTAGACCAATTGTTTCCTTGACTCTTTTATTGAATTTTACATGCCGAAAGAAACTTTTTAAAAATTATTTTTGTCATTTGTGGCATGTCTTAGTTCATTCTGAGCCTTAGCTTTCCTGATTTCATTTTTGTAGGTTCAGACTAAATGCTGGTATTATCCTTTTGTTTTTCAATTGTTCAGAAAGACTTCTTTCAGATTTCTTATTTTTCTTTTTCACTAGTATTACACTGGAGTGGGCTTTAGATCACTATAGGAGGCCCATAGTTCCCTCCTTTAATTTTTGGATGACAAACCTGTCATTTAGATTCGGCAGGAACTTTAAAGACAAGATTGGACAGCTATTTGTCTGGAATGGTATAGGGCAGGGGTCGCCAACCTTGTGGACCTCAGGGACCACCAAACTCACAATTTTAAATCCCGCAGACCACTAATATGAATTTTGACTGACATTGGCTGCAGGAAAAAAGTCTGCAGGAAAATTTCCCACCCCGTTTTCCTACCGATCGATCATTCTTTATTTGGGATCACAGGATACCGTCTCCAGCTCCGTTGGTTGGGTGGGGGGGTAACCCCAACTTCTCTCACGCTGGCCGCACTGCTTCCCCATTGCATCGCAGCATCACACACCGCAGAGCTTACCTCACTGCCCAGATGCCACTCGCTTCCCCCAAGCATTTCTTTGCTAACCTGATTTCCAGATCCATTGCATTTCTGTCACATTTCTTGCTGTCGTGTGCTGGGAAACAAGTTCGTGGGACTAAAAAAGAAAGTTCAATTCATTCCAACTTCGCAATATCTTTTTTTTTTTTTGCGAGAAGTTGGAATTGATCGATTGAACTTTTTTTTAATAGACTATATGAATTGGGATGTCACCAGAGGGGTTGTGAACAGTATTTTCTGCTCTTACTTAGAGCTCAGGATTTCCATGGGCAAAATTGGTGCTTCAAATCTAGCAGAGGCTTTAGGCATAATTTCATCACTTGAAGCCCCCACATCTTTAAAATTAGCTCAGAAGGTTTGAGACATTTTTTTCAGGCTTGAAAGACATCAATTTTCCACATGCATACAGTTATAAATATGTGTATTTATATTTCTCTCTGTATGCATATATCTGCAATTCTATCTCTAGCACTTCCAGGTATATTTAATGATACCGTGTTTCCTTGAAAATAAGATTGGGTCTTACGTTTCTTTTTAGTCCAAAAGACCCATAGGGCTTATTTTCAGAGGGTGTCTTTATTTTTTCATCACAAGTCTTCCTGAAGGTGATGGGAACTACAGCCTGCCGCAGTTGAAGAGTTTAGTTGAGCTGCAAAGTTGAACGCACCCGTAAAACAGCGGTGCACCTTAAGTGAGGAAACATGAGCATTGAGGGTATGAGTGTCTGTATTTTCATGGGTCATGCGTGGAATTCATACTGCGCCTTCCCATTGGCTCTCAAAGAGGCTAATCGTGGTAAATACAAATCATTTTTTGAAAAAATAAAAGGATGAATTACAATTTTGATGGTAAATGTAAATAAAAAAAAAACAGTTTCCAAAGCCTTCCTCCCCCACCGAGTGAAACCTGAGTTGACTCACAGAGTGGGATGTCTCGGGATGCCCAGCTTTCTTTCTCACTCTTTTTCAGAGGAAAAGAAAGGTGGTAAAGCCTGTGGGGCAGTGCATGCTGCCTCTGGAGACTGCCTCAGGGTGAGGGTGAGAGAGAGAAGCTGATCATTGAGGCTCTGGCCAGCGCTGCCTGCCCGCCAGATTTTCCAATTCAGGGCAGGGATAGAAAAGAGGCAGCCTCTGCTTGCCTCTGCCCCCCGGCTTTCTTGACATTCAGGCCACCATGGCAGCAGCAGCAGCAGGCAGAGGCATGGGGAGTGGGAGAGAGGCATGCGATCTGGCCTGCCGGACAGGCCACGCAAGAGTCTATCCCATCACAGCTGTGGCCATGGCCCTGGGCAAACAAAATCAGACGCTGGGATAGAATGGGTGAGCTCTTAACTAGGACTTATTTTGGGGTAGGGCTTATATTAGGCACCTGCTAAAAATCATTCCTAGTGCTTATTTTCTGGGTGGGTCTTATTTTCTGGGAAACATGGTAACCCTTTGCAGTGCTAAGAAATTGTGATGATGAAGTGTGATCAGTTGATTGAACCTGGTCAACAAAAAGAAATAATGTAGGTGATTTCAATTTCAATAGTAGGGCCTTGGGTGCAGGGTTAATCATTGACTTAGTGCAACTGCCTGCATAGTGATCGAATCCCAGGCTCAGGTGACTCGCTTCCATGGGTGTAATTGAGACCCAATGTGGGGCAATAATGACTTGTAAATGCCGAAAAGCCTCTAATAGACATACATGGATAAGGCTATGCTATTGTGGTGCTCATTAACGCCCTTTGCAATAAATATATAAAAATAATATTTGTGGCAATGTATACTTTTTTCTCTTTTTCACATCTTCTGCAACCATTTTATACACAAAGTTAAAATTTTCTTTGAATCTTATGGACAAAGAAGATGGCAATGAGAGGACTCTGGACAAAGAAGAATAACAAGTACCATTGAAAAGGAAAGCAAATATTTTCTATTTCCTTCAGAAGACCACACAATTTTTTTCCTTCACCAGCAGGAGAGAAAGAAAGGGGATAAAATCAAGAAGAGATTTCTAGCTGGAAAAAGTAAAGTATGTGGATCTCAAAGATACATGAAAGGTCAAGGGAGATTATTTTTCCGTTCAGCAAAAGAAGGGAAATAACTAGAAGTCAGTGGGGAGGAAAAAGTCACTTGGATAGTCACGTCAGGCAAATAATGATGCAGCACTTGCCCTGGGAGTAAGAAAATGGCTTGAATCACAGTAACACTAAACAAAGAATCATATATATTTTTGACATCCTCTAGAATATCAGTGGAGGAAAAGCTCCATAGCGGTGCCTGTTGTGGGGAAGATACAACTTGCAAATCACAGCTGATTATGCATGAGAGGATACAAACTGGAGAAAAGCCATATAAATACTCTAAATTTGGCAAAAGCTTTGGTCACAACAGCTTCCTTGTGGTTCATGGATGGACTCAGACAGGAGAGAAGAAATACAAGTGCTCCCAATGTGGTAAATACTTTAGTGAGCATGGCACATTGGAGCACTCATACCAAGTAGAAAACATATGAATGTCCAGTTTGTGTGAAAGTTTCATTAGAAATTCCCACTCATGAGAAAACAGAGGACTCATACAGGAGATAAACCCTTTGAATGTCCTATCTGTGGGAAATGTTTCAGTCAGAATTCCCATTTGGTGATTCACCAGAGGACTCACACAGGAGAGAAACCATATGAGTGTTCAGATTGTGGAATAAGTTTCATTCAGAATTCTGGCTTGGTGAGACACCAGAGGATTCACACAGGAGAAAGGCCCTTTGAATGCCCTATCTGTGGGAAAGGTTTCAGTCAGAATTCGCACCTGGTGACTCATCAGAGGACTCACACAGGAGAGAAACCCTTTGAATGTCCTGATTGTGGGAAATGTTTCAGTGATAATTCCAGCCTGGTTAGACACCAGAGGATTCACACAAGAGAGAAACCATTTGAATGTCCTGATTGTGGGAAAAGTTTCATTAAAAATTCCTGCCTCATTAGTCACCAGAGGATTCACACAGAGAAACCATTTAAATGTCCTGACTGTGGGAATCATTTCACTCAGAATTCCTACCTTGTGGCCCACCAGAGGACTCACACAGGAAAGAAACTCTTTGAATGCCCCTACTGTGGGAAAAGTTTCAGTCAGAATTCTGGTTTGCTAAGACACCAGAGGATTCACACAAGGCCCTTTGAATGCCCTATCTGTGGGAAAGGTTTCAGTCAGAATTCCCACCTGGTGACTCATCAGAGGACTCATACAGGAGAGAAACCTTTTGAATGTCCTGACTGTGGGAAATGTTTTGGTGATAATTCCAGTTTGGTTAGACACCAGAGGACTCACACAGATGAGAAACCCTTTGAATGTCCAGTTTGTGGTAAAAGTTTCGGTAGGAATTCCAAACTGGTAGAACACCAGAGAACTCACACAGGAGAGAAACCCTTTGAATGTTCTGATTGTGGAAACAGTTTCAGTAACAATTCCAACCTTATTAGCCACCAGAGGATTCACACAGGAGAGAAACCCTTTGAATGTCCCTATTGTGGGAAAAGTTTCAGTCAGAGTTCCCACCTTGTGAGACATCAGAGGACTCACACAGGAGAGAAGCCCTTTGAATGTTCTGATTGTGGAAACAGTTTCAGTAACAATTCCAACCTTATTAACCACCAGAGGATTCACACAGGAGAGAAACCCTTTGAATGTCCCTATTGTGGGAAAAGTTTCAGTCAGAGTTCCCACCTTGTGAGACACCAGAGGACTCACACAGGAGAGAAACCTTATGAGTGTCCAGACTGAGGGAAAGATTTCAGTACTAAGGATAGCCTTCTAAATCATACACACAGGGGAGAAACCATTTAAGTGTTCCAAGTGTGCGTGGTGCTTCAGGAAACCTTCCGACCTTATCGTGCACAAGAAAATCCACACACCCAAAGTGATGAGTGTAGTAGACAAAGCTTGAATTTCATTTATAATGTCCCACTGTAAGTCCAGCTGAGAAATTTATTATTTAATTTGACTACAAAGAATTTACCTGATTTTTTGTAGGCAAATATGTCATGATACTAGACAGAAAGGAGGAAAGAAAAAATTGGAACATATTAGTTTGATAAAGGCTATATATCACCAGACGTTGCTGAATATTTATTTTTGCAGTAATTGTGCAATTATTTAAAAATCTTTTTGGGAGTGTTCTTTGTATTTTTATTATGGTAGATGATAGAAATGCCACAGGCATAGTCCCAGCCTTTTTCTCGCTGAGTGCCCCCAAGATTTTCAACCCCAGAATTCCCCAGCCAGCATCTGTTTGGGATAGGAGCACTCAGACTATAGTTAGAGATTGTGGCTCCTCATATAGCACAATAGCACTTCGACTTCTATACTGTTTCACAGTGCTTTATAGCCCTCTTTAAGCAGTTTACATAGTCAGCATATTGCCCCCAACAATCTGGGTCCTCATTTTACCAACCTTATTTTACCGAAAGCCAAGTCAACCTTGAGCCAGTGGGAATTGAGCTGCCAAACTGCAGGCAGACAGCAGTCAGCAGAAGTAGCCTGCAGTACTGCATTCTAACCACTGAGCCACTATGGCTCTTATAAGGAGAAAAGTGAGAGGAGAAGTAGAGGGTGTTCAAAGTTCATCTTTTCCTAACAGTGCACCAAGCATGTCTGTTCAGATTGTGTCAAGAATGAAGCACGCAAGTAGAAGAAACCATATGAATAGCAGTTATATTGGGGGAGGTTGGGGCAGTGACAAAACCAGTGTAAAATTTCAGATGTAAAGGCTGTTCTTCCCTGCAGGTGGCCTTTATGGAGAAAAGCTGTAGGAACATTGAGTTGAGGAGAAAAAGAATTGTGATTTTGTGCACAGGACCTCCAGGTTTATTCACAAGTCCTGCTGTGATCTCATTTGTTTTTAGGGGCCTCCTTGTTAGCCTTTGACAGCTGGGGCCTAAGACCAGCACCAAGGGACTGATACTTTTGTGGTTCTATCCCCTTGGTGGAGAGATGTGAGAAAAATGGTATACAGTAGATAATCAAGCAAAATTAAATAAAGCCAACCTAAGAGTCAGAGGGGGTGGTGTACAGGGCGAGGTCAAAAGCCTTAAGTCCCCGCTCAAACGAACAGTCCATTTCCTCAGAATCAAAATTTGAAGCTCAGATTGAAAGGTGTAAAGTATATGTTGTTTGGAGAATACTGGATCTTGAAAGTTGCAGCCTTGAATTTGGGGCTGGAGTAGCAGGAACAGCTGAATGGATAGATTTTGTGGGGAAGAAGAAGGCCCAATTTGGTGGTCACTAGCCTGCAGCATGAGTGACACTCATTTCCGGTCTTGCTCTAGGCACAAAGCCATCTCAGAGACCTTGGCCTGTCCTGTCCTCTCAAGCCTTGGAAAAGGGAAATCTGCTTTCAAAAAACCTTAGAAGGAAATTGCAAGGAGTGGGAGTGCAAGGTAACTCCCCAAAACCTTTGCAACTGAGCGAAGTTTGAAGAATGAAGGTTGACTTACTTAGCTTCTAAGATTAGGGGGGTGCTGTGCCATAAATGTTTATGAACGACTTATTTGTGTACACTAAATGATTTCCAGCTTCATCCTATCAATAGAATAATGAAACATGGAAGAATAGCTGGAAACATCTACCTTCCAAAGTACATCTATATAGGTGAAATTCTTTCTATCTGCATCCTTGCAGAGCCTAAATCTCACTTGGGAGAATTGCTCTGAGTAGCCTTCCCAATCTCCACAAGAGTTAGATTTATTATTCCCAAACAGTTTGGGCATAAGACTTGGAGGGCGCTAGTTTGCAGAAAGCTGATGTATAGATTCTTAGGGGTGACTCAGTGGAGATCAAAACCTCTCTACATACCAATACTTTATGACTGATTTCCTATATTTGCCAAGGATTTAGGATCCAGGAGGTTCAGTGGGTCAGAGCCTCAAATGAAGCCAGCTTCATTTGTGCTGCTCAGAGATGCTTCCAAGCACACCCATGCTAAATGCCATGTGCTTTGTGTAACTTTGTGCCATGTGTAACTTTGCATACACAGAAGTCTTCGTTGGGTCAAAACGAAAAAGTCATAGATCCAGCAGGCCTAGAAAAGGGGGGCTTGGGAAGAGGAGATGACTGACTGTATATGGTGAGAGAAATGTTTCCAAAGGCATTTCAAAGGGCTGGAAAAGTTGGTAATACAGATGTGCTGCAAAAATGTATCACTCTTTCTTTGATACACATTCCTTTTTTTAATTAAAATTTTTAATTTAATAAAATATATAAATCAAACAAAAACAAAGAATGGATACAAAGAAGCAGGAAAGGAATTGAAAAAAAGAAACATAATATAATTGCACCTTCTGCCCTTTTCTCTGTTGAGAAATTGTCATCACACATTCTTACCGTATATGGAAATTGCCTCTGCTCAGTTGACCAGAATAAAAACCTCCTTGGAAACGGATCCTGGCCTGAATCCCATTCCTCAGAGAAATCCAGTCCAACATTTCCCTTCCACGTTACTCACATCTGTGCAGAGGAACAGGGAGATTTTCTCAATGCAGAGATAACAAGCAGTAACCAGATCCTCATGGTTGAGTCCCACCCTAAGGGCTCCTTGGGCCAGGTGGGATCCCAGGGAATGAGATGGGACCAACCTGTTTTTCATTGCTTCCTTCCCAGGGATCTCATACCCCACAGCAGATGTACAACAGGAGCACACCCAGACATACACTGTAGTTTGTAGGGACGCACCAAGCTCCTTGGAGGGGAGTCAAAAGTTGCCTCCCTCTTCCTCGGCTGTACATTCCCTGTAGCAAGTCTGTGACTTCTCTGAGGAAACACTGTTGATGGTGAGAGCTTCCCAGAACAACAAGCAAGAAGGACAATCAAGTATGCTGCAGAAAAATGTTTACTCAAGTCTTTGGAGTGGCACTCAATGCTTGGTGATTTAAAGAATTAGTCATTACAGGGTTCTTGATAGCAACACACACAACTGTCATTTCCTTCTTCAGTGTGTTTTCTCACTCGCACACGCGTACACACACACACCATCTCATGAAGAGCAACCTGACTACTTCCTAGCTGTCAATGGGGGGAGAAGAGAGGTAAAAAGTAGCATAAAGGGAATATTGTGGCCAAACCATAAACCAACCAAACGCTTGGAAGATTAAAGATATACTGTATCAAGCATGCAAACAATCACTATGCATAATGGATTCCAGCAAAGCATTGGCAGCTTGATGAGCAGCCCTGACCTAAAGCAGAACCGCAGCATATATACTGTTGGCCTACTACACTAAAAAGATATAGAAACAGGCAGGCACCCTATAGAGTACAGCATGATGTTGGACTATTTTTGATAATCATTATTTATCCCTGCCTACAAGTTCAGCAGGGCAACTATGCACTCTGAGATATGGTCAAGGAATATAAACATTTTGACCCACTGGTCCAGAAATTCCTGCCTGATTCTTCCTCCTGTGCCCATGCAGGCCCAATTCAGCTTTTCAATGTTTATTTATAACAAGACTTTAAGAAGTCTATACAACTATTGGGTTCAGGGGCATCTCAGACATTTGCTAGTGATTGTAACTCAGTGGTCTGTATGGATAATCACTGGGGACTTTCCATGACAGTGGAGAACACAAAGTACCTCTGTACTCTTAACCCAGCACTATATCCAACCTATCCTATGCCCTCCGTATACTCGGATGGAAAAAAATGGCCTTGGGAGATATGTAAACTCCATTACTAAGGAGGTGAGGTGGAAACATCTCCCAAGTCTGCAGCACACAGATCCTATTTGGAAGAGGGTCAGATAGACACTTACTTCTCAGGAATGTAAGAAGGGGAGAGAAGGTACAAAGAAGATACTTTACAAGTGTTTTCACCCAAAAAGAAAACATGACAAAACTTATCAAAAACAGAATCATAAGTGCCAGATTAGGAATGCAAATTAAAATATGGAAAAATAAGGTAAGAGAATACATGTCAGCTCTAGACCAATTCAAATCACTGGGTCTGGACAGTCTGCATCCCAGAGTTCTGAAGGAACCAGCAAAGGTGATTTCAGAACTATTGTAACATATGTTTCAAAGTCCTTGAAGCACAAGGGAACTAGAGTTAGTTCTTAACTTAAAATAGTTAATTTGTGGTCAAAGTTACAACGACACTGAAAAAAGTGGTTTTTGACCATTTATCACACTTATATGACGGTTGTAGCATTCCCCATGGTCATGTGATTTACATTCAGATGCTTGACAACTGACATATATGATGGTTACAGTGTCCCGGGGTCATATGATCGATCCCCTTTTGTGACCAGCTAACAAGCAAAAGTCAATGGGGAAAGCAGATTTACTTAACAACAGTGTTACTAATTTATGCAACGATTCACTTAACATATGTGGCAAGAAAAGTTGTAAAATTGGGAAAACTGAACAAGTTTCTCACTTAACAATGCAAATTTTGGATTCAATTGTGGTTGTAAGTTCAGTACTATTTTTAACTGAGGACTGGAAAGGAGCTGATGGGGTTCCCATCTTCCATGCAGGAATTAAACACAAATCAGCCTGACATTAATATCTAGTAGTATCTTGGAAAACATAGGCAACAAATTTGTGAACAACTAGAATGAAAAAACAAGTTACAACCAGTAGCCAACAGATCATGCCAAACAAACCTTATTTAATTATTTGACAAAGTGACTAAATGAGAAATGCTGTGCACATAGTAAGATTTCAGTAAAGCATTTGATAAAGTAGACCACAACCTACTTCTTGGCAAGCTAGAAAAATGTGAACTTGAACCCCTATCTGATATTCAACACAGATTAAAAAAAAAAGTTTTACACTTAGACCAGAAATACCAATTGTATAGGTGCAAACTAGCTGCAACCTGGTTTAATACCAGTAACTCTGCAAGGGATCTTGGAGTCCTAGTGGACAAACACTTAAATGTGAGCCAACAGTGAATGGCAGCAGCCAAAATAACTAATACAATCCTAGGCTGCACTAATAGATAAGATAGAATTTAGACCACATAAAGTTATGGTACTAAAGCCTTATCTGGAATACTGCATCTAATAGTACTGCTTTACAAACACTTGGAATACTGCATCCAATTCTAGCCACTACAATATAAAAAGATATTGAGACTCTGGAAAACATGCAGAGAAGGGCAACACAGATGATTAGGGGACTGGAAGCTAAAACACAAAGAACGGTTACAGGAATTGGGCATGTCTAGTCCAGGGGTGTCAAACTCAATTTCATTGAGGGCCATGTCTGGGTTGTGTTTGACCTTCGGGATGCAGGTGCGGTGTGGGCGTGGCCAGGGTAGGTTTGGCCAAGTCGACATCGTTCATGTCAGGAGTGCCTGTGGTGGCCTGAACACTCTGCCAGAGAAAATGGGCTCCCAAACTCTGTTTTTGGCTGTGATGGTCTCCTGCAACCCCCTGCCAGGGAAAACTGACCAAGGGAGGGCTGCATATGGATCCCGAGATCTGTTTTCACTGGCAGAGGCACCGTGGGCCAGTCATTCATTGTTTCCAGAGCAGACCCGTGGGCCAGATCTAAGCATCCCACAGGCCCCATCCGGCTCCCGGCCCTTGAGTTTGACATCCCTCATCTAGTCTAATGAAAAGGACAAGGGGAGGCATGACAGCAGTATCCCAGTATTTGAGTGGCTGCCACATAGAGGAGGTGGTCAAGTTATTTTCCAAAGTACCAGAAGGCAAGACAAGGAATAATGGATCGAAACTAACGAAGGAGAGAAGCAACCTGGAATTAAGGAGAAACTTCCTGACAATAAGTGCCTTCAGAGATTGTGGGTGCATCATCACTGGAGGTTTTTAAAAAGAGACTGGATAAGTTCCTTGTCTGAAATGGTATAGAATCTCCTGCTTGAGCAGGATGGAACAGAAGACCCCCATGGTCCCTTCCAGCTCTATCCTGATTGATTGATCTTGAAAGCTGCAGCCTTGAATTGGATGTTGGAGCAGCAGGAACAGGTCAATGGGTTTATTTTGTGGGGAGGAAGAAGAGCCACTTTGGTTTAGTAGTGAAGGCACCAGGTTAGAGACAGAGAAACGCTCAGTTCCAGTCCCACCTGAAGGGCAAAACCAGCTGTTCAACTTTGGCCAATCTTTTCAGGCCTAGGAAGCAGGAAAAGTGGGGGAGGGGAAGCCAGTTCCAAAAACCCTTGCCAAGAAAACTGCAATGCCAGACATCAAGACTGATCCAAAGGCACCAAAAATGAAGCTAAGTAGCAGCACGTTTCACTTTTTCACGGGGCTCAGTTGCAAAGCTCAGTTGCTAGAAGTCGAAAACGATCTGCTGCCATGTAATCAGTGAAAACATCTTCCAAATGCCATGGTGGACATTGGACAGTCGCGTTTTTCCACCTCCTGTCGCTAGATGGCACTCAGGCAACATTGTGCCTAGAAAGCCATCAATATATTAGTGCCATTCGTGCTTGAGCTTAAAAAATGGGTTTCGAACCATAGAGTATTGCAATGCTAGAAATGTTGGGAGGAAAGGAGAAGCGCAGAGGAACTTCCTCTTCCGGATGACTCATGGGAAGAAGTTGGTGTGCAGAGCGGCTTCTGTGCTCTTCCACGGATCGAAGCAGCAGCTGGCAGGTGAGTTGGGGGCAGCAGGTGGGAGGAGAGTCCGGTAGCAAGTCAGGCTGTTCGGTTCCCTCCACGGCCTGGAAGCAGAGAAGAAACTGGGCTGAAGCGTGTCAGCTGCAGGTTCCTTCCCTCCCCAGATCGGAGCCCTCTGGGGCTGCACGCTGTGAAACTGGTGGCTGCACGCTGTGAAACTGGTGGCTGCAATTTTCTCCTGGGGGGAAGGTTTAAAAAGCCTCTTTCAAGTGACAGTGGATCCTTTGGGAATGGCCTCCCTTCCAGAGGTTGTGGGGGCTCCGTCACTGGAGGGTCTTCTAGAGGAGATTGGACACCCATTTGTTCGGAATGGGATAGGGTCTCCTGCCTGAACAGGGGATGGAGTAGAAGACCTCCAAGGTTCCCCCCCCCCCAACTCAATTATTCCATTGTGGACCTGATGTTTTCCGGGCAATAAGATCGGACTGAGGTGCCGCTTCTGGGTCTTTCCTGGGTTGTTTTACTTCCAATTCTAGCTAACTAGCACTGTGTTTTCCTATTGGTTCCCCCACCCCTGTATTCGTTAGGTTCAATTGTGCTTAACCCACCAGTTTTCTAAAAATTGAATGTTTTGAACTTTTTGATTATTTTTATAAAAAAATTGGCCACCTATCTTACCATGACATTACTGTGGGTGGCTTAGAGGCACAAAAAATACATACACATTAAAACACATTAAAGTAAGAAATCTAACTTGGCTCTGTCATGTAACTTCATGCCTCATTATTGGGCCACTTAGTGACACAGATGGTAGTCCCAATTGCAGTCAGTAAGTGAGGACTACTTCAATTGGGATGTCACCAAAGGGAAAGTATTTTCTGCCCTTATTTGAAGCTCATGGCTTCCATGGGCAAAACTGGTGCTTCAAATCTTGCTTTAGGCATCATTTCATCAGTTAAAGCCCCCACATCTAAAGTTAGTGTCATGCAGACTGACATGCAGACTGTGGCTCAGTAAAACAAAAGACAGAGTTCAAGTGTGTTGATAAGCCAATACATTTATCCATCTGAATAAAGAGGGATCCCTCCAAAGAAGGAAAGAACCCTGAGCATAGTTGAAGGCAGATCTTTATACATTTCTTTGCTTTTGCTTCATTACATAAGAAGGAGCTGGCACACAACAGATAAGGTACAGAAATATAGAAAGTATAAAAATAGCCAAAAACACCTTCTGTGGTTTTGGTCAGATGCCTAACCCAGAGACTAGTGGTTTTGTGAGCAAGAGTCCATGGCCTCAGCGGCTTGTTGAGGCCTGAACATCAGCCTTGCCATCTCAACAGATGAGCAATCATCAAATCCAACAGATTCCTGATTAACATTAGTGGAGAAGGTTTGACTATAACCATCTTGACATATTTTTCAGCCTTAAAAGACATGGATTTTCTCCATATTGTAGGTGTGCATATTTTTAAATCTCTCTGAATGTACATATCTCATAGAATAGAGTACAATAGAATAGAACAGAGTTGGAAGGGACCTTGGAGGTCTTCTAATCCAACCCCCTGACTAGGCAGGAAACTGTACACCACTTCAGACAAATGGTTATCCAATATCTTTTTAAAAACTTCCAGTGTTAGACTATTCACAACTTCTATATCTCCAAACATACAATCTCTCCCCAGGATTTACAGATATACAGTCATGTCAAAAAGAAAATACACTCTCGTTAACTTCTATGACTTTATATATCAGGATGTAGTAAAAATCATTTGGTCCTTAGAAGTTCTTAAAAGTAGGTAACTACAACCACAGATGAACAACAATACATGACATATTACATCTGGTCATCATTTATTTTATAAAAAGAAAGCCAAGATGGAGAAGTCGTGTGTGAAAAATGTAAGATTCAATAATTTTTAGAACCACGTTTAGCAGCAACAACTGGAAGTAATTCTTTTCTGTGTGACTTTATCAGTCTCTTGCAGCATTGTGGAGGAATTTTGGCTCACTCTTTTTTTACATTGCTTGAGTTCATTGAGGTTTCTGGGTGTTTTTTTTTATGCACAACTCTCTTGAGGTCCCATCAATCGGGATGAGGTCTGGACTTTGCCTGCCATTGCTACACCTTGATCCTTTTCTTTTTCAGCCATTCTGTTGTAGATTTCCTTTTTTTTAAAATAAATTTTATTAAGTTTTCAAATTTTAAAAAATAAAATAAAACTTTATACATTGTTATCAACATCAAGACATGTTTTGCAACTCCTCACATTTTTCAGTATATGTATTTACTTATTCCTTTACCATTGCATCTTACTCTTTGCTATAAATCAATGTCTTTTATCCTTACATATCAATATTTTCCATAGTATATTTACGTATTTACATATTCCTTCATTCTTTTCCTAATTGCCATTTTATTTTCTTTTTATTTCTAAACCACTCATATCAGGAATACCAGGCCCTATAATATATTTAATCCTCTCTGTCTTTTATTTTCGTCATTAGCCTGTCCATCTCTATACAATCTATTATATTTTTTATAACCATAACTTCTAGTGGAACCCTTTTTTCCTTCCAGAGTTGTACGTACGAAATCCTTGCAGCTGTTAATATGTGTAACATGATATATCTATCTGTTTTATTGCATTTTTATTATACCTAATAAAAAAGTTTCCGGATTAAGTTCAATTTTCTGATTCATGATTTCTTCTATCCGTATTCCAATATTTTTTCACTTCCTGGCATGTCCACCAGGTATGAAAATAAGTGCCTTTTTCTTTTCCACATTTCCAACAATTTTGGTCTGAATTAAACATTTTTGCCAGTCTAGCGGGGGGAAGGTGCCATCTGTAGAACATTTTGTATTGATTTTCCCTGTATGCTGTGGAAGTAATTAGTTTGTCATTTAATCCCCACATTCTCTCCCAATTTTCCAGGTCTATAATATGGCCAACATTGCCTGTTTCTTTTGAGGTCCCATCAATCGGGATGAGGTCTGGATTTTGCCTGCCATTGCTACACCTTGATCCTTTTCTTTTTCAGCCATTCTGTTGTAGATTTCCTGATGTGTTTTGCAACCATTGTCCTTTTGCATAATCCCATGTCAGCCAAGCTTTAGCTATTAGACAGATGGCCTCATTTTTGACTCTAGAATACTTTGGTATATAGAGGGGTTCATGGTCAACTCAAAGACTGCAAGGGGTCCAGGTCCTGGGTTTTCTTGGATGTCCACTCCTGGGAAGATTAGCAACTGTCTGGAATGTTTCCCACTTGTGAATAATCTTCCTCACTGTAGAATGAAGGAGTTTAATTTTTTGGAAATGGCCTTTTAAATGTTTCCAAATTGATGGGCAGCAAGAATTGCTTTTCTAAGATCATTGCTGATCCTTTACTCTTTGGCATTATATTAACACACAGCTCAATGCGGAGACCAGAAAACTTCAGCTTTTGTAGATGTAGTCATGCTTCCTAATGATCAATTGATCAAGGGCATTTTATTACTTCACCTCTTTATACTATGGAAGTAATGAGAAATTTTCTAATGGTGAGAACAATTAACCAGCAGAACGGCTTGCCTTCAGAAGTTGTGGTGCTCCATCACTGGTGGCTTTTCAGAAGAGATGAAACAACCACTTATCTGAAATGGTATACGGTCTTCTACTTGAGCAGAGACTGGATTAGAAAATCTGCAAGTTCCCTTCCAATTCTGTTATTCTCTTCTGTTCTGTTGCAGTGATATTTATGATACCCTGATAAGTAAATCTGTAGAAATCAAAGAAGGCTTCTTTATTTTTCACTTGACTGTATTTGAAAAGAACCCTTTGCACTGCTAGGAATTTGTGACTGACCTAGTCAACAAATGAATTTCATCATTCAATGGATATTTGAACTTGGATCTGGGAATTCTTCCATGATTCATGATTAATGTAAGAGCTTATTGGAGCATTTTGGCATGTTTGCTTTGTCATTGTAATGTAAACCTTTACCTTTTTTCTCTTTTTCTGCAACCATTTTACGCACAATTAAAGATATCCTTTTATTTGAATCTTATAGACAAAGAAGATGGCAATAAGAGCACTTTGGACAATTGAGGATAACAAGCAACATTGAATAGCAAAGCAAGTCAGTCCAGAAATCAGAATAATTTCCATTTCCTTCACCTTCCTCAGCAGGTGAGAGAGAAATGAGAGAAAATCAAGACAACATTTCTACCAGGGACGAGTAGACTGTGAAATTCAAGCAAACATTACATGAAAAGTGAAAGGAGGTTATTTTTTCATTCAGCAAAAGAGGGAAATATCTTGAAATTATTGGGGAGGAAAAAGGTCAATTGGAAAGCTACGTAGAGCAGACAGTGTTGGAGGCCTAGGTCTGGGAGGAAGGAAATCACCACTAAATCAGAGCAGAGGACTCACACAGGAGAGAAACCCTTTAAATGTCCTGATTGTGGTAAAAGTTTCAGTCAGAATTCCAACCTTGTGACTCACCAGAGGACTTACATCAGGAAGAAAATGTATGAATGTCCGGAGTGTGGGAAATGTTTCAGTCAGAATTCCAACCTGGTGATACACCAAAGGACTCACACAGGAGAGAAACCATTTGAATGTCCTGAGTGTGGGAAAAGTTTCAGTCATAATTCCAACCTTATTACCCATCAGATGATTCACACAGGAGAGAAACCCTTTAAATGTCCCTATTGTGGGAAAGGTTTCAGTCAGAATTCCTCCCTGGTGACCCATCAGAGGACTCACACAGGAGAGAAGCCCTTTAAATGTCCCTATTGTGGGAAAGGTTTCAGTCAGAATTCCTCCCTTGTGACTCATCAGAGGATTCACACAGGAGAGAAACCCTTTGAATGTCCTGATTGTGGGAAGTGTTACAGTGATAATTCCAGCTTGGTTAAACACCAGAGGACTCACATAGGAGAGAAACCCTTTGAATGTTCTGATTGTGGAAACAGTTTCAGTAGCAATTTCAATCATATTAGCCACCAGAAAACTCACACAGGAGAGAAACCTTTTGAATGTTCTAATTGTGGGAAAGGTTTCAGACCGAATTCCAACCTTATTACCCACCAGAGGATTCACACAGGAGAGAAACCCTTTGAATGTCCCTATTGTGGGAGAAGTTTCAGTCAGAGTTCCAGCCTGGTTAGTCACCAGAGGACTCACACAGGAGAGAAACCCTTTGAATGTTCTGATTGTGGAAAGAGTTTCAGTAACAATTCCAACCTTGTGAGACACCAAAGAACTCACACAGGAGAGAAACCCTTTGAATGTCCCTATTGTGGGAGAAGTTTCAGTCAGAATTGCAGCTTGGTTGAACACCAGAGGATTCATACAGGAGACAAACCCTTTCAGTGTCCTGACTGTGGGAAAAGTTTCAGTCGCAATTCCAGCCTGGTTAGTCACCAGAGAACTCACACAGGAGAGAAACCCTTTGAATGTTCTGATTGTGGAAAGAGTTTCAGTAACAATTCCAACCTTGTGAGACACCAGAGAACTCACACAGGAGAGAAACCCTCTGAATGTCCTGACTGTGGGAAAAGTTTTAGTCAGCATTCCACCCTGGTGATACATCAGAGGACTCACACAGGAGAGAAACCCTTTGAATGTCCTGACTGTGGGAAATGTTTCGGTGATAATTCCAGCCTGGTTAGACACCAGAGAACTCACACAGGACAGAAATCCTTTGAATGTTCTGATTGTGGAAAGAGTTTCAGTCACAATTCCCACCTTGTGAGACACCAGAGGACTCACACAGGAGAGAAACCTTATGAGTGTCCAGACTGAGGGAATGATTTCAGTACTAAAGATAGCCTTCTAAATCATACACACAGGGGAGAAACCATTTAAGTGTCCCAAGTGTGCACGGTGCTTCAGGAAACCTTCCGACCTTATTGTACACAAGAAAATCCACACACCCAAAGTGTAGTAGACAAAGCTTGAATTTCATTTCTAATGTCCCACTGTAAGTCCAGCTGAGAAATTTACTATTTAATTTGACTACAAAGAATTTACCTGATTTTTTGTAGGCAAATAGGTCATGGTATTAGACAGAAAGGAGGAAAGAAAAAATTGGAACATATTAGTTTGATAAAGGCTATATATCACCAGACGTTGCTGAATATTTATTTTTGCAGTAATTGTGCAATTATTTAAAAATCTTTTTGGGAGTGTTCTTTGTATTTTTATTATGGTAGATGATAGAAATGCCACAGGCACAGCCTTTATTTCCCTGGATGCCCCCGAGATTTTCAACCCCAGAATTCCCCAGCCAGCATCTGTTTGGGACAGGAGCACTCAGATTATAGTTAGAGATTGTGGCTCATAGCACAATAGCACTTCGACTTCTATACTGCTTCACAGTGCTTTATAGCCCTCTCTAAGCAGTTTACATAGCATATTGCCCCCAACAATCTGGGTCCTCATTTTACTGACCTCATTCTCAGTTGTACAGGTTGGAGAATCCAAAGCGTGGGCTGTCTCCTGCTTCCTTGCTTAAAGATGGAGTCAATCAAAGTTTAGTCCAGCCCCCTTTCCACTGCGTATGTCCAGTTTTTGACTCCGTCTTCATGCAAAGAGGATACGAGGAGAGAGTGCTCAGAAAGAAAGATAGAAAATATAGGATCAACGCTTTGGATTCTTCAAGAAAAAAAGAGAGAAAAGATTAAGAGTGAAAAGAAACTGTGTATAAGCGAAAGAGCCGGACCTCATCCCAAGACGGGAAAGCCCACATAGCTGTTTGGTGTTAAGACAATAAGCAGCAGCAGCCTCAGTAAGAATGGGCAGGCTCTTGATCAGCTAGCAAAGAAGGAAGGCAAATTAATTCAGTTTTCCCAGAGCCTTCGTTAAACAAACCAGAAACTGCACAAGCCTCCAGCACTCTCTTTAATTGGGGGCAAACTCAGTCTTAGGCTGAGCAAGCTTCCAACAGCCACACAAGCCTACCCAGGAGAAAGGGAGGCTAGAGTCCATGCTCAGGCCGGTCTGAATATACTCTATCAGCAAAAGCCAAAGGGAAAGACTGGCTGAATTTTCTGAAACAGAGGCAAGCCTGGAGGAACATGAATCCCCTGCCCCCAGTTTGAGCAGAGAGCAAAGCACAAAGGAACCCAGAGAGGCTGGGAGAGCTTCAGAAAGGCCTCTCAGCAGGGTGTCCAAGGCAGATAAGAGGGAGGCATTAAGGAGACAAAGGGCCATTGAGAAATGCTTCTCAACGGCTGAAAAGGAGGCAGAGAAGAATGGAAATTCCTGTGCTCCAATAGGCAAACCAATGAAAGCGAAGTATCAGGAAAGGAGTGCAACACTAGAGGGTGCTGAAGATCAGCCTTTTCAGCTTGCTCTTTGTGTGAACGAAGGATTGGGTGCATCAGAACGACAATGCTCTTAGGCATGCAATGAAGAGCCCTCCCCCAAGAGAAAGAAATTTTCAACAGAGTCTAGCTCTTCCTCCACAGCAGGGAACAGTCCTTTAAAGAGGTAATGAGGGCTATGATGAAAGAAATGATGGCAAAATTCAGGGAAAGTCAGGGTAACAGACCCCAGCCTGATAACGAATGTTCCTTCTTTATGTATACTGAGAGTATTTACACCAAGACAAATTCCTTGTGTGTCCAATCACACTTGGCCAATAAAGTATTCTATTCTATTCTATGATGAGAGGAAACAGGGTGCTCATCATTCTACTTGAGCAGGAGGAGTAAGGGAGGAACTGGGCTTCCAGGGAGACAGTTCCAGTAGATCAGACACTCACAGTGAGGCCTCTGTTTCAAGAGAGGAACAATATAGGGAGTTAGCTTTCTCAGATGAGGAAACTAATGAACCAGAAACTCCAATGTTCACAGGTCTATTTTGTCACCAGCTGTTTAAAATGCTGCTGGGGAAGGCTAAGATAGCAACAGGCCTGGGGAGAATCACAGGAACAGAAGGGTCTGAGTTAGAACCATCTGATCCCAAATATAGATTTTTGGCTAGAACCAAGGTTGAAAGTGAATCCATACCTTCACCTGAATTGTTCAGGGAAGTGGTGGAAGGTCAGTTGGATAGACCAGTTATTTTCCCAACGCCAGGAGGGAATGAGAGGAAATTTTATAATGCAGAACTAGCGGACCTATTCCCAGTTCCTATGATAGACAGCCCTGTGGCAGCCTCCACACCTGCTACAGTGTTGGCTAACGAAGCTGAGGATGGTCTAAGAGGGGAGGATAAGAAAACAGAACAGACCCTACAAAAAGTTCACCAGGCCATGGCATGGGCGGTAAAGGCAATGTCCACGGCATTATTTTTCAGCAGAGCATTCCTAATATGGATTGAACAGATGCAGGAAAGAATGCCACCTGACGATCTTTGATTGCAACAGGATTTGAATAAAATAACTGCTGCAACAGAGTTCATAGCAGACGCCACATTTAATGGGTTCAAGTATGCAACTAAGGCCATCGCAACTTTCGGTAGCTGCAAGATGACTAGTTTGGCTCCGCCACTGGCAGGCAGATCTGAAACATAAATGGAAACTGCCATCAGCTCCAGTTAAAGGCGACAATTTTTTGGGGAAGCCATGAGTCATTACTGATTGAAACCAAGGACAAGAAGAAGATCTTACCCAGGAAATTTGGTCAGGCAGATAGGCGACCTTCTCCATATACCCGGCAACAACCCTTTCCTATCTTGGGGGTTGGCTTTAGCCACTCCCCATACGCACAGAGACAGTACACACAGACCCCTACTAGACATCCAGATAGGTTAGGATTTAGAGATGGGGTGGACTACGGTCCCAGGGAAGGTGCCCCTTCCGGAGTTCAACTGGCAGGGCCTTCCGGCATACAAAATGACAGCCGGAACAATGCGCCCATCGGCAGGAGGCTGGGCCTATTCACTGATCGATGGGTGTCAATTACAATGGACAAGTGGGTCCCAGACACATTAAGAAAAGGCCTAGTTCTGGAATTCATCTCCATACCCCCGAGCTCATTCAGAAGATGCCCGACGCCAAGGGACAGAACAAAAGGGTTAGGGTTTTATGGAAACAGCAGCTCAACATCTGCTGGATATTTGGGCGGTACAAGTGATACCAGAGAACGAACAGGGACAAGGGTTCTATTCAAACTTGTTTGTTGTGCAGAAGGCATCGGGATGGGGGGTGGAGACCAATTTTGGATCTCAAATTACTAAACAGGCACATAGTATACAGGAGATTCAAGATGCAGTCCCTATAAGCTATACTAGGGAGCATAGAGGAGGGGGAATATTCTGACATCAGTAGACCTCACAGATGCTTACCTACACATACCTATTATCAGGAGGCATCGGAAGTTCCTGTGGTTTTTTTATGCAGGGAGACACTACCAGTACAGGGCTCTACCATTCGGCCTGTCCTCAGCACCGAGGACTTTCACCAAGGTCCTGGCAGCAGTAGCAGCCTTTCTCAGGACAAAGCCCATACGTGTCCAATGCTACTTAGACATATTAATACAGTCAAAGTCAACTCTAAGAGCACAGAGCGATCTAGAAACCACGATACAGACATTACAAGAGCATGGCTTTTCGGGGAATTTCGAAAAGAGCCACTTAGAACTGACCAGGAAATTACAACACTTAGGAGCTGTAATAGACACCAACTCATGCGAGGTTTACCTGTCACAGGAAAGGCAGGACAGCATAAGATCATCCATAAATCAAGTGAGCACAGCTCTGGGGGTGTTCCTGGACTTGCTGTCACAAATACTAGGGAAGATATCGTGCATCTCAATAGTATCTTGGGCCAGGCTGCACGCAAGGACATTGCAGTGGTTCCTATTACCTTACCAGAGAGCAGGCAAGGGCAATACAGGAACCAAGGTACGAGTCCCCCCCTCAGAGTGGAGCAGTCACTCCAGTGGTGGAGATCACCCACAGTAACGAGGGAATGTGAGTTCAAGGAACCCACCCAACTGACTATCACAACAGATGCAAGTTTAGTAGGCTGAGGAGCCCACTGTCAGAGCCAGATTACACAGGGTCAGTGGACTCAGTCAGACCTCAAGAACAACATCAACTGGTTGGAGCTCAGGGCATCTCATCTGGTTCCAAGGGCCTTCAGGTCAGTGATAGTGGGACAGCATGTGTTGATCCTGACAGATAATGTGACCGCCAAGGCTCATATCAACAGGCAGGGGGGTACTCACTCCCTAGTGCTCATGCAAGAAGCAGAGCGATTGGGCCACTGGGCGGAGACGCACCTTCTATCGATCAGGACGGAACACATATCGGGAGTTGGAAACGTTCAGGCAGATTGGCTCAGCAGAATAATGGTCGACCACTCAGAGTGGCGCCCACACCCAGACCTGTTCAGGGAACTGTCGCACAGATTCGGGAGAGCCGTCCTGGACCTGTTTGCGACGCCAACAAATGCACAACTACCGAGATTCTACTCGAGATTCCCAACACAGGGAACGGAAGGAACCAATGCGCTCTGAGGAGCATGGCCAAGGGGTTTGCTCTATGCATTCCCCCCACTCCCCTTGATACCAAGGGTAATCAAGAAAGTGATAGAAGAGGGGGCGGAGGTCTTAATGATAACACCTCACTGGCCCAGGAGGTCTTGGTACGCGGATCTGGTAGATCTGTCGGTAGCCAAACCATGGAGAATTCCCCCAGACAAGGTAGAACTGAGTCAGGGAGCCATACGACATCCAGAGCCACAGTGGCTGCAACTAACCGTATGGCACTGGACAACCACGGTAAAGCGTTTAGAGTGCTCAGACAAGGTAATACAGCTACTCCAGGCATCCAGGAGACCATCAACCAACAGAATTTATGATGCTACTTCGAGAGCATTTGGAACCTGGTGTTCCAAGAAACAAATAGATCCAATCACAGTGTTAGTTGCTCAAGTGCTGGATTTTCTCCAGGAAGGCCTGGAGAAGGTTTAACCCCTAACCTTAAGGAGGCAGGTAGCAGCGATAGCTTCAGTGTTGGGTTGCGGGACCTCGGAGTCCCTCTAGCAACACCCCCTAATCCACACATTCATCAGGGGAGCAACCAATCTAAAGCCATCAGTGATACACAGGTACCCTACTTGGGACTTGACAGGGGTGCTAAGGGAGCTCATGACTGAGCCCTTTGAACTGAGGTCAGTAGGACTACCTTTCACTCACCCTTAAGATGGCCTTCCTAATAGCCATTACATCAGCTAGAAGAATTTCAGAGTTGGTAGCATTATCTGTGAGAGAGGACCTCTGTATAAAGGGTAGTATTAAGATTAGACCCGACCAAAGATCAATTCTACGTTCCATAGAGCACAAGAGTTAGTTCTACCAGACTTCTGCCCAGAATTGGTCCATAGCCTAGAAAGGAAGTGGTACTCCTTGGATGTTAGGAGAGTTATACACATTTATATTAAGAGAACAAGGCCCATTAGAATAATGGAAGCATTGTTTGTATCATTTAGACCGAGTTTGTTGGGACAAAAGGTTTCACCATCTACCATAGGCAGATAAATCAAGACATGTATCACAAAAGCTTATGAAAGCCAATCATTGCAACTGCCAGGTAACATAACGGCACATTCAAACAGGAGTGCAGCCACATCAGCAGCATGGTACACACAGGCCTCGATTGAAGAGATCTGTAGGGCAGCAACGTGGTCATCGTCGTCTCCAGAAATTATAAACCTGATATATTTGCATCAGTGGAAGCATCCTTTGGAAGAAGAGTGCTACAAAGAGTTCACACGGAGATGGGAGCTCGAGACAAGGAGTTGGCCCACCCTCAGGACAATTAGCTTGGGTACGTCCCACGCTTTGGATTCTCCAACCCATACAACTGAGAAAGAGCGTTGGGCTTACCTGAAACGCATCTTCTAATTGTACAGGAGGAGAATCCAAATCCCACCCTTAGATAGTTAGTCCCGAGCTTAGAACGGTCAAGAACGAGTACCAAAGAACTCTCCAAGTCAATCACCAGCCTTCATCAAAAACTGGGCATGTGCAGTGGAAAGAGGGCTGGACTAAACTTTGATTGACTCTGTCTTTAAGCAAGGAAGCAGGAGACAGCCCACGCTTTGGATTCTCCTCCCGTACAACTAGAAGATGCGTTTCTGGTAAGCCCAACGCTCTTTTTACTGAAAGCCAAGTCAACCTTGAGCCAGTGGGAATTGAGCTGCCAAACTGCAGGCAGACAGCAGTCAGCCGAAATACTCTACAGTACTGCATTCTAATCACTGTGCCACTATGGCTCTTATAAGGAGAAAGTGAGAGAAGTAGGTGTTCAAAGTTCATCTTTTCCTAACAGTTCCAGGAATTCAGTGCACCAAGCATGTCTGTTCAGACTGTGTCAAGAATGAGGCACGCAAGTGGAAGAAACCATATGAATAGCAGTATATTAGGGGAGGTTGGGGCAGTGACAAAACCAGTGTAAAATTTCAGATGTAAAGGCTGTTCTTCCCTGCAGGTGGCCTTCATGGAGAAAAGCTGTAGGAATATTGAGTTGAGGAGAAAAGGGATTGTGGTTTTGTGCACAGGACCTCCAGGTTTATCGAGAAGTCCCGCTGTGATCTCATTTGTTTTTAGGGGTCTCCTTGTTAGCCTTTGACAGATGGGGCCTAAGACCAGCACCAAGGGACTGATACTTTTGTGGTTCTACCCCCTTACTAAGGAGGTGAGGTGGAAACATCTCCCAAGTCTGCAGCACACAGATCCTATTTGGAAGAGGCTCAGACAGACATCTCCCTAATTCTCAGGAATGTAAGAAGGGGGGAGAAGGTACAAAGAAGATACTTTACAAGTGTTTTCACCCAAAAAGAAAACATGACAAAACTTATCAAAAACAGAATCATAAGTGCCAGATTAGGAATGCAAATTAAAATATGGTAAGAGAATACATGTCAGCTCTAGACCAATTCAAATCACTGGGTCTGGACAGTCTGCATCCCAGACTGGAAGGATTTCTGAAGGAATCAGCAAAGGTGATTTCAGAAGCATTGTAACATAAGTTTCTAAGTCCTTGAAGCACAGGGGAACTAGAGTTAGTTCTCAACTTAAAATATTTAATTTGTGGTCGAAGATACAACGACACTGAAAAAAATGGTTTATGACCATTTATCACACTTATGACTGTTGTAGCATCCCCATGGTCATGTGATTTACATTCAGATGCTTGACAACTGACATTTATGATAGTTACAGTGTCCCGGGGTCATACGATCCCCTTTTGTGACCAACTAACAAGCAAAGAAAATGGGGAAAGCAGATTTACTTAACAACAGTGTTACTAATTTATCAACTGCAACGATTCACTTAACATATGTGGCAAGAAAAGTTGTAAAATTGGGAAAACTCAACAGGTTTCTCACTTAACAATGCAAATTTTGGACTCAATTGTGGTTGTAAGTTCAGTACTATTTTTAACTGAGGACTGGAAAGGAGCTGATGGGGTTCTGCAAGGGATCTTGGAGTCCTAGTGGACAAACACTTAAATGTGAGCCAACAGTGAGAAGATTAGGGAAACAGAGATGATTAGGGGACTGGAAGCTAAAACACAAAGAAGCGTTACAGGAATTGGGCATGTCTAGTCCAGGGGTGTCAAACTCAATTTCATTGAGGGCCATGTCTGGGTTGTGTTTGACCTGGGGGGTGCGGGTGCGGTGTGGGCGTGGCCAAGGTAGGTTTGGCCAAGTCGACATTGTTCATGTCAGGAGTGCCTGTGGTGGCCTGAACACTCTGCCAGAGAAAATGGGCTCCCAAGTTCTGTTTTAGCTGCGATGGGCTCCTGCAACCCTCTGCCAGGGAAAACTGACCAAGGGAGGGCTGCATATGGCCCTCCCGAGATCTGTTTTCACTGGCAGAGGCACCGTGGGCCAGTCATTCATTGTTTCCAGAGCAGACCCGTGGGCCAGATCTAAGCATCCCACAGGCCCTATCCGGCTCCCGGCCCTTGAGTTTGACACCCCTCATCTAGTCTAATGAAAAGGACAAGGGGAGGCATGACAGCAGTATCCCAGTATTTGAGTGGCTGCCACATAGAGGAGGTGGTCAAGTTATTTTGCAAAATACCAGAAGGCAAGACAAAGAACAATGGATCGAAGCTAATGAAGGAGAGAAACTTCCTGACAATAAGTGCCTTCAGAGATTGTGGGTGCATCATCACTGGAGGTTTTTAAAAAGAGACTGGATAAGTTCCTTGTCTGAAATGGTATAGAATCTCCTGCTTGAGCAGGATGGAACAGAAGACCCCCATGGTCCCTTCCAGCTCTATCCTGATTGATTGATCTTGAAAGCTGCAGCCTTGAATTGGATGTTGGAGCAGCAGGAACAGGTCAATGGGTTTATTTTGTGGGGAGGAAGAAGAGCCACTTTGGTTTAGTGGTGAAGGCAGCAGGTTAGAGACAGAGAAACGCTCAGTTCCAGTCCCACCTGAAGGGCAAAACCAGCTGTTCAACTTTGGCCAATCTTTTCAGGCCTAGGAAGCAGGAAAAGTGGGGGAGGGGAAGCCAGTTCCAAAAACCCTTGCCAAGAAAACTGCAATGCCAGACATCAAGACTGATCCAAAGGCACCAAAAATGAAGCTAAGTAGCAGGCACATTTCACTTTTTCACGGGGCTCAGTTGCAAAGCTCAGTTGCTAGAAGTCGAAAACGATCTGCTGCCATGTAATCAGTGAAAACATCTTCCAAATGCCATGGTGGACATTGGACAGTCGCGTTTTTCCACCTCCTGTCGCTAGATGGCACTCAGGCAACATCTGTCCCTAGAAACCCATCGTGCTTGAGCTTAAAAAATGGGTTTCGAACCATAGAGTATTGCAATGCTAGAAATGTTGGGAGGAAAGGAGAAGCGCAGAGGAACTTCCTCTTCCGGATGACTCATGGGAGGTAGGCAGTGTGCAGAGCGGCTTCTGTGCTCTTCCACGGATCGAAGCAGCAGCTGGCAGGTGAGTTGGGGGCAGCAGGTGGGAGGAGAGTCCGGTAGCAAGTCAGGCTGTTCGGTTCCCTCCACGGCCTGGAAGCAGAGAAGCAACTGGGCTGAAGCGTGTCAGCTGCAGGTTCCTTCCCTCCCCAGATCGGAGCCCGCTGGGGCTGCACGCTGTGAAACTGGTGGCTGCAATTTTCTGCTGGGGGGAATATTTCAAAAACCTCAAGTGACGGTGGATCCTTTGAGAATGGCCTCTCTCCAGAGGTTGTGGGAGCTCCGTCACTGGAAGGTCTTCAAGAGGAGATTGGACACCCATTTGTTCGGAATGGGATAGGATCTCCTGCCTGAACAGGGGATGGAGTAGAAGACCTCCAAGGTTCCCCCCAACTCAATTATTCCATTGTGGACCTGATGTTTTCCGGGCAATAAGATCGAACTGAGGTGCCTCTTCTGGGTCTTTTCTGGGTTGTTTTACTTCCATTTCTAGCTAACAAGCACCGTGTTTTCCTATTGGTTCCCCCACCCCTGTATTCGTTAGGTTCAATTGTGCTTAACCCACCAGTTTTCTAATAATTGAAAGTTTTGAACTTTTTGATTATTTTTATAAAAAAAATTGGCCACCTACCTTACCATGACATTACTCTGGGTGGCTTAGAGGCAAAAAAAATACATACACATTAAAACACATTAAGAAATCTAACTTGGCTCTGTCATGTAACTTCATGGCTCATGATTGGGCCGCTTAGTGACACAGATGCCAGTCCCAATTGCAGTCAGTAAGTGAGGACTACTTCAGTTGGGATGTCACCAAAGGGAAGGTATTTTCTGCCCTTACTTGGAGCTCATGGCTTCCATGGGCAAAACTGGTGCTTCAAATTTTGCTTTAGGCATCATTTCATCAGTTAAAGCCCCCACATCTGTAAAGTTAGTGTCATGGCAGACTGACAGGTGTGGCTCAGTGAAATAAAAGACTGAGTCCAATTGTGTGTGTCGATAAGATAATGCATTTATTCATTTGAATAAAGACTGGTCCCTCCTAAGAAGGAAGAAACCCAGAACATAGTGTAAGACAGATATTTATAATTGTTTTGCTTTTTCTTCATTTCATAAGAGGGAGCTGGCACACAACAGATAAGGTATAGAAATATAGAAAATATAAAAATAGCAAAAAATGCCTTCTGTGGTTTTGGTCACATGACTAACCCAGACGTTAGTTTCCTGAGAAAATTTCTAGGGCCTCTCTCTCCCCAGGACTTTCAGATAAGCAGCCATGTGAAAAAGAAAGTATGCTCTCCTTGACTTTTATGATTTTATATATCAGAATGTAGTAATAATCCTTTGGTCCTTAAAAGTTCTCAAAAGTAGGTAAATACAACCTCAGATGAAGAACAATACCTGACATATTAGATCAGATTATCATTTATTTTATAAAAAGAAAGCGAAAACGTAGAAGTCGTTAGAAGTAGTTCATTTCTGTGTGACTATCAGTCTCTTGCAGCGTTGTGGAGGAATTTTAGCTCACTCTTTTTTACAACATTGCTTCAGTTGCTGATGAGTTTTGCGACCATTCTCCTGTTGCATAATCCTAAGTCAGCCAAGCTTTAGCTATTGGACCGATGGCCTCTGGCCCAATTGTAGTATGGCCAAATATCTCCACTTTGGTCTGGTCTGTGCAAAGGACAAGTGTTCCAGAAGTCCCGTGATTTGTTCATATGCAACTTTGCAAAACTCAGCCGTTTTGCAAAGTTGCATATGAGCCATACAAAGTTGGCTTCTATGACCTTTTCAGAGAGAAGAGGCTTTCCCCTGGCAACCCTTCCAAATGAACAGTTCAATCTTTTTCTAATTGCACTGTCATGAATCTTAACATTCAACATGCTAACTGAAGCTTGTAGATAGAGCAGGGGTATCAAACTTGCGTCATCATGGCATGATCATGTGTCATATCACAACCTTTTCCCCCTTCTCTAAACCGGAGGTGGAGGTGGCCAGCGCATGACCCATCTGCGCAGGCCATGATTTTGACAGCCCTGCTGTAGAGTCTAAAATATAACTCTTTGCAATTTCTCTAGCCAATGCACCATCTAACCTTTCTTGAATTTTCTTGAACGTCCACTCCTGGGAAGATTAGCAACTGTCCTGAATGTTTCCCACTTGTGAATAATCTTCCCCACTGTAGAATGATGGGTTTTAAATTGTTTGAAAATGGCCTTTTAAACCTTCCCAAATTGATGGACAGCAACAATTCCTTCTCTAAGATCATTGCTGATATCTTTATTCGTTGGCATTGTGTTAACGCAGAACTCAATGCTGGAGACAAGCAAACTCCTACAACTTTGGCTTTTACAGATGTAATCATACTTGCTGATGATCAATTGATCAAAGGCATTTTATTAGCAATACTTGGCTGCTACTTTGCCACTTTATACTATGGAAGCAGTGAGAAATTTCCTAATGGTGAGAACAAGTAACCAGAAGAACGGCTTGCCTGCAGAAGTTGTGGTGCTCCATCACTGGAGGCTTTTCAGAAGAGATGAGAGCACCACTTGTGTGAAATGGTATAGAATCTCCTGCTTGCGCAAAGGGTTGAATTAAAAGACCTGCAAAGTCCCTTCCAATTCTTTTATATTCTTCTGTTCTGTTGCGATGATATTTATAATACCCTGATAAGTAAAATTATAGAAATCAAAGAGGGTGTAGTTTCTTTTTCAATTGACTGTATTTGAAAATAACCCTTTGCACTGCTAAGAATTTGTGATTGATCCAGTCAACAAGTGAATTTCGTCATTGAATGGATATTCGAACTTGGATCTGGGCAGTCTTAGATATGTCAAATGAATCATGAATAACGTAAGAGCTTATTGGAGCATTGGGGCATGCTTGCTTTTTCATTGTAATGTAAACTTTTTTTCTTTTTTTTCCTCATCTCCTGCAACCATTTCATGCAGAATTAAAGATACTCTTTTATTTGAATTTTATAGACAAAGAGGAAGGCAATAAGAGCACTCTGGACAACTGAAGGTAACAAGCAACAGCAAAGCAAAGCAAGTCAGTCCAGAAATCAAAATATTTTCCATTTCCTTCAGAGAACTACACAATTCTTCATCTTCCTCATCAGGTGAGAGAAAAACGAGAGAAAATCAAGAAGAGATTTGTAGCTGGGAAAAGTAGAGTGTGAAATTCAAGCATATGAATAGTCAAGGGAGATTATTTTTCCATTCAGCAAAAGAGAGAAATATCTGGAAGTTACTGGGGAGGAAAAGGTCAAGTGGAAAGTCCCGTAGAGCAGACAGTATTGCAGGCCCACCTCTGGGAGGAAGAAAACTGCTTGAATCAAAGCACAACTAAAGAAGGGATCATCCATATTTTTTGTTTTCTCAAGAATATTAGTTGTGGAAAAGCTCCATAGACGTGCCAGTTGTGGGGAAGATACAACTTGCAAATCACAGCTGATTATGCCTGAGAGGATCCAGACTGGAGAAAAGCCGTACAAATACTCTGAATGTGGCAAAACCTTTGATCAGAACAACTCCATTGTGGTTCATGGAAGGACCCACACAGGAGAGAAGACCTACAAGTGCTCCCAATGAGGCGAATGTTTTAGCGAGCATGACAACGTGGACTCACACCAAGGAAAAACTATTTGAATGTCCTGATTGTGAGAAATGTTTCTGTGATAATTCCAGCCTCGTGAGACACCAGAGAACTCACACAGGAGAGAAACCCTTTGAATGTCCTGACTGTGGGAATAGTTTCAGTCGAAATTCTCATCTCGTTTCACACCAGAGAACTCACACAGGGGAGAAACCTTTTGAATGTCCTGTTTGTGGGAAAAGTTTCAGTCACAATTCTAGCCTGGTGATACACCAGAGGACTCACACCGGAGAGAAACCTTTTGAATGTCCTGATTGTGGGAAAAGTTTCAGTCAGAATTCCAACCTCATTGGTCACCAGAGGATTCATACAGGAGAGAAACCCTTTGAGTGTCCGGATTGTGGGAAAAGTTTCAGTCACAATTTCAGCCTGGTGAAACACCAGAGGACTCACACAGGAGAGAAACCCTTTGAATGCTTCTATTGTCGTAAAAGTTTCAGTCATAGTTCTAGCCTGATGATACACCAGAGAACACACACAGGAGAGAAACCCTTTGAATGTCCTGATTGTGGGAAAAGTTTCAGTTGGAATTCCAGCCTGATTAGACACCAGAGAACTCACACAGCAGAGAAACCCTTTGAATGTTCTGATTTTGGTAAAAGTTTCAGCTACAATTCCAACCTGGTGACATACCAGAGGACTCACACAGGAGAGAAACCCTTTGAATGTCCTGATTGCGGGAAAAGTTTCAGTCAGAATTTCTGGCTGGTGATACACCAGAGAATTCACACAGGAGAGAAACCCTTTGAGTGTCCTGATTGCGGGAAAAGTTTCAGTCGGAATTCCAACCTGGTGAGACACCAGAGGATTCACACAGGAGAGAAACCATACGAGTGTCCAGACTGTGGGAAAGATTTCAGTATTAGGACTAGCCTTCTAAATCATATGCTTATACACACAGGAGAGAAACCATTTGAGTGTTCCGAGTGTGGATGGTGCTTCAGGAAACATTCCAGCCTTATTGCACACATGAAAATCCACATGAGGCCCCAAGTGTTAAGTGTAGAGAAGGCTTGAATCTCATTTCTAATGTCCCATTGTAACTCAAGCTGAGATTGCTTAATTTGACTACTAAGGATTTGCCTATTTTTGTAGATAAATATGTAATGGTATTAGACGGGATGGAGGAAGGAAAAAATGGCAACATATTATGATAATGCCTATCTGGCCATCAGCAGCAAAACTTGCTGGATACAGGTAGTCCTCGGGTTATGAATATAATGGAGTCTGCCCATTCTATCAGTAATTCAAGAATTTGTGGGAGTGAATCTTATACATTGAACGACATCACTTCCTTGTTTAGCCACACATTCATTGCTTTGTCATCTCAGATCAGCTTGAAGAGGCGCCGAGAAAGCAGCCCTGAGAAGCTGTGCGCAGTCTCTCGGGGCTGCTTTTTTGTTGGCAAAGCGCTTGAGGATTGCGTTCCTTTAGGCTTTGGTAGCCCTTTGCAAAAAGCCTTTGCCTTTAGGAACAGGGTTTCAGAGGGACATACCTGCTCTTCCCAACCTCCGCTGGTGCCAACGAACGCTTTTTGCTACTGAAGCCTACATTAACGCAGTCTCCCTGCAGGCTTCAGCAAGGAAACGGCAAACAGAGGGAAGGCCTGAAGGACCGAAGCCTTCCCTCCATTTGCAAACATCCAGGTCTCAATTTGCAGAGAATAGAGGCCTTAAGTGCAAGATTACATAAGATCTCACGCTACTGATCTCACGATATGTTAGGCCTCTGTTCTCTGATGTGGTGAAAGAGAGGAGATATGTCCAAGATAAATGACTCTCCACAGGCAAAGTGCCTGTGAAGACCTGTGGTAGGGAATAGGGGTGAGTGTTGCAGAGCCATTGTGGTCATTCAAAACGGTGAAGAACTACTACGGTACTGCAATATTCATAATTTGGGGATTTGTTCATAAATGCTAGGGGGTACTTATTTTCAAATGTTCGCTAAGGGAATTTTTGTAACCTAAGGATTACATATTTATTTTTCCAGAAATTGTGCAATTCTGTAAGTCTTTTTGGGGGGTTCTTTGCATTTTTATCATACTGGATGATAGAAATGCCATGTACAGAGTCCCAGCTTTTTTTTCCCTGGGTGCCCCCAAGATTTCAGCCCCAGAATTCTCCAGCCAGCATCTCCTGGGCATTGGAGCATTCAAAATATAGGTAGAGATTGTGGTTCCTCATATAAGGAGAAAATGAGTGGAGATGAGAAGTAGGTGGGATTTCAAAGTTCATCTTTTCCTAACAGTTCCAGGAATTCAGTGCACCAAGCATGTCTGTTCAGATTGTGTCAAGAATGAGGCACGCAAGTGGAAGATACCATATGAATAGCAAGTATATTGGGGGAATTTGGGGCAGTGACGAAACCAGTGTAAATTTTCAAATGTAAAGGCTGTTCTACCTTGCAGGGGACCTTCATGGAAATGAGCTGTAGGAATATTGAGTTGAGGAGAAAAGGGATTGTGGTTTTGAGCACAGGACCTTCAGGTTTATTTGCAACTCCTGCTGTGATCTCCTTTGTTTTTAGCCTTTGATGGCTGGTGGGTGAGATCAGCACCAAGGGACTGATACTTTTGTGGTTCCCCCCCCTTGGTGGGGAGATGTGAGGAAAAAAATTGTATAGTAGATAATGCAGATGGATTATCCTGATTTTGCTGGGGTGGTAGATGATAGAAATGCTATGTGCCATGAATCCCAGCCATTTTTTCCCTGGGTGTTCCAAAGATTTTCAGCCTCAGAATTTCCCAGCTTGGAGATAGGAGCACTCAGACTATAGTTAGAGATTGTGGCACCTCATATAAAGAGAAAGCGAGAGGAGAAGAGAAGTAAGACGGTTTCAAAGTTCATCCCTTCTTAACAGTTCCACGAATTCAGTGCACCAAGCATGCCTGTTCAGATTATGTCAAGAATGAGGCACCCAAGTGGAAGAAACCATATGAATAGCAAATATATTGGGGGAGGTTGGGGCTGTGACAAAAGCAGTGTAAAATTTCAGATGGAAAATCTTTTCTGCCCTGCAGGGGACCTTCATGGATCAAAAGCTATAAGAAGCAATCAGATTGAAACATGTCAATTGCTACATATTCCTTCACTCCCCAGATTTCATCCCATTAGTGGTACATGCTTTAAAGCTGGTTCTCTATGATAGGGTTAACATGTTGTGATTTTATGGACATGTTCTTTTCTTGGAAACAATATGGAACTCTTATGCCACTGCTGTCTTCTGTGATATTTTTTTGACTTCTATACTTAGAAAACAAACACAGGATTTCCCTGTGGTGCACCATCCATTTATTATCCTGGACGAACTGTTCTTAACATAGATTTTTTTTTAATACTAGCTATTGTGCTCCCTTTGGGATGTTCAGTTTTATAGACAGTCCTTTCTTACTGCTTACTATTCAGCCTTCAAAACACCCATATGTCAACTTCAGGACCTTCAGAGTCGGGTTTTCACCAGATGTGCCAATATGAGATGCCTAATAAATTTGGACTTTGAGGAACTCCTTGGCCTTGGAGTTTTGATTGCATTGAGTCTGTTACTTTCCTTTCCGGCCTAAGACATTTTGTGAAAAGGATTGCAGGAGCTGCTGCGCCTTTTGATACAATGGATTAGAAAAGGCTCTGCCAGACAACTCCTGATACACTGTATAAGGTTAGATATTGACGAAAAGGCAGCATCTCTAGCCAGGAATTGGATGGGGGAAGGATGGTGGGCCTTCTAGTGCAATGATATCTGAAGGTCTGCCTCGCCCCTCTTCTATATCAATGCAATCCTAATTTGCACCTATTGCAGCTGTGGATTAGCGGATGCATGTTTCTTTTGCTATCGCAGTGTTTAGTGTCTCCTTTTTTTAAATCTGGGTGCTTGCTTTTCATCCTTTGGCTTTTCTTGTGGGTGATATGGGTGAGACTCTTTGGCGGGACCCAGATGGAGGACTTTGGTGTTGTCTGGCAGCACCCCAGTTGCCCCCCTCCTTGCAGTGGCTTCAGCGAAGGGGCTTGTCATGACCCTGGTGGAGACTGACTCTGAGCAGTTAGAGGAGGACCCAGGCCCATCCCCTATCCATCCTAGGGCACGCAGGGAGGAGAGGATCAGGGTAAAAGTGTGGTCTACTCGGGAGGAGAGGGCCATGATCCTCTTCATGGGTTGCAGGTGTGAGATCTGCGTAAGAGTTTGGACCTGCGTGCTAACAGACGCTGGAGATAATTTAGTGTTTTATTCCTAAAGAAGGTTTATCTTGGTTGGCGTTCTTCCAACGGACTGTCCCTGGTTATCTTCCTGAAGTTGGCAATTATCTATCCTGGTCTGTCGAGGAAATTTATTCAGTACGGTTTGTTTTTGCTTTTTGCTTTGTTATCGGCTCTTTGAATTGGAACTGTGTTTCTTTCCTTTGAAATGCTATTCTGAAAATAGTTTACTCCTCCACTGTGAACAATTAAACAGTGAAGCCAAGTTGAAGGCATTAATGGACTTTTATTTACGCTTTGGTTTTTGTTATATTTCTGATATACTCTGGGTCATCACAGGGCTAAACATAGAGACCTTTCCTCTTGTTCCTAGAGCGGAAGTGGGAAAAGGGGGCTGGGAGCCCAGTTTCTAGCCCCTCCTGTTCCTTTGCCAGGTTATGCTTTGAAGGTCCTTTCCCAGGGAGATGCAAACAAAAGTTATAACCAGTAGCCAACATGGGTTGATCAAAAACAGATCACGCCAAACAAACCTTGTTTCATTCTTTGACAAAGTGGCTAAATGAGTGGACCAGCGAAATGCTGTGGAGGTGGTATATTTAGCTTTCGGTAAAGCATTTGATAAAGTAAATCACAACCTACAGTACTTCTTGGCAAGCAAGAAAAATGTGGGACAGACAGCACCACCACAAGATGGATTCCTAACTGGCTGACAAATTGTACTCAACGTGTAGCCCTCAATGGAACTGCACCCACAGGGAGGGAAGTAAGCAGTGGGGTATCCCCAGATTGCATTTTAGACCCAGCACTGATCTAAATCTTCATAAACCTATCTAGACAAGGGGATAGAAGGGGAACTCATCAAATTTGCAGACAACAAGAGTTGCCAACACTCCAGAACAGTGGTCGGCAACCGATGGGCCGCGGCCCACTGGTAGTCCATGAGAAAATTTTGGTGGGCTGCAGAGAAATGTCCCCCCCCCCAAAACACCCCCAAAGCAATTAATCCAGGCTGGGTGAGAACACAAGGCTGCACCGCCCACATGGCCCGCCCGCCCTTCAGCCGAGTGCAAACCTTCCCTTGAGTAAAGCCACACAAGCTGGAAATGGAAGGTAAGACCAACGGCGGGGGAGGGAAATCCACCTCGAGGTGGCTTGCTGATGGTGGGAAAGTCGGTTCCATATTCCAGAGCTGCAATAGTCACAGGACCGGCCGTTTGTTCATCCCAGAGCAGCTCCGGGATGACCAAAGGGCCAGTCTTGTGACTATTGCAGCTCTGGAATATGGGACCTGCCCGTGGTGGGGTTGGAAATCTCCTCGCTGGACAGGATGAGGTAATGGTGCTGTTGCGACAAGAGGGGGGCATAGTTAAAACTACCACATCTCTGTTCCAAGCTGTTACAGCTAAATTCCCTGCTTGGTCAGTGTTCTGGGAAGACATGGCTCGGGGATGAAGAGGCTTCCCTCTGCGTGAGCAGGCGAGTCGGCAGGGCACTACTCAAACTGGGGCTCAAAGGACCTCTTCCTCCAGCCTTGGGAGGGCCCCCCCCCCTTTCGGGTAAGCCCAGCCAGGCGTTACCTGTTGGGCCTGGCAGTGGACAGGGAAATGCTGCGCCCTCCCCCACTTCCTGCAGGGTCTGCTGGCAAAGTATCCCTCCTGTGCACCCACCGCTGCAGTTGGGTGCATGAGGGAAACATGTTCCACCTGGGGGAGGGAGACATGTTCCATGCCCATTGTGTTGAGCCAAAGGGCACTGGTGGGCACGGAAGTATTTGCAGCCGACTGGCAAAGTGGTGATGCCGGTGGGTAGACTGACGCATGCAGGGAGGGGAGCGCATGGGAGATGGTAGTGTCAGAACCCTCCCTGGCTCTTCCCTGAAGCGCCTTGCACCAGCTGAATCCCCTGCCCCAAATGCTGCTGCCGCTTCCCACCTTGCTTGGAATGCTTGCAGTGGCACTTCGGACAGGACGGTGGCAGCAGTGGGGGGTGGACTAGTGAGGCTTCCCAGAATTCTCCCTGGCTTTTCCCCGAAGTGCTTTGCACCAGCCGAATCCCCTACCCTGAATGCCACCACCACTGCTCCCCCCCTTGCTTGTGACATCTCCCAAGGACAGGAGTTCAGCCAAGCTACCTGCAAAATCCTCTCTCTTTTTGTACCTCGCTGCCCGTTTCCATAGCAACATTTAAGACGTCAGCAAGAGAGAATGTGAATCAGATCTATCAATTGAAATGCTATCATGTTATAAGTTCATGCCTGGTAATCAACACATCTTTTATTTATTTTTATTTATTTGATTTGTCAATCGTTTACAAGATACAGGTATAAGAATAAACATAGCTTTGAATACGTGAGATTGATACTTATAAGAAAAATAAAAAGAAACAATAGGACAGGGATGGTAGGCACGATTGGCGCGCTTATGCATGCTCCCTTACAGGCCTCTTAGGAAGGGGGCGAGGAATAGTAGACAGTCTAAGGTTAAAGTTTTTGGGGTTTGGGGAAGAAACCACAGAGTCAGGTAGAGTATTCCAAACATTGACCACTCTGTTTCTGAAGTCGTATTTTCTGCAGTCAAGTTTGGTGCGGTTAACCTTGAGTTTGTATCTATTGTGTCCTCTTGTATTGTTATGATTGAAGCTGAAGTATTTCATTTGCAGGTAGGACATTGCAATGTATGATTTCAAATACTACATTTAGATCGGACCAAAGGCGGCGTAGTTCTAGATATTCTAGGTTCTAGAGTTTCAAGTCTGGTGGCATAAGGTATTCTGCAATGAGTAGAGGAGCGGAGAACTCTTCTTGTGAAATATTTCTGGACTTTTTCAATTGTGTTAATATCAGATACATAATGTGGGTTCCAGACTGATGAGTTGCATTCAAGTATAGGTCTAGCAAATGTTTTGTATGCTCTAGTTAGTAGTGTGATATTACCAGAGAAGAAGCTACATAGGATTAGATTAACAATTCTTAATGCCTTTTTGGCTATGTAGTTACAGTGGGCTCTAGTACTTAGATAATTAGAGATGAGTATTCCAAGGTCCTTGACAGAGTTTGGATCTTTAACAAGGTCTTGACTATTTAGCTTGTATTTTATTTTCTGATTTTTTTCCCCAATATGTAAGACAGAGCATTTATTTTTTGAGATTTGAAGTTGCCATTTGATTGACCCAGGGGTGGGATATGACAGGGTTAACTACCAGTTCAGGATTTACGAGCTTCCCTGCAGGCTGTGAACCGTGTGCCTGTAATTTGTCATCAGCATGCTATGTGCAGAGACGCAGCCTTTGAAACAGCCCTGTTTTCCTGCTTTTTTAACTACAGCTGTGCCTCGTTCGGCAGCTGAAGTTGAAAAATCAGGAAATAAAGATCAGGTAAGAGCCCGGGTGGGCAGGTGAGCAAAAACATCAGCAGACATAGAACTGGTTCTATGTCTGCTGCTTTTCAGACTACCGGTTCTACAGAGGTGGACAGAACGGGTAGAAACCCACCCCTGGATTGACCATTCTGATACATAGTCAAGGTCTTTTTGAAGGGTAGCACTATTGTCTGTGGTGTTGAATAGCTTTACATCATCAGCGAAGAGAACGCAGTTGCTCTTAATATGATCACAGAGGTAATATTTTAATATTTTAATGTGCTGAAACATTTGGCACAGGGATTTAACATCTGCAGGTGTTTTTGTGCTTGGAATATGATGTGAATATGACTTAATAACTTGATTACTGCAGTAGGTAACATTTTAAAATAATGGGAAAACTAAGAAGAAACGTTGATTGGGCTCCTTGAACGAAGGTGGTCCTCGGGATTTAAAATTATGAGTTTGGTGGTCCCTGAGGTCCAAAAGATTGAAGACCCCTGTTCCAGAAGACAAGATGAAGATCAAAAATGACTTGATAGACTTGAACAGTGAGCCGTATCTTAAAAAATTATATTCAGCAGAGATAAAAGTAAAGTTTTACACTTAGACAAGAAAAACCAATTGTATAAGTACAAACAAGGGGAAACCTGTGAGAGGCATCTTGGAGTCCTAGTGGACAACCATTTAAATGTGAGCCAGCAGTGAGTGGCAGCAGTCGAAATAACCAATATAATCCTAAGCTGCATTAATAGAGGGATAGAATCAAGATCACGTGAAGTTATAGTACTGCTTTATTAAGCCTTAGTAAGACCACACTTGGAATACTGCATGCAATTCTAGTCACCACAATATAAAAAGATATTGAGACTCTGGAAAGCATGCAGAGAAGAGCAACGAAGATGATTAGGAGGATGGAAGCTAAAACATGAAGAATGGTTACAGGAATTGGGTATCTTGAAAGAAAGACCAGGGGAGGCATGATAGCAGTATTTGGCTGCCAGAAAGAGGAGGGGGCCAAGTTAGTTGAAGAAGCACCAGAAGGCAAGACAAGGAACATTGGATGGAAACTAATGAAGGAGAGAAGCAACTTAGAATTAAGGAGAAACTTCCAAACAGTGAGAACAATTAACCAGTGGAACAGCTTGGCCTTCAGAAGTTGTGGGAGCTTCAACACTGGAAGTTTTTAAAAATAGACTGGATAGTCTCTTCTCTGAAATGGTATAAGGTCTCCTGTTTGAGCAGGGGGCTGGAGTAGAAGACCTCCAAGGTCCCTTCCAGATCTATTCTGATTGATTGATTGATCTTGAAAGCTGCAGCCTTGAATTTCCTGTTGGAGCAGCAGGGTTAGAGTTAATGTGCATATTTTGTAGGGAGGAAGAAGAGCCACTTAAGTTGTGAAGGCAGCAGGTTAGAGACAGAGAAATGCTCAGTTCCAGTCCCACCTGAAGGGCAAAATCAGCTCTTCAACTTTGGCCAATCCTTTCAGGCCTAGGAAGCAGGAAGGTGGGGGGAACCTCTTCCTAACACCCTTGCCAAGGAAAGTGCAAGGCCAGGAATCAAAACTGACCCAAAGGCACCAAAAACGGAGCTAAGTTGCGTCAAATTTCGCTATTCCACTTGGCTCAGTTGCTATGGTCGGTTGCTAGGAGTTCGAAATGATCTGCTGCCATGTAATCAGTGAAAACATCTTCCAAAGGCCTTGATGGAGCCTGGACAAAGCGTGTTTTTCCACCTCCTGTCGCTAGATGGCAGTCAGGCAACATCAGAAAAACATCAACACATTGGTGCCGTCCGTGCTTGAGCTTAAAAGGGGAGGTTTTAAACCATAGAGCATTGCAATGCTAGAAATGTTGGGAGGAGAGGAGAAGCGCAGGGGAACTTCTTTTTCCGGATCGCTCATGGGAAGAAGTTGGTGTGCAGAGAGGCTTCTGTGCCCTTCCCAGGATGGAAGCAGCAGCTGGCTGGTGAGTTGAGGGCAGCAGGTGGGAGGAGAGTCCGGGAGCAAGTTCGGTTCCCTCCACAGCCTGGAAGCAGAGAAGCAACTGGGCTGAAGCGTTTCAGCTGCTGCTGCTGCTACTGCTTCTTTCCCTCCCCGGATCGGAGCCCGCTGGGGCTGCACGCTGTGAAACTGGTGGCTGCAATTTTCTGCTAGGGGGAAGATCTAAAAAGCCTCTTTCACCTGAAGGTGGATCCTTTGGGAATGGCTCCCCTCCAGAGATTGTGGAGGCTCCGTTACTGGAGCGTCTTCAGAGGAGATTGGACAGCCGTTTGTTCGGAATGGAATAGGGTCTTCTGCCTGAACAGGGGATGGAGTAGAAGACCTCCAAGGTCCGTCCCCCCAACTCAATTATTCCATTGTGGACCTGATGTTTTCCGGGCAATAAGATCGGACTGAGGTGCCTCTTCTGGGTCTTTCCTGGATTGTTTTACTTCCATTTCTAGCTAACAAGCACCGTGTTTTCCTATTGGTTCCCCCATCCCTGTATTCATTAGGTTCAACTGTGCTTAATTCACCAGTTTTCTAATAATTGAATGTTTTGAACTTTTTGATTATTTTTATTAAAAAAAATGGCTACCTACCCTACCATGACATTACTGTGGATGGCTTAGAGGCACAAAAAATACATACACATTAAAACACATTAAAATAAGAAATCTAACTTGGCTCTGTCATGTAACTTCATGCTTCATGATTGGGCCGCTTAGTGACACAGATGCCAGTCCCAATTGCAGTCAGTAAGTGGTTCAATTGGGATGTCACCAAAGGGGAAGTATTTTCTGCCCTTACTTGGAGCTCATGGCTTCCATGGGCAAAACTGGTGCTTCAAATCTTGCTTTAGGCATCATTTCATCAGTTAAAGCCCCCACATCTGTAAAGTTAGTGTCATGCAGACTGACATGCAGACTGTGGCTCAGTAAAACAAAAGACAGAGTTCAAGTGTGTTGATAAGTCAATACATTTATCCATCTGAATAAAGAGGGGTCCCTCCAAAGAAGGAAAGAACCCTGAACATAGTTCAAGGCAGATCTTTATACATTTCTTTGATTTTGCTTCATTACATAAGAAGGAGCTGGCACACAACAGATAAGGTACAGGAATATAGAAAGTATAAAAATAGCCAAAAACGCCTTCTGTGGTTTGGGTAACATGCCTAACCCAGAGGCTAGTGGTTTCCTGTGAAAATTTTAATGGCCTCAGAAGTTTGTTGAGGCCTGAATTTCAGCCTTGCCATCTCAACAGATGAGCAATCAGCAAATTCATCATATTCCTGATTAACATTAGTGCAGAAGGTTTGACTGTAACCATCTTGACATATTTTTCAGCCTTAAAAGACATGAATATTCTCCATATTGTAGGTGTGCATATTTTTAAATCTCTCTGAATGTACATATCTCATAGAATAGAGTACAATAGAATAGAACAGAGTTGGAAGGGATCTTGGAGGTCTTCTAGTCCAACCCCTTGACTAGGCAGGAAACCGTATACCACATCAGACAAATGGTTATCCAACATCTTTTTAAAAACTTCCAGTGTTAGAGTATTTACAACTTCTATATTTCCAAACATATAATCTCTCCCCAGGACTTACAGATATACAGTCATGTCAAAAAGAAAGTACACTCTCGTTGACTTCTATGACTTTAAGGGGGTTAGGTAGGTCCGGGCGGGAGTTGGGGGACAACTCGCCAGAGACTGGGACCAGGCCGGGGGTTGAGCGTGGCCGGGAGAGTCGGAATCCGGGTGGCTCTGTATTGAGGATGGGGGGGGTCATCGGGGAGGGTGGAATTAAATTCATTGAGACGGTGAGCGGGAGGGGCAGATTTGGCGGTTGTAGGGGGCCATATTTTGTGTCGGGAGCGCGCCCTCGCTATTTGCTTGCTGTGGCGCGCTCCGACCCCCTTGTCGTCTCCCGTTCCCCAGGGGGTTTGAGCAATCGGGCCCTGGGCCTTCGGCTGATGTTATGTAACGCCAGGTCCGTTGTTAATAAAGCCCCCCTCGTCCATGATCTGATTTGTGAGGGGGGTGCGGACCTGGTGGGAGTTACCGAGACCTGGCTGGGCCAGGAGGGCGGAGTCCCTCTGGTGGAGATGTGCCCAGCCGGGTTTTGGGTTTTTCATCGGCCGAGGGCCCAGGGGAGGGGAGGGGGGGTTGCGGTGGTTATTAAGGAGGATCTGTGTCCGAGGGAAGCCACTGTGTCTCAGACGACCGGGTGTGAGCTCCTTTTCGTGAAGTTCGGTTCCAAGGTTCAGGTGGGCTTGCTGGTCGCATACCTGGCTCCCTGCTATGCGGCAGCGGCCCTGCTTGAGCTCCTTGAGGTTATAGCTGGCGTGGCGGTTGGGACCCCCAGGCTTATGGTCATGGGGGATTTCAACCTGCCATCTGCTGGCGGTACCTCGGGGATTGCCCAAGAGTTCATGGCTTCCATGACGGCCATGGGCCTGACCCAGTTAATTCGGGACCCTACTCACGTGGGAGGTCACACCTTGGATTTGGTTTTCGTCTCTGATCAGTGGCAGAGTGATCTGGGTATAGGGGATATAGTTGTAGAACCCCTGTCATGGTCGGATCACTCGCTCCTGAAGCTCGACTTCCGTTCCGCACCCCCTGACCGCAGGGAGGCGGGGCCATTAAAATGGTATCGCCCCAGGCGCCTGATGGACCCTGATAGGTTCCTGATGGAGCTTGGGCCATTTCCCGAAGCTCTCACACACGACTCGGTTGAGGGCTTGGTCGCCGCCTGGGATAGGGTGGCTGCTGGGGCCCTTGACCGGGTCGTGCCCTTGCGGCCTCTGACCCGGTGCCGATCCCAAATGGCTCCTTGGTTTTCTGAGGAGCTAAGGGAGATGAAGCGCCGGAAAAGACGCCTAGAGAGCAGTTGGAGGGCTAGCCGTTCTGAGTCTGACCGAACACTTCTACGATCTTATATTAAGACGTATTTAGTGGCGATGAAGGTGGCGAGGAGGACTTACCTCTCCACCCTTATTGCGTCCGCGGAAAACCGCCCAGCCGCCCTGTTTAGGGTGACTCGCTCCCTTCTAGAGAGGGAAGCGCGGGAGGATCCCTTACAGGGACGGGCTGAGGAGTTTTCTAGTTTTCTGCAGGATAAAATCGCTCAGATTCGGGACAAGCTGGACTCCAACTGGGCATCTCCGGGCGGGGGGGCGGGGGTGGATATCGGTGAGGCCAGTTGGGTTGAGTTCGACCCTGTTACTGTAGAAGACGTGGACAGGGTGTTGGGGGGACTGAATGCCACCACCTGTTTGTTGGACCCGTGCCCCTCCTGGCTGGTTTTGGCCACTCGGGAGGTGACACGAGGCTGGTTCCAGGGTATTATAAACGCTTCCTTGAGAGAGGGGCTTCTACCTACCGCCTTGAAGGAGGCGGTGGTGCGGCCCCTCCTCAAGAAACTGTCCCTGGACCCAGCATTGTTATTAAATTACCGTCCCGTCTCCAACCTTCGCTTTGTTGCGAAGGTTGTAGAGAGTGTGGTGGCCCGTCAGTTTCCCCGATTCCTGGATGAAGCGAGTTATCTTGACCCCCTCCAATCGGGCTTCAGGCCCGGGCATAGCACGGAGACGGCGTTGGTCGCGTTGGTTGATGATCTCTGGAGGGCTCGGGACAGAGGTTGTTCCTCTGTCCTGGTCCTGTTAGATCTCTCGGCGGCTTTTGATACTGTCGACCACAGTATCTTATTGCAGCGGTTGGAGGGGTTGGGGGTTGGAGGCACCATATTACGGTGGTTCTCCTTCCTCTCCGACCGCTCGCAATTTGTGTTGACGGGGGGGCAGAGATCGTCCCCAAGGCCCCTGCTTTGTGGGGTGCCTCAGGGGTCGGTGCTCTCACCCCTGCTGTTTAACATTTATGTAAAGCCGCTGGGTGAGATCATCCGTGGCTTTGGGGTGGAGTTCCATCAGTACGCTGATGATACTCAGCTGTACATCTCCACCCCGGGCCACCCCAACGAAGCCGTCGAAGTGATGACCCGGTGCCTGGAGGCCGTGCGGGGTTGGATGGGTCGTAACAGGCTTCGTCTCAACCCGGCCAAAACCGAGTGGCTGTGGTTTCCTGCGCCCAGATACAGCCAGCTTATTCCTTCGCTGGCCGTGGGGGAAGAGGTTTTGACACCCGTGGAAAGGGCGCGCAACTTGGGTGTCCTCCTGGATGTACGGCTGTCTTTGGAAGAACATATTGCAGCCGTCGCCAGGGGGGCTTTTCATCAGATTCGTCTGATTTACCAGTTGCGGCCCTTTCTGGATCTGGGCGCACTTCGCACAGTCACTTCCGCCCTCGTTATCTCCTGCTTGGATTATTGCAACGCTCTCTACATGGGGCTCCCCTTGAAGAGTCTCCGGAGGTTGCAGTTAGTTCAGAATGCAGCCGCGCGGGTGATCGTGGGCGCCCCTCGAGGCGCACACGTAACACCACTTCTCCGCAGGCTGCACTGGCTTCCTGTGGCCTACCGGATTTGATTCAAGGTGGTACTGATGGTATTTAAAGTGCTCCATGGCTCGGGACCTGGGTACTTACGGGACCGCCTGCTGCCATCAACAACCTCCCGCCGCCCAGTACGCTCCCACAGGGTGGCCCTACTTGGGGTGCCGCCGCCTGACTTGTCGGCTGGCAGCCCCGAGAGTTCGGGCTTTCTCTGTGGGAGCTCCCTCCCTATGGAATGATCTCCCCCCGGAGATACGGGCTATGACGGATATTCTGACCTTCCGGCGCGCAGTGAAAACCCTGCTTTTCGAACAGGCCGGCCTGGCCCAGTAACTATGTTTTTTGGTTTTAATTAATCTAAATTGGGGTTTTATTAGTTTTAATTTTTAACTTAAATTTTGAATAGACAGCCGGATTTAATTATTTAATTTATTTTTAATCGTATTTATTGTGTATTTATTGTATGCTTTTAGTAGGCTGTACACCGCCCCGAGTCCCTTTTTGGGAGAGGGAGCGGTATAAAAGTGTGATTAAATAAATAAATAAATTTATATATCAGGATGTAGTAAAAATCATTTGGTCCTTAGAAGTTCTTAAAAGTAGGTAACTACAACCACAGATGAACAACAATACATGACATATTACATCTGGTCATCATTTATTTTATAAAAAGAAAGCCAAGACGGAGAAGTTGTGTGTGAAAAATGTAAGATTCAATAATTTTTAGAACTACCTTTAGCAGCAACAACTAGAAGTAATTCTTTTCTGTGTGACTTTATCAGTCTCTTGCAGCGTTGTGGAGGAATTTTGGCTTGCTCTTTTTTACATTGCTTGAGTTCATTGAGGTTTCTGGTTGTTTTTTTATGCACAACTCTCTTGAGGTCCCATCAATCGGGATGAGGTCTGGACTTTGCCTGCCATTGCTACACCTTGATCCTTTTCTTTTTCAGCCATTCTGTTGTAGATTTCCTGATGTGTTTTGCGACCATTGTACTTTTGCATAATCCCATGTCAGCCAAGCTTTAGCTATTAGAGAGATGGCCTCACTTTTGACTCTAGAATACTTTCGTATATAGAGAGGTTCATGGTCAACTCAAAGACTGCAAGGTGTTCAGGTCCTGGGTTTTCTTGGATGTCCACTCCTGGGAAGATTAGCAACTGTCTGGAATGTTTCCCACTTGTGAATAATCTTCCTCACTGTAGAATGAAGGAGTTTAATTTTTTGGAAATGGCCTTTTAAACGTTTCCAAATTGATGGGCAGCAAGAATTGCTTCTCTAAGATCATTGCTGATCCTTTACTCTTTGGTATTATATTAACACACAGCTCAATGCCGGAGACCATGAAAGTACAACTTCGGCTTTTGTAGATGTAGTCATACTTCCTGATGATCAATTGATCAAGGGCTTTTTATTAGCAGTACTTGGCTGCTACTTCGCCTCTTTATATTATGGAAGCAATGAGAAATTTCCTAATGGTGAGAACAATTAACCAGCAGAACGGCTTGCCTTCAGAAGTTGTGGTGCTCCATCACTAGAGGCTTCGCAGAAGAAATGAGACAGTCACTTGTCTGAAATGGTGTAGGGTCTCCTGCTTGAGCAGACACTGGATTAGAAGACCTGCAGGTTTCTTTCCAATTCTGTTATTCTCTTCTGTTCTGTTGCAGTAATATTTATGATACCCTGATAAGTAAAACCATAGAAATCAAAGAAGGCGTTCTTTATTTTTCACTTGCTGTATTTGAAAAGAACCCTTTGCACTGCTAGAAATTTGTGACTGACCCAGTCAACAAATGAATTTTGTCATTCAGTGGATATTTGAACTTGGATCTGGGAATTCTTTCATGTCTTAAATGAATCATGATTAAGAGCTTATTGGAGCATTTTGGCATGTTTGCTTTGTCATTGTAACATAAACCATTATCTTTTTTTCTCATTTTCTGCCACCATTTTATGTACAATTAAAGATATCCTTTTATTTGAATCTTATAGACAAAGAGGATGACGATAAGAGCATTCTGGACAACTGAGGATAACAAGCAACCTTGAATAGCAAAGCAAGTCAGTCCAGAAATCAAAATATTTTCCATTTCCTTCACCTTCCTCAGCAGGTGAGAGAGAAACGAGAGAAAATCAAGGAGAGATTTCTACCAGGGACAAGTAGACTGTGAAATTCTAGCAAACATTACATGAAAAGTCAAAAGAGATTATTTTTTCATTCAGCAATAGAGGGAAATATCTTGAAGTTATTGGGGAGGAAAAAGGTCAATTGGAAAGCCACGTAGAGCAGACAGTGTTGCAGGCCTAGGTCTGGGAGAAAGGAAATCACCACTAAATCAGAGCAGAAGATTCACACAGGAGGGAAACCCTTTAAATGTCCTGATTGTGGTAAAAGTTTCATTCAGAATTCCAACCGTGTGACTCACCGGAGAACTTACATCAGGAAAAAAATGTATGAATGTCCGGAGTGTGGGAAATGTTTCCGTGATAATTCCAGCTTGGTTCAACACCAGAGGACTCACACAGGAGAGAAACCATTTGAATGTCCTGACTGTGGGAAAGGTTTCAGTCACAATTCCAAACTTATTACCCACCAGCGGATTCACACAGGAGAGAAACCCTTTAAATGTCCCTATTGTGGGAAAGGTTTCAGTCAGAATTCCTCCCTGGTAACTCATCAGAGGACTCACACAGGAGAGAAACCCTTTGAATGTCCTGATTGTGGGAAATGTTTCAGTGATAATTCCAGCCTGGTTAGACACCAGAGGATTCACACAAGAGAGAAACCCTTTCAGTGTCCTGACTGTAGGAAAAATTTCAGTACCAATTCCAGCTTACTTCAACACCAGAGGACACACAAAGATGAGGAACCCTTTGAATGTCATGATTCCAATCTTATGAAACACCAGAGGACTCAAATAGGAGAGAAACCCTTTGAATGTTCTGATTGTGGGAAACAATTCAGTCGGAATTCCAACCTGGTGATACACCAGAGAACTCACACAGGAGAGAAACCCTTTGAATGTCCTGACTGTGGGAAAAGTTTCAGTCACAATTCCAGCTTGGTTCAACACCAGAGGACTCACACAGGAGAGAAACCATTTGAATGTCCTGACTGTAGAAAATGTTTCGGTGATAATTCCAGCCTGGTTAGACACCAGAGAACTCACACAGATGAGAAACCCTTTGAATGTCCAGTTTGTGGTAAAGGTTTCGGTAGGAATTACAGACTGGTGGAACATCAGAGAACTCACACAGGAGAGAAACCCTTTGAATGTTCTGATTGTGGGAAACAATTCAGTCGGAATTCTCTCCTAGTGAGCCATCAGAGGACTCACACAGGAGAGAAACCCTTTGAATGTCCTGACTGTGGGAAAAGTTTCAGTCACAATTCCAGCTTGGTTCAACACCAGAGGACTCACACAGGAGAGAAACCATTTGAATGTCCTGACTGTGGAAAATGTTTCGGTGATAATTCCAGCCTGGTTAGACACCAGAGAACTCACACAGATGAGAAACCCTTTGAATGTCCAGTTTGTGGTAAAGGTTTCGGTAGGAATTCCAAACTAGTGGAACATCAGAGAACTCACACAGGAGAGAAACCCTTTGAATGTCCTGACTGTGGAAAAAGTTTCAGTCACAATTCCAACTTGGTTCAACACCAGAGGACTCACACAGGAGAGAAACCATTTGAATGTCCTGATTGCGGGAAATGTTTCAGTCGGAATTCCAACCTGGTGATACACCAGAGAACTCACACAGGAGAGAAACCCTTTGAATGTCCTGATTGCGGGAAAAGTTTCAGTCAGAATTTCTGGCTGGTGATACACCAGAGAATTCACACAGGAGAGAATCCCTTTGAGTGTCCTGATTGTGGGAAAAGTTTCAGTCGGAATTCCAACCTGGTGATACACCAGAGAACTCACACAGGAGAAAAACCCTTTGAGTGTCCTTATTGCGGGAAAAGTTTCAGTCGGAACTCCAATCTGGTGAGACACCAGAGAACTCACACAGGAGAGAAACCATATGAGTGTCCAGACTGTGGGAAAGATTTCAGTGTTAGGACTAGCTTTCTAAATCATATGCTTATACACACAGGAGAGAAACCATTTGAGTGTTCCGAGTGTAGATGGTGCTTCAGGAAACATTCAAGCCTTATTGCACACATGAAAATCCACACAAGGCCCCAAGTGATAAGTCTAGAGAAGGCTTGAATCTCATTTCTAATATCCCATTGTAACTCAAGCTGAGATTGTTTAATTTGACTACCAAGGATTTGCCTATTTTTTGTAGGTAAATATGTAATGGTATTAGACGGGAAGGAGGAAGGAAAAAATGGCAACATATCAGTTTGATAATGCCTATCTGGCCATCAGCAGCAAAACTTGCTGGATACAGGTAGTCCTCGGGTTACGAATGTAATGGAGTCTGCCCATTCTATCAGTAATTCGAAAATTTGTGGAAGTGAATCTCGTACATTGAACAACATCACTCCCTGGTTTAGCCCACACGTTCATTGCTTTCTCACCCCGGATCAGCTTGAAGAGGCCTCTGGCGCCGAGAAAATAGCCCTGAGAATCTGCGCACAGTCTCTCGGCGCTGCTTTTTTGTTGGCAAACGCTTGAGGATTGCGTTCCTTTAGGCTTTGGTAGCCCTTTGCAAAAAGCCTTTGCCTTTAGGAACAGGGCTTCAGAGGGACACACCTGCTCTTCCCAACCTCTCCTAGTGCCACCAAAGGCTTTTTGGTTTTTGCTGCTGAAGCCTACAGTAACACAATCTCCCTACAGGCTTCAGCAAGGAAACAGCGAACAGAGGGAAGGCCTGAAGGACCAAAGCCTTCCCTCCGTTTTCAAACTTCCAGGTCTCAATTTGCAGAGAATAAAGGCCTTAAGTGCAAGATTACATAAGATCTCACGCTACTGATCTCGCAATATGTTAGGCCTCTGTTCTCTGCAAATGTGATCAAAGAGAGGAGATATGTCCAAGATAAATGATTCCACAGGCAAGTGCCTGTGAAGACCCATGGTAGGGAATAGGGGTGAATATTGCAGAGCCATTGTGGTCATTCATAAGGATGAAGAACTGCTGTGGTACTGCAATATCATAATTTGGTGATTTGTTCATAAATGCTAGGGGGCACTTATCTTCAAACGTTCGCTAAGGGAATTTTCGTAACCCAGGGATTACATATTTATTTTTTCAGAAATTGTGCAATTCTGTAAAAGATTTCAGCCCCAGAATTCTCCAGCCAGCATTTCCTGGGCATTGGAGCACTCAAAATATAGGTAGAGATTATGGCTCCTCATATAAGGAGAAAATGAGTGCAGATGAGAAGTAGATGGGTTTTCGAAGTTCATCTTTTCCTAACAGTTCCAGGAATTCAGTGCACCAAGCATGTCTGTTCAGATTGTGTCGAGAATGAGGCACACAAGTGGAAAATACCATATGAATAGCAAGTATATTGGGGGAATTTGGGGCAGTGACGAAACCAGTGTAAATTTTCAGATGTAAAGGCTGTTCTGCCTTGCAGGGGATCTTCATGGAAATGAGCTGTAGAAATATTGAGTTGAGGAGAAAAAGGGATTGTGGTTTTGACCACAGGACCTCCAGGTTTATTTGCAACTCCTGCTGTGATCTCCTTTGTTTTTTGCCTTTGATGGCTGGTGGGTGAGATCAGCACCAAGGGACTGATACTTTTGTGTTTCCCCCCCCTTGGTGGGGAGATGTGAGGAAAAAAATTGTACAGTAGATAATGCAGATGGATTATCCTGATTTTGCTGGGATTAGAAGACACCACAGAATTCCAGGATTGTTTATTTCACCAACAAGATTCAAAAAGACAGGTTACAATATTTTTTAGGAAGGTCACATTACATGTGATCCCTTTGAAGGACACCCAACAACCAGGACCAGGCCAGACATGTGGATAAACCAAGAGGCTCTTGGCCTGAATCTTAAGTCCAAGTGATTTCAAATTGAAATATGTGCAAAATTTCCAAAATTTAAAATAGTAAAATTATGCTTAATCTTTTTTTCCTTTTTCTCTTTCCTTGCTGTTATATTTTAGTGCGCATATTTATCATGTCTCATTATGGTTAGGAGTTTGAAATGTAATGTTCCCAAAGCCTCTGAATTTCTCAAAGGGTATATAACAATATGTAGCAAAATTAAATAAAGTCAACCTAAGAGTCAGGGAATGGTCTACAGGGCGGGGTGAAAAGTCATAAGTCCCCAATCAGATGAACAATCCATTTTCTCAGAAATTACGCTGCAGAAAACGTTAACCCAAGTCTTTTTGAAGTGGCACTCAATTCCTGGTGATTTAAAGGATTAGTCATTATAGCAGTTAGTCATTACAGCAGTTAGTCATTACAGTTTCTTGACAGCAACACATGAAATGTCATTTCCTTCAGGGTGTTTTCTCTCTCTTTTCTGTCTCTCTCACACACAGAGACACACCCCTGCGGACATCGCAGGCAGCAAGAGCAACTTGACTACTCCCTGGCACTCAATAGGGTGGAAGAGAGAGAAATGGGAGATGTATCAAGGAAAGGAATATTGTGTCCAAATCCTGTCTCATCTAAACCAACCTTGGAAGATTCAACATATTTAAGCATGCAAACAATAACTGTGCATGCTGGATTCAAGCACAGCATTGGCAGCTTGCTGAGCAGCCTTGACCTAAAGCAGAATTGCAGCTTATATACGGTCCACTACATTACAGATATATACAATGGGGCAAAAAGGTATTTAGTCAGCCACCAATTGTGCAAGTTCTCCCACTGAAAAAGATGAGAGAGGCCTGTAATTGTCACCATAGGTATATACCTCACCTATGAGAGACAAAATGTGAAAACAAATCCAGGCAATCACATTGTCTGATTTGGAAAGAATTTATTTGCAAATTATGGTGGAAAATAAGTATTTGGTCAATATCAAAAGTTCATCTCAATACTTTGTTATATATCCTTTGTTGGCAATGACAGAGGTCAAACGTTTTCTGTAAGTCTTCACAACAGTGTCACACACTGTTGCTGGTATGTTGGCCCATTCCTCCATGCAGATCTCCTCTAGAGCAGTGGTGTTTTGGGGCTGTCGCTGGGCAACATGGACTTTCAACTCCCTCCAAAGGTTTTCTATAGGGTTGAGATCTGGAGACTGGCTAGGCCACTCCAGGACCTTGAAACGCTTCTTACGAAGCCACTCCTTCGTTGCCTGGGCGGTGTGTTTGGGATCATTGTCATGCTGAAAGACCCAGCCAAGTTTCATCTTCAATGCCCTTGCTGATGGAAGGAGGTTTGCACTCAAAATCTCACAATACATGGCCCCATTCATTCTTTCCTGTACACAGATCAGTCGTCCTGTTCCCTTTGCAGAGAAGTAGCCCCAAAGCATGATGTTGCCACCCCCATGCTTCACAGTAGGTATGGTGTTCTTTGGTTGCAACTCAGCATTCTCTCTCCTCCAAACACGACGAGTTGTGTTTCTACCAAACAGTTCTACTTTGGTTTCATTTGACTATATGACATTCTCCCAATCCTCTTCTGGATCATCCAAATGCTCTCTAGCAAACTTCAAACAGGCCCGGACATGTACTGGCTTAAGCAGGAGGACACGTCTGGCACTGCAGGATCAGAGTCCCTGTGGCATAGTGTGTTACTGATGGTAGCCTTTGTTACGTTGGTCCCAGCTCTCTGCAGGTCATTCACTAGGTCCCCCTGTGTATTTCTGGGATTTTTGCTCACTGTTCTTGTGATCATTTTGACCCCACAGGGTGAGATCTTGCGTGGAGCCCCAGATCGAGGGAGATTATCGGTGGTCTTGTATGTCTTCCATTTTTCTAATTATTGCTCCCACAGTTGATTTCTTCACACCAAGCTGCTTGCCTATTGCAGATTCAGTCTTCCCAGCCTGGTGCAGGTCTACAATTTTGTTTCTGGTGTCCTTCAACAGCTCTTTGGTCTTCACCATAGTGGAGTTTGGAGTAGTGACTGTTTGAGGTTGTGGACAGGTGTCTTTTATACTGATAACAAGTTCAAACAGGTGCCATTAATACAGGTAATGAGGAGTCTCTTAAAGAAGAAGTTACAGGTCTGTGAGAGCCGGCAATTTTGTTTGTTTGTAGGTGACCAAATACTTATTTTCCACCATAATTTGCAAATAAATTCTTTCCAGATCAGACAATGTGATTGTCTGGATTTGTTTTCACATTTTATCTCTCATAGGTGAGGTATACCTATGATGACAATTACAGGCCTCTCTCATCTTTTTCAGTGGGAGAACTTGCACAATTGGTGGCTGACTAAATACTTTTTTGCTCCACTGTAGGCAAAACACAAACTTGTTTTAAAAGCAAAACCTACTTTAATGCAACGCTGGGAATTACTTTCATTCCCAGCCAGAACTAATCTTAAATAGTTTCCCAAGATAAGCACATGCTTGTCAGTGCTGTGGAATGCTGCCAAAACCAGAAGTATCCAAATTAATTATAACAGAAAACAACCGAAGTACCAGAAAAAAACAACCAGAATACACAGGGCTTCAAGGAAGATTAGGAATCTATTCAACTATTTTGCTTCCTGCAAAGAGTTCGTCATTGAGGTCTGATTTTTATCCCTTAGGGGAGGGGCAATCAACTCCCAGCCTTACTCCTGAGTCGCCCCTTCTGTTTCGGCTGCTCTTGCCTTCTAGCAGCTCTGCGCACATGCGCACTGAGAACAGGCTCCCCTGGGTCTTCTTCTTTGCTGTTGTCAGGCTCCAAAGACAGCACCCCACTCCCAGATGGTCCTGGCCCCATCCCTGCATCGGATGCAGGTCCCTCCTCCAAGTCCTCTCCAGACTCCCTGATTGTCCCATTTCTTCCTCACTGCCCGACTGCGTTGCCGTTGGCACCGGCTGCTGGCGAACCACAACAATAGAAACAGGCAAGTACCCTATTGAGTACAGCATGATTTTGGACTATTTTTGATAATCCCATTTGGGAAACTATAAGGTCAGCATGGCAACTATGTGCTCTGTGAGATATCAGGGAATGTAAACATCTTGACCCGCTGGTGCAGAAATTCCTGTCTGATTCTTCCCCCTGTGCCCATGCAGGCTCAATTCACCCTTGTGTCAATATTTTCTCACAACCAGAGTTTAAGCAGTTCACAACTATTTGGATGCAGTGGCATCTCAGAGGATTGCTATAGCCGTAATTGTGAACCTATGGCGCGCTTGCCACAGGTGGCATGCAGTGTCGTCTCTGTGGGCACGTGAGCCCTTGCCCCAGTTCAGCTGCACCATACATGTGCGCATGACTCCCATCAGCCAGCTAATTGTTGGACCTCTGCTGCACATGTGCAGGGGGCAGGGCACATGCAGAGGGACGGTGCACATGTGTGAGGGGGTGGGGTGCATGCAGGGGGCCACATGGGTGTGTGTAAGGGCGGGGCACATAAGGGAACTGTGTGCGCATGTGCAGGAGGGTGGGCTGTGTGTTCATTGCATTTTGGGGGTTCTAGTGCATGCATGCACATTTGGTCCGAAAAAGATTAGCCATCACTGCTCTATGGTCTGTGTGATAATCACTGGGGACTTTCCATGACTGAATATGCCCTTCCTATGCTCAGACTGAAGAAAATGCCTTGGGAGATATGCAACATCTCTCAAGTCTACAGCACAGGGATCCTATTCCGAAGAGGCTCGGACAGACACCTCCTTAATTCACATGAGTATAAGAAGGGGGAAGAAGGTATAAAGAAGATACTTTGCACGTGGTTTTTTTCTGGAAAAGAAAACATGATTCAATTCATTAAAAAAACATAAATGACAGGTTAGGAATGCAAATTAAAAAACAGGTAATACAGATAACCCCAGGGTGTTCCTTTAGCCAATATTTGAAGTTATGTAATAAGTACCCCCTAGTGTTTACAAAAAAGTCCTGAAATTATGAATATTGTAGCACCGCAGCAGTTATTCACCCTTACAAATGACTGCAGAGGCTCTGCAACAAGACCCCGCCTATCCCCCCCCCCCCCGGCCAGGTCTTCACACGCACTTTGGAGAGTCACTTACCTTGCAAAGATCTCTCTGTTGTGCTTTTTTTGCTTGCTTCATTGCTTCAGGCTTTCACTGCATTCACAGAGAAGAGACGCCTAACGTACTGCAAGATCATACAAGATAAGTAGCATGAGATCTTACACTACTGATCTCATGCCTCTATTCTCTGTGAATTGAGACCTGGACATTTGCAAACACATGGAAGGCTTTGGTCCTTCAGGCCATTTGCTGTTTCCTTGCTGAAACTTGCAGGGAGATTGCATTCCTGTAAGCTTTGGCAGCAATATGCAAAATGCTTTTGTTGGCATCAGCAGAGCTTGGAGGAGTGGGCATGTCCCTATGAAGCCCTATTTCTACAGGCAAAGGTTTTTTGAAAAGAGCTATTGAAGTCTAAAGGGATGCAATACTCAAGAGCTTTGGCGAGAAGAAAGGAGGCCCAAGAGGCTGCGCACAGTCTTTCAGGGCTGCTTTCTTGGTGCCAGAAGCCTTGTCAAGCCTTTTGGTGACAAGAAAGGAGGAAGTAGGCTAAGAAACAGTCTGGAGAGGAGACAGATCTTTATAAGGTAAGTTACCTGGCATGGCAGGATGTGGGGGAAGCAATTGTGTGAACCCCAAGAGTGGGGGAATGAGGTATTTGTGGGTTGGGGGAATGGAGGAATGAGGTGATACCTGTGGTCTGAAGTAGGCGACCTGTTTCCTCCTTAGGCCCCGCTTGGCCTTTACCACCCCAAGATACCTCATGTGCACTTAAGGAGCATTCAATTAGGAAATGCATGGGCGAAAGGAGGGAGTGATCACGTTCAAACTGAGATTCACTCCCACAAATCAAGTGACGAAGAATGGAATGGGCAGGCTCCATTCCATTCGTAATTTGAGGACTACCTGTATGCAAAATTAAGGTAAGAGAACACTTGTCAGCTCTAGATAAATTCAAATCACTAGGTCTGGATGGACCACACCCCAGAGTTCTAAAGGAACTAGCAAATATGATTTCAGAGGTATTGAAACATATTTTTCAAAGTCCTTGGAGCATGGGGGAACTAGAGGTAGTCCTCAACTTACAAGTTTATTTAGTGACCGAAGTTACGACGACAGTGACTTATGACTATCACACTTATGACTGTTGTAGTATAACCATGGTCATATGATTCAGATGCTCAACAACTGACTGAGATTTATGATGATTGCAGGGTCCCAGAGTCATGTGATCCTCTTTTGTGACCTGCTGACAAGCAAAGTGTCAGCCTTGGAAGCCATTTTCTTGGAAGCTTCAAGGCTGCCACATTCAGTGCCTGGGAAATTGGGAGGGGGGATTTCATAGTGGGGTAGAAGATTAGACACAACATTCTTTCTCAGTGAGTCAAAGACAATATGCCCTGCACCTGGAGGGGACTGATTGGGATGAAGTCTTCAGTTGGAATGAAGAATTGATTAGACCATGTGATGGACTGATGGGTGCAGGGGAATGGATCTTTGGTTTCTCTTTTGGGAAGGGAAAACCCGGAACTCCAGATTCGGGTTTTCCCAGATGTGCCAATATGACTTCCCTAATAAATTCTTACTTGGATGAACTTTATTTCTGAGTGCTGAATGGGAATGTAGAGTTTCATTGGAACGCTGACACAAAGTCAATTGGGAAACTTGACTCACTTAACAATTGTGTTTAACCTTGTTGCTAATTTAACAATTGCAATGATTAACTTAAAAAATGTGGCAAGAAAAGTCATAAAAAGGGGCAAATTCACTTAAGTTTCTCACTTAACAACACAAATTTTGGACTCAACTATGATTATAAGTTCAGGACAGTGGTGTGATTCAGCCGGTTGACACCAGTTTTACTAGAACCAGTTGTTAATTGTTTGCTTAGTTCGCTGAACCAGCTGAAGCCTCGCCCTTTCCTCCCAGTCTCTCCTTGCCAGGTGGCTCTTCTTACCTCCCAGCCACTTGCCCGAACTTGCAAGCCCCGTTCGGGCTTGTGTAGGCCTCCCCCGAACTTGCAAGCCCCGTTCGGGCTTGTGTAGGCCTCCCCCGGCCTGTTACAGGCCGAAATGGAGCCTCCGTGGGTCTGATCCACTTACTCTCCCCACACCATTTCCCATGGCTACACTAAAGTTACTATTCGAAGAGCTGCAGAAGAGGCTGAGCCACGTGGCAGAGGAGCCAAAGTCTTTTATTCAGAAGCCGGTAAAGCTGTAAGAATGGGAGATGTAGGGAAAACAACTTTCCCCACCTGAATAAAAGACTTTGGCTTCTGTCCGATTAGGGCCTGCAGGCTTAGTTTGGATCTAGTCTTCCCAGGCTTAGCTTGGGCCTAGTCTGCTTGTTGCTGACTGGCTAGTTCAAATGAGCAGCTTCAGGGATTGGGGTGTGGCAGCCAATCAACCAGGAACTTGCAGTTCAGCCCAATGAGACAACGGAAGCAAGCTCCTCGTTGATTGGCTGCTGTTGCTACCTCAATCCCTGAAGCTGGCCCCAAGTGAAAGTCTTTTAATCAGAAGCTGGTGAAAATGTTTTCCTTAGATTTCACGTTCTTGCAGCTTTGCCATCATCTGAATAAAACACTTTGGCTTCTCTGCCAATGGGTCAGCTTCTTCTGGACCTCTGGAGATCTTTAAAAAGTAAGTAATCCATGGGAAATGGGGTGGGGAAGAGTAAGTGGAATCTGAGATGCGAGCAAAGCAGGCCCAGTCTGTGGAGAATCAGTGGGGCAGGAGGTGGGAGGGGAAAGCAATTGTGGGGAACCCAGGGGAGCATGAGGTAGCTCAGTGGATTGGGAGTGGCCTTGAATGGCCCTCTCCAGCACTAGGCAGCACATGATGTTCCTCCGCCTGAGATACCTCATGTGCATTTAATGACCTGTGCATTTGATTAATAAATGTGTTGGGAAAAGCAGGGAGTGATCATATTCATTTAACCTGATTCAATCAAATGAATCCCCAAGTTACAAATGTAATTGGCAGGCTCTATTACATTTGTAACTCGAGGATTACCTGTATAATGAGAGTAAGGGAGGGTCTCAGGGAAGTCCTGCCTTACCAGAGGTGGTATTCAGCAGGTTCTGACCAGTTCTGGAGAACCGGTAGTGGAAATTTTGAGTAGTTCGGAGAACCGGCAAATACCACCTCTGACTAGAGATTTTACAGTATCCTTCCCCTGCCATGCCCACCAAACCATGCCCACAGAACCAGTAGTAAAAAAAATAGAATCCCACCATTGCTTAGCACCACACAAGTCCTGTATCTTGCTCACCCTGGCCATGCTCAACCAGTCACATGACTGCCCAGCCACACCTATCAGCCGGTCATTAGGGAACTGGTTGTTAAACTATTTGAACCCCATCATGGTTCAGGACTATCTGTAACTGAGGACTGGAAAAGAGCTGATGTAGTTCCCATGTTCAAAACAGGTAAAAAAAAACAAATCCAGGAAATCACAGACAGATCAGCCTGACATTAATGCCTTGTAACATCTTGGAAAACATATCCAGGCAACAAATCTGTGAACACCTAGAAACAAAGAAAGTAATAACTAGTAACCAACATGGGTTGATCAAAAAGACATTATGCCAAACTAACTTTATTTCATTCTTTGATAAAGAGATTAAATTGGGGACCAGAAAAATGCTGTGGATATAGTATACTTATATTTCAGTAAAGCGTTTGATAAAAATAGCTCACAACCTACTTATTGGCCAGCTAGAAAAATGTGAGATAAATAGCAGCACCACAAGATGGATTCCTAACTGGCTGACAAATCATAGTCAAAGTGTAGTCCTCAATGAAACTACACCCACATGGAGGGAAGTAAACAGTGGTGTACCCCAGATTGCATTGTAGGCCAGCACTGATCAAAATCTTCATAAACAATCTAGACAAGGGAATAGAAAGGGAACTCACCAATTTTGCAGAGGACACTAAACTGGCAGGAATTGGCAACATCCCAGAAGACATGGTCAAGATCCAAAGACTTGACAGACATGAACAGTGGGCCCTATCTAACAAAAAGATATTCAACAAAGATAAACGTAAGGTTTTACACTTACACAAGGAAAAGCAACTGCATAGATATAAACTAAGTGAAACCTGGCTAAATGCCACTAACAGGGATTTTGGAGCCCTAGTGGACAATCAAATAACCAATACAATCCTAGGCTGCATTAATAGAGAGATAGAATTAAGATCACGTGAAGTTACAGTACTACTTTACAAAGCCTGAGTAAGACCACACTTGGAATACTGCATCCAAATCCAGTCACTACAATATAAAAAAGATAATTGAGATTCTGGAAAACATGCAGAGAAGAGCAACAAAGATGATTAGGGGGACGGAAGCTAAAACACACAAAGATTAGTTACAGGAATTGGGTATCTTGAAAGAAAGGCCAGGGGAGGCATGATAGCAGTATTCCAATATTTGAGTGGCTGCCAGAAAGAGGAGGGGGCCAAGTTAGTTGCAAAGCACCCGAAGGCAAGACAAGGAACATTGGTTGGAAACTAATGAAGGAGAGAAGCAACTTAGAATTAAGGAGAAACTTCCAAACAGTGAGAACAATTAACCAGTGGAACAGCTTGGCCTTCAGAAGTTGTGGGAGCTTCAACACTGGAAGTTTTTAATAATAGACTGGATAGTCTCTTCTCTGAAATGGTATAAGGTCTCCTGTTTGAGCAGGGGGCTGGAGTAGAAGACCTCCAAGGTCCCTTCCAGATCTATTCTGATTGATTGATTGATTGATTTTTGAAAGCTGCAGCCTTGACTTTGTGGGAGCAGCAGGAACAGGTTAATATGCAGATTTTGTGGGGAGGAAGAAGATCCAGTTTGGTGTAGTGGTGAAGGCAAACCTCAGTTCCAGTCTGACCTGAAGGGCAAAACCACTGTTCAACTTTGGCCAGTCCTCTGAGGTCTAGAAAGCAGGAAGGTAGCAGGAACCATTTCTAAAAACCCTTGCCAAGGAAATTGCAAGGGCAGGCATTGAAACTGACCCAAAGGCACTAAAAATGGACCTAAGTAGTGTCACACTTCGCTATTTCAAAGGCTCAGTTGCAAAGGTCGATTGCTAGGAGGTGAAAACGATCTGCTGCTATGTACTATGTAATCAGTGAAAACATCTTCCAAAGGCCTTGGGGGAGACTGAAAAAGCATGTTTTTCCACCTCCTGTCGCTAGATGGCGGTCAGACAACATCTGTGTTTAGAAAGACATCAGCACATTAGTGCCATCCGTGCTTCAGTTTAAAAGGAGAGGTTTTAAACCATAGAGTATTGCAATGCTAGAAATGTTGGGAGGAAAGGAGAAGCTCAGAGAAACTTCCTCTTCCGGATCGCTCATGGGAAGAAGTTGGTGTGCAGAGTGGCTTCTTGTGCTCTTCCACGGATCGAAGCAGCAGCTGGCAGGTGAGTTGAGGGCATCAGGTGGGAGGAGAGTCCGGGAGCAAGTTCGGTTCCCTCCACGGCCTGGAAGCAGAGAAGCAACTGGGCTGAAGCTGTCAGCTGCTGCTGCTGCTACAGGTTCCTTCCCTTCCCAGATCGAAGCCCGCTGGGGCTGCAAGCTGTGAAACTGGTGGCTGCAATTTTCTGCTGGGGGGAAGATTTGAAAAGCCTCTTTCAAGTGACGGTGGATCCTTTGGGAATGGCTCCCCTCCAGAGGTTGTGCGGGCTCCGTCACTGGAGGTTCTTAAGAGGAGATTGGGCAGGCATTTGTTCGGAATGGAATAGGGTCTCCTGCCTGAACTGGGATGGACTAGAAGACCTCCAAGGTTCCCCCCAACTCAGTAATTCTGTAGTGGACCTGATGTTTTCCGTGGAACAAGATCGGACTGATGTGCCTCTTCTGAGTCTTTTCCTGAGTTGGTCTACTTCCATTTCTAGCTTATAAGCACCATGTTTTCTCTTGGTTATACATACACATTAAAACACATTAAAGTAAGAAATGTAACGGCTCTGTCATGTGACTTCATGCTTCATGATTGCAGTCAGTAAGTGAGGACTACTTCAATTGGGATGTCACCAAAGGGATTGTGGAAGGTATTTTCTGCCCTTACTTGGAGCTCATGGCTTCCATGGGCAAAACTGGTGCTTCAAATCTTGCTTTAGGCATCATTTCATCAGTTAAAGCCCCCACATCTGTAAAGTTAGTGTCATGCAGAAGGTTTGACTATGTCCATATTTTTCAGACTTGAAAGACATGTATTTTTTCCATATTATAGGTGTGTATTTTTATTTCTCCCTGAATATCAGCAAATATATAATCTCTCCCCAGGGCTTCCAGATAAACAGTCATGTGAAAAGGAAAGTATGTTCTCCTTGACTTCTATGATTTTACATTTTAGGACGTAATAAAAATCATTCTGGTCCTTAGAAGTTCTTAAAAGTAGGTAAATACAACCACAGATGAACAACAATACATGACATATTACATAAGGTCATCATTTATTTTATGAAAAAAAGAAAGCCAAAACGGAGAAGTTGAATTCTTTTCTGTGTGACTTCCATCAGTCTCTTGCAGCGTTGTGGAGGAATTTTGGCTCACTCTTTTTTGCAACGTTGCTTCAGGTCATTGAGGTTTGTGGGTGTTTTTTTTTATGCATAACTCTCTTGAGATCCCACCACTCGAGTTGAGGTCTGGACGTTGACTGCCATTGCAACACCTTGATCATTTTCTTTTTCAGTCATTCTGTTGTAGATTTACTGATCTGTTGTGCGACCATTGTGCTCTTGCATAATCTTATGTTTAGCTTTAGCTATTGGACAGATGGCCACAGTTTTGACTCTAGAATACTTTGGTATACAAAGGAGTTCATTGACGACTCAAAGAGTGCAAAGTGGCTGCAAAACAAGCCCAAATCATCACCCTTCCACCTCCGTTGTTGACGGAGATGATGAGATGCTTGTGCTGATATGATATGTTTGGTTTTTGTCAAACATGTCACTGTGCATTATGGTCAAATATCTCTACTTTGGTCTGGTCTGTGCAAGGATAACTGTTCCAGAAGTCATGTGATTTGTTCAGGTGCAGCTTTGCAAATCTCAGCTGTGTTGCTATGCCCTTTTTAGAGAGAAGAGGCTTTCCCCTGGCAGCCCTTCCAAACAAACTATACTTCTTAGGTCTTTTTATAATTGCACTGACATGAATCTTAACATTTAACATGCTAACTGAAACCTGTAGAGTCTTAACACTTTGTTTTTTAGTAATTTTTCTGGCCATTGCATTATCTGGTCTTTGAGCAGATTTTCTTAGATGTCTACTCCTGGGGGTCTGGAATGCTTCCTACTTGTGAATAGTCTTCCTCATTGTGGAATGATGGATTTTAAATTGTTTGAAAATGGCCTTTTAAACCTTCCCAAATTGATGTGCAGCAAGAATTGCATCTCTAAGATCATTGCTGATATCTTTACTCTTTGGCATTGTGTTAACACACACCTCAATGCCGGAGACCAAAAAACTCGTACAAGTTCAGCTTTTGTAGATATAGTTATGCTTCCTGATGATCAATTGATCAAGGCATTTTATTAGCAGTGCTTGGCTGTTACTTCTCTTTATGTATTGGGGTTTGATTGGCTGTGCACCGCCCTGAGTCCTTCGGGAGAAGGGCGGTATATAAGTATTTAAATAAATAAATAAATAAAATACTATGGAAGCAGTGAGAAATTTCCTAATAGTGAGAACAAGTAAGCAGTAGAATGGCTTTCCTTCAGAAGTGGTGGTGCTCCATCACTGGAGGCTTTTCAGAATAGACGAGGGCGGCATTTGTGTGAAATGGTATAGAATCACTTGCTTTGATTCTAGAGACTGGATTAGAAGACCTGCAAGTTCCCTTCCAATCCTGTTATTCTCTTCTGTTCTGTTGTGATCATATTTATGATACCCTGATAAGTAAAACCGTAGAAATCAAAGAGGGTGTTCTTTCTTTTTCACTTGACTGTATTTGAAAAGAACCTTTTGCACTGCTAGGAATTTGTGACTGACCCAGTCAACAAATGAATTTCATCATTCAGTGGGTATTTGGACTTGCATCTGGGAATTCATCCATTTCTCAAATGAATCATCATTAACGTAAGAGCTTATTGGAGCATTGAGGCATTTTTGCTTTGTCATTGTAACATAAACTGTAATCTTTTTTACTCATTTCTGCAACCATTTTATGCACAATTAAAGATACCCTTTTATTTGAATCTTATAGACAAAGAGGATGGCAATAAGAGCACTCTGGACAACTGCGGATAACAAGCAACATTGAATAGCAAAGCAAGTCAGTCCAGAAATCAAAATATCTTCCATTTCCTTCAGAGAGCTACGCAATTCTTCACCTTCCTCAGCAGATGAGAGAGAAACGGAGAAAATCAAAAGGAGATTTCTACCAGCAAAAAGTAGAGTGTGAAATTCCACCATACATTACATGAAAACTCAAAGGAGATTATTTTTCGATTCAGCAAAAAAGAGGAATATCTGGAAATCAGTGGGGAAGAAAACGTCAATTGGAAAACCACCTAGAGCAGACAGTGCTGCAGGCCTGGGTCTGGGAGAAAGGACATCACTACTACATCTCAGCAGAGGTCTCACACAGGAGAGAAACCCTTTAAATGTCCTGATTGTGGTAAAAGTTTCAGTCAGAATTCCAACCTTGTGACCTACTAGACTAGAGGATTTACATCAAGAAGAAAATGTATGAATGTCCTGAGTGTGGGAAATGTTTCTGTGATAATTCCAACCTGTTGATACACCAAAGGACTCACACAGGAGAGGAACCTTTTGAGTGTCCTGACTGTGGGAAAAGTTTCAGTCACAATTCCAGATTGGTTGAACACCAGAGGATTCACACAGGAGAGAAACCTTTTGAATGTCCTGACTGTGGGAAAAGTTTCAGTCATAATTCCAGCTTGGTTCAACACCAGCGAATCCACACAGGAGAGAAACCCTTTGAGTGTTCTGATTGTGGTAAAAGTTTCAGTCAGAATTCCAGCCTGGTGAAACACCAAAGGACTCACACAGGAGAGAAACCCTTTGAATGTCCTGACTGTGGGAAAAGTTTCAGTCACAATTCCAGCTTGGTTCAACACCAGAGGACTCATGCAGAAGAGAAACCCTTTCAGTGTCCTGATTGTGGGAAACGTTTCAGTCAGACTTCCAGCTTGGTTGAACACCAGAGGATTCACACAGGAGAGAAACCCTTTCAGTGTCCTGACTGTGGGAAAAGTTTCAGCCACAATTCTAGCTTGGTTCAACACCAGAGGATTCATACAGGAGAGAAACCATTTAAATGTCCTGACTGTGGGAAAAGTTTCAGTCATAATTCCAGCTTGGTTCAACACCAGAGAATCCACACAGGAGAGAAACCATTTAAATGTCCTGAGTGTGAGAAAAGTTTCATTCGGAAATCCAGCCTAGTAATACACCACAATACTCACACAGGAGAGAAACCCTTCGAATGTCCTGATTGTGGGAAAGGTTTCAGTCAAAATTCCCACCTTATGAGACACCAGAGTATTCACACAGGAGAGAAACCCTTTGAATGCGGTGACTGTGGGAAAAGTTTCAGTCATAATTCCAACTTGGTTCAACACCAGAGGACCCACACAGGAGAAAAACCCTTTGAGTGTACTGACTGTGGGAAAAGTTTCAGTCACAATTCCAGGTTGGTTGAACACCAAAGGATTCACACAGGAGAGAAGCCTTTTGAATGTCCTGACTGTGGGAAAAGTTTCAGTCATAATTCCAGCTTGGTTCAACACCAGAGGATTCACACAGGAGAGAAACCCTTTCAGTGTCCTGACTGTGGGAAAAGTTTCAGTCAGAATTCCAGCCTGGTGAAACATCGGAGGATTCACACAGGAGTGAAACCTTTTGAGTGTCCTAACTGTGGGAAAAGTTTCAGTCACAATTACAGCTTGGTTCAACACCAGAGGACTCACACAGGAGAGAAACCCTTTGAATGTCCTGATTGTGGGAAAAGTTTCAGTCACAATTCCAGCCTGGTGAAACACCAGAGGACTCACACAGGAGAGAAACCCTTTGAATGTCCTGACTGTGGGAAAGATCTCAGGATTAGGTTGAGCCTTATAAATCATGTCCTTATACACATAGGGGAGAAACCATTTAAGTGCCCCGAGTGTGGACAGTGCTTCAGGCAACATTCCACCCTTATTGCACACAGGAAAATCCACATGAGTGAGAAGTGAGAAATGTAGAGAAGGCTTGAATTTCATTTCTAATGTCCCATTGTAAGTCCAGCTGAGAAACTGACTCTTTAATTTGACTACAAAGAATTTGTAATGGTATAAGATGGGGAATAGGAAAGAAAAAATTCGAACATATTATTTAGATAATGGCTATCTGGTCTTCAGCATAAGAAGTTGCTGAATTTTATCTTTGTAGAAATTGGGCAATTATGTGAAAACCATTTTGGGAGTGTTCTTTGCATTTTTGTGATGGTAGATGATAGAAATGGTATGTACCATGAGTCCGAGCCATTTTTTCCCGGGTGTCCCAAAGATTTTCAGCCCCAGAATTTCCCAGCCAGCATCGCTTGGGGATAGGAGCACTCAGACTATAGTTAGAGATTGTGGCATCTCATATAAAGAGAAAGCGAGAGGAGAAGAGAAGTTTACGGTTTCAAGTTCATCTCTTCTTAACAGTTCCAGAAATTCAGTGCACCAAGCATGCCTGTTCAGATTATGTCAAGAATGAGGCACCCAAGTGGAAGAAACCATACGAATAGCAAATATATTGGGGGAGGTTGGGGCAGTGACAAAAGCAGTGTAAAATTTCAGATGGAAAATCTTTTCTGCCCTACAGGGGACCTTCATGGATCAAAAGCTATAAGAAGCAATCAGATTGAAACATGTCAATTGCTACATATTCCTTCACTCCCCAGATTTCATCCCATTAGTGGTACATGCTTTAAAGCTGGTTCTCCATGATAGGGTTAACATGTTGTGATTTTATGGACATGTTCTTTTCTTGGAAACAATATGGAACTCTTATGCCACTGCTGTCTTCTGTGATATTTTTTTTAACTTCTATACTTAGAAAACAAACACAGGATTTCCCTGTGGTGCACCATCCATTTATTATCCTGGAAGAACTGTTCTTAACATAGAATTTTTTTTTAATACTAGCTATTGTGCTCCCTTTGGGATGTTCAGTTTTATAGACAGTCCTTTCATACTGCTTACTACTCAGCCTTCAAAACACCCATATGTCAACTTCAGGACCTTCAGAGTCGGGTTTTCACCAGATGTGCCAATATGAGATGCCTAATAAATTTGGACTTTGAGGAACTCCTTGGCCTTGGAGTTTTGATTGCATTGGGTCTGTTACTTTCCTTTCCGGCCTAAGACATTTTGTGAAAAGGATTGCAGGAGCTGCTGCGCCTTTTGATAACAATGGATTACAAAAGGCTCTGCCAGACGACTCCTGATACACTGTATAAGGTTAGATATTGACGAAAAGGCAGCATCTCTAGCCAGGAATTGGATGGTGGGCCTTCTAGTGCAATGACATCTGAAGGTCTGCCTCGCTTCTCTTCAACATCAATGCAATCCTAATTTGCACCTATTGCAGCTGTGGATTAGTGGATGCATGTTTCTTTTGCTATTGCAGTGATTTTTGGTGCCTCTTTTTTTAAAATCTGGGTGCTTGCTTTTCATCCCTTGGCTTTTCTTGTGGGTGATATGGGTGAGCCTCTTTGGCGGGACCCAGATGGAGGACTTTGGTGTTGTCCGGCAGCACCCCAGTCACCCCCCTCCTCACAGCGCCTTCAGCGAACAAGTTAAAAGCAGAGACCTTTCCTCTTGTGCCTAGAGAGAAGGCGGGAAAAGGGGGCTGGGAGCCCAGTTTCTAGCCCCTCCTGTTCCTTTGCCAGGTTATGCTTTGAAGGTCCTTTCCCAGGGAGATGCAAACAAAAGTTATAACCAGTAACCAACATGGGTTGATCAAAAACAGATCACGCCAAACAAACCTTGTTCCATTCTTTGACAAAGTGACTAAATGAGTGGACCAGTGAAATGCGGTGGAGATAGTATATTTAGCTTTCAGTAAAGCATTTGATAAAGTAGATCAGAACATATTTCTTGGTAAGCTAGAAAAATGTGGGATAGACAGCACCACCACAAGATGGGTTTCTAATTGGCTGAAAAATCATACTCAACATGTAGTCCTCAATGGAACTACACCCACATAGAGGGAAGTAACCAGTGGGGTATCCCCAGATTGCATTTTGGACCCAGTACTGATCTAAATCTTCATAAACTACTTAGACAAGGGTATAGAAGGGGAACTCATCAAATTTGCAGTCAAGAATTGCCAACATTCCAGAAGAAAAGATGATCAAAAATTACTTGACAGACTTGAACAGTGGGTCCTATCTAAAAAATTATATTCAGCAGAAATAAAAGTAAAGTTTTACACTTAGACAAGAAAAACCAATTGTATAAGTACAAACAAGGGAAAACCTGTGAAAGGGAGTCTTGGAGTCCTAGGGATCAATCACTTAAATGTGAGCCAGCAGTGAGTGGCAGCAGTCGAAATAACCAATATAATCCTAGGTTGCATTAATAGAGGGATAGAATCAAGATCACGTGAAGTTATAGTACCGCTTTAGAAAGCCTTAGTAAGACCACACTTGGAATACTGCATGCAATTCTAGTCACCACAATATAAAAAGATATTGAGAGACTGGAAAGCATGCAGAGAAGAGCAACGAAGATGATTAGGAGGATGGAAGCTAAAACACACGAAGAATGGTTACAGGAATTGGGTATGTTGAAAGAAAGACCAGGGGAGGCATGATAGCAGTATTCCAATATTTGAGTGGCTGCCAGAAAGAGGAGGGGGCCAAGTTAGTTGAAGAAGCACCAGAAGGCAAGACAAGGAACAATGGATGGAAACTAATGAAGGAGAGAAGCAACTTAGAATTAGGGAGAAATTTCCTAACAAGAGAACCAGTGGAACAGCTTAGCCTTCAGAGGTTGTGGGAGCTTCAACACTGGAAGTTTTTAAAAATAGACTGGATAGTCTCTTCTCTGAAATGGTATAAGGTTTCCTGCTTGAGGAGGGGGCTGGAGTAGAAGACCTCCAAGGTCCCTTCCAGATCTATTCTGATTGATTGATTGATCTTGAAAGCTGCAGCCTTAAATTTCCTGTTGGAGCAGCAGGGTTAGAGTTATTTATTTATTTATTTATTTGTCAATTGCTTACAAGATAATAGGTATAAGTAAAACATAGTTTTGAATACATGGATACATATAAGAAAAATAAAATATAAAAGAAACAATAGGACAGGGACGGTAGGCACGTTGGTGCGCTTATGCATGCCCCCTACAGACCTCTTAGGAAAGGGGTGAGGTCAATAGTTGACAGTCTAAGGTTAAAGTTTTTGGGGTTTGGAGAAGAAACCAGAGTCAGGTAGAGTATTCCAGACATTGACCACTCTGTTGCTGAAGTCGTATTTCCTGCAATCAAGTTTGGTGCAATTAATCTTGAGTTTGTATCTATTGTTTGTTCTAGTGTTGTTATGGTTGAAGCTGAAGTATTTATTGACAAGTAGGACATTGCAATATATGATTTTATATACTATACTTAGATCGGACTGAAGGCGGCGTAGTTCTAGGTTTTCTAGGTCTAGAATTTCGAGTCTGGTGGCATAAGGTATTCTGCAATGAGTAGAGGAGTGGAGAACTCTTCTGGTGAAATATTTCTGGACTTTCTCAACTGTGTTGATATCAGATACGTAATGTGGGTTCCAGACTGATGAGCTGTATTTGAGTATTTGTCTAGCAAATATTTTGTATGCTCTAGTTATTAATGTAATATTACCAGAGAAAAAGCTATGTAAGATTAGGTTAACAACTCTTAACGCCTTTTTGGCTATGTAGTTACAGTGGGCTCTAGTGCTTAGGTCATTTGAAATAAGTACTCCAAGATCCTTGACAGAGTTTGGATCCTCAACAAGGTCTTGACTATTCATCCGGTATTTTATTTTCTGATTTTTTTTTCCAATATGTAAGACGGAGCATTTATTTGTTGATATTTGAAATTGCCATTTGTTTGACCATTCTGATACATAGTCAAGGTCTTTTTGAAGGGTAGCAGTATTGTCTGTGGTATTGAATAGCTTTATATCATCAGCGAAGAGAATGTAGTTGCTCTTGATATGATCACAGAGGTCATTTATGTAGAGTATGAAAAGAATTGGTCCTAGAACACTGACTTGGGGGACACCACTGTTGACAGGTACAGAATTTGATAGGACGCTCCCAATTTTGACCATTTGTTGTCTGTTTGACAGGAATGCTTCTATTCAGTTATGCAGGTATCCAGAGATAATGTAAGATTTTAGTTTTAGGAGTAGTTTGTCGTGTACCACTGAATCAAAGGCTTTACAGAAGTCAATGTAGATTGCGTCTATTGCTTTGCCCTGATCGAGTTGTGTAGTCCATATGTTTTTGCAATGTAAGAGTTGCAGATTACATGATAGTTTTTTCTTAAAACCAAATTGTTTATTAGAGAGTAGATTGTTTGTTTCTAAGTGGAAGATGATGGATTGATTAATAATTGATTCCATGACTTTACAAGTGATGCAGCATAAAGAGATTGGTCTGTAATTTTCAACTAGGCTGCGGTCTCCCTTTTTGAAGATGGGGATGACCGTGGCTTGCGACCATAGTTTTGGCAAGGAGCTGGTCCTGAAAGATTTTTCAAAGATTATGCTTAGAGGCTCTGGTATGGCAGTGGATAGCATTTTTAAGAAGTATGCACATATATCGACTGGTCCAATAGATAGAGATGGTTTTAGATTGTGTAGTGGTTTTTCAACATTGTCTTCTGTAAAATCGATATGTATTAGATCAATGTATTTGTCTGTGGTTCGACTAGGAAATACTGGGCATGATCCATTGCTGTTTACAAATAGTGAGCCAAAGAATGTGTTAAAGAGGTTGGCTTTAATAGTGTCGTCGTTGCAGTCTTTACCATTAGGTCCTTTCTTTTAGTTTGTTGTTTACAAAATTGTAGAAAGCACAGGTGGAATTGGTGCATAGAAGGTTTTCCTCTTGTTTAATGTGATAATTGGTGCATTCAGTTTTTATCTGGTGGCATAAATTTTTGTATCGGCTTTTGAAGTTGGCAACGTTAGGGTTAATGAGCATATTTTGTGGGGAGGAAGAACCGCCAGTTTGGTGTAGTGGTGAAGATACCAGGTTAGAGACAGAGAAACACTCAGTTCCAGTCCCACCTGAAGGGCAAAACCAGCTGTTCAACTTTGGCCAGGAAGCAGAAAGGTGCGGGGAACTACTTCCAAAAACCCTTGCCGAGGAAACTGTAAGGCCAGGCATCAAGACTGACCCAAAGGCATCAAAACGGAGCTAAGTAGCACCAAATTTCACTATTTCACTTGGCTTAGTTGCAATGGTCGGTTGCTAGGAGTCGAAAATGATCTGCTGCCATGTAATCAGTGAAAACATCTTCCAAATGCCATGATGGAGCCTTGATCAAGCGTGTGTTCCCACCTCCAGTCACTAGATGGCGGTCAGGCAACATCTTTGCTTAGAAAGTCAACCACACTTTAATGAAAATCGTGCTGAGTTTAAAGGGGGAGGTTTTAAACCATAGAGTATTGCAATGCTAGAAATTTTGGGAGAAAAGGAGTAGCGCAGGGGAATTTCCTCTTCCGGATCGCTCATGGGATGAAGGCAGCAGTTGGCAGGTGAGTTGGGGGCAGCAGGTAGGAGGAAAGTCCGGGAGAAAGTCGGGCTGTTCGGTTCCCTCCACGGCCTGGAAGCAGACAGGCAACTGGGCTGAAGCATGTCAGTTGCTGCTGCTGCATGTTCCTTCCCTCCCCAGATCGGAGCCCGTTGGGGCTGCACGCTGTGAAACTGGTGGCTGCTGTTTTCTGCTGGGGGGAAGATTTAAAAAGCCTCTTTCAAGTAACGGTGAATCTTTTGGGAATGGCTCCCTTCCAGAGGTTGTGGGGGCTCCGTCACTGGAGGGTCTTAAGAGGAGATTGGACAGGCATTTGTTCGGAATGGAATAGGGTCTCCTGCCTGAACTGGGATGGACTAGAAGACCTCCAACTCAGTAATTCTGTAGTGGACCTGATGTTTTCCGGGAAACAAGATCGGACTGAGGTGCCTCTTCTGGGTCTTTTCTGGGTTGTTTTCCTTCCATTTCTAGTTTACAAGCACCGTATTTTCCTATTGATTCCCCCATCCGTTTATTCACCAGGTTCAACTATGCTTAACCCACCTATTTTTAAAAAATTGAATGTTTTGATTATTTTTATAAAATTTATTGGCCACTTACCTTACCATGACATTACTGTGGGTGGGTTAAAGGCACAAAAAATACATACACATTAAAACACATTAAAGTAAGAAATCTAACTTGGCTCTGTCATGTGACTTCATGCTTCATGATTGGGCCGCTTAGTGACACAGATGGCAGTCCCAATTGCAGTCAGTAAGTAACTGCTTCAATTGGTACGTCACCAAAGGGAAGGTATTTTCTGCCCTTACTTGAAGCTCATGGCTTCCATGGGCAAAACTGGTGCTTCAAATCTTGCTTTAGGTATCATTTCATCAGTTAAAGCTCCCACATCTGTAAAGCTAGCCTCGTGCAAACTGACAGGTGTGGCTCAGTGAAATAAAAGTCCAAGTATGTGTGTCTCTGTGTATGTGTTGATAAGCCAATGCATTTATCCATCTGAATAAAGAGGGGTCCCTCCTAAGAAGGAAAAAACCCTGAACATAATATAAGACAGATATTTATACATTTATTTGCTTTTTCTTCATTACATAAGAGGGAGCTGGCACACACAGATAAGGTACAGAAATATAGAAAGTATAAAAATAGCCAAAAACACCTGTGGTTTTGGTCACATGTCTAACCCAGAGGCTAGTGGTTTCCTGTGAAAATTTTCATGCCCTCAGAAGTTTGTTGTGGCCTGAACTTCAGCCTTGCCATCTCAACCGATGAGCAATCATCAAATTCATCAGATTCCTGATTAACATTAGTGCAGAAGGTTTGACTGTAACCATCTTGACATATTTTTCAGCCTTAAAAGACATGGATATTCTCTATATTGTAGGTGTGCGTATTTTTAAATCTCTCTGAATGTACATATCTCATAAAATAGAGTACAATAGAATAGAACAGAGTTGGAAGGGACCTTGGAGGTCTTCTAATCCAACCCCCTGACTAGGCAGGAAACTGTACACCACTTCAGACAAATGGTTATCCAACATCTTTTTAAAAATTTCCAGTGTTGGAGCATTCACAACTTCTATATCTCCAAACATATAATCTCTCCCTAGGTCTCCCAGATATATAGTCATGTGAAAAAGAAAGTACACTCTCGTTAACTTCTATGACTTTATATATCAGGATGTAGTAAAAATCATTTGGTCCTTAGAAGTTCTTAAAAGTAGGTAACTACAACCACAGATGAACAACATATGACATCAGGTTATCATTTATTTTAAGAAAGCCAAGACGGAGAATTCGCATGTGAAAAGTGTAAGATTCAATAATTTGTGGAACCACCAACAATTAGAAGTAATTCTTTTCTATGTGACTTTATCAGTCTCTTGCAGCATTGTGGAGGAATTTTGGCTTGCTCTTTTTTACAACATTGCTTTAGTTCATTGATGTTTCTGGGTGTTTTTTTTATGCACAACTCTCTCCACATCAATCGAGATGAGGTCTGGACTTTGCCTGCCATTGAAACACCTTGATCCATTTTTTTTCCAGCCATTCTGTTGTAGATTTCCTGATGTGTTTTGCAACCATTGTCCTCTTGCATAATCCCATGTCAGCCAAGCTTTAGCTATTGGACAGATGGCCGCTCTCTTTTGACTCTAGAATACTTTGGTATACAGAAGAGTTCATGGTTGACTCAAAGAGTGCAAGGTGTCCAGGTCCTGTGGCTGCAAAACAAGCCCAAATCATCACCCCTCCACCACCATGCTTGACAGTTTGTATGAGATGCTTTTGCCGATATGCTGTGTTTCGTTTTCATCGAAATATCACTGTGCATTATGGGCAAATATCTGCACTTTGGTCAGGTCTGTGCAAAGGACAAGTGTTCCAGAAGTCATGTGATTTGTTCAGGTGCAACTTTGCAAACCTCAGCTGTGCTGCTATGCCCTTTTTAGAGAGAAGAGGCTTTCCCCTGGCAGCCCTTCCAAACAAACCATACTTGTTCAGTCTTTTTCTAATTGCACTGATATGAATCTTAACATTTAACATGCTAACTGAAACCTTAACACTTTGAGAGTCTTAACACTTTGTTTTTTAGCAATTTTTCTGGCCATTGCATTATCTGGTCTTTGAGCAGATTTTCTTAGATGTCCACTCCTGGGGGTCTGGAATGCTTCCCACTTGTGAATAATCTTCCTCATTGTGGAATGATGGATTTTAAATTGTTTGAAAATGGCCTTTTAAACTTTGCCAAATTGATGTGCAGCAAGAATTGCATCTCTAAGATCATTGCTGATATCTTTACTCTTTGGTATTGTGTTAACACACAGCTCAATGCCGCAGACCAGAAAACTCCTATAAGTTGAGCTTTTATAGATATAGTTATGCTTCCTGATGATCAATTGATCAAGGCATTTTATTAGCAGTACTTGGCTGTTACTTCTCTTTATACTATGGAAGCAGTGAGAAATTTCCTAATAGTGAGAACAAGTAAGCAGTAGAATGGCTTGCCTGCAGAAGTTGTGATGCTCCATCACTGGAGGCTTTTCAGAATAGACGAGGGCGGCATTTGTGTGAAATGGTATAGAATCACCTGCTTGAGCAGAGACTGGATTAGAAGACCTGCAAGTCCCCTTCCAATCCTGTTATTCTCTTCTGTTCTGTTGCAGTGATATTTATGATACCCTGATAAGTAAAACCGTAGAAATCAAAGAGGGTGTTCTTTCTTTTTCACTTGACTGTATTTGAAAAGAACCTTTTGCACTGCTAGGAATTTGTGACTGACCCAGTCAACAAATGAATTTCGTCATTCAGTGGATATTTGAACTTGGATCTGGGAATTCTTTCATTTCTCAAATGAATCATTATTAATGTAAGAGTTTATTGGAGCATTATGGAATTTTTGCTTTGTCATTGTAACATAAAATGTAATCTTTTTTTTCTCATCTTCTGCAACCATTTTATGCACAATTAAAGATACCCATTTATTTGAATCTTATAGACAAAGAGGATGGCAATAAGAGGACTCCGGACCAACTGAATAGAACAAGCAACCCTGAATAGCAAAGCAAGTCAGTCCAGAAATCAAAATATTTTCCATTTCCTTCATCTTTCTCAGCAGATGAGAGAGAAACGAGAGAAAATCAAAAAGATTTCTTCCAGGGACAAGTAGACTCTGAAATTCAAGCAAACATTACATGAAAAGTGAAAGGAGATTATTTTTTCATTCAGCAAAAGAGGGAAATATCTTGAAGTTATTGGGGAGGAAAAAGGTCAATTGGTAAGCCACGTAGAGCAGACAGTGTTGCAGGCCTAGGTCTGGGAAGAAGGAAATCACCACTAAATCAGAGCAGAGGACTCACACAGGAGGGAAACCCTTGAAATGTCCTGATTGTGGTAAAAGTTTCAGACAGAATTCCAACCTTGTGACTCACCAGAGGACTTAGTCAGGAAGAAAATGTATGAATGTCCGGAGTGTGGGAAATGTTTCTGTGATAATTCCAACCTGTTGATACACCAAAGGACTCACACAGGAGAGAAACCATTTGAATGTGCTGACTGTGGGAAACGTTTCAGTCATAATTCCAGATTGGTTCAACACCAGAGGATACACACAGGAGAGAAACCCTTTGAATGTCCTGACTGTGGGAAAAGTTTCAGTACCAATTCTGGCTTGGTTCAACACCAGAGGACTCACACAGGAGAGAAACCCTTTGAGTGTCCTGACTGTGGGAAAAATTTCAGTGATAATTCCAACTTGGTTAAACACCAGCGAATCCACACAGGAGAGAAAGCCTTTGAATGTCCTGATTGTGGGAAAAGATTTAATCAGAATTCCTATCTGGTGAAACACCAGAGGACTCACATAGGAGAGAAACCCTTTGAGTGTCCTGATTGTGGGAAAAGTTTCAGTCAGAATTCCTATCTAGTGAAACACCAGAGGACTCACACAGGAGAGAAACCGTTTCAGTGTCCTGACTGTGGGAAAAGTTTCAGTACCAATTCCAACTTGGTTCAACATCAGAGGACTCACACAGACGCAGAACCCTTTGAATGTTATGGTTTTAATACAAGTTTCAGTCAGAACTCCAACCTGGTGAAACCCCAGAGGACTCACACAGCAGAGAAACCTTTTCAATGTCCTGACTGTGGGAAACAATTCAATAGGAATTCTCACCTAGTGAGCCATCAGAGGACTCACACAGGAGAGAAGCCCTTTGAATGTCCTGACTGTGGGAAAAGTTTCAGTCACAATTCCAGCTTGGTTCAACACCAGAGGACTCACACAGGAGAGAAACCCTTTGAATGTCCTGACTGTGGAAAAAGTTTCAGTACCAATTCCAGCCTTGTGAAACACCAGAGGACTCACACAGGGGAGAAACCCTTTAACTGTTCTAACTGTGGGAAAAGTTTCAGTAACAATTCCAGCTTGGTTCAACACCAGAGGACTCATACGGGAGAGAAACCCTTTGAGTGTCCTGACTGTGGGAAAAGTTTCAGTGATAATTCCAACTTGGTTCAACACCAGCGACTCCACACAGGACAGAAACCCTTTGAATGTCCTGATTGTGGGAAAAGTTTCAGTCATAATTCCAACTTGGTGAAACACCAGAGGACTCACACAGGAGAGAAACCCTTTGAGTGTCCTGATTGTGGGAAAAGTTTCAATCAGAATTCCTGTTTGGTGAAACACCAGAGGACTCACACAGGAGAGAAACCCTTTCAGTGTCCTGACTGTGGGAAAAGTTTCAGTCAGAATTCCAGCCTGGTTCAACACCAGAGGACTCACACAGGAGAGAAACCTTTTCAGTGTCCTGACTGTGGGAAAAGTTTCAGTCATCATTCCAGCTTGTTTCAACACCAGCGAATCCACACAGGAGAGAAATCCTTGAAATGTCCTGACTGTGGAAAACGTTTCAGTCATAATTCCAACTTGGTTCAACACCAGCGAATCCACACAGGAGAGAAACCCTTTAAATGTCCTAATTGTGTGAAATGTTTTAGTCAAAGTTCTACCTTGGTTCAACATCAGATAACTCACACAGGAGAGAAACCCTTTGAATGTCCTGCCTGTGGGAAAAGTTTCAGTCGCAATTCCAGCTTGGTGCAACACCAGAGGACTCACACAAGAGAGAAACCCTTTAAATGTCCTGACTGTGGAAAAAGTTTCAGTTACAATTCCAGCTTGGTTCAACACCAGAGGACTCACACAGGAGAATAATCCTTTGAATGTCGTGACTGTGGGAACGATCTCAGTATTGGGATAAGCCTTATGAATTATGTCCTTATACACACAGGGGAGAAACCATTTAAGTGCTCTGAGTGTGGACAGTGCTTCAGGCAACATTCCACCCTTATCACACACAGGAAAATCCACATGAGGCTTCAAGTGAGAAGTGTAGAGAAGGCTTGAATTTCATTTCTAATGTTGCATTGTAAGTCCAGCTGAGAAATTGACTGTTAAATTTGATTACAAAGAATTTGTAATGGCATAAGATGGGGAAGAAGAAAGAAAAAACTTGAAGATATTACCTTGATAATGGCTATCTGGCCTTCAGCATAAGAAGTTGCTGGATATTTATCCTTGTAGAATTTGGACAATTATGTGAAAATCTTTTGGGGAGTGTTCTTTGCATTTTTGTGGTGGTAGATGATAGAAATGCTACGTGCCATGAGTCCCAGCCATTTTTCCCTGGGTGCCCCAAAAATTTTCAACCTCAGACGTCTCCAGCCAGCATCGTTTTTGGTTAGGAGTATTCAGACTATAGTTAGAGATTGTGGCACCTCATATAAAGAGAAAGGGAGAGGAGAAAAGAAGTAGACTGTTCCAGGAATTCAGTGCACCAAGCACGCCTGTTCAGATTGTGTCAAGAATGAGGCACCCAAGTGGAAGAAACCATATGAATAGCAAATATATTGGGGGAAGTTGGGGCAGTGACAAAAGCAGTGTAAAATTTCAGATGGAAAATCTGTTCTGCTCTCCAGGGGACCTTCATGGTTCAAAAGCTATAAGAAGCAATTAAATTGAAACATGTCAGTTGCTACCTATTCCTTCACTCCCCAGATTTCATTCCATTGTGGTGCATGCTTTAAAGGCTGGTTCTCCGTCATAGTAGTGTGACATGTTGTGATTTTATGGACATGTTCTTTTCTTGGAAATAATATGGAACTCTTATGCCACTGCTGTTTCCTGAGATTTTTTCCTAAATTTCTATACCTAGCAATCAAAAACAGGATTTCCCTCTGGTGCACCATCCATTTATTATCCTGGAAGAACTGTTCTTAAGCTAGGATTTTTTTTTAATATTAGCTATTGTGCACCCTTTGGATGTTCAGAATTTTATTTATTTTATAAATAACCTTTATTGAAAATTTAATACATTAAAATACAAAATACAATACAGATATTTAAAATAAAAGCACTGTGTATATTATAATCCATTTTGACAGTGCTATGTATTCAATTGTTATTCCAGTGTATTTTTATACCCCTAGTTGTTCTTATATATATACCTCTATCTTTCTAAACTATATATTCCTTATTTATTTGATTGCTTGCTTGTTTTTTTTTTAATAAAAGCTTTCTTAAACATTAAAAAGATAAATACAAAATGCAAAACATTTTGTTAAAAACGAAAAACAGTGTACATTGCAAATTAATTAGATGTGCTTATATATCAAACATTCTAATACTTAGTTCATATTTCTGGTTATTACTCATACTTTAATCTCTTTATACTATTCCTTATTTATTTACTCGCTGGTTTCTATTGTTTATCCATTTGTACCAGTTTTCCCAGACTATATAGTACTTCGTGTCTTCCTTTTTTTTTAATTTTAGAGTAAGTTTGTCCATTTTGGCGTAATCGTAGACTTTTTGGATTATTAAGCTCTCTGTTGGCATAAGGTTTCCTTTCCAACACTGTGAAAGTGCTAGTCTCTCTGCAGTAATTATATGCAAAATTAAACATTTTATCTCTTTTGCATATTCATCTTTTATTATCCCCACTAGAAAGATTTTTGGTTTAAGTACTAATTGAAAAGTCACAATTTCTTTTATCCATGTTCATATTTTTGTCCAATATTTCTTACTTTTCAGGCAAAGCCACCATACATGGAAGAAGGTGCCTCTTGTTTGTTTGCATTTCCAGCAAAGTGGACTTAAGTTGTGATACATATTGGCTAATCTTGAAGGAGCCAAATACCACTGATAACACATTTTATGTTGATTTTCTTTATATACCGTCAGTTTTGTTATTTTGTAATTTTTTTTCCAAATCCTTTCCCAATCCTCCAAATTAATGTTATGTCCTACATTTCTTGCCCATACTATCATCGGGCCCTTCACCAATTCTTCCATCATTTCAACCATTGGCGGTGTCAGTTTTCTCATCCCTCTTGGTGCTCTGCTCTGCTGCTGCCCTCCCCCACATAGCCCCAGCCATCGCTGCCCAGGGAAAGCACAGAAAAAGCAAGCAGAAACATAGCTTTTGCTGGGGCAAAAGTGTAGAGGGTGAGGAAGGCACAGGAAAAGAAAGTGAGCAGAAACATAGTTCTCATTGGGGCGAAAGAGGGAGATCGAAGAAGACACAGGCAGGAGAAGACAGAAGCTGCCGCCTTTGAAAAGTGCTACTTTCTGTTGCCTGTGTCTTCTTTGAACTCCACTCTTTTGCCCCAGCGAGAGTTATGTTTCTGCTCGCTTTTTTCCTGTGTGGGGGCGCAGCAGAGACGTCAGGGCTGCTCTCTCCCCTCAGCAAGCCAGGCCTGGAGGAATGCATGTACACATACATGCAGGTCTTGGCGTGTTTGGGTCTTTTCCCGTGTAAGATGATCTCTGGAGGGCCCGTGACAGAAGTCATTCCTCTGTCCTGGTCCTATTAGACCTCTCGGTGGCTTTCGATACTGTCGACCACAGTATTATTGCAGCGGCTGGAGGGGTTGGGAGTGGGGGGCACTGTTTTGCGGTGGTTCTCCTCCTTCCTCTCTGGCCGTTCGCAATTTGTGTTGGCAGGGGGGCAGAGATCAGCCCCGAGGCCCCTGGTTTGCTGGGTGCCTCGAGTCGGTGCTCTCGCCCCTTCTGTTCAACATCTATATGAAGCCGCTGGGTGAGATCATCCGTGGCTTTGGGGTAGAGTTCCATCAGTACACTGATGATACTCAGCTGTACATCTCTACCCCGGGCCACCCCGATTAAGCCGTCGAAGTGATGACCCGGTGCCTGGAAGCCGTGCGGTGTTGGATAGGGTGGAACAGGCTTCAGCTCAACCCATCTAAGACTGAGTGGCTGTGCTTCCCGGCACCCCGATACAGCCAGCTGGTTCCATCGCTGGCTGTGGGGGGGGGGGAATTCTTGCCCCCATAGAGAGAGCTCGCAATCTGGGTGTCCTCCTGGATGTACGGCTGTCATTGGAGGACCATGTGGCGGCCGTCACCAGGGGGGCTTTTGGTCAGGTCCATAGGATCTCCCAGTTGCTGCCCTTTCTGGATCAGGATGCGCTTCGCACGGTCACTTCCGCCCTCGTGATCTCCCGCCTAGACTATGCCAACGCTCTCTACATGGGGCTTCCCTTGAAGTGCACCCGGAGGCTCCAGCTGGTGCAGAATGCGGCCGTGCGGGTGGTGTTGGGGGCTCCTCGGGGCTCCCATGTTATACCGCTCTTGCGTGAGCTGCATTGGCTCCCGGTGGTCCTCCGGGTGCACTTCAAGGTCTTGGTTAACATCTGTAAAGCGCTCCATGGCTTGGGACTGCCTCCTGCCATTATCGGCCTCCCATTGGCCAGTAAGCTCCCATAGAGTCGGCCTCCTCGGGGTGCCGTTGGCTGGATGGCTGGCGACCCCGAGGGTGCGGGCCTTCTCGTTGGGGGCACCCTCCCTCTGGAACGAATTACCCCCGGAGATGAGGGTCATCCCCGATCTCCTGACCTTCCGGCACACGTTGAAAACTTATCTATTTCATCAAGCCGGTCTGGCCTAGGGGTTTTTAGAGGTTTTTAGGATTTTAATTTGGTTTTTATCTAGTTTGGCTTTTAAAGTTCTTATAAATTTCAGCCTTTTATATTTGGTCTTTTAACTGTTCTTAATTTTGTATTGTTCTCTATATTTTAATTTGGCTGTGCACCGCCCTGAGTCCTGTCAGGGAAATAGGGCGGTATATAAGTACAATCAATCAATCAATCAATATAGGCCGGTATATAAGTACAATCAATCAATCAATCAATCAAATAAATAAATAATAAAATTGAGAGTATCTTGGCAACATTTCAACGAGATCTCACTCGCCATCTTCAGGCTGATGCTTTCGGCTTTGTGCTTGTGCGAGCAAAGTGTGATCTGAGCTGCTGTCTCCTTATATATACTGGTGGGGAGGTTGGCTGTGTTGTCATTTCTTGATTGGTTGATGGAGTTGATGTTTGTAGATTGGCTGGTGTTGTAATGACTTGGGTAATGGGTTGTGTGATGACCTTCTGAGTTCTATTGTTTTGACATCCGGGGTCTTGTGCTGTAATCTCCTGGGTCGTAATGACCTGGGTAATGGGCTGTGTGATGACCTTCTGAGCTCTGTTGCTGTGACATCCTGGGTCTTGTGTTGTAATCTCCTGGGTCATTGGCTGTGTTGCAACATCCTGAGGTTTTGTGGTGTAACCTCCTGAGTTCCGTGATGTGATATCCTGAGCGGGTGGCTGTAATGTGTCATTCCGGGTTTTGGTTTGGCTCCGAGTTTGAGGCCTGGCTATGTGTTCATGGCGTGTGTACTTTGCTTGGTTTGGGGGTCGGGGTGTGTGGCAGCTGGTGATGCAGCCGTGGTCTGGTTTCTGGATGGTGGTTGCCTTTCGTCTATGGGGTGGGTTTGGGTTTGAGTCTGGTGAGGGAGATTGGTGGTGGCGTCATGTGTTGTTTTGGGTCCGGTGTTGGTTTTCGTGGCTGGGACTCGTTTGTTGATAAGGGCTAGTTTCCAAATGTCTGGTAGGCGGGAGGTATTATCCCATTTATTCATGCCATAAATAATTTATATTTAATATAAGAAATAAAAAAATATTAAATATATTATCTTTTTTAAAAAAATGTATTAGTGGTCCTCGGGATTTAAAAGTATGAATTTAGTGGTCCCTGAGGTCCAAAAGATTGGTGACCTTTGCTCTAGGAGTTTATCTAATTAATTTGGCTTTACTTCTATTCCATATTCCTCTACATCTTTTTTATACCTTGCTTTTTGCTGGAGGTATGGCCACCAATCTTTGGTCAGCCCTTGATCCCTAAGTTCTTGATTTGTTTTAAATATTCATGGTATTTAGCCATTTTTCCAATTTCTAGCATATTGGGGGGTATCAATGCCTCCATGATGGATACCAATCCTGGAATTTTTATATAATTTTATTTTTAATATCTCACCATATTCACATTAATGAGTCTCGAATTGCATTTCCTGGGTTCCATATGAAGGCATTCAATCCAGCCTGTAAATTGTGCCCTTCTAGACTTAAGGTTTTTTTGTTTCTTAAATTGGTCTATTCTTTAATCCACATTAATCCTGCCGCTTTGTAATATATTTCCCAGGCAGGAAGTCCAAATCCACCTCTGCATCTGTTATCCTGTAGTGCACTAAATTTTATCCTTGCTCTTTTACCTGCCCAAACAAATTTTGTAGTCATTTTATTTAAAACCGGAAAAAAATTTTTTATCCAATTTGTTTGGAAAAGGAAAAGTAGTCTCGGTAAAATATTCATTTTGATGGCCGCAATTCTCCCTAACATTGATAGCTGTATTTTCTCCCATTTTTCTAAATCTTTCTTTATTTGCTGTACTAATTTTATATAATTATCTTCTTTTATTGTTGAACATCTTGCTGTAAGCCAGATGCCCAAATATTTGACTTTTTTTACAGTTTGTAAACCTGTTACTTTCACTAATTTCTTTTTTTGATTAACTGTTATGTTTTTTGTTATCATTTTGGTTTTAACTTTGTTGATTGTTAGACCGGCTACTTCCCCAAATTTCTCTATTCCTTTTATTAATTTTGGTCCTGATTCTATTGGTTCTTCTGTGAAGAATACAAGGTCGTCTGCAAATGCTTCGGCCTTGGATTCTTCTTGCTTAATTTTTAACTCTTTTATTTCCCGATTCGATCTGATTCTCCTCAACAAAATTTCTAACGTCATGATAAAGAGCAGAGGAGAAAGTGGACATCCCTGCCGTACTCCTTTCCTTATTTCAGATGAGTTTGTAAGTTCTCCATTAATAATTATACAAGCTTTCTGAACCGAATATATTGACGCTATCATTTTTCCAAATCTGTCTCCAATTTTCATCTCTTTTATCTGCTGAATCATAAATTGTCAATTTACTTATCGAAAGCCTTTTGGCCATCCAGAAAAACTAACACAGTTTTTGTAGTTGGTATTTAATAAAGAGATTGGTCTATAATTTCTTATCTGTGTGGTATCTGTGCCTTCCTTCGGTATTAGTGCAATATATGCTTCTCTCCACAATTCTTTGCCTCTGTTAATACCTCATTGTAGACTTCCAAAAGTATCGGATCAAGTACTTCTCAACTTTTATAGACTTCTCCTGGTAATCCATCCGTTCCTGATGTTTTAGTGCTTGTTTCTATTATTTATCCAACGATACCAATTTTCCCAAACTGTATAATAATCTGAGTCTTCCTTCTCTTTTAATTCTAATGAAAGTTTGTCCATTTCTGCACAGTTGAAAATCTTTTGGATAATTAAACTATCTGTCAGCATAGAATTTCCTTTCTGGTGGTGTTCTTGATGATGGACCAGAGACAGCGATTGTGCGTGGATTTGATCCATGCTTGCCCTGTTGGAGAGGTCCTTAAAGAGCCGGATTCATCTGACCCACTTTGTAGGGGTGGGGGAAGAGGGGGAAACTGCCAGCTCGGTCAAGGGGAGCCGCATCTCCCCTCCCTGGCTTGGTAAACTCCCCTAGAAGACAGGGAGAAGCGGAAGTCTTTAATGGCTGCCCTGAAGATGGGAAGCTGCTGGGATACAAATTTGGGCTGGAGAGTGAAAGTAATGAGCGGCGTGTAACTGGATAAATGACTTCGAATAGTCTTTTTGATAACCCCGAAAAGCGGAAAAAAAGAGCCCTCGTTTGGAAGAGTGGTAGCGGCGAATGAGAAATAAGAGGAAAATATAAGGTAAAGAAAAAAACGGAAATAAAAGAATTATATGTAATTAGAGACTAAATTTGGAATAACATAACATTAATCAGGCACTAAATAAAATGGTGGACTTATTTGGAATTGATGAAATTTAATATTAATACTACAGAAAAGTGAATTAAAAATAAAAATTCTAAGAAGAAAGTAATATAGAGCACCCCCTAAAGGTCAAAGATTTCCTTTTATGTTTCTATGGAAAATTACTGGTCGTATAAATATTTGAAAGAGAAGAAATGGAATAAAAGATTATTAATATAACAAGATCCACGGAAGTTTTATAAAAAAAGAGGGGGAGATTACAGTAAAATATAAAGGAATGCAATACTTTGGGACTGTTGGAGGTTGACTGTGACAAGAAAACAGATGGGGACTTTTGACAAGGACTATAACCGAAAAACTTGACCTTTAATAAAATTAAGAATAACTTAATAGACCAAAGAAATGGAAGAAATAAGCAAAGAATTTAAGTCGGAGCTCCAAACTGTGAGAGAGATGTTTAAAGAAAGAATGAGATTGGTGGAGATAATGCTGAGTAAAGTAATGGTGTCACAGCTTGCAGAAGAACAAAGGAAGCTCAGAGAGGACGAATTAAAAGAGGAAAATAACAGCCTTGATGAGTATGAAGAACAAGGATCATTGCCAAACGACATAAAAGGATTTAAAACAGAGACATTGACAACAGAGACAACAAATGAAAGAGATAAGACACCCAAGACTAAGAAGAAGAAGGGAATATGTAAGAAGAAACCCCCAAAAAAAGAACTGAAAAGGGGGGTGGGGAACATGGCCGACAAGCAGAAGGAAATAAAAATAAAACTAGAAGGAAAAAAGAAGAAAGACTGGGGAAACTTAGAAAAGGGAAACCTAGCCAAAATTAAAATAAATGATAAAGTTTTGAGATTTAGAGATAAGGGTTAGGGATTGTATAAGGGGGATACCACATGGGAATGTATATTGGTATTTAGTTTAAAACTTGCTGGAAATTATTTTAGGATTATATAACTATATATACAGTGTATAACTGTATATGAATTATGCTGTTATGAACCCTTACATTGGAGGATTAAAACGGGAATGGAAATGTATTAAAATATATAGATTAATTTTGGATAAGTGGTAAGGAAGAAAAATATGATTATTAATGATTGTAAGAAAAGTGAAATGTATTAAAACATAAAACTTTGGATAAGTAGAAAGGGGGAAATATGATTATTAATGATTAAAAGAAAAATGAAGATGAAATGAGACATATTAAGAAGTCATTTTAGCAATTTCAGATGGGATACCTTAAAATATATGTTTTAAAATATACAGTTGATTATTTAATGTTAATATGTTTAAAGTGGGGGAATTAATTCTTAAATTAGATAGATTGAGGGGATATACCATGTGGATCCTAAATATATTGGTTGTGCCTTATTTTTACTTTTTTATTGTTTATTATATAATTGGTTTAAGGATATTTTAAATTAAGGATAATAATGATGTGTAATGTTAAATAAAATAGGTGGTAAGCTGAAAATGGAAATAATAGGGGATAAAGAACTGGGAATCTATATGTGGATGAAATGATACTGATATTGAATTAATGAATTGAAATATGAAATGGAAAATTATTTAATGAGTGAAATGGATAATGATATGAGATGATATTATATAAGATTGGTGGAATTGAAAGTAAGATTATGTACAAGCGTTATAATCTGGAATTACATTGCCCATGTAAAGAGATGTGTAAAAATTAAAAAATAAAATACTTTTTGGAAAAAAAAGAATCTCCTTTCCAACATTGTGTGAGTGCTAATATTGCTGCTGTTATTAATGCAGGATTAGATATTTTATCTCTTTCGTATAATTCCCTTTGATAATTCTCAGGAGAAATATTTCTGCTTTAAATTCTATTTGGACTTTTTTAATTTCCTTCAATCATTTTTGTATTTTAGTCCAATATTTCTTAATTTTTGGACTTAGCCACCATACGTGAAAGAAGGTACTCTGTGATTGCTTACATGTGCAACAATTTGGGCTTAAATTAGGATACATTTTAGCCAATCTTGAAGGGGCTAGATACCACCGGTAGCACATTTTATGTTGGTTTTCTTTATATGCTGCTGATTTTGTTATCATATAATTTTTTTCCAGATCTTTTCCCAGTCCTCCAGCTCTATGTTATGTCCCAAATTCCTGGCCCCCGCTGTCATAGGTCCTTTCACTATTTCTTCTGCCAAATCATATTCTAATAAATAGTCATATATCCTTGATATAAGTTTTTCTTCTGTACCTACCATTAATTTATCCAGTTGGTTTGGTTCTACCTCATTTCCAATTTCCTCTTGGTCTTTTTCATATTTTGATTTTAATTGGAGGTACGGCCACCAGTCTATATTTAGTCCCAGATCTCTTTGTTCCTGGTTGGTCTTTAATGTTCCTTGGGGATCTAAAATTTCATAATATCTGGCCATTCTTCCTAGTTCTAATGTATTGGGGTGTATCATTGCCTCCATAGTGGATCCCGGGATTTTTATGCAATGTTTATTTTTAATTTCTTCCCATATTCATATTAGCGAGTCCCTTAGTATATGTCTATGGAAATATGTATGGGCATGCCACCACGCCTGTAGATGGTGCCCTTCCAGAAATAGAATTCTTTTATTTCTTAAGTTTACCCATTCTTTAATTCATGTTAGGTCTGCTGCTTTATAGTAAATTTCCCAAGCTGGGAGTCCAAGCCATCTTTGCTTCTATCCTGCATTGCACTTAATTTTGTTCTTGTCTTTTGCCCACCCAAGTTATTTTGTTTAGATCTGAAAAAAAAATTCTTGTCCAATTTCACAGGGATCGTGGGTAAAGTAGTTTTGGCAGAATATTCCTCTTAATGGCCAGAATTCTTCCTAACAAAGATAACTGTATTTTCCCCCACCCATCTAAATCTTTTTTTATTTGTTGTACTAAACTCATGTAATAATCGTCTTTTATTGATGAGCATCTCGCTGTTAGTCAGATGCCCAAATATTTCTTTGCAGTCCTATTTCTTTCTTTAATTCCCTCTTCTGATCATCTATTAGATTTTTAATTATTTTAGTTTTTTCCTTATTAATTGTAAGGCCAGCTACTTCCCCAAAGTTTTCTATCTCCTGTATTAATTTTGGTGCCATCTCCAATGGTTCTTCTATGAAGAATACTAAGTCATCAGCAAATGTTTGGATCTTATATTCTTCTTTTTGATTTTAAGCCCTCTTATCTCCCAATTCGATCTTATTCTTATTAACAAAGGCTCTAGGATAAAGAGCAAAGGTTACAGAGGATAGCCCTGCCGTACGCCTTTCATTATTTCAAATGTATTTATAAATTTCCCATTTATTATTATGCTTGCTTTCTAGAAGGAGTATATTGACTCCATCATGTTTTCAAATCTGTCTCCAAATTTCATTCTTTTTATCTGTTGGATCATAAATTGCCAGTTAACCTTATCAAAGGCCTTTTGAGCATCCAGAAAAACTAAGACCGACTGTTTTTCTGGATGGGCCTCATAATACTCTAGTATGTTGATTACTGTTCTTGTGTTATTCTTTATTTGTCTCAAGTGATGGTGGATCCTTTGGGAATGGCTCCCCTCCAGAAGTTGTGGTGGTTCCATTACTGGAGGGTCTTAAGAGGAGATTGGACAGCCGTTTGTTCAGAATGGAATAGGGCAGTGGTGGCTAAACATTTTGGGCTCCTGTGCCAAAAATTGTGTGCGTGCTTGCACACTCGCACTCGCGTGCCAGCACCCAGAAGGCAATGCGCCCCCCGTCCCCTATGCATGTGCGCGCAATTGAGAAGTCATTAAAAGTAATTCTTTTCTGTGTGACTTTATCAGTCTCTTGCAGCATTGTGGAGGAATTTTGTCTCAATCTTTTTTACAACATTGATTCAGTTTATTGAGGTTTGTGGGTGTTCTTTTTATGCACAGCTCTCTTGAGGTCCTGTCAATCGGGTTGAGATCTGGACTTTGACTCCATTGCAACACCTTGATCCTTTTATTTTTCAACCATTCTGTTGTAGATTACCTGATGTGTTTTGTAACCATTGTCCTGTTGCATAATCCCATGTCAGCCTAGCTTTAGCTATTGGACAGATGGCCTCACTTTTGACTCTAGAATACTTTGGTATACAGAGGAATTCATGGTTGACCCAAAGAGTGCAAGGTGTCCAGGCCCTGTGGCTGCAAAACAAGCCCTAATCATCTCCCTTCCACCACCGTGCTTGACAGTTTGTATGAGATGCTTGTGCCGATATGCTGTGTTACGTTTTTGTCAAACGTGTCACTGTGCATTATGGGAAAATATCTCCACTTTGGTCTGGTCTGTGGAAAGGACAAGTAGTTCCAGAAGTCCTGTGATTTATTCAGGTGCAACTTTGCAAACCTCAGCTATGCTGCTATGGCATTTTTAGAGAGAAGAGCCTTTCCCCTGGCAATCTTTTCAAACTGTTAGGTCTTTTTATAATTGCACTGACATAAATCTTAATATTTAACATGCTAACTGAAGCCTGGACAATCTAACACCATGATGGCGAACCTATGGCACATGTGCCACAGATGGCACGCAGAGCCATTTGTGCCAGTATGCAAGCTGCAAGCAAACTTACCTCACTGGGCACGCGTGCACCTCACAGCTGATTTTCGGCTGGTTTGAGGCCTTTTTCGGCCTCCCAAAGGCTTGACGAAGGCTTCTGCAGGCTTTACAGGCTGAAAACTAGCCCCGTTTTGTCACTTCCAAGTTTTTCCGAAAAGTTTTTGGCTAGTTTTCAGCCTGCAAAGCCTGCAGAGGCCTTCATCAAGCCTTTGGGAGGCCGAAAAAGGTCACAAACTGGCCCAAAATCAGCTGCGAGGTACAGTGCAGGTAAGTCTGGGGATTATACGCACATGCGTAGGGGGCATGGTGGGGGATGCATTGAGACTACGAGCATGCAAGCGCACACACCATTTTTGACACAGGAGCCCAAAAAGGTTAGCCACCACTGGTCTAACACTTTGTTTATTAGCAATTTCTCTGGCCATTGCATTGTCTGGTCTTCGGGTGAATTTTCTTGGATATCCACTCCTGGGAGTCTGGCATGTTTCCCACTTGTGAATAATCTTCCTCGCTGTAGAATGAAGGATTTTAAATTGTTTGGAAATGGCCTTTTAAACCTTCCCAAATTGATGGGCAGCAACAATTCTTTCTCTAAAATCATTGCTGATTCTTTACTCTTTGGCATTGTGTTAACACACAGCTCAATGCCGGAGATAACCAAATTCCTACAACTTCGGCTTTTGTAGATGTAGTCATACCTCCTGATGATCAATTGATCAAGGGCATGTTATTAGCAGTACTTGGCTGCTACTTCGCCTCTTTATACTATGGAAGCAGTGAGAAATTTCCTAACGGTGAGAACAATTAACCAGCAGAACAGCTTGCCTTCAGATGTTCTAGTGCTCCATCAATAGAGGCTTTGCAGAAGAGATGAGACAACCACTTGTCTGAAATGATGTAGGGTCTCCTGCTTGAGCAGAGACCGGATTAGAAGACCTGCAGGTTTCCTTCCAATTCTGTTACTCTCTTCCGTTCTGTTGTGATCATATTTATGATGCCCTGATAAACAAAACTGTAGAAAAAAGGGGGTGTTCTTTCTTTTTCATTTGACTGTATTTGAAAAGAACCCCTTGCACTGCTAGAAATTTGTGACTGACCCAGTCAACAAATGAATTTCGTCATTCAATGGATATTTGAACTTGGATCTGGGAATTCTTCCATGTCTTAAATGAATCATGATTAAGAGCTTATTGGAGCATTGTGGCATGTTTGCTTTGTCATTGTAACATAAACCATTATCTTTTTTTTTCTCTTTTTCTGCAACCATTTTATGCACAATTAAAGATATCCTTTTCTTTGAATCTTATAGACAAAGAGGATGACGATAAGAGCATTCTGGACAACTGAGGATAACAAGCAACCTTGAATAGCAAAGCAAGTCAGTCCAGAAATCAGAATATCTTCCATTTCCTTCACCTTCCTCAGCAGTGAGAGAGAAACGAGAGAAAATCAAGAAGAGATTTCTACCAGGGACAAGTAGACTGTGAAATTATAGCAAACATTACATGAAAACTCAAAGGAGATTATTTGTTTATTCAGTAAAAGAGAGAAATATCTTGAAGTTATTGGGAAGGAAAAGGTCAATTGGAAAGCCACGTAGAACAGATAGTATTGCAGGCCTAGATCTGGGAAGAAGGAAATCACCACTAAATCAGTGCGGAGGACTCACACAGGAGAGAAACCTTTTAAATGTCCTGACTGTGGTAAAAGTTTCAGTCAGAATTCCAACCTTGTGACTCACCAGAGGACTTACATCAGGAAGGAAATGTTTGAATATCCTGAGTATGGGAAATGTTTCTATGATAATTCCAACCTGGTGATACACCAAAGGACTCACATAGGAGAGAAACCATTTGGATGTCCTGACTGTGGGAAAAGTTTCAGTCACAATTCCAGATTGGTTCAACATCACAATATTCACACAGACAAGGAACCCTTTGAGTGTCATGATTGTGGTAAAAGTTTCAGTCAGAATTCAAGCCTGGTGAAACACCAGAGGACTCACACAGCAGAGAAATCCTTTCAGTGTCCTGACTGTGGGAAACAATTCAGTCGGAATTCTCACTTAGTGAGCCATCAGAGGATTCACACAGGAGAGAAACCCTTTGAATGTCCTGACTGTGGGAGAAGTTTCAGTCACAATTCTGGCTTGGTTCAACACCAGAGGACTCACACAGGAGAGAAACCCTTTGAGTGTCCTGATTGTGGGAAAAGTTTCAATCAGAATTCTCACCTTGTTGCACACGTGAGAACTCATACAGGAGAGAAACCCTTTCAGTGTCCTGATTGTGAGAAAAGTTTCAGTACCAATTCCAGCCTTGTGAAACACCAGAGGACTCACACAGGAGAGAAACCCTTTAACTGTTCTGACTGTGGGAAAAGTTTCAGTAACAATTCCAGTTTGGTTCAACACCAGAGGACTCACACAGCAGAGAAACCTTTTCAGTGTCCTGACTGTGGGAAACAATTCAATCGGAATTCTCACTTAGTGAGCCATCAGAGGACTCACACAGGAGAGAAACCCTTTGAATGTCCTGACTGTGGGAAAAGTTTCAGTCACAATTCCAGCTTGATTCAACACCAGAGGACTCATACAGGAGAGAAACCCTTTGAGTGTCCTGATTGTGGGAAAAGTTTCAGTACCAATTCCAGCCTTGTGAAACACCAGAGGACGCACACAGGAGAGAAACCCTTTAACTGTTCTGACTGTGGGAAACGTTTCAGTAACAATTCCAGCTTGGTTCAACACCAGAGGACTCATACAGCAGAGAAACCCTTTCAGTGTCCTGACTGTGGGAAATGTTTCAGTCATAATTCCAACATGGTTCAACACCAGCGAATCCACACAGGACAGAAACCCTTTGAATGTCCTGATTGTGGGAAAAGTTTCAGTCACAATTCCAATCTGGTGAAACACCAGAGGACTCACACAGGAGAGAAATCCTTTGAGTGTCCTGATTGTGGGAAAAGTTTCAGTCAGAATTCCTGTCTGGTGAAACACCAGAGGACTCACACGGGAGAGAAACCCTTTCAGTGTCTTGATTGTGGTAAAGGTTTCAGTCAAAATTCCAGTCTGGTGAAACACCAGAGGACTCACACAGGAGAGAAACCCTTTGAATGTCCAGAATGTGGGAAAAATTTCAGTCACAGTTCCAGCTTGGTTCAACACCAGCGAATCCACACAGGAGAGAAACCCTTTCAGTGTCCTGACTGTGGGAAAAGCTTCAGTACCAATTCTGGCCTGGTTCAACACCAGAGGACTCACACAGGAGAGAAACCCTTTGAATGTCCTGAATGTGGGAAAAATTTCAGTCACAGTTCCAGCTTGGTTCAACACCAGCGAATCCACACAGGAGAGAAACCCTTTCAGTGTCCTGACTGTGGGAAAAGTTTCAGTACGAATTCTGGCCTGGTTCAACACCAGAGGACTCACACAGGAGAGAAACCCTTTAAATGCCCTGACTGTGGGAAAAGTTTCAGTCATACTTCCAGCTTGATTCAGCACCAACGAATCCACACAGGAGTGAAATCCTTGAAATGCCCTGACTGTGGGAAAGGTTTCAGTCATAATTCCAATGTGATTCAACACCAGCGTATCCACACAGGAGAGAAACCCTTTAAATGTTCTGATTGTGGGAAAAGTTTCCGTCAAAATTCTACCTTGGTTCAACACCAGAGGATTCACACAGGAGAGAAACTCTTTGAGTGTCCTGACTGTGGGAAAAGTTTCAGTCGCAATTCCAGCTTGATTCAACACCAGAGAACTCACACAGGAGAGAAACCCTTTGAGTGTCCTGACTGTGGGAAAAGTTTCAGTCACAATTCTTTCTTGGTTCAACATCAGAGGACTCACACAGGAGAGAAACCCTTTGGATGTCCTGTTTGTGGGAAAGATCTCGGTATTAGGATGAGCCTTATGAATCATGTCCTTATACACACAGGGGAGAAACCATTTAAATGCCCCGAGTGTGGACGGTGCTTCAGGCAACATTCCACCCTTATCACACACAGGAAAATCCACATGAGGCTACAAGTGAGAAGTGTAGAGAAGGCTTGAATTTAATTTCTAATGTCCCATTGTAAGTCTAGCTGAGAAATTGACTGTTTAATTTGAGTACAAAGAATTTGTAATGGTGTAAGTTGGGGAAAGGAAAGAAAAGATTGGAACATATTACTTTGATAATGGCTATCTGGCCTTCAGCGTAAGAAGGTGCCAGATATTTATCTTTGTAAAAATTGGGCAATTATGTAAAAATCTTTTGGGGAATATTCTTTGCATTTTTGTGATAGTAGATGATAGAAATGCTACTTGCCATGATTTCCAGCATTTCTTTCCCTGGGTGCCCCAAAGATTTTCAACCCCAGAATTTCCCAGGCAGTATCACTTGGGGATAGGAGCACTCAGACTATAGTTAGAGATTGTGGCACCTCATATAAAGAGAAAGTGAGAGGAGAAGAGAAGTTTACGGTTTCAAGTTCATCTCTTCTTAACAGTTCCAGAAATTAAGTGCACCAAGCATGCCTGTTCAGATTGTGTCAAGAATGAGGCACGCAAGTGGAAGAAACCATATGAATAGCAAATATATTGGGGGAGGTTGGGGCAGTGACAAAAGCAGTGTAAAATTTCTGATGTAAAAACTATTCTGCCCTGCCGGGGACCTTCATGGTTCAAAAGCTATAAGAAGCAATTAGATGGAAACATGTCACTTGCTACCTATTCCTTCACTCCCCAGATTTCATTCTATTGGTGGTACATGCTTTAAAGCTGGTTCTCCTTCATGGTTGGGTTGACATGTTGTGATTTTATGGACATGTTCTTTTCTTGGAAACAATATGAAACTCTTATGCCACTGCTGTCTTTTGTGAGATTTTTTTCTAAATGTCTATATCTAGAAAACAAACACAGGATTTCCCTGTGTGTCACCATCCACTTATTATCCTGGAAGAATCCTTAACCTAGGATTTTTTTTAAATAATAGCTATTGTGCACCCTTTGGGATGTTCAGTTTTATAGACAGCCCTCGTATACTGCTTATTACTCAGCCTTCAAAACACCCATATGTCAACCCTGGAGCCATTTTGGAGTATCTTCAGAGCTGCCACAGAAAGGCTGGTTGGAGCTGTGGGAATGGGATGGGTGAATAGAGATTGCTGGTGATCCGTAGTCCAAATAAAGTTCTTTCTCCTGGGAACCAAGGACATTCTCACCAGGTGCTGGGGAGGCATGGAATAATACCAACTGGAGGTGGGACTGTGACCTGGTTGGACCATGTGTTGGACATGTGGACTTGGGAAGGAACTTTGATTGTTAATTTGGGTGGGGAAAATTCGGGACCTTCAGGGTGCCAATATGACATTGGCTAATAAATTTGGATTTTGAGGAACACCTTGGCCTTGGAGTTTTGATTGCATCGGGTCTGTTACTTGGAACCCTGACACCATATTTACGATGGTTGCAGTGTCCCGGAGTGATGGGATCTTCTTTTGTGATCTTCAGCAAAGTCAACCGGGAAGCCAGATTAGCTTAACAACCATGTGACATTGCAATCATTCAACAACGGTGGCAAGAAAAGTTGTAAAATGGCGCAAGACTCACTTAACAGGTGTCTCACTTAGCAACAGTGAAATTTTGGGCTCAATTGTGGTTGTTAGTAGAGGACTATCTATATTTACACAAAGCATCAGAGTTGGAAGGAACCTTGGAGGTTTTCTAGTCCAACCCCTGTGGTCAAGACAGGAGACCCTATTCCATTTCAGACAAGAGACTGTCCAGTCTCTTAAAAGCTTCCACCCAAACCCTGTCCTTTAACCTTGCCAAAGCTCTTGGGATTATTTCATCAATTAACATCTTCCCCTTGCTCTACAGTTAGATCAAAAAGTGTGCGTGTACTGTAAGACATAATCACAAAACACCCCCCCACCCGGAATGAAATGAGGCAAAATATTATATTTCCCCAAAGGAGAAATGGAGAATAAAAATCTTAACAAAGACAGAAAGCACCCCAACAGCTTCCAGCAGATGCCTGAAGTCTTTAGAGATGGAGATTTTGTGCCCATTAAGAAATCCAGGCCAGCCTATTCACAACTCCAGATGGGGTTACAATTTGCATTCCTCCAACCAAATTTTAAGGACAGAACATGACCTTTTAGGACATAATAGGATTAACCCACCACCATTGAAATCACAAGCACAAAAGTCCTTTCATTGCACAATCCCGAGAAGATTTCATACTTGAAAGTCACAGAAACCTATATAGATCCATCTACACATTCAGCTATTTTGTCAGCTTTCCCAGAACTTCATGCTGTTGTTGGTTCTTCTCATCAATAAATGGAATCCTTTTCAATCAGACTCCATTTTATTTCCAGTGTCCTCCCAGCTTGGAACCAGACCAGATTTTTCTTCCAACAGTACCCACAAAATGTGCATATTCTCAGCCTCGTCTGGGTACTGGAGAAGTACTTGAAGAAAAACACGTTACTCACAGGCTTCATGATAATGTTTATTGCAGCATTCCAGTCCTGAGCAGCAAGAATGGAGAACCTGAACAAAGTTAGCGCCGAGAACGGCTGCCTCTCAGCACTTATTATACCGTCTCCGGCCCCTCCCAGCTGTTCCCAGCTAGCCTGACATCTGCCGAGGAATCTAACATTCCCTCCGCCTCCACCCCGTGCCTGTTTCTCGACGCCTGGCCCTACACTAGTGTTTCCCTTTGTGTCTCGTCTCCCAACCACCACCACCACCTTTCCATTCTGTCTTGTTCCGTCCTGTGTCCCCAACATGCAGCTCCCCTCTTGCATGTCTTGGTCTGTTCCTCCCCGATGTTCATGTTGTTCATGACTGACAGGCTGCGTCCGGGAGGCTAGTTAAAGCATGCTGGGCTACGTGACTCACAATTTATCGCAGCTGACCAGTAGGCTGGTAGGAGCATTGTCATCAGGAACAGCAGCTATACACCCAACACCCCAGGCTAATCCCGCTGATGTGTCAAGCTCCAGGTTAGGCAGCATGCATGGTTGAACTCCCAGAGCCTGACAATATGTATAATCTCTCTCCAGGACTTAAAGATATCTTTGATGATACATAATTCTACCAGTAAAAAAGAGAAATTGGCTTGTTTTTTGAGTACAACAACATGTTGAAAAATGAAAACCCTTGAAATGGGAGAAGGAAGCTAGGAAATGGATCCTCCTACTCAGCACAAGCCATTCTCCATAGAATTGTGAAGAGACCCTGTAAATCTACCATGGCCAAACCTCAGAAGGCATCGAATTGCTCCTTTCCAGACTAAGACATTTTGTGAAAAGGATTGCAGGAGCTGCACCTTTTGATACAGTGGGTTAGAAAAGACTCTACCAGGCTCCTCCTGACATACTGTATAAAGTTAGATATTGACAAAAAGGCAGCATCTCCAGCCAGGAATTGCATGGGGGAAGGATGGTGGGTCTTGTATTGCAATGACATTTGCAGGTCTGCTTTGCCCGCCCCCCCTGCAAGATCAATGCATTCCTAATTTGTACCTATTGCAGCTGTGGATTAGCACATGCAAGTTTCTTTTGCTATTGCAGTGATTTTTAGTGTCTCTTTTTTAAAAATCTAGGTGCTTGCTTTTCATCCCTTGGCTTTTCTTGTGGGTGATATGGGTGAGCCTCTCTGGCGGGACCCAGATGGAGGACTTTGGTGTTGTCTGGCAGCACCCCTTTTGCCCCCCGCCCCGCAGCAGCTTCAGCGAACAAGTTAAACGCAGAGACCTTTCCTCTTTGCCAGGTTATGCCAGGTTATGTTGCGGAGGTTCTTTCGCAGGCAGAGGCAAACAAAAGTTATAACCAGTAGCCAATGTGGGTTCATCAAAAACAGATCATACCAAACAAACCTTACAATCACAAACTACTTCTTGGCAAGCTAGAAAAATGTGGGATGGACAGCACCACCACAAGATGGATTCCTAACTGGCTGACAAATTGTACTCAACATGTAGTCCTCAATGCATGCAGTATTCCAACTGTGGTTTTACTAAGGCTTTGTAAAAGGGTAATATAACTTCACATAATCTTAGTTTTATCCCTCTATTAATGCAGCCTAGGATTGTATTAGTTATTTTGACTGGAACTACACCCACATGGAGGGACGTAAGCAGTGGGGTACCCCAGATTGCATTTTAGACCCAGCACTGATCTAAATCTTCATAAACTACTGTATCTAGGCAAGAGAACAGAAGGGGAGCTTATCAAATTTGCAGACAAGAAGAATTGCCAATACTCCAGAAGACAAGATGAAGATCGAAAATGACTTGACAGGCTTGAACCGTGGGACCTATCTAAAAAAATTATATTCAGCAGAGATAAAAATAAAGTTTAACACTTAGACAAGTAAAACCAATTGTATAAGTACAAACTAGGTGAAACCTGTGAGAGGCATCTTGAGTCCTACTGGACAATCACATGTGAGCCAGCAGTGAGTGGCAGCAGTCGAAATAACCAATATAATCCTAGGTTGCATTAATAGAGCAATAGAATTAAGATCATGTGAAGTTATAGTACTGCTTTATTAAGCCTTAGTAAGACCACACTTGGAATACTGCATGCAATTCTAGTCACCACAATATAAAAAGATATTGAGAGACTGAAAAGCATTCAAAGAGCAACAAAGATGATTAGGGGGATGGAAGCTACAACGCACGAAGAATGGTTACAGGAATTGGGTATCTTGAAAGAAAGACCAGGGGAGGCATGATAGCAGTATTCCAATATTTGAGTGGCTGCCAGAAAGAGGAGGGGGCCAAGTTAGTTGAAGAAGCACCAGAAGGCAAGACAAGGAACATTGGATGGAAACTAATGAAGGAGAGAAGCAACTTAGAATTAAGGAGAAACTTTCTAACAGTGAGAACAATTAACCAATGGAACAGCTTAGCCTTCAGAACTTGTGGGAGCTTCAACACTGGAAGTTTTTAAAAATAGACTGGATAGTCTCTTCTCTGAAATGGTATAAGGTCTCCTGCTTGAGCAGGGACTGGAGTAGAAGACCTCCAAGGTCCCTTCCAGATCTATTCTGATTGATTGATCGATTGATCTTGAAAGCTGCAGCCTTGAGTTTCCTGTTGGAGCAGCAGGAATAGGTTAATATGCATATTTTGTGGGGAGGAAGAAGAGCCACTTTGGTGTAGTGGTGAAGGCAGCAGGTCAGAGACAGAGAAACGCTCAGTTCCAGTCCCACCTGAAGGGCAAAACCAGCTGTTCAACTTTGGCCAGTCCTCTCAGGCCTAGGAAGCAGGAAGGTGGGGGGAACCACTTCCAAAAACCCTTGCCAAGGAAAATGCAAGGCCAGGAATCAAGACTGACCCAAAGGCACCAAAAACGGAGCTAGGTAGCATCAAATTTCGCTATTTCACTTAGTTCAGTTGCAATGGTCGGTTGGTAGGAGTCGAAAATGATCTGCTGCCATGTAATCAGTGAAAACATCTTCTAAAGGCCTTGGTGGAGCCTGGACAAAGCGTGTTTTTCTATCTCCTGTCGCTGGATGGCGGTCAGGCAACATCAGAAAAACATCAACACATTGGTGCCATCCGTGCTTCAGTTTAAAAGGAGAGGTTTTAAACCATAGAGTATTGCAATGCTAGAAATGTTGGGAGGAAAGGAGAAACGGAGAGTAACTTCCTCTTCCTGATAGCTCATGGGAGGAAGTTTGTATGCAGAGCGGCTTCTGTGCTCTTCCCAGGATGGAAGCAGCAGCTGGCAGGTGAGTTGAGGCAGCAGGTGGAAGGAGAGTCCGGGACCAAGTCGGGCTGTTCGGTTCCCTCCACGGCCTGGAAGCAGAGAAGCAACTGGGCTGAAGCATATAAGGTGCTGCTGCTGCAGGTTCCTTCCCTCCCCTGATCAGAGCCCGCTGGGACTCCATGCTGTGAAACTGGTGGTGGGGAAGATTCTGCTGGGGGCAAGATTTAAAAAGTCTCTTTCAAGTGAAGGTGGATCCTTTGGGAATGGCTCCCCTCCAGAGGTTGTGGGGGCTCCGTCACTGGAGCGTCTGCAGAGGAGTTTGTTTGGAATGGAATACAGTCTCCTGCCTGAACAAGGGATTGACTAGAAGATCTCCAAGATCCCCCCAAACTCAATCTGTAGTGGACCTGATTTTTCTGGGCAACAAGATCGGACTGAGGTGCATCTTGGTCTTTTCTGGGTTGTTTTACTTCCATTTCTAGCTTACAAACACCATGTTTTCCTATTGATTTTCCCCATCCGTGTATTCACCAGGTTCAACTATGCTTAATCCACCAGTTTTTTAAAAAATTAAATGTTTTATAGATTTTGATCATTTTTATAAAATTTGTTTGACACCTACCTTACCATGACATTACTGCAGGTGGTTTAGAGACATAAAAATACATACACATTAAAACACATTAAAGTAAGAAATATAACTTGGTTCCGTCATGTAACTTCATGCTTCATGATTGGGCCGCTTAGTGACACAGATGCCAGTCCCAATTGCAGTCAGTAAGTGGTTCAATTGGGATGTCACCAAAGGGGAAGTATTTTCTGCCCTTACTTGGAGCTCATGGCTTCCATGGGCAAAACTGGTGCTTCAAATCTTGCTTTAGGCATCATTTCATCAGTTAAAGCCCCCACATCTGCAAAGTTAGTGTCATGCAGACTGACAAGTGTGGCTCAGTAAAACCAAAGACAAAGTGTGTGTGTGTTGATAAGCCATTGCATTTATCCATCTGAATAAAGATGGGTCCCTCCTAAGGATGAAGGAACCCTGAGTGTAGTGCAAGGCAGATATTTATACATTTCTTTCCTTTCACTTCATTACCCAAGAGGCAGTTAGCACAAGACAGATAAGATATAGAAGACATAAAAATTATAAAAAAAATTATAGAAATAGACAAGCATTCCTTCTGTAGTTTCAGTCACATGCCTAACCCAGAAACTAGTGGTTTCCTGTGAAAGTTTCCATGGCCTCAGAAACCTGTTGAGGCCTGAACATCAGCCTTGCCATCTCAACAGATAAGCAATCATAAAATCCAACAGATTCCTGATTAACATTGGTGCAGAAGATTTGACTACAACCATTTTAAGATATTTTTCAGGGTTGAAAGACATGGATTTTCTCCATAATGTAGGTGTGTGTATTTTTATTTCTCTCTCTTAATGTATATATCTGCAAACATATAATCTGTCCCCAGGACTTCCAGATAAACAGTCATGTGAAAAAGAAAGTACACTCTCTTTGACTTCTATGATTTTACATACAGTGGGGCAAAAAAGTATTTAGTCAGCCACCAATTGTGCAAGTTCTCCCACTTAAAAAGATGAGAGAGGCCTGTAATTGTCATCATAGGTATATACCTTACCTATGAGACAAAATGTGAAAACAAATCCAGACAATTACATTGTCTGATTTGGAAAGAATTTATTTGCAAATTATGGTGAAAAATAAGTATTTGGTCAATATCAAAAGTTCATCTCAATACTTTGTTATATATCCTTTATTGGCAATGACAGAGGTCAAATGTTTTCTGTAAATCTTCACAAGGTTGTCACACACTGTTGCTGGTATGTTGGTCCATTCCTCCATGCAGATCTCCTCCAGAGCAGTGATGTTTTGGAGCTGTTGCTGGGCAATACGGACTTTCAACTCCCTCCAAAGGTTTTCTATGGGGTTGAGATCTGGAGACTGGCTAGGCCACTCCAGAACCTTGAAATGCTTCTTACGAAGCCACTCCTTCGTTGCCCAGGCAGTGTGTTTGGGATCATTGGCATGCTGAAAGACCCAGCCACATTTCACCTTCAATGCCCTTGCTGATAGAAGGAGGTTTGCACTCAAAATCTCACGGTACATGGCCCCATTCATTCTTTCCTGTACATGGATCAGTCGTCCTGTTCCCTTTGCAGAGAAACAACCCCAAAGCATGATGTTGCCACCCCCATGCTTCACAGTAGGTATGGTGTTCTTTGGTTGCAACTCAGCATTCTCTCTCCTCCAAACACGACGAGTTGTGTTTCTACCAAATAGTTCTACTTTGGTTTCATCTGACCATATGACATTCTCCCAATCCTCTTCTGGATCATCCAAATGCTCTCTAGCAAACTTCAGACGGACTCGGACATGTACTGACTTAAGCAGAGGGACACGTCTGGCACTGCAGGATCTGAGTCCCTGGCGGCGTAGTGTGTTACTGATGGTAGCCTTTGTTACATTGGTCCCAGCTCTCTGCAGGTCATTCACCAGGTCCCCCCGTGTAGTTCTGGGATTTTTGCTCACCGTTCTTGTGATCATTTTGACCCCACGGGGTGAGATCTTGCGTGGAGCCCCAGATCGAAGGAAATTATCAGTGGTCTTGTATGTCTTCCATTTTCTAATTATTGCTCCCACAGTTGATTTCTTCATACCAAGCTGCTTGCCTATTGCAGATTCAGTCTTCCCAGTCTGGTGCAGGTCTACAATTTTGTTTCTGGTGTCCTTCGACAGCTCTTTGGTCTTCACCATGGAGTTTGGAGTGTGACTGTTTGAGGTTGTGGACAGGTGTCTTTTATACTGATAACAAGTTCAAACAGGTGCCATTAATACAGGTAATGAGTGGAGGACAGAGGAGCCTCTTAAAGAAGAAGTTACAGGTCTTTGAGAGACAGCAATCTTGCTTGTTTGTAGGTGATCAAATACTTATTTTCCACCATAATTTGCAAATAAATTCTTTCCAAATCAGACAATGTGATTGTCTGGATTTGTTTTCACATTTTGTCTCTCATAGGTGAAGTATATCTATGATGACAATTACAGGCCTCTCTCATCTTTTTAAGTGGGAGAACTTGCACAATTGGTGGCTGACTAAATATTTTTTTGCCCCACTGTATCAGGACAAAATAAAAATCATTTGGTCCTTAGAAGTTCTTAAAAATACAACCACAGATGAACAACAATGCATGACATATTACATCAGGTCACCATTTATTTTATAAAAATGATTATTTTTATATATAAAGCTGTTGAGTACGAACGGAAACTTCCAAACACCATCTTATTTGGTCTAGAGGACATCAATGACAACGATGACATCACAAATGTCCAAAACATCATCATCAGTGATTATCAAGCATCAGCCATCTCCCCTGATGAAATACTTGACATTTCCCACATTGGCCGAGAGCTCAAAAACAGAAACACCTCTATGGCCCCACGCTTCTGCAGGGTCATTTGCAGAAATGAATCAAGCAAATGTAAATTCATTTATACTATAAATTCACTTGCCAAAAGCAACACCAACCATAAGAACCTCCATTCTCGCCCTGACCTAACCATACAGCAATGTGCCACTCCCGTGTACTCCGCACAGGACTCAAAAAACATCTAGACAATGGAGAGAAGGACCTATACATTGACTACCATGCTGACTGTATCAAAAGTAAGTCACACAAACCGCAACTCAGCTTTAACCTTCAAACACAACCTTATTTCAACCAATCCACCATCATCCAAGACTACGCACGCCCCTAACTACCTCAATTCCAACTACAGCTGGCCTTAAATGCAAGCTACTCAATGCAAGAAGCCTTGTAAATAAAATACCTGAATTTCTCCTCTTACTAAATATGGCTAAATTCAACATCATATTTGTCTGTGAAACATGGCTCAATGCATCTCTCCTTGACTCCATTACCACAGTAAGAGACTATCATGTTTACCGATCAGATCACGAAATTCATAGAGGAAGTGGTGTTGCTATCTTCTATAAAAAGTCCTTACATCTAAAAAACATCCAAGTTACCCAGGAGCTTGCTCTTCCTGAGACCATCATCTGCAAACTGTCCTTAAATATCACATTTCGATTCTTACTATGTTACAGAGTATCTGATTATGACATTGAACATGTAAACAAGCTAAATTCACTACTAACATGGGAAGCATCCTGCCCACACGCTTTTATCTTTCTTGGTGACTTCAATCTACCTCATATTAACTGGACCCTAAACTAATGTACAACTGAACCCATACATGCAACCTTCTACAATGCTGTTACAAATCTGGGACTGGAACAACTAATAATCAACAATACTAGATTTAACAACTGCCTCGATCTCATCTTCTGCAATGGTTTGAATTTAATTTACGGAATACAAAATAAAGAACCCTTTTCTTACAGTGACCACAATATGATTGACTTTTGTCTCAACATACGCCCACACAAAAATAATCACAATGATGTAATCTCCAATTATAACTTCAAAAAAGGCAACTATGATCTTACAATGATCTCTCATCCCTTGATTGGCAATCTCTATTCACTGGATGCAATACTGTTGAAGACCATTGCAACATATTTTTACTTGAAGTCAAAAGAGTCATCAAACTATATGTACCAATAACAACTCCAAAAACCAGAAAAAATAGATTACCCATAACAATAAGGAAGCTTCAATCCAAAAAGAGATCACTTTGGCGGAAAAACAAATCTAGTCACGTTGCCAATTTCAAAAGCTGATACAAAAATTTATGCCACCAGATGAAGACTGAATGCACCAATTATCATATTAAACAAGAGGAAAACCTTCTATGCACCAATTTCACCCACACTTTCTATAATTTTGTAAACAACAAACTAAAAGACTCAAGGTCCATCCACCCCTGAAAGGACCTAATGGTAAAGACTGCAATGACGACACCATTAAAGCCAATATCTTTAACACATTCTTTGACTCAGTATTTGTAAACAGCAATGGATCATGCCCAGTATTTCCTAGCCGAACTACAGAAAAATCCAATGATCTAATACATACCGATTTTAAGGAAGACAATGTTGAAAAAGCACTATGCAATCTAAAACCATCTCTATCTATTGGACCGGATGGAATATATGCCTACTTCTTAAAAAAGCTATCCACTGCCATAGCAGAACTTCTAAACATAATCTTTGAAAAATCTTTCAGGACCAGCTCTTTGCCTAACCTATGGTCACAAGCCACGGTCATCCCCATCTTCAAAAAGGGAGACCCCAGCCTAGTTGAAAATTACAGACCAATCTCCTTATGCTGCGTCACCTGTAAAGTCATGGAATCAATTATTAACCAATCCATTATCCTCCACTTAGAGACAAACAACCTACTCTCTAATAAACAATTTGGTTTCAGAAAAAAACTATCCTATAATCTGCAACTCTTACACTGCAAAAACATGGACAACACAACTCGATCAGGGCAAAACAATAGATGCAATCTACATAGATTTCTGTAAGGCCTTTGATTCAGTGGTTGCACGACAAACTACTCCTAAAACTAAAATCTTATGGTATCTCTGGACAACTGCATAACTGGATAGAAGCATTCCTGTCAAACAGACAACAAATGGTCAAAATTGGGAGTATCCTATCAAATTCTGTACCTGTCAACAGTGGTGTCCCCTAAGGCAGTGTTCTAGGAGCAACTCTCTTCATACTCTACATAAATGACCTCTGTGATCCTATTAAGAGCAACAGCGTTCTCTTCGTTGATGATGTAAAACTGTTCAATACCACAGACAATACTGCTACCCTTCAAAAAGATCTTGATCAGAATGGTCAAACAAATGGCAACTTCAAATCTCAACAAATAAATGCTCTGTCTTACATATTGGTAAAAAAAAATCAGAAAATAAAATAAAGCTGAATAGTCAAGACCTTGTTGATGATCCAAGCACTGTCAAGGATCTTGGAGTGCTCATCTCAAATGACCTAAGTGGTAGAGCCCACTGTAACTACATAGCCAAAAAGGCATTAAGTGTTATTAACCTAATCCTACGTAGCTTTTTCTCTGATAAAATCACACTACTACAGCATACAAAACATTTGCTAGACCAATACTCGAATACAGCTCATCAGTCTGGAACCCACATTATGTATCTGATATTAGCACAGTTAAGAAAGTCCAGAAATATTTCACAAGAAGAGTTCTGCACTTCTATACTCGTTGTAGAATATCTTATGCCACCAGACTTGAAATTCTAGACCTAGAAAAACTTGAATTGCGCCGCCTTCGGTCTGATCTAAGTATGGTATATAAAACCATACATTGCAATGATTTACCTGTCAATGAATACTTCAGCTTCAACTATAACAATACAAGAGCAAACAATAGATACAAACTCAAGGTTAACCGCACCAAACTTGATTGCTGGAAATACGACTTCAGAAACAGAGTGGTCAATGTCTGGAATACTCTACCTGACTCTGGTTTCTTCCCCAAACCCCAAAAACTTTAACCTTAGACTGTCTACTATTGACCTCACCCCTTTCCTAAGAGGACTGTAGGGGGCGTGCATAAGTGCACCAACGTGCCTACCGTCCCTGTCCTTTTGTTTCTTTTATTTTTCTTATATGTACCCATTTCATGTATTCATAACTATGTATATACTTATATCTATTATCTTGTAAGCTATTGACAAACCAAATAAATAAATAAATAAAAAAATAAAATAAATTATTTTACTATGTCCTTGACTGGCAACCGTCCTGAATGTTTTCCTTGTGAATAATCTTCCTCACTGTAGAATGATGGATTTTAAATTGTTTGGAATTGACCTTTTAAACCTTTCCAAATTGATGGGCAGCAACAATTGCTTCTCTAAAATCACTGGTGATGTCTTTACTTTTTGGCATTGTGTTAACACATACCTCAATGCTAGAGATAAGCAAACTCCTACAATTTCAGCTTTTATAGATGTAGTCATACTTGCTGATGATCAATTGATCAAGGGCATTTCATTAGCAATACTGGGCTGCTACTTTGCCTTGTTATACTGTGGAAGCAGTGAGAAATTTCCTAATGGTGAAAAGAATTTACCAGCAGAATGGCTTGCCTTCAGATGTTCTAGTGCTCCATCACTGGACGCTTTTCAGAAGAATCAGGATAGCCACTTCTCCGAAATGATATAGGGCAGTGGTGTCAAATCTGGTCACATCGCCTGCAGTATTGTGATGTATTTTTTGTGTTTGCAGATCCAGGTTGGATGTGCCCTGCACAGCTCATCGGCAGCCCACAGACTGTTGATTTTACAGGCCTGGTATTTGGTCTCCTACTTGATCAGGGGTTGGATTAGAAGACCTGCAAGGTCCTTTCCAATTCTGTTGTTTCGTTGTGTTCTGTTGCGATGATATTTTTTATGTCATGATAAGTAAAAGCATAGAAATTAAAGAGGGTGTAATTTCTTTCTCACTTGACTGTATTTGAAAACAGTCTCTGCTAAGTATTTGTGATTGACCCAGTCAACAAGTGAATTTCATCACTGAATGGAGATTCGAACTTGGATCTGGGTAGTCTTCCATGTGTCAAATTAATCATGATTAATGTAAGCTTATTGGAGCATTATGTCATGTTTGTTTTGTCATTGTAGTGTAAACTTTTTTCTTTTTTTCTCATCTTCTGCAACCATTTTATGCACAATTAAAGATACCTTTTTATTTGAATCTTATAGGCATAGAGGATGGCAATAAGAGCACTCTGGACAACTGAGGATAAAAAGCAACACTGAATAGCAAAGCAAGCCAGTCAGAAAGTATGCTGGCAACAGAAAAACACGATTCATTTCCTCTAATTTATGAAGCTGAATTTTTTCGCTTTGACAATTTGCACCCATTGTAGCTTATTGTGGATTAGTGAAGGCAAGTTTCTTTTACTAGTGCAATAATTTTCAATCTGTATTTTTAAAAAATTTGGGTGCTTGCTTTTCATCCCTTGATTTTTCTTGTGAGTGATATGGATGAGCCTTTCTGACGGGACTTGGCAGGAGGACATTGGCATTGTCTGGTGGCACCCCGGGCGTCCCCCTCCCTGCAGCAGCTTCAGCAAATGGGTTAAAGTTTTCCTCTTGTGACTAGAGACGAGGCAGGAAAAGGGAAAATGGGGCTGGGAGCCCAGTTTCCGGCCCCTCCCGTTCCTTTTCCAGGTTACGCCAGGTTATGCTGTGGAGATCCTCTCGTGGGGAGAGGCAAACAAAGTTATAAAAAGTAGCCAACATGGGTTCATCAAAAACAGGTCGTGCCAAACAAGCTTTATTACATTCTTTGACAACGTGACTAAATTAGTGGACCAGAGAAATGCTATGGACATTGTACAGCACTTAGTGCAAGCTGCCTGCAATTAGTGCCGGTTCGAATCCCACCAGGCTCAAGGTTGACTCAGCCTTCCATCCTCTCAGAGTAGGTAAATTGAGGACCCAAGATTGTTGGGGGCAATAAGCTGACTTTGTAAAAATGCCTTTTGGGGGGGCCAAAAGCCCTACAAATAAGCAGGCATATACAATGGAATGAAGGCTGTTGCCGAGCACTTAGCATGGTGTTCCATAGACTGTAAGCCGCCCTGAGTCTCTGGAGAAGGGCGGCATATAAATGTTGAAATAAAATAAAATAAAAAATAAAAATAAAAAATACTTAGTTTTCAATAAAGCATTTGATAAAGTGGATCACAACCTACTTCTGGGCAAGCTAGATAAATGTGGGGCAGACAGCAGCACCACACGATGAATTCCTAACTGGCTGCAAATCATACTCAACATGTAGTCCTCAATGGAACTGCACCCACATGGAGGGAAATAAGCAGTGGGGTACCTTCAGGTTGCATTTTAGACCCAGAACTCATCAAAATTTTCATAAACAATCTACATGAGGGGATAGAAGGGGAACTCATCAAATTTTCAGACTGACACTAAGCTGGAAGGAATTGCCAATGTCCCAGAATACATGGTCAAGATCAGAAATGACAGACTTGAAGAATGGGCCCTATCTAACTGTTGAAAGAAATATCCTTCTGGGTTCAGTTCCAAGTGGGGAAAAAGACACTGGAAACATGGAGGCTGCTTGGAAGGTTTAATGGTTACAGGGCCACATGGCCTAGAGCTCCAGAGAAGAATGATCACATGCTTCAAGGTGAGAAGAGAAGGGAAAAGGGGAAAAAGAAGAAAAGGTGCTGAGAGTACCTGGGTTTTATACTCTCTGGTGGGATTTGAATTGGAGCTTGTATTCTAATTGGTTGTCAGACTCCCAGGGGCGGGGGTCTTAATTCTGTAGGCTTGGTCCGGACCACATGGCTTTACCTGAATGCTGGCTAATGCAATCTTCCCAGACCATGTGGTGAGATGGGTAATCCTATCATTTCCTGAGGGCCATCCTTAATCCCATCACCCTGGAGTTCCTTCTTATGTAAAGTATTCTGGTCCAGGCCTTAATGGCCCACTCATTAACAAAGGTGGGGGTGAGTTTCTGCTTCTTGAGTGAATTTCTGCTTCTTGAGTGACTATTCTTTTTAGGAGAAATATTCTTCCTTTTTAATATTTCCTAGGCTATTTCAATTTTTCTAGGAGAGGGGTGGATGCTAACTTCCTACATAACAAAATGATATTCAACACCGATAAAATTAAAGTTTTACATTTAGCCAAGAAAAAACAATTATATAGGTATGTTGGAAGAATTATCCTTCTGGGTTCAGTTTCAAGTGGGGAAGAAAGACACTGGAAACATGGCGACTGCTTGGAAAGATAGTTTAATGGTGGACAGGATCATCTGCCTTGGTTGAAGAAAGAAGGAAAAGGGCTGATATGCTGAGAGCGCAATTGTTTACACTCTCTCTTGGGATTTGAATTTGATCTTGTATTCTGATTGATTGTCAGACTCCCATGGGGCAATTCTGTAGGCTGTCCTGAGTCCTATTCCTATTATAGCTCTACCTGGACATCTTTGTTATGTAAAATAGACTGGCCTAGGTCAGAGTAATGGTCCATTAGCAAAGGTGGGGGTGAGTTTCTGCTTCTGAGTTTCTACTCTTTTTAGGGGAAATATTCTGCCTTTTTAATATTTCCTAGGATATTTCATTTTTCTAGGAAAGGGATGGGTGCTAACTTACTGCAGGTACAAACTATATGAAACCTGGATTAATGCCACTAACTGTGAGGGATCTTGGCGTCCTAGTGGACAATCACTTGAATATATTTTGTGAGGAGGAAGAAGAGCCACTTTGGTGTAATGGTGAAGGCACCAGGTTAGAGACAGAGAAACACTCAGTTCCGGTCCCACCTGAAGGGCAAAAGCATCTGTTCAACTTTGGCCAATCCTTTCAGGCCTAGGAAGCAGGAAGGTGGGGGAAACCCCTTCCAAAAACCCTTGCCAAGGAAACTGCAAGGCCAGGCATCAAGACTGACCCAAAGGCATCAAAAATGAAGATAAGTAACGTCATGTTTCATTATTTCACGGGGCTCAGTTGCAAAGCTCAGTTGCTAGGAGTCGAAAAGGACCTGCTGCCATATAAACAGTGAAATGCCATGGTGGAGCCTGGAAAAGAGTGTTTTTTTCACTTCCTGTCGCTAGATGGCGGCAAAGCAACATCTGTTGCGAGAAAGATATCAATTCAGTAGTGCCATCCGAGCTTTAGCTTAAAAAAGGAGGGTTTGAAAAGCATTGAGTACTTTATTGCTAGAAAGGATGGGAGGAGAGGAGAAGCGCAGAGGAACTTCCTCTTCCGGATCGCTCATGGCAGGAAGGTGATGTGCAGAGCGACTTCTATGCTCTTCCCAGGATGGAAGCAGCAGCTGGCAGGTGAGTTAGGGGCAGCAGGTGGGAGGAGAGTCCGGTAGCAAGTCGGGCTGTTCGGTTTCCTCCACGGCCTGGAAGCAGAGAAGCGACTGGGCTGAAGCGTGTCAGCTGCTGCTGTTGCTGCCGCCGCCGCCTCTCAGTCACTGGAGGGTCTTAAGAGGAGATTGGACAGCCATTTGTTCGGAATGGAATAGATTCTCCTGCCTGAACAGGGGATGAACTAGAAGATCTCCAAGGTCCCCCCAAACTCAATCTGTAGATGACCTGATATTTTCTGGGCAACAAGATCGGACTGAGGTGCCTCTTCTGAGTCTTTTCTGGGTCGTTTTACTTCCATTTCTAGTTTACAAGTGTTTTCCTATTGGTTTCCCCATCCGTGTATTCACCAGGTTCAACTCTGTTTAACCCACCAGTTTTTTAAAAATTGAACATTTCGAACGTTTTGATTATTCAATTGTTTTTATTTGTAAAATTTATTGGCCACCTACCTTACCATGACATAACTGTGGGTAGCTTAGAGAAATAAAAATACATACACATTAAAACACATTAAAGTAACAAATGTAACTTGGTTCTATCATGTGACTTCATGCTTCATGATTGGGCCGCTTAGTGACACAGATGCCAGTCCCAATTGCAGTTAGTAAGTGAGGACTACTTCAATTGGGATGTCACCAAGGGGTTGTGGAAGGTATTTTCTGCCCTTACTTGGAGCTCATGGCTTCCATGGGCAAAACTGGTGCTTCAAATCTTGTTTTAGGCATCATTTCATCAGTTAAAGCCCCACATCTGTAAAGTTAGTGTCATGCAGACTGACAGGTGTGGCTCAGTGAAATAAAAGATTGAGTCCATGTGTGTGTGTTGATAAGCTATTGCTTTTATGATTATCCATCTGAATAAAGACTGGTCCCTTCTAAGAAGAACCTTGAGTGTAGTGCAAGGCAGATATTTTTACATTTATTTGCTTTTCTTTCATTACATAAGAGGGAGCTGGCACACAATAGATAAGGTACAGAAATATAGAAAGTATAAAAATAGCCAAAAATGCCTTCTAGTGGTTTTGGTCACATGCTTAACCCAGAGGCTAATAGTTTCCTGTGAAATTTTTCATGGCCTCAGAAGTTTGTTGAGGCCTGAACATCAGCCTTGCCATCTCAACAGATGAGCCATCATCAAATTCATCAGATTCCTGATTAACATTAGTGCAAAAAGTTTAACTGTAACCATATTTTTCAGGAAAGACATGGATTACTTCCATATTGTAGGTGTGTGTATTTCTCTCTCTCTCTCTCTGAATGTATATATCTGCAAACATATAATCTCTTCCCAGGACTTCCAGATATACAGGCATGTGAAAAAGAAAGTACGATCTCCTTGACTTCTATGATTTTATATAGCAGGATGTAGTAAAAATCATTTGGTCCTTAGAAGTTCTTAAAAGAATAGACTAGAATTCTTTATTGGCCAAGTGTGATTGGACACACAAGGAATTTATCTTGGTGCAAATGCTCTCAGTGTACATAAAAGAAAAGATACATTCATCAAGAGTCAAAAATCATAAGGTACAACACTTAATAATAGTCATACTATTCATACAAATCATATTAGGAAACAGTCAATAAAAATCATTAGAATACAAGCAACAATGTTACAGTCATAGAGTCACAAGTGGGAGGGGATGGGTGATAAGGAGTGGTGAGAAGATTAATAATAATAGTAGTGCAGACTTCGTAAATAGTTGGACAGTGTTGTGGGAAAATAGGTAAATACAACCACAGATGAACAACACCTGACATATTATATCAGGTCATCATTTATTTTATAAAAAGAAAGCCAAAATGGAAAAGTCAAATTCTTTTCTGTGTGACTTTATCAGTCTCTTGCAGCATTGTGGAGGAATTTTGGCTCAGTCTTTTTTACAACGTTGCTTTAGTTCATTGAGGTTTCTGGGTGTTTTTTATGCACAACTCTCTTGAGGTCCCACCACTCGGACTTTGTCATTGGAACACCTTGGTTCTTTTCTTTTCCAGCCATTCTGTTGTAGATTTCCTGATACGTTTTGCACCATTGTCCTGTCGGATAATCCCATGTCAGCCTAGCTTTAGCTATTGAACAGATGTCCTCACTTTTGACTCTAGAATACTTTGGTATACAGATGGGTTCATGGTCAACACAAAGACTGCAAGGTGTCCGGGTCCTGGGTTTTCTTGGATGTCCACTTCTGGGAAGATTGGCAACTGCCTGCAGTGTTTCCCACTTGTGAATAATATTCCTCACTATAGAATGAAGGATTTTAAATTTTTGGGAAATGGTCTTTTAAACCTTTCCAAATTGATGGGCAGCAACAATTGCTTCTCTAAGATCATTGTGGATTCTTTATTCTTTGGCATTATGTTTACGCTCAGCTCAATGCCGGAGACCAGGAAACTCTGGCTTTGAGTTTCGGCTTTTGTAGGTGTACTCACTCCGCTTTTCAGAAGAGACGAGACAGCCACTTCTATGACATGGCATAGGGCAGTGGTTTCCAAAGTGGGCAGTCTCACCCCCTGGGGGGCAGTGGGATGCCTTAGTGGGGCGCTAAGAGGCAAGGGGGCTGGCAGGGGGGCACTGGAGATGACCCCCTCGCAGGGCGCAATTCAGGGGTGGGATTTTGCAGATAGCTTGGCTGAACTCCTGCCCCTGGGGTCAAAAGCGCTGAAGTGCAAGCGGCATGGGAAACTTTGGCCGGCTCTTGAGATGAGAGCGACTCTGGCCGCTTCTTTCCACTAACAGGTGGCCAAGATACCTGCAAACTGTCAAGCGTTCCTCAAGAGAGATGATTTTGCAGATAGCTGGCCGAACCCCTGTGCAAAGGGGAGCACAACATTGTTTCACCTCACTAACATGGGGGTGGGGGGAGGTGGCTCATCCCCGAAGTGCCAGCATTGCTCCAGCGACACAGCCCCGAGGACGCTATCTTTGCCTGCACCTGTCACTAAAGTGCGACAGCCAGGGAAGTGCTCCATTCAGAAGGCTGAACTTTCAATCGGTGCTGGAGGCAGCACTGGAAGGGAAGAGGCAGCGACCGAAGGGGCTTCCACAAAGGAGGAAGAAAACCCTCCTTCTGCCGCTGCCACTGCTTTCGCCTCTCTCATAAACCCTGCCAGCTCCTGGGTGTCCTGTTTGCAGTCCCGTCTGAGGACATGCCCCCTGTCCCCCCCCCCTTCCCTCCCCCCCGTTACGTGTCTATTAGGAGCACCAGAGCCTGGCTTCTGGAGTCCTTCGGGGCACCGGGTGTAAAACTGTATCCAGTCGCCCACTCCTTTGTCTGAAGGGGAGATTTCTGGTTCCTTGTGTTGCCATGTTTTTTTTTCCCGTGGATGGTCAAGAGTTTCACGTATTTGTGACGTGGGTCCCTGTCACAAAATCGGAGCCTTTTGGTAAGGCTTCTTGTATTTTATGTTACTGGCCCATTGCAGAGAGGTTGTTGAGAGAAAGAGAAATTGTAATATAATGGCAAAATAGTTCCATTTTATTATACTGGTTGGAGAGTGGCTTCTGATAATCATGAAATGCAAAACAGTAAACGTCTCCCCCTCCTAATCAACGTGACACTATTTAATACCTGAGACAATAAGCAGTAGAAATTCAACAATACAGAATGAACCATTTTATGTGACACCTCACTGCTGATACTTAGAGACAATTTTGCCTGTTAGCAGAGAGAAGCAGCCGAAGTCACTCTCATCTCTTGAGAGCCCGGCCAAAGTTTCCTGCATCACTGTCAGTGATTAGTGATCCCCGGGATTTTGAAATTATGAGTTTGGTGGTCCCTGAGGTCCAAAAGAGAGCGGGAATGAGAGAAAGAAAGAGGGAGAGAGGGAGGAGAAAGTGAATGGGATATGGAAGGAGGGAGAGAGAGAGAAAGAGAAAGAGAGAGGGAAAGAGAGAGAAAGATAAGGAAGAGACAAGAAAGAAAAGAAAGAGAAAAGGGAAAGAAAAAGGGAGAAAGGAAGAAAAAGGATAGACAAAGAAAGAGGGGAGGATGGAAGGAAGGGACAGAAAGAAAGAGAAAGAAGAAAGAAAGAAAGGGAGGGAGGAGAAAGTGAATGAGATATCTAGTCCAACCACCTGCTCCAGCTGGATTAGAAGGGGTGTGTGTGTGTGTGTGCGACTGTCAAAACTCCAAAAACAGGTCAAGTAGCTCTGGGGAGGTCAGTCATAAAGTAGAACACTTACTAAGCAACCGGCCATTAAGCGAGGACCACTTATATTTGGTTTGCCAGTCACATGGCTGCCTGGCCACGGACACCCAGTCACATGACCATCAAATCATGCTTATCTGGTCACGTGACCACCAAGCCACGCCCAGCCAGCAAGCCACGCCCAGCCAGTCACACCCCTACAAATTAGGCCACGCCCACACAACCAGTAGTTAAGAAATTTGAATCCCGCCCCTGGGTGGGCAGCACTGAGGATAGGTTTGTCGCACCAAGGGAGTGGTGGACTGAAAAAATTTGGGAACCGCTGGTATAGGGTGTCCTGCTTGATCAGAGGCTGGATTAGAAAATCTGTAAGGTCCCTTCCAATTTTGTTATTCTCTGTTGCAATGATATTTATAATACCCTGATAAGTAAAACCAAAGATATCAAAGAGGGTGTTTTTCTTTTTCATTTGACTGTATTTGAAAACAACCCTTTGCTCTGCTAAGAATTTGTGATTGACCCAGTCAACAAGTGAATTTCATCATTGAATGGATATTCGAATTTGGATCTGGGTAGTCTTCCATGTATCAAATGAATCATGATTAATGTAAGAAGCTTATTGGAGCATTGTGGCATATTTGCTTTGTCATTGTAATGTAAATGTTTTATTTTTTTCTCATCTTCTGCAACCATTTTATGCACAATTAAAGATATCCTTTTCTTTGAATCTTATAGGCAAAGAGAATGGCAATAAGAGCACTCTGCACAACTGAAGATAACCAGCAACACTGAATAGGAAAGCAAGTCATTCCAGAAATCAAAATATTTTCCATTTCCTTCAGGGAGCCAAACAATTCTTCACCTTCCTCAACAGGTGAGAGAGAAGCAACAGAAAATCAAGAAGAGATTTCTAGGTCGGAAAAGTAGAGTGTGAAATTCAAGTACACATTTCATGAAAAGTCAAAGGAGATTATTTTTCCATTCAGCAAAAGAGAGGAATACCTGGAAGTTACAGGTGAGGAAAAAGTCAATTGGAAAGCCACGTAGTGTAGACAATGTTGCAGGCCTTGCTCTGGGAGGAAGAAAATCGCCACTAAATCAAAGTACTACTAAAGAAGGGATCACCCATATTTTGGACCTCCTCAAGAACATTAGTTGTGGAAGAGCTCCATAGATGTGCCTGTTGTGGGAAAGATACAACTTGCAAATCACAATTGATTATGCCTGAGAGGACCCTGACTGGAGAAAAGCCATACAATGCTCTAAATGTGGCAAAACCTCTGATCAGAACAACTTTGTTGTGGTCAATGGAAGGACTCACACAGGAGAGAAGCCCTGCAAATGCTCCCAGTGTGGTAAATGCTTTCGTGAGGATGGCAACGTGGACTCACACAGGAGAGAAACCATTTGAATGTCCTGACTGTGGGAAAAGTTTCAGTAAGAATTCCAAACTCATGAGACACCAGAGGACTCACATAGGAGAAAAACCCTTTGGGTGTCTTGATTGTGGTAAAAGTTTTAGTCAGCATTCCACCCTGGTGACACATCAGAGGACTCACACAGGAGAGAAACCCTTTGAATGTCCTGATTGTGGTAAAAGTTTCAGTCACAATTCCAGCCTGGTGAAACACCAGAGGACTCACACAGGAGAGAAACCCTTTATATGTCCTGACTGTGGGAAAAGTTTCAGTCAGAATTCCAGCCTTATTGGCCACCAGAGGATTCACACAGGAGAGAAACCCTTTAAATGTCCTGATTGTGGTAAAAGTTTCAGCAAGAATTCCAACCTGGTTCAACACCAGAGGACTCACACAGGAGAGAAACCCTTTAAATGTCCTGACTGTGGTAAAGGTTTCAGTCAGAATTCCAACCTTGTGACACACCAGAGGACTTACATCAGGAAGAAAATGTTTGAATGTACTGAGTGTGGGAAATGTTTCTGTGATAATTCCAACCTGGTTATACACCAAAGGACTCACACAGGAGAGAAACCATTTGAATGTCCTGATTGTGGTAAAAGTTTCAGTACCAATTCTGGCCTGGTTAGACACCAGAGGATTCACACAGGAGAGAAACCATTTGAATGTCCTGATTGTGGTAAATGTTTCAATACCAATTCCAGCCTAGTGACACACCAGAGAATCCACACAGGAGAGAAACCCTTTGAATGTCCTGATTGTGAGAAATGTTTCAGTGATAATTCCAGCCTGGTTAGACACCAGAGGATTCATACAGGAGAGAAACCCTTTGAATGTCCTGTTTGTGGGAAAAGTTTCAGTAACAATTCCACCCTTGTGACACATCAGAGGACACACACAGGAGAGAAACCCTTTAAATGTCCTGACTGTGGAAAAAGTTTCAGTCATAATTCCTACCTCATTGGCCACCAGAGGATTCACGCAGGAGAGAAACCGTTTGAATGTCCCGTTTGTGGGAAAAGTTTCAGTCAGAATTCCCACCTTGTGGAACACCAGAGGACTCATACAGGAGAGAAACCCTTTAAATGTCCTAATTGTGGAAAAAGTTTCAGTCAGAATTCCACCCTTGTTCAACACCAGAGAATTCACACAGGAGAGAAACCCTTTGAATGTCCTGACTGTGGGAAAAGTTTCAGTCAAAATTCCACCCTGGTTCAACATCAAAGGATTCATACAGGGGAGAAACCCTTTAAATGTCCTGACTGTGGGAAAAGTTTCAGTCAGAATTCCAACCTCATTGGCCACCAGAGGATTCACACCGGAGAGAAACCCTTTAAATGTCCTGATTGTGGTAAAAGTTTCAGCAAAAATTCTAATTTGGTGGCACACCAGAGGACTCACATAGGAGAGAAACCCTTTGAATGTCCTGATAATGGAAAAGTTTCTCTCAGAGATCCCAGCTCATGCACCAGAGGACTCACACAGGAGAACTACTGTATGAGTGTCCCGTTTGTGGAAAAAATTTCAGTTGGCATTCCAACCTGGTGACACACCAGGTAATTCACACAGGAGAGAAACCATATGAGTGACCAGACTGTGGGAAAGATTTCAGTATTAGGGCTAGTCTTTTAAATCATATGCTTATACACACAGGGGAGATACCATTGATTGCCCAGAGTGTGGATGGTGCTTCAGGAAACATTCCATCCGTATTGTACACAAAAAATCTACATGAGGCCTTAACTAATGTGTAGAGAAGGTTTGAACTTCATTTCTAATGTCCCATTTATAAGTCCAGCTGAGAAATTGACTGTTAAATTTGGCTGTAAAGAATTTGCCTAATCTTTTATAAGCAATATGTAATTGTATTAGACAGGAAGGAGTAAAGAAAACATTGCAACATATTAGTTTGATAACCAAATATTCCCTCTGTTTGCAAACATCCATGTCTCAATTCGCAGAGAATAGAGGCCTAATGGTGTGAGATTACACAAGCTCTCACGTTACTGATCTCGCAGTATGTTAGGCCTCTGTTCTCTGTGAATGTGGGCAAAGAAACTACAAAAGAGAGATGGTCTTTGCAAGGTAAGTGTCTCTCCACAGGCGAAGTTCCTGTGAAGGCCCTGCGGGGGGTGGAATAGGCAGGATGAATGTTGCAGAACCTCTGCAGTCATTCGTAAGGGTGAACAACTGTGATGCTGCAATATTCATAATTTCAGGATTTGTTGGTAAATGCTAGGTAGCGCTTATTGCATAACAAACATTCACTATGGGAACAATTGTACCCCCGGGGATAACCAGTAATTATTTTTGTAGAAATTGTGCAATGATGTAATAATCTTTTTTGGAGTGTTCTTTGCATTTTTATCATGGTAGATGAAGAAATGCCACGTACAGAGTCCCAGCCTTTTTTTCCCTGGGTGCCCTTGAGATTTTCAGTTCCAGAATTTCCCAGCCAGCAGAATCGGAGCACTAAGGCTATAGTTAGAGATTGTGGCTCCTCGTATCTGGAGAAAATGAGGAGAAGTAGAAGGGTTTTCAAAGTTCATCTTTTTTTAACAGTTCCAGGAATTCAGTGCACCAAGCACGTCTGATCAGATTGTGTCAGGAATGAGGCACCAAAGAATTCCAAGATTGTTTATTTCCCCAACACCATTCAAAAAGACAGGCTATATATTTTTTTTACTAGCTTTACTAGCCTTCATTAAATGAAGGACACACAACAACCAGATCCAGGCCAGGTGTGTGGAGAAACCAAGTTTTAAGCCCAAGTGATTTCAAATTTAAACGTGCAAAATTTCTAAAATTTAAAATAGTAAAAATTTAATCAATTTTCCTTTTTTCTTTTCTTGGTGTCACATTTTAGTGCACCATCTTTATCATGTCTCATCATAGTTAGTTGGAAACGCTTGCAATGTTCCCAAAGGCTCTGAATCTCACAGGGCCAGAGGTGAGTTGCTGCTGGTTTGCACCGGTTCAAGGGAACCGGCAGTTAAAATTTGTGCAGTTTGGCAAACTGGCAAACCCCACTATTGGCTGGCTCTGGTCTTGCCTGTTTTTGGGCCCGGTTTTTGCCTGGTTACGGGGGCCTGAAAAATGGGCTGAAAATGGCCCAAAATACAAGGTGAAAAACAGGTGGGAGTGGAGCCAGCCAGTGGTGTGATTAGCCGCAACCGGCTGAATCCTACCTCTGCCTTTGAGGCGAGTGGCTGGGAGGTGAGGTTGGGTGTGATGAATAACATCACCCACCCAGTGACATGGCCAACCGGCCACGCCTACCCAGCCAGAGAACCAGTTATGTTATTCCAGTCCCACCACTTCACAGGGCTATATAGCAATATCAAGCAAAATTAAATAAAGCCAACCTAAGAGTCAGAGGGATGGTCTACTCTACAGGGTGGGGTGAAAAGCCATAAGTCTGCACTCGGAGGAACAGTCCATTTCCTCAGAATCAATCTTTGAAGTTCAGATTGAAAGTTGTAAAGTATGTGGTGTTTGGAAGATACTGGATCTTGAAAGCTGCAGTCTTGAATTTGGGGCTGGAGTAGCAAGAACAGCTGAATGGATGGTTTTTGTGAGCAGGAGGAAGGCCCAGTTGGGTGGTCACCAGCCTAGAGCCTAAGAGACACTCATTTCCAATCCTGCTCTAGGCACAAAGCCATCTCGGAGACCTTGGCCTGTCCTGTCCTCTCAGGCCTTGGAAAGGGGAAATCTGCTTTCAAAAAACCTTGGCAACGAAACTGCAGGGAGTGGGAGTGTAAGATAACTCCCCAAAACCTACTTTTGCAACTGAGTAAACCTTGGAGAGTGAAGCTTGACCAGTGTTGTGCCATGAACATTTATGAAGTTCTTGTTTGTGTGCACAATCACTAAATCAGTGTTGGCAAATCTTTTGGGCACCAAGTGCCAAAACGGGAGCACACACAAATCTTTTCAGTACCGAGTGCCAGAATGTGTGTGTGTGCACATGCGCACCGACCACCTGGTTTGCTGATGTGCATGTGTGCGCAATGACCAGTTGACCTGTGTACATGCACTGGCTTTGCCTTGCCTTTTGGGGGTTCTTGCGCCTCCCTCCCTCCGTCCCCGTCGGGGGGGGCGGGACATACACACTGCAGCCTCTCTCCACTGGAAAGCTGGAGCTCCTTCCCAGCCTTGCAACAAGGCAGCGCAGCTTCCCCCCTCTCCCACCACTTCCAAGGGAGCACAACAGCTTCCTGGCCGACATGCCTTCCTCCCACCTGGCTCAGCTCCTATGTAGCCCCGCCTCCTCAGAAGGGCAGCAGTGGCAGCTGCAGAGGGAAGGGCAGGAGCAACTGGCCAGCCACTGCAGCCACTCGCATGTTGGTGAGCCATGCGGGCAGTTCGCCTCCCCACCTGCAGCTCCTCCTCCAGCATCTCGCCTGGAAGCGGCAGCACAACAACCACCCCTGCTGCCAGGGGCGAGTGGGCAGCGGAGGCATGGATGGGCAGGCCAGGGCTTCTCCTTCCTCCCCCGAGCAAGCTTCTTGTGTGGCCCCAACCCTCCAGCCCATGGCACTGACACGCATCTGTGGTCCGGAGTGGCTTACCGGCTCAGACGCACAGGATAGCATTTCCTGGTTGGGTGGACAGTTGTCCCATGCCCGAGCTGGCCAGTGTGCAGGAACGCAGAAGAGCAAGGGGAGCAGAGCTGCTGGCCAGGACAGCCGTACAAGAAGAGAGGGAATCCCTGGCCTTCCTATCCTCATCCCCGCTGCAGTGGGTGCTGCTGCTGCTCTTCTGGGAGGTGCAGGAGCTGAGCCAGGTGGGAGGAACGCTGGGTCAGAAGCGGTCGTGCCTCCTTGGCAAAAGTGTTGGGGGGTGGCTGCGTAGGGGTCGGCCAGCTCTTTTGGGGAGCCCAAGCAAGCCAGGTTCTCCAGAGCAGTGGTCGTCAACCAGTGAGCCGCAAGAAAATTTTGGTGGGCCGCAGAGAAATCTCATCCCCAGAGCACCCCCACAAAGCAAATAATCCAGGCTGCACAGAAACACAAGGCTGCACCGCAGGAATCCTCCCCGCCCACTCACCCTTTACCCAGCAAAGTTGCCTGCTAAATTGCTATTTTTCCTTTTTCCAACCATCAGCTGTTCTGTGTCGGGAGATTTAGATTAGCTAGAAAGCAGGAAATGGTTGGATTTCTTGCTTTCTAGCTAGTGTTTAGATCTTCGCCTCTGCTTTTAAGCACAGCTGAACCTCGCTTAGGACTGAAGGTTCTATTATTCATTGCAGACTCACGGCAAGCAAATTTTATGTGACAATCTGAGCTAACTGATGGCAGATAGATAGATCACTGAATGATTCTGTGAGCAACTCTGCCTGCCTGCTTTGCCTGATTTTGGGTAAAAGTTGCTCCTTTTTAAAATAAAAAAAATCAATATTTACATACATGGTGTATTGTGAGTTAATTTTGTGAATTTGCTTGCTAGCAAATTTTACGAGCAAATTTTATGTGACAGACTCAGGTAGCCAATGGAAGATAGATAGATCTGTGAGGGAATCTGATTCTGTGAGCAACTCAAATCTGCCTGCCTGCTTTGCCTGATTTTGGGTAAAAGTTGCTCTTTTTTAATTAAAAAAATCAATATTTATATAAATATTTATAATCTTTGCACACAAGCCATGCCCAGCCAGTCACATGACCACCAAGTCACACCCACAAATTAGGCCACACCCACAGAACTGGTTAGTGGTCCCTGGGATTTAAAATTATGAATTTGGTGATCCCTGAGGTCCAAAAGGTTGGCAACCCCTGTTCCAAGAGCATGGATATTTGAATGGCTGCCATAAAATAGAGGGGGTCAAGTCAAAGCACCAAAAGGCAGGACAAGGAACAATGGATGGAAACTAATGAAGGAGAAAATCAACTTAAGGCCTCCTGCTTGAGCAGAGGATTGGACTCAAGACTTCTAAGGTCCCTTAGTTTTGCTGTTGGTGTTTGGTGTAATGGTGAAGGCACCAGATGAGAAATAGAGAAATGCTCAGTTTCAGTCCCACCTGAAGGGCAAAAGCATCTGTTCAACTTTGGCCAGTCCTCTTAAGCTTAGGAAGCAGGAAAGGCGGGAAACACCTTCCAAAAACCCTTGCCAAGGAAACTGCAAGGCCAGGCATCAAGACTGATCCAAAGGCACCAAAAACGAAGCTAAGTAGCATCAGGCTTCAGTCTTTCACGGGGCTCAGTTACAAAGGAGCCTGGAAAAGCGTGTTTTTCCACTACCTGTCGCTAGATGGCGGTCAGGCAAGATCCGTGCTTGAGCTTGAAAAAGGAGTTTTTTTAAATCATTGAGTGCTTTATTGCTAGAAAGGATGGGAGGAAAGGAGAAACGGAGGGGAACTTCCTCTTCCGGATGATTCATGGCAGGAAGGTGATGTGCAGAGCGGCTTCTGTGCTCTTCCCAGGATGGAAACAGCAGCTGGCAGGTGAGTTGAGGGCAGCAGGTGGGATGAGAATCCGGGAGTAAGTCGGGCTATTCGGTTCCCTTCACGGCCTGGAAGCAGAGAAGCAACTGGGCTGAAGCGTGTCAGCTGCTGCTGCTGCAGGTTCCTTTCCTCCCCAAATCGGAGCCCGCTGGGGCTGCACGATGTGAAACTGGTGGCTGCAATTTTCTGCTGGGGGGAAGATTTAAAAAGCCTCTTTCAAGTGAAGGTGGATCCTTTGGAAATGGCTTCCCTCCAGAGGTTGTGAGGGCTCCGTCACTGGAGGGTCTGCAGAGGAGATTGGACAGCCGAGATTGTTCGAAATGGAATAGGGCCTCCTGCCTGAACAGGGGATGGACTAGAAGCCCTCCAAGTTCCCCCCCAAACTCAATTATTCTGTAGTGGACCTGATTTTTTCCGGGTAACAAGATCGGACTGATGTGCCTCTTGTTTTGCTTCCATTTCTAGTTTACAAACACCGTGTTTTCCTATTGGTTCCTCCATCCCTGTATTCACCAGGTTCAAGTGTGCTTAACCCACCAGTTTTTAAAAGATTGAATGTTTTGAACGTTTTGATTGTTCAGTTGTATTTATTTATAAAATTTATTGGCCTTACCATGACATAACTGTGGATGGCTTTGAGACACAAAAAATACACATTAAAGCACATTAAAGTAACAAATGTACATAATATATTTCCTATTAATTCTACATTCAATATATATAACTTCATATCCTTTACTTATATAACAAGTGGTATAAATGTGGAATAAGAAATAGTGAATTAATAAAAGTAATACAGGTGGAACTCAAAAAATTAGAATATCGTGCAAAAGTTCATTTATTTCAGTAATGCAACTTAAAAGGTGAAACTAATATATGAGATAGATTCATTACATGCAAAGCAAGATAGTTCAAGCCGTGATTTGTCATAATTGTGATGATTATGGCTTACAGCTCATGAAAACCCCAAATCCACAATCTCAGAAAATTAGAATATTACATGCAATCAATAAAACAAGGTTTGTACATGGAACAATATCGGACCTCTGAAAAGTATAAGCATGCATATGTACTCCTTAATTGGTTTGGGCCCCTTTTGCAGTAATTACTTCCTCAATGCGGTGTGGCATGGAAGCTATTAGCCTGTGGCACTGCTGAGGTGTTATGGAAGACCAGGATGCTTCAATAGTGGCCTTCAGCTCTTCTGCATTGTTTGGTCTCATGTCTCTCATCTTTCCTTTGGCAATGCCCCATAGATTCTCTATGGGGTTCAGGTCAGGCAAGTTTGCTGGCCAATCAAGTACAGTAATCCCATGTTCATTGAACCAGGTTTTGGTGCTTTTGGCAGTGTGAGCAGGTGCCAAATCCTGCTGGAAAATGAAGTCAGCATCCCCATAAAGCTCATCTGCAGAAGGAAGCATGAAGTGCTCCAAAATCTCCTGGTAGATGGCTACATTGACCCTGGACTTAATGAAGCACAGTAGACCAACACCAGCAGATGACATGGCTCCCCAAATCAATACAGACTGTGGAAACTTCACACTGGACTTCAAGCATCTTGCAGTGTGCGCCTCTCCATTCTTCCTCCAAACTCTGGGTTTCCAAATGAGATGCAAAAGTTGCTCTCATCAGAAAAGAGGACCTTGGATCACTGAGCAACGGACCAGTTCCGTTTTTCTTCAGCCCAGGTAAGACACTTCTGACATTGTTTGTTGTTCAGGAGCAGCTTGACAAGAGGAAAAGTCATTTGAAGCCCATGTCCAGGATCCATCTGTGTGTGGTGGCTCTTAATGCACTGACTCCAGCCTCAGTCCACTCCTTGTGAAAGTCCCCAACGCTTTTGAATGGTCTTTTCCTGACAATCCTCTCCAGGCTGCGGTCATCCCTGCTGCTTGTGCACCTTTTTCTTCCACACTTTTCCCTTCCACATAACTTTCTATTAATGTGCTTTGATACGGCACTTTGGGAACATCCAACTTCTTTTGCAATTACCTTTTGAGGCTTTCCCTCCTTATGGAGGGTGTCAGTGATGGTTTTCTGCACAACTGTCGGGTCAGCGGTCTCTCCCATGATTGTGCTTCCTACTGAACCAGACTGAGAGACCATTTAAAGGCTCAGGAACCCTTTGCAGGTGTTATGGCTTAAGTAGCTGATTAGAGTGGGACACTTTGAGCCTAGAATATTGAACCTTTTCACAATATTCTAATTTTCTGAGATTGTGGATTTAGGGTTTTCATGAGCTGCAAGCCATAATCATCTCAATTATGACATGTCTTGAACTATCTTGCTTTGCATGTAATGAATCTATCTCATATATTAGGCTCACCTTTTAAGTTGCATTATTGAAATAAATGAATTTTTGCACGATATTCTAATTTTTGAATTTCACCTGTATGTAATAATTGTAATGTAATAGGAAATTAAATATAAGAATACAATTAAGAAATGTAAATGATATCTTCAATGTTGATATAACTATTTTTTCTATGTTTTTTAAATTGTGTAAAAATTGAATAAAGTTTATTTTAAAAAAAGTAACAAATGTAACTTGGTTCTGTCATGTGACTTCATGCTTCATGATTGGGCTGCTTAGTGACACAGATGCCAGTCCAAATTGCAGTCAGTAAGTGAGGACTACTTCAATTGGGATGTCACCAAGGGGGTTATGGAAGATATTTTTTGCCCTTACTTGGAGCTCATGGCTTCTATGGACATAACTGATGCTTCAAATGTTGCTTTAGGCATCATTTCATCAGTTAAAGCCCCCACATCTGTAAAGCTAGTGTCATGCAGACTGGCAGGTGTGGCTCAAGGAAATAAAAGACAGAGTCCAAGTGTGCGTGTTGATAAGCCAATGCATTTATTCATCTGAATAAAGACTGGTCCCTCTTTTGGTAGGAGAGTGATATATGTTTCCGTCCATGAATTTGGTACTTGTGCTTCTAGCAATAGTTCATTGAACATTTTCAGCATTGGTATACTTAGAATATTTTATAAGTCTTACAGAGTTCTGCTGGTAGACCATCTGGACTTGGTGTTTTGACATTCTTTTGTTTCTTAATTGTTTCTGCTAACTCCATCAATGTTATTTGTTCATCTGACATAGCTTTCACTGTTTCGGATATTTTAGGTAATTCCGCTTTTTCTAAGTATTGTTTTATCTTCTGAAACTATCTCTTGATCATACAATTTTTCCTAGTAATTTTGGATCACTTTCTTTTTATCATCATTTTGATGGTGAGGTTTCCTTCCTCATCCATTAATTGGTGTATCAGTTTTCCTTCTCCTTTTTCAATTTGTATGCCAGCCATCTTCCTGGTTTATTTGCATTTTTAAAGAAATTTTGTTTAGCGTTTTTAATTTTTTGTGCTAATTCTTCTTTATCTATTAAATTCAACGTACATTTTATTAATTCCATTTCGTTTTTTAGATTCTTTTTTAATAGTTCCTTTTGTAATTCTATCTCTAGCTTCTTATATTCTTCTTCAAATCTTTTAGTTTTGTTTCTTCTTATTTTTCTTTCCCATTCAAGTTATAACTAAATCTCTAATATATGACTTAGCTGTATCCCATACATTTTGTAATGATGTCTTTTCTATTTTTAAAGAAAAAGTCTAGTTCTTTTTCCATGAATGAATTCTTTATCTTTTAATATTGATTGGTTCAACATCCATTTTAATTTTCTTTTTTGTCCTTTCCATTTAACTTTTATTGGATCTGCCCAATTACTTGTTTCTATCTTTCTTGTACATTAGATTTTAGTTCAGCTGACATCCATATCATATCTATTTTTGACCAAGACATATGCCTATTTGAATAGAATGAGTATTGATTTTCTTAGGATGTATCTCTCGCCATACATCTTGGATGCTAGTTCTTCCACCATTTTAAAGAAAGCTTTTGAAAACGTTCTAATTTTTTTATTAACTGTCCTAGTATTATAATCTAGTTCTGTATTTACAATTGCATTAAAGTCTCTTACTATACATATGTTTTCATACTCCAATTCTATTAAATTTCTTATGGAGTTTACCATAAACGTTCTCTTGATTGCTGTTTGGTGCAATTTCACGGGACTCAGAAGATCTTGCTATTTTCCAGCCCTTCATGCCGCAATGTCAACTGGAAGTCTCTGGGGAGTCGTTTCTTGTCACATATTTGGTGTAGACTCTAAATATTTCATCCATAGATGGACAAAATATTTAGAGTCTACACCAGATATGTGACAAGAAACGACTCCCCAGAGCACCTTTTCTTTGGTCACCTCTAAAGCATTTGCCAGCAGCTCTGCCATTATCTCCACCAAGTTTTCTCCCTTTTCTTCCTCAATATTCTGAAATCGCAAGTAATAATCAGCCATATCCATATCAGGTGATATTGTTTTTTCATGACTTTTATCTGCCAAAGTAAGTCTGTAACCAACCTCTTCCACTCTTTTCTCTGTTTGTTCAGCTTTCTCTTCTACTTTCTGAATTCCATTATTTGTTGAAGATTTTTTATTTTGTCTTCTACTTTTCCTATTCTTTCCTTAATGTCTTCATGCATAGCTTGAATCATAACTTTCATCTCTGACTGCATCGTATTAATTTCTCCTGCTGCAACATATCAAATGACTTTCAACCTGTGGACTAGATGCTGCTGCTGAGGATGACGCAGATGTAGTTTTCTTCATTTTGAGATGCTTTAATAATTTTAAACCAATTATTGAAAATAATAACTACGATATCCCAACAGCCCCAGTATTGACTGCCAACTTCATTATCTCCTTCCAATTTCCCGTTTTACAAAGCTATTCAGAACATTCAATGTTACAGTATCCCTTTTTCCTTCTTCCTTATTATCTTCAATTTCCAATCTCCAAAAAATGTCAGTTTTTTTTAAATTGTAATCCCAGAAGAGCATAATTACAATCCACAAAAAAGAAGTGAAACTTAATTATAATCCAAGAGGAAAGCGAAAATATAAATTGTAATGCAAGAGTTATTAGATTGTTAGCCCCTTCATTCTTCAAAAAGTATTATATTCTCTTATTAAGTTTGTAGTCCACATAGGCCCACCAAGCCCCAGAATTCAACCATCAACTGTCTTATATCTTCAGAGGGAGAATTCACAGAGCAAAAAGTAAAAGAAAAGGAAAATATTTTGCTGTTCACAGTTTCTATTTACTTTATCTGTTTATTTTCTGGATGACTTTATCAGTCTCTTGCAGCATTGTGGAGGAATTTGGGTCCACTCTTTCCCAGGGTTGTAGAGCAGGGGTTGCCAACCTTTTGGACCTCAGGGACTACCAAACTCAATTTTAAATCCTGTAGACCAGGGACCCTGGGAAAATCCCCCAAAAATCTGCAGGAAAATTCCCCACCCCGTTTTCCTACCGATTGATCATTCTTTATTTGGGATTGCAGGATAATGTCAAAGTGAAAAAATTCAGCTTTATAAATTAGAGGAAATGAATTGTGTTTTTCTGTTGCCAGCATACTTTATTTACACGTAACTAGGAGAACAAAAGAAAAAAGCAGTACATTCAAAACAGCAAAAGAAAAAATAGTTAAGTAAAGTAAAATTTCTCCCCTGCACACATGCGCAGTAAATCAAACATCACAAGACACTCATATCTTGTTACTATAGTAACGTGATAACCATTCTGGAAACTTCTGTAAGCTCAGCAGACAAATCAAATAAACGCAGTGACATCCCCTTCTTTGTCTGATGAGCGGACATTAGGTAAGGCACATCTTCTCATGTAGATATTCATGCTGAGCAGTTGCAAGTGGTTTGTTGATGTAACCTAAAAATTTCAATATAAAATATTTTTACAAAGCTTTAGCAAAACTCACTCATTTGGTTATTTGGACCAATATAAACAATATCATCAACATAAACAAGAATTATCTCATATGTATTCTTAGATCTTTTTGTGAACACGCATTCATTAGTTTAGTCAAATGTTCTCCAATAGGTACACCAGATTTCAATTTCAAACCATGAAAGTCAGTTAAGAGCAAACATGTAGATTCAATCGAAATAGGCTGGTAACATGCTTCTAATTGAGCCCAAATTTGTTGGGCAGTTGCATCAGGTGAAAAAGTAATCTGCAGTTCAGTGCCCATTGACATCAGTAATGTTGTGTATGCTTTAATGTACAATCCTCTTATGTCAGGAGGCCAAGGTTGTGGTGGAGGATTAAACACCATACAGTGGGTACCTTCTCTGTGAAGTAAAACGCTCACCTCACTGACCCATGCCTTGTAATTTTGTCCTGAGCACTTTAATTTTGAATCACTAGTCAGTGGGGTGATAGAAGATTGTTGAAGAGGAACTTGTATAACTTGCGCTGGTTGAGCAATGCCTGCTTGGACACCAGGAGGCGCAAGAGCTGGCACAGGTGCCGGCACTGGCTGGCTTGTTGGAGACATCTGCACAGCTGAAGGTGGTGTAACGGCTTGTACATTGGATTGACTCATCGACAACTTTGTAAAAGCTCTTTGTAAATTTTGTAATTGTTCATGTATTGTACACAAATCACCAGCAGATGGTGCTGCATTAGAAATCGCAGAAGCTCTTGCTGTTTCAGCTGAGTCAGCATCACGAGACATATCATGAGACAGCTGTGATGTAGGCAAAGCCCTCTGCTCTGATTGGTCTGACACCCCTTCCTTGTGACCAGTTTGTGGGTGGACCCTTGGCTTCAATGAAGAAGGCAAGATGGAGGACTCAGGAGCTCCAACCACACCCTTATCTGGCTGAAGGGACAGTGCAAACGCCTTAGCTTGCTGTAGGCTGTGTTCATAAAATACAATCTGTTGCATATAATCCTGCAACTCAGGACTCAATGGAGAACAATAAATTTCACCTTTCTCTTTGGGTGAAAAATGCTCAGCTGTCTGTATAACTTTAGACTTAGCACCAAGCGTCTCATATTCTTGGGCCTCTGGCTTCCCAGGCTGAGTTTGGAAGCATGCATCATAAATAAAACTTGGTACAGACTTGCTTTCTTGTCCTCCCACGGCAGCTTCCTCCAGACAAGTAGCAGTAGCCAGCGGTGTCTGCCAAGTTCTTATCTCCTCCTTAGGCACTTCAAAGGATAATAAATCTTCCACTGACCGAGTTCTCTGCTTTGTTTTTCCTTTCTTGCGTGGCATTGTAGAGTTAATTAAAGTTAATCACAAATTCCTCAGAATTTTGTGAACTATCAAAACAACCACACAGAGAAACGTCATATATTCTGCAAAAACCATCCTCTGCTACCACATGTCAAAGCGAAAAAATTCAGCTTTATAAATTAGAGGAAATGAATTGTGTTTTTCTGTTGCCAGCATACTTTATTTACACATAACTAGGAGAACAAAAGAAAAAAGCTGTACATTCTAAGAAGCAAGCAAAAGAAAAAAAAGTTAAATAAAGTAAAACTCCTCCCCTGCACACATGCGCAGTAAATCAAACATCACAAGACACTCATATCTTGTTACTATAGTAACATGATAACCATTCTGGAAACTTCTGTAAGCTCAGCAGACAAATCCAAATAAACGCAGTGACAGATAACATCTCCAGCTCCATTCTCAGGGGGAGAGAGACTTTTGTCTTAATGCAAGGAAAGCAGCAGAACCAGCAAAAGTCTTTCTTTCTCTCCCCCAAATTCCTCCAGAAATGAGTCTTTGTGAAACCTTGTTGTGCTGGCGCAGCCTCTTGGAGCAGGATGCCTTGCAGGGTCCCAAAGAGTCATTTCTGGTGGAGTTTGTGGGAGAGAAATACTTTTGCTGCTTTCCTTGAGTGCAGCCAAAAGCCGAAGAAGAAAGAAGCAGCTTGGTGGCCAGGCAAGTCACATGGGGCAAGTTTCTCCCCTCTACCCTTCCCCCTGTCCTCTCATTACCTCATGTTGTTCACAATGTAAGCAACACAAACTGTTCCTGCAGGCCATGTGGGCGGAACAGCCTTGTGTTCCCGCGCAGCCTGGATTAATTGCTTTGGGGGATGCTTTGAGGGTGACATTTCTTTGCAGATCATCACAATTTTCTTACAGATCATCAGTGATCCCGGCCTACTGGTTAGCATCCACTGTTGTAGAGTATCTTTTTCTTCATCAGTAGATGGCGCTTTCAGCTTAGGTTTCAGCATTGTCTTAGTTCTAACAGTTATTAAATCCAATTTAAATTCAATTTATAAGAGCAAAGTCAATTATTAAAGTAGATAGATCCAGCATTATGAAATGTCTTTCCAAAATAACGCCTACCCAATTTAGCCATCCAATTTTTTGTGCTTTGATATTTTTAATTTTTCCTCTCTTCCTCTCTTTCTTTAGAGTCTGTAGATTTTTCTCTATGTCATTCTCCACCGCTTTAATATATAGTTAAGAGTCTCTTGGATTTTTCCCTCTTTTCTTTTTAAGGTTAAGTTTTGCGTAAAAAAGGAATCATCTCACCCAGATCTGGGTAGTCTTCCATGTGTCAAATGAATCATGATTAATGTAAGAGCTTATTGGAGCATTGTGACATGTTTGCTTTTTCATTGTAATGTAAACGTTTTTCTTTTTTTCTCATCTGCAACCATTTTATGCAAAATTAAAGATACACTTTTATTTGAATCTTATTATGGACAAAGAGGATGGCAATAAGAGCACTCTGGACAACTGAGGATGATAAGCAACACTGAATAGCAAAGCAAGTCAATCCAGAAATCAAAAGATTATCCATTTCCTTCAGAAAGCCACACAATTCTTCCTCAGCAGGTGAGAGAGAAACAAGAGAAAATCAAGAGATTTCTAGCTGCGAAAAGTAGAGTTTGAAATTCAAGCATACATTACATGAAAAGTCAAGGGAGATTATTTTTCCATTCAGCAAAAGAGGGAAATATCTGGAAGTTACTAGGGAGGTAAAGGTCATTTGGAAAGCCATGTAGAGCAGACAGTGTTGCAGGTCTCACTCTGGCAGGAAGAAAATCACTAGTAAATCAAAGCACAACTAAACAAAGGGATCATCCATATTTCTGACCTCCTCACGAATATTAGTTATGGAAAAGCTTCATAGACATGCCTGTTGTGGGAAAGATACAACTTGCAAAACAGCTGATAATGCATCAGAGGATCCTGACTGGAGAAAAGCTGTACAAATATTCTGAATGTGGCAAAACCTTTGGTCAGAACAACTTCGTTGTGGTTCATGGAAGGACCCATACAGGAGAGAAGCGCTACAAATGCTCCCAATGCGGTAAATGCTTTAGTGAGCATGGCAACATGGACTCACACCAACGAGAGACCGTTTCAATGTCCTGATTGTGGGAAAAGCTTCAGTAACAATTCCAACTTAGTTCAAAACCAGAGGACTCACATAGGAGAGAGACCCTTTGAATGTCCTGATTGTGGGAGAAGTTTCAGTCAAAATTCTCATCTCGTTTCACACCAGAAGACTCACATAAGAGATAAACCGTTTGAATGTCCTGACTGTGGGAAAACTTTCAGTCACAATTCCAGTCTGGTGAAACACCAGAGGACTCACATAAGAGAGAAACCCTTTGAGTGTCCTGATTGTGGTAAAAGTTTCAGTCAGAATTCCAACCTCATTGGCCACCAGAGGATTCACCCTTTGAATGTCCTGACTGTGGGAAAGATCTCAATATTAGGGTGAGCCTTATGAATCATGTCCTTATACACACAGGGGAGAAACCATTTAAGTGCCCTGAGTGTGGACGGTGCTTCAGGCAACATTCCACCCTTATCGCACACAGGAAAATCCACATGAGGCCTCAAGTGAGAAGTGTAGAGAATGCTTGAATTTCATTTCTAATGTCCCATTGTAAGTCCAGCTGAAAAATTGACTCTTTAATTTGATTACAAAGAATTTGTAATGGTATTAGATGGGGAAGAGGAAAGAAAAAATTAGGACATACTACTTTGATAATGGTTATCTGGCCTTTAGCCTAAGAAGTTGCTGGATATTTGGGCAATTATGTAAAAATGTTTTGGGGAGTGCTCTTTACATTTTTGTAATGGTAGATGATAGAAATGCTACGTGCAGTGAATTCCAGCCTTTTTCTCCATGTGTGCCCCGAAGATTTTCAGCCTCAGAATTCTCCAGCCAGAATCTTTTGGGGATTGGAGCATTGAGACTATATTTAAGAGATTGAGAAAGCAAGAGGAGAAAAGACATGGGGCTGGGGTGGATGATTTTCAATGTTCTTCTTTTCCTAACAGTCCCAGAAATTCAGTGCACCAAGCATGTCTGTTCAGATTGTGTCAAGAATGAGGCACGCAAGTGGAAGAAATCATATGAATAGCAGATATATTGGGGGAGGTTGGGGCAGTGACAAAAGCAGTGAAAATTTCTGATGTAAAAGCTGTTCTGCCCTGTAGGTGACTTTCATGCTTCAAAAGCTATAAAAAGCAATTAGATTGAAACATGTCAGTTGAGCAATCATCAAATTCATCAAATTCCTGATTAACAATCGCACAGGTTTGACAATATCCATATTTTTCATGCTGGAAAGACATGGATTATCTCCATACTGTAGGTTTGTATTTTTCTCTCTCTCTGAATACCTGCAAATGTATAATCTCTCCCAGGACTTCCAGATAAGCAGTCATGTGAAAAAGAAAGTACACTCCCCTTGACTTCTATGATTTTATATATCAGGATGTAATAAAAATCATTTGGTCTTTAGAAGTTCTTAAAAGTAGGTAAATACAACCACAGATGAACAACAACCCATGATATATTACATCAGGTCATCATTTATTTTATAAAAATAAAGCCAAAATGGAGAAGTCGTTAGAAGTAATTCTTTTCTGTGTGACTTTATCAGTCTCTTGCAGCGTTGTGGAGGAATTTTGGCTCGCTCTTTACAACATTGCTTCAGTTCATTGAGGATTGTGGGTGTTTTTTTATGCACAACTCTCTTGACGTCCCATCAGTCGGGATGAGGTCTGGACTTTGACTGCCATTGGAACACTTTGGTTCTTTTCTTTTCCAGCCATTCTGTTGTAGATTTCCTGATACGTTTTGCGACTATTGTCCTGTTGGATAATCCCATGTCAGCCTAGCTTTAGTTATTGGACAAATGGCCTCACTTTTGATTCTAGAATACTTTGATATACAGAGGAGTTCATGGTCGACTCAAAGAGTGCAAGGTGTCCAGGTCCTGTGGCTGCAAAACAAGCCCAAATCATCACCCCTCCACCTCCGTTGTTGACGTTTTGTATGAGATGCTTGTGCTGATATGCTGTGTTTGGTTTTCGTCAAACGTATCACTGCTATCTCCTTCCTGCGTGCCCTAGGATGAAGAGGGGATGGGCCTAGGTCTTCCTCTGACTGCCCAGCCGGCCTGTGCCATTCTTCAGTTTCCTCCACAACCTCCGGAGCCACACTTCCACTCCCTGTCAGCTGTTCCTCCTCTCCCTCGGAATCAGACTCCAAGAGGGGCATGACAGAGAAAGCCGGAGCTGGGCCACACAGGACCTTGCTGGCAAAGGCTGGCAACGAGGGAGCCAGGCACGAGTGTCCAAAGAAGATGAGGCGAGAAGAGTGGGTGTATCTATAAGGTGGGGCAGGGCAGGGCAGGGTGGGGGTGGATAGGGTGGAGTGGAGCGGGGCCAGCCAGGATTGGGATTTGGGGGCTCACTGAACTGCACAGAGTCTTAGCTAGGGGATCACTCAAGCCACCAGTAGTCCACCCCTGCTTCTCAGCCTCAAACATACATACAGAGCAAACACGCACTCATCTAATGGTACTGGGACCTTCTGCGAGGAGATGGTGCATGGGAGAGTCCCTCCGGCGCTTTGAGATGTGTAAATGTGTGCTCTGTATGATTAGATGAAGAAAGAGGTGGTTGTTGGGAAAGAAGTAGGGACACTGAAGGAGAGGAAATGGGATGGAGGTAAGCGAGCCAAGCCGGCGAGTCTGCAGTGGAAGCAAGCGGAGCAGTGAGGGGGGAGGTTTTGAAAGATACATATCTCACAGCGCGGAAGGACTTTCCCAAGCGCCACTCTCGATTCTTGGGCAAGTTTTGGATTTCACTGTCCCGGCAGGCCGTAGAAACCTCAGACAAATAGCTCCACGATCCCACATGCTTGTAAACCTCTTCCCTTGCCAGTGCCCTCTTCGGCGAAGGTGCGGAGAGGCTGTGTTTTCTGGAGCAGGGAAGGCAGCGCTCTTGCAGGCTGGAGAAGAGCCATGAGGGAGCAGAGCGGCCGACAGCATTCAGAAAATTGTACGCACCCTGAACTGGCCCTAAGGCCCACCCACCGTTGTGAGTGGGCCGCATGGCCTGCATGGTAGGTCACAGCAAAGGCAGGCAAGCAGGTGAGGCAGCAGAGATCAGCTTGGCTGCGGGGACCACGTGGAGCGAGCGAAGGAGACAGAGAGCTGCTGGGCCGCAAGCATGACTAGCTATCGGACAAGGCAGGTGAGTCGAGATAAGGAGTGACTGGGGGGTAGGGAGAAGGGTGGAGCCAGCCAGTGGTGGCACTTTCCAGTTTGCCAAACTGTGCATTAGTTCCCTGGTTCGTGCACCTGAATCGGGGAGAACCAGCAGCAGCCCACTTCTGGGTCAGGATTAGAAGATCTCCAAGATCCTTTCAAATTCTATTATTCTTTTCTGATGCGATGATATTTTTATGTCCTGATAAGTAAAACCAAAGATATCAAAGAGAGCGTTCTTTCTTTTTCACTTGTCTATATTTGAAAACAACCCTTTGCTCTGCTAAGAATTTGTGATTGACCCAGTCAACAAATGAATTTCATCACTGAATGGATATTTGAACTTGGATTTGGGTAGTCTTCCATGTGTCAAATGAATCATGATTAATGTAAGAGTTTATTGGAACATTGTGGCATGTTTGCTTTGTCATTGTAATGTAAATGTTTTTTTTCTCATCTTCTGCAATCATTTTATGCACAATTAAAGATACTCTTTTATTTGAATCATATAGACAAAGAGGATGGCAATAAGAGCATTCTGGACAACTGAGAAGAACAAGCAACATTGAATTACAAAGCAAGTCAGTTCAGAAATCAAACTATTTTCTATATGCTTCAGAGAGCAACACAATTCTTCACCTTCCTCATCAGGTGAGAGAGAAACTATAGAAAATCAGAACAACTCCAGCTCATGATACACCTGAGAACTCATGCAGGATAGAAACGTTTGAATGTCCTTTTTGTGGGAAAAAATTCAGTATCAATTCCAACCTTATTAGCCACCAGATGATTCACTCAGGCGAGAAACTCTGTAAATGTCTTGAAGGTGGAAATAGTTTCAGTCAGAATTCTCATCTCCTTGCACACCTGAGAACTCACACAGGAGAGAACTCGTTTGAATGTCCTGATTGTGGGAAACTTTTGAGTCGGAATTCCCACATTAGCCACCAGAGGATTCATACACGAGAGAAACCCTTTGAATGTCCAGATTGTGGGAGAGGTTTCAGTACCAATTCCAGCCTGGTGAAACACCAGAGAACTCACACAGGAGAGAAACCGTTTAAATGTCCTAATTGTAAAAAAAGTTTCAGTCACAATTCCAGCCTGGTGATACACCAGAGATCTCACACAGGAGAGAAACCCTTTGAATGTCCTGATTGTGGGAAAAGTTTCAGTCAGAATTCCAGCCTGGTGATACACCAGAGATCTCACACAGGAGAGAAACCATTTGAATGTCCTGATTGTAGGAAAAGTTTCAGTAACAATTCCAACCTTATTAACCACCAGAAGATTCACACAGGAGAGAAACCCTTTGAATGTCCTGACTGTGGAAAAGGTTTCAGTACCAATTCCAGCCTGATGATACACCAGAGGACTCACACAGGAGAGAAACCATTTGAATGTCCTGATTGTGGGAAAAGTTTCAGTCAGAATTCCAGCCTGGTGATACACCAGAGAACTCATACAGGAGAGAAACCCTTTGAATGTCTTGATTGTGAGAAACGATTCAGTACCAATTCCCACCTTATTAGCCACCAGAGGACTCATACAGGAGAGAAGCCCTTTGAATGTCCTGATTGTGGGAAAAATTTCAGTCAGAGGTCCAGCCTGGTGAAACACCAGAGGACTCACACAGGAGAGAAACCCTTTGAATGTTCTGATTGTGGAAAATGTTTCTCTCAGAGTTCCCAGCTCGTGATACACCAGAGGACTCACACAGGAGTGAAACCCTTTAAATGTCCTGATTGTGGGAGAAGTTTCAGTCACAATTCTAGCCTGGTGAGACACCAGAGGATTCACACAGGAGAGAAACTGTATGAGTGTCCAGACTGTGGGAAAGATCTCAGTACTAGGGTTAACCTTCTAAATCATATGCTTATACACACAGGGGAGAAACCATTTACGTGCTCCAAGTGTAGACGGTCCTTCAGGAAACATTCTGCCCTTATTGCACACAAGAAAATCCACCTGAGACCCCATGTGATGAGTATAGAGAAGGCATGAATTCCTTTTCTAACGTCCCATTATAAGTCCAGCTGAGAAACTGACTTTAATTTGACTGCAAAGAATTTGCCTGATTTTTTGTAGGGAAATATGTAAGAGGGATGTGGTGGCTCAGTGGATAAGATGCTGAGCTTGTCAATCAGAAAAGTCATCAGTTCAGCGGTCCAAATCCCTAGCACCACATAATGGAATGAGCTCCCGTTACTTGTTCCCAGCTTCTGCCAACCTAGCAGTTCGAAAGCATGTAAAAATGCAAGTAGAAAAATAGGGACCACTTTAGTGGGAAGGTAAAAACTTTCTGTGCACCTTCTGTGTTTAGTCATGCTGGCCACATGACCATGGAGATGTCTTTTGACAGTGCTAGCTCTTAACGAGATGAACACCGCCCCCTAGAGCCAGAAATGACTAGCATATATGTGCAAGGGGAACTTTTACCTTTATGTAATGATATTAGATGGGAAGGAGAAAAGAAGAAATTGCAACATATTAGTTTGATAATGGCTATTTGGCCAGCAGCAGCAGCAGTTGCTGGATATTTCTTTTTGCAGAAATTGTGCAATTATGTAAAAATATTTTGGGAGTGTTCTTTGCATTTTTATCATGGTAGATGATAGAAATACCACATACAGAGTGCCAGCCTTTTTCTTCCTTGCCTGCCCCAAGATTTTCAGCCCCAAAATTCTCCAGCCAGCATCTTTTGGGGATAGGAGCACTCAGACTATAGTTAGAGATTGTGGCTCCTCATATAATGAGAAAGCGAGAGAAGAAGCAGAAGGGTTTCAAAGTATATCTTTTCCAAACAGTTCCAGGAATTCAGTGCACCAAGCATGTCTGTTCTGATTGTGTCAAGAATGAGGCACGCCAGTGGAAGATACCATATGAGTAGCAAATATAATTGGGGGAGTCTGGGGCAGTGACAAAACCAAGGTAAAATTTCATATGTAAAGACTGTTATGCCTTGCAGGTGACCTTCATGGAGAAAAGCTGTAGGAATATTGATTTGAGGAGAAAAGGGATTGTGGTTTTGAGCACAGGATCTTCAGCTTTATTTGCAACTCCTGCTGGGATCTCCTTCACTTGCAAGTGATTTAGAATTGAAACATTTAAACATATGCAAAATTTCAAAAATTTAAAATTGTGTGTGTGTGTATACATTGCGAGGTGGGACAACAGAATGGAGCTGAGTATTTACTGGCTGGATGCCCTTCCTGTCGCCAATGCAGAGGTTGCAGCATATATATTCTCATTGTGCCTAGAGAGAGAAATATGTACCTCTGCCTAGGATTGAACTCACAGCCTTCTGATTGTGGTGAGAGTTCCACCTCTAGTTCATGCACCCCACTAAAATAGTAAAACTATATTTAATCAACTTTCGTTCTTTTCTTTCCTTGGTATCACATTTTAGTGCACCAACTTTATCATGTCTCGTCTTAATGTAGTTAGGAATTGGAAATGCTTGCAATGATCCCAAAGCCTCTGAATCTCTTACAGGGCTATATAACTGTATCAAGCAAAATTAAATAAAGCCAACCTAAGAGTCAGAGGGGATAGTTTACAGCAGTGGTTGCCAACCTTTTGCATCTCAGGGACCACCAAACTCATAATTTTAAATCATGCAGATCACTAATATGAATTTTGACTGATGGTGGCTTGCTGACATTGGTGGGAAAGAGAGATCTGATCTAATCTCTCTCGCTCCCTCCCTCCCTCCCTCTCTCTCACACACACACACAAACAGAGGCAGGGGTGGGATTCAAATTTCTTAACAACCAGTTCTGTGTGCGTGGCCTAATTTGTGGGTGTGGCTTGTTGGTTATGTGACTGGCTGGGCATGGCTTGTATGTAAATATTATATTTATGTAAATATTGATTTTTTATTAAAAAAGAGCAGCTTTTACCCAAAATCAGGCAAAGCAGGCAGACAGATTGAGTTGCTCACAGAATCACAGATTCACTCACAGATCGATCGATCTTCCATCGGCTACCTGAGTCTGTCACATAATGTTCGCTTGCAAGCAAACTCACAAAGTTAACTCACAACACACCATGTATGTAAATACTGAATTTGGCCGGCGCAGTCTTGTGTTCCCGTGCAGCCTGGATTAATTGCTTTGGAAGGTGTTCTGGGGGTGACATTTCTCTGCGGCCCACCAAAATTTTCTCCCGGACCACCAGTGGGCTGGCTGCCCACCAATTGGCAACCACTGGTTTAAAACATTTTCAGACAATGGTTCTGAAATCACATTTACTAGTTCCTTCGGAACTGGGATGCAGTCATCTCAACCTAGTGATTTGAATTGGTCTAGAGGAGACAGTCCCCAGTGATTATCCAAATAAACCACTGAGTTACATTCACTAGCAAACCTCTGAGATGCCCCTGCATCCCAAGCTTAAAGTCTTGCTGTAAGTAAACACTGACAACAAGCTGAATTGGGCTTGAGTGGGCACAGGAGGAAGAATCAGAGAGAAATTTCTGATCCAGTGGGTCCAGATGGTTTACATTCCCTGACCATATCTCACAGAGTGCATAGTTGCCATGCTGACCTTGTAGTTTCCCAAATGGGATTATCAAAAATATTCCATTAATCCTTAAGAGCTACAAGAAATTTATACAGTACATCATCTTTCTACAAACTAATGCCTTCCAAGTCTTTTGCTCAAAATTTTTGGGAATAATAAATCTAACTCCTGTGGAGATTGGGAGGGCTGTGCAAAGTGATTCTTCGCTCTGGTGAGATTTAAGCTCTGCAAGGATGCAGATAGACAGAATCTCTAATACCTAGATATGGTTTGGAAGCAAGGAGAGTGGATGTTTCCAGTTCTTCCATGTTTCATTATTCTATTGATAGATGAAGCTGGAAATCATTTAGCAGCTGTGCACACAAACAAGAACTTCATAAATATTTAAGCCACAACACCTCCCTAATCTTGAGAAGCTAAACAGGTTCAGGCTTCACTCTTCAATATTTGCTCAGTTGCAAAAGTAGGTTTGGGGGAGTTATCCTGCACACTTACTCCCTGCAGTTTCCTTGGCAAGGTTTTCTGAAAACATTTCCCCTTTCCATCGCCTGAGAGGACAGACCAGGCCAGGCCAGGCCAAGGTGTCTGAGATAGCTTTGTGCAGGACTGAAAATGAGTGTCTCTCAGGCTCTAGGCTTGTGACCACCAAACTGGGCCTTCTTCTTCCCCACAAAATCTATCCATTCAACTGTTCCTGCTACTCAAGCCCCAAATTCAAGGTTGTAGCATTCAAGATCCAGAATCTTCCAAATAACACATACTTTACACTTTTCAATCTGAGTTTCAAATTTTGATTCTGAGGAAATGGGCTGTTCCTCTGAGTGGGGACTTATGGCTTTTTACTCCGCCCTGTAGACCATTGGCCGCCAACTGGTTGGCTGGGGACCACAGGTGGTCTGTGAGAAAATTTTGATGGACCGCGGATAATGTCTCCCCCAAAGCACTCCCTCCAAAGCAATTAATCCAGGCTATGAGGAAACACAAGGCTACACCGCCCACATGGCCCGCCCGCCCACTGGCCCCCACCCTTTGGCCAAGTGCAAACCTTACCTTGAGTAGAGCCACACAAGATGGAACTGGAAGGTAAAGCAATGGCGGGGGAGGGAAATCCGCCCCGGTGTGGCTTGCTGACATTGGTGGGAAAGTCAGTCTCATATTCCAGAGCTGCAGTAATCACATTACTTTGGCCCTCTGGTCATCCCAGAGCAGCTCCTTCAGTCCATGACAGGCCGATGCACCCAGGTGGAGGAGCAGCTGCTCTGGGATGACCAAAGAGCCTGTCTTGTGACTACTGCAGCTTTGGAATATGAGACCGACTTTCCCACCAACAGCCACCGTCAGATATTGTGGGGAGGAAGAAGATCCACTTTGGTGTAGTGATGAAGGAACCAGGTTAGGGACAGAGAAACGCTCAGTTTCAGTCCCACCTGAAGGGCAAAACCACCTGTTCAACTTTGGCCAGTCCTGTCAGGCCTAGGAAGCAGGAAGGTGGGGGGAACCCCTTCCAAAACTGTTGTCAAGGAAAGTGCAAGGCCAGGCATCAAGAGTGACCCAAAGGCACAAAAAAAGGAGCTAAGTAGCATCAAAATTCTCTATTTCACTTGGCTCAGTTGCAAAAGTCAGTTGCTAGGAGGCAAACACGATCTGCTGCCACATAATCAGTGAAAACATCTTCCAACTGCCATTGTGGAGCCTGGACAAAGCATGTTTTTCCACCTCCTGTCGCTAGATGGCGGTCAGGCAACATCTGTGCCTAGAAAGACATCAATCCAGTAGTGCCATCCGTGCTTGAGCTTAAAAAAACAGTTCTAAACTATATAGTTTGCAATGCTAGAAAGGAGGGGAGGAAAGGAGAAGCGGAGGGGAATTTCCTCTTCCGGATCTCATGGGAGGAAGACGGTGGGCAGGGCGGCTTCTGTGCTCTTCCCAGGATGAAAGCAGAAGCTGGAAGGTGAGTTGGGTGCAGTAGGTGGGAGGAGAATCCGGGAGCAAGTCGTTCGGTTCCATCCACGGCCTGGAAGCAGACTGGGCTGAAGCGTGTTAGCTGCTGCTGCAGATTCTTTCCCTCCCCAGATCGGAGCCCGCTGGGGTTTGCAATTTTATGCTGGGGGGAAGATTTAAAAAGCCTCTTTCAAATGAAGGTGGATCCTTTGGGAATGGTTCCCCTCCAGAGGTTGTGGGGGCTCCGTCAATGGAGGGTCTTCAGAGGAGATTGGACAGCCGTTTGTTCGGAATGGAATAGGGCCTCCTGCTTGAACAGGGGATGGACTAGAAGACCTCCAAGGTCCCCCCCGACTCAATTATTTTGTAGTGGACCCGGGCAAGAAAACCGGGATGCGGTGCTTCTAGTCTTTTTTAGGTTGTTGACAAAATGGGGTTGGAATAGCTGGTTCTTTCTCTGTTTGGGGTTTTCTGTTTGAACTGCTCCCGTGTTAACCCTATTATGCTCTAAAAGTCCTGTCCTTAATCCCACCAACTGGAGCTGAAGGTGTTTTGTTTGTGAATAGTCTTTCATAATGGGCACAAAGGACTCTAAGGACTTCAGGCATCTGCTAGAGGCAGTTTGGGCTGTTTGCTGCCTTTGTTAAGGTTTTTCCCCCCTCCATTTTTCCTTGGGGAAATATAATATTCTGCCTCTTTTAACATTCACCAGAATATTTCATTCTTCTGGGGCTTCACATAAAATTAATACCAAAGATTAAAATCAAGGACATATGGGGAAGACAGGGGGGTGTAATCTACTACTCGATCAAAGACAACCATAAGTATTCCTCACCTATCATTGGTTCACTGAGCCTTCCAAGTTACAATGGCACTGGAGAAACACACATAGTTATGAAGGTGCAGGAAAAAGAGTTGCACCAATTCAGATTCTGGCAACTGGTGCACTTTTATATCATGGTTTCAGCATCCCACACTCATAACCCAGCTGGCTTCTCACAAGCAAACTCAGTGGGGATGCCAGCAGGAAGTTGATTTGGTTAAGAACTGCAGAGGAACAGATGTAAGTTGACACTGTCATTTGAAATCAGGCTTTATGATCGGGCTGCTTAGTGACACAGATGCTAGTCTCAATTGCTGTCAGTAAGTGAGGACTACTTCAATTGGGGTTGTGGAAAGTATTTTCTGCCCTTACTTGGAGCTCAGGACTTCCATGGGCAAAACTGGTGCTTCAAATCTTGCAGGGGCTTTAGGCATAATTTCCTCAGTTAAAAGCCCCACATCTGTAAAGCTAGTGTCATGCAGATTGACAGGTGGGGCTCGATAAAATAAAAGACAGTCCAAGTGTGTATGTGTCTTGATAAGCCCATGCATTTATTGCCTGAATAAAGATGGTTCCCCCCTAAGAAGGAAGGAACCCAGAATGTAGTGCATGGTAGATATTTATAATTGTTTTGTTTTCACTTCATTACATACAGTCAGAGGCAGCTCTCACACAACAGATAAGATATAAAAATTAAAATATATATAAAAGTTACAAAAATAGTCAAGCATGCCTTCTATGGTTTTGGAGACATGCCTAACCCACAGGGTAATGTGGGTGTTGGCATACCACAGCTCTGGGAGCCGCATGAGGCTCTTTCGGCCCTCTACTGTGGCTCCCTGTCCCATTACTGGCTGGCTCTGCCTCTTGCCTTTCCCTTTTTTACCTGGTCTGAGAAGGTCACGAGGGCAGGCAGGATGCGAATGGGATCCAGGTGGATGGGGCATTGGAAAGGGGGATGGGCCTGCAGCCCCCAGCCACGGCTTTAAGAGGTTTAGGGCAGTGGGAAAAGGGAGCTGGCCCCACCGAACCTTGCACGCCCACCCTGTGGGACAGGCTCGAAGAAAGCCCTCACCAAAGATGCTTGCCCATCAGCCGGTTCCCCCCCGCTATGTCTCTCTCTCTCTCTCTTCTGTGCTCTCTGTCTCTGTCTCTGCATCTCTTCTCTCTCTCAGAAAGCCACTTCTGGATCATGCCAGCAGCTTTCCTATGGACTCTTCGCTACTCCTTTTTATTTCTTCTTTTTGGAAATTTGGGCTGGCTTATAAACGAGTGCCACCTGAGGCGGAGGATTCCCTTTGGGCACCACCCCTCCTCCTCTTGCAACCCCTTGGATGGCTGTGACGGGGTGGGGAGACCCTCAAGTGAGCAGCTGCCTGCCCCACACATGCCTTTGCTGGGCTTTGGTGCTCTCTTGAGGAACATCTCCTTCTGGTCCCTCCACAGCCAGCCAGGGGGTCGCGAGAGGAGAAGGAGGGGGTGGAGGAGGGTCACCTGAAGGGAAGCCTCCACCGTGGCTGGCGATCGTTCCTCAGCCAGCCCGAATTTCCAACAAGAAGAAATAAAAGGAGTGGCGAATAGCCCCAAGGAGAGCTTGCGGTCTTTGCCCACCCATAGCTTTCACAGAGACAGACAGGGTGAGGGGGAGAAAGAGAGAGCCATAGAGAGACACAGAGAGAGAGAGATACACAGAGAGAGGGGAAGATAGGGAGAAGGAGGGAGAGGGGCAGAGATATACAGAAAAGGGGAGAGAGAGAAATAGAGAAGTGTTTTATGGCTGTGTAGGCATGGCTATGGGGTCATGTGACTGAATGAAGTGACTGACTTCGAGTTGGCCACGCCCACCCAGGTTTTGTGACTCCTGATACTCTCCCCCCCGTGGGAAACGGGTCCAAATGGCTCTTTTAGTGTTTAAGCTTGCAGACCCCTGGGCTAGTGGTTTCCTGTGAAAGTTTTCATGCCCTCAGAAGTTTGTTGAGGCCTGAACTTCAGCCTTGACATCTCAACAGACGAGCAATCATCAAATTCATCAGATTCCTGATTAACATTACTGCAGAAGGTTTGACTGAAACCATTTTGAGATATTTTTCAAGCTTGAAAGACATGGATTTCCTCCATATTGTGTGTGTGTTATTTATCTCTGAAATGTGTGTGTGTGTGTCGTATATCGTATATATCTCCAAATGTATACTCTCTCCCCAGGACTTCCAGATAAACAGTCATGTGAAAAAGAAACTACGCTCTCCTTGACTTCTATGATTTTATATATCAGGACGTAGTAAAAATCATTTTGGTCCTTAGAAGTTCTTAAAAGTAGGTAAATACAACCACAGATGAACAACAATATTTGTCATATTACATCAGATCATCATTTATTTTGTAAAATGAAAGCCAAAACGGAGAAGTCGTGTGTGTAAAATGTGTGATTCAATAATTTGTAGAACCAGCAACAACTAGAAGTCATTCTTTTCTGTGTGACTTCGTCAGTCTCTTGCAGCGTTGTGGAGGAATTTTGGCCCGTCTTTTTACAACGTTGCTTCAGTCCAGTTTTTTTTATGCACAACTCTCTTGAGGTCCCACCAATCGGGTTGAAGTCTGGACTTTGACTGCCATTGCAATATCTTGATCCTTTTCTTTTTTAGCCACTCTGTTGTAGATTTGCTGATGTGTCTGCAACCATTGTCCTGTTGCATAATCCCATGTCAGCCTAGCTTTCGCTACTGGACAGATGGCCTCACTTTTGACTCTAGAATACTTTGGTATACAGTTCATGGTCAACTCAACGATTGTAAAGTGTCCAAGTCCTGTGGCTGCAAAACAAGCCCAAATCATTACCCTTCCACCTCCGTTGTTGACGGTTTGTATGAGATGCTTGTACTGATATGCTGTGTTTAGTTTTCGTCAAACATATCACTGTGCATTATGGGCAAATATCTCCACTTTGGTATTTTCTGTGACAAGGACAGTGTTCCAGAAGTCCTGTGATTTGTTCAGATGCAACTTTGCACACTTCAGCTGTGCTTCTAGGACCTTTTTAGAGAGAAGAGACTTTCCCTTGTGCAGCCCTTCCAAACGAAGCATACTTGTTCAGTCTTTTTCTATTTGCAATGTCCTAAATCTTAACATTTAACATGGTAACTGAAGCCTGTAGAATCTAAGATATAACTCTTTGTTTCTTAGCAATTGATCAAGAGCATTTTATTAGCAATAGTTGACTGGTACTTCGCCTCATTAAGCTATGGAAGGACTGAGAAATTTCCTAAGACAATTAACCAGCAGAATGGCTTGCCTTCAGTAGTTGTGAAGTTCCATCACTGGAGGCTTTTCAGAAGAGACGAGACAGCCACTTATCTGAATTGTTGTAGGGTCTACCTCAATGGTGGGCTGCAAAGTTTTTAACAACCGGTTCCCTGCCCTAATGACTGTCTGATGGGCATGGCTGGGTGATCATGTGAGTCTCTGGGCGTGGCCAACTCAACATCACTCACCATGATTGGCCCCGCCTCCCGGCCTCAACCAGATACAATATTTATTTAGTATTACTGAACATCACTTAACGATGGCAAGGAAAATCACAAAATGGAGCAAAACTTACTTAAATCTTGCTTAGCAATGGAAATGTTGGCTCAGTTGTGGATATAAATCGAGGACTACCCCTAATCAGAATGTAGGATAAGAAGCCTACTTTGCTCACCCCTTTGGGGTGACTTTCAAGAAACATTTCAAGATGAAAGATTTTGAGCACAGATGGTGGTGGTATCGCCGAAGTTGGTGGGGCAGCCATGTTCAGCTGAGGGCTGCCAGAGGGAGGCAGGGAATCTGAACATGGGCAGCGATCCCAATGAGAAGACCCTTCGGTAGCTTCTCACACAAGGAGGCGGGTGCTACCTTGCTGCCTTGGGAGCGAGGGGGAATAAAGAGGCCTCTTAGCGGGCCAGGTTCACTCACTCGCTTGCTTTGCTGTCCTGCCTCTGCTCTTGCAAGCTGCCTTTTCTCTTCCTGGCTCCCCTTGTCCCAAAAGCACTCTCCTCTCTGCTAGCAACCACCCCCTTCTCCAGAATGGTTTCGACAGGATCTATATATGGGATGTATTCAGCTCTGTTCGGCTATAGACTGAATAGAAAAATCTGAAGACACACCCCCTTTGGGCTACCATTTCCAGGTCTTCTATTCAGTCTCGGCTGATATAGACAGCTGTTCAGAATAGCTCCTATAGTTTTTTTGCAAATAGAGAGACGCTGGCAGCTTAAAAATTACTTGATTTTTTAATTTTGGAATAATCCACACAACAGCCCTAAAGGGACTACAAGCACCACAAGCAAATTGCCTTCGTGCTTCATTCGACTGAAAGAACAGCTACAGTCTCAGCAAGCTGCCTGCCTGTTCTACAAGGGAGCCTCCTATAACGCCCAATCGCATTTTCCTCCAACTCGTTCCCAAAACTTAGAAAAAGGAATTGGGAGCATTGAAGATTCATCTGCCCTGCTAGGTAGCTTGCCCGCATTAATGGAGCGCTACCTATTCAGCGCATGGAGATCGAGGTACGCAACCAAGAACAGTTAGCGCCTAACAGCTGACTGGCGGAGACTCGTTCAGCGCTTTACTCAAGGATCACAGCAAGACGAAGGTATCGAGGGGCTCCTGAATTGATAAGCCTGATAGGCAGCCTGCCCAAATAAGGGAGCACTGCCTAAGCAGAGCTGCAGATCAATTGGCACGCAGTTCCAGGAGCGGTAATTCCAGCGCTGTAGTGGTTAGATTTGGCGGGAATGTCACTTTGAAATAGACAGCCATTTTCCAAGTCAAGCCTGCTGTGCCTTTCAATTGATCCTTTCTGCCATTGCACAGCCAAACAGCCTGGTGCTCCTTTTTCTGCTGATCAGCCAAGCAGTCTGGTGATCATTTTCTGCTGTTTTTTTCCTACTCCTAGACTTAGAAGTTTTCAATCTTCTTTGATTACCATTAGCAGTTATCTAGAAGTGGTGCAGGGTCTCCCGCTTGGGTGGGGGGTTGGACTAGATGAGCTATAAGGTCCCTTCCAACTCTGGTTATCTGTTATCCCATTGGAGTTAACTATTTACATTAGAGGGACCTCATTATAACTAGATAGAGTATTTCTGCCACATCCAGTAAGATAATGGATGAGTCTTCCAGCACACTGTCTCCACATCAGACTGCTGACACCCAGCAGAAAGGAAGGGGTAAAAAAACCTGCAAAACCAGAGATTCTGTTCAGGAGGCGGCAGACAAAATCAGGGCTAAGGCCAGAGCAAATAGGAAAACCAAGACAGACAAACAAGCTGAGCGTCGGCTCCATAATGCCCTTGTAAGGCAGGCAGAAAAGAACTCCAGAGAGCAAGAAAAGCTAACACAGTCCTCCCAGGGAGGATCAGACAAGTCAGCCAGTCCAATCCCAAGAAGGTTTAGACATAGAAATTCTGGGGCAGACAGTTAAAAACACGCAGGCTGCAGAACTTCCAGGTTGCTCTCATTAGAATGGCCCAAACCCATTGGCGCCTTCCTTTCCAAAGCCAGTGCAAATGCAACAGGCTGAGACCGGAGTGCAGTTAATGCCAATGGAAGTACAACAATGGCTCACCAAGTTAATAAGCCAGGGACTGACGGGGAACTCAGCAGAGACAACTTGTTCAGGTAGACTTTAGCATAGGCTTCTCTCACCATAGCAAACCTCACCATCCCCCAAAACAATCTGCACTGCTACAACCTTACTCTCCGGTCTCCTCAGAGGAGGAACAATCAGATTATTCCATTGAGGAAGGAGAAATTGAGACACTATCTGAAGAGGAGACTGAACCAGAAAAATCTGGGTTCGAAGGACTTTTTAGGCCTCATTTATTTAAACCATTGCTGGCCAAAGCCAAGAGCGCAACTGGGTTAGAGTTTAATAGAGGCACCAATTATCTCACATAAGACAGGGGGTGATGAAGCCTTTTTCACAGACCCAAAAGAGGAAACGGAAGTTATTCCTTCTTACAAAATCTTTTTTAATATAGTCCAAAGACAATTAGATCTCCCTGGTTGGTGCCCTAGTGCGACTGCTTTCAACAAACGCTTTTATAATGTAGACATGCCATTAGCAGCAGCTCTACAGCTTCCTGAAGTCGATGATCTGGTATTAGCGCTCACATCTTCTTCAGCCACACTTAATGATGAAGATGACATCCTTAAAGGCGAGGACAAAAAGGCAATCAATGTGGCGGAAGACATATCAGGAAGCAGCATGGGCGGTCAAAACCGCCACAATAGCATCTTTTTTCACCAGAGCATCGCTGATTTGGCTACGGCAAATGCAACAAGTGCCAACTAGCAATATTAGAGCCCACCTAAATTTCAACAAAGTGATTGCTGCATCAGAATACATAGCAGATACAACACTGAACTCCGTGAAGTTCGCATCCCGCGCCCTGCCTTCGGCGGTGGCTGCTCGCTGGTTATTGTGGCTCAGGTATTGGCAGGCGGACACCAAAAGAAAATGGGAACTTGCGTCAGCATCGTATAAAGGTGGCAAACTTTTTGATGCCCCATTAGATCCTGTTCTCATTGAGTCAAGGGACAAACGTAAGATCTTGCTGTCAGTCTTGAAGAAGGGAAAGACCAGGTTCTCACCCTATTACAGATGTTCCTTTCATGCACCTTTCTACAGGGCAACTAATCAAAGGAATCAAGGAAACTTCGGCCAGCGGCAAGACTCCCAACCTGCGCAAGGGGGCTGTTACAAGGCAAGATCGCAACCACAGGCCAAATGGCTATTTCGAGGGTCCTCCAACAGGCCCTTTCACAAATATAAACAAGCAATCCATGGTTCCTGTTGGCAAAAGACTCCAGTTTTTTGCAGACCAATGGGAGCAAACTACCTCAGATGCTTGGGTTAGACAGACAACAAGCCTTGAATTCCAATCCTGTCCCCTGAGATTTTTCATCTGATGCCCAGTGTCAACAAACACCTCTAGACGAAGGCTGGTGAAGAGGCAATTCAGCATCCTAATAATCCAAGCTGTGGAAGTAATCCCGGAGGAAAAACAGGACCACAGATTCTATTCAACGTTATTTATGGTTCCCAAAGCATCGGGGTCTGGAGGGCCATTTTGAACCTCAAAAGACTCTTTTATTATTTATCGCAGGTTCAAGATGCACATGCTTCAATCTATTTTGAAGAGCGTGAGACAATTTAACTTCAATTGACCTTACGGAGGCGTACTTACATATCCCTATCCTCCCTGGCCACTGTCAGTATTTGAGGTTTTGTTTCAGACACCTTCCCGCATAACAAGTATAGAACCCTCCCGTTTGGTTTAGCGTTGGCCCGTAGGACATTTACCAAGGTCCTGGCTTCTCTAACAGCTCACCTTAGAACCATACCAATTACGATATTAGCCTACTTGGACGATATCTTAATTCAGTCAGTCTCTCAGGACCAAGCTACTAGTGACTTGAGGACACCCTACAGACTTTAGAATCTCATGGGTTCTTGGTTAACCAGGAAAAGAGCCATTTTGATCCCTCTACCAGACTATTGCCCCTAGGTGCGATAATAGACGCTAAGGCCGAATTAGTTTCTCTCTCCCAACAAAGAAGGGAGGACATTCAAGTGTTAGCTGGTCATTTCCATTCCACCAGGATGGCTTCCCCTGCCCAAATGTCTGAACTACCAGGTAAAATGATATCATGCCTTGACATTGTACCATGGGCACGTATGCACTCTCATGAATTGCAGTGGTTCTTACTCCCGTTTCAGAGAACAAAGAAGGGGACCTTGACCATCCGAGTGAGAGTGCCATCCAAAGTATTAACATCCTTACTTTGGTGGACCTTGTCACCCTTACACAAGGAGTGCTCTTTTAAAGACAAGGACCATATAACCATAACTACCGATGCTAGTCTTTCAGGATGGGGGGCCCATTGTCGGGACAAGGTGGTGCAGATAATGACTTCAATCACGATATCAATTGGCTAGAGTTAAGAGCAGCCCACCTCGCTCTCAGGGAATTTGAGCCACAAATTGTAGGACAGGGTATGCTCTTCCTAATGGACAATGTAGCCACTAAGGTGCACATCAATTGTCAGGGAGGGACACAATCCAGAATCTTACAGAAAGAGGCCTCCTGTCTCTGCACCTGGGTGGAAAAGAACTTACTTTCAATCAAAGCTGAGCATATTTCAGGGATGCTGAATGTCAGGGCAGATTGGCTGAGCAGATCCACAATAGATCACGCAGAATGGGCCTTACATCCTCTTCTCTTCCAGGAGATTTCTCACAGATTTGGACACCCAGTAGTATATCTCTTTGCATCTGAAATGAATCATCAACTGCCTCATTTCTTCTCTAAGTTCCCATCCTGGGGACGGAGGGAGTCAATGCCCTTCACTGTCAGTGGCCAGGGGACTCCTTTATGCCTTCCCTCCATTGTCTCTCATCTCGCAGTCATCAAGAAGACCCTGCAGCAGAAGGTGAAGATTCTCCTTGTGACACCATACTGGCCTAGGAGGCCGTGGTTCGTGGACTTGGTCAATCTGTCAGTATCACGCCCATAGAGGATTCTCTCCAACAGGATCTCTCTCAGCCAGGGGACAATCCAACACCCAGAGCTTCAGTGGCTCCAATTGACTGCCTGGCACTTGAGAGGCGATTGCTGAGGGGAGCTGATCTTTCATCTCAAGTTATTAACACCATACAGGTTGACAGAAGGCAATCCACTATCCAACTTTACGAAGCCACTTGGAGAGCCTTCTGTACCTGGAGCAGGGAAAGGAACTTCAACTTCACTGAGGCTTCGATCCTCCAGGTGTTAGAGTTTTTGCAGCAGGGACTAGACAGTGGCCTTGCTCCAGCAACGCTACATAGATAGGTGGCAGCACTTTCATCGTTGCTAGCATGTACAAGTCTAGACTCATTAACACAGAACCCTTTAATTGGCCGTGTTCTCAAAGGAGCATCAAATTTACAACTGGTGGTCATACATAGATTTCCCACCTGGGATCTCACCAAAGTGCTGCAAGCCCTTACGGTTCCACCTTTTGGGCCCTTGAGAACTGTCAACGTACAATACCTATCTTATAAAGTAATTTTCTTGGTGGCCATCACATCGACCAGGAGGATATCAGAGCTGGCAGCCCTGTCAGTAAGAGCTGATATTCCATCCCAATCGAGTAGTCTTGTGATTTGATCCGACCTTTATCCCTAAGGTCAATTCTTATTTTCATAGGGCGCAAGAATGTATTTTGCCAAATTTTTGCCCAAACCCGTCTTACTCTAGAGAAAGACTTTGGCACATGCTAGACGTAAGGAGAGACCTTCACATATACATTAAAAGAATAGCTTCCTTTCAAAAAAACATAGGCTATATTTATCTCCTTTCATCAGAACTCAGAAGGTTTTCTCTTCTTCCATAGGCAGATGGATTAGAGCAACCATTGTTAAGGTTACACAGCACAAGGCTTACCTGCTCCATCACATATCACAGCTCACTCTACACATAGCGCGGCCACTACAGCGGTTTGGACTACTCAGGCTACAGTGGAAGAAATATGTTGGGCGCCGACATCCACTCCTTCACTATTCATTAGACACTATAGACTTGACTCGTTTGCCTCTGCGGAGGAAACCTTTGGACGAAGAGTCTTGCAAAGAGTCCTACCAGAAGGACATCCTCAATAGTGGCCAGAATCCTGCCCATTGGACATTTGCTTTGCTATGTCCCATACATGGATCCTGTTGAAACCATTCTGGAGAAGGGGCTTTGGTAGACTTACCTGAGAATGTTCCTTCTCAGATGATGTAGACAGGATCCAGGCCCATCCATTTTTTTCTGGCCATTATGGTCAGGACTGTATAGGAGACTACTAACTATGATTATTATATAAAGATGGGACCCATGCAGCAACTACAGGAAGACCTCGACTTCATTAAGAACTGGATATGGTAGCCCAAAGTAGGGGTGTCTTCAGTTTTTTCTATTCAGTCTATAGCCGAAAAGAGCTGAATACATCCCATACATGGATCCTGTCTACACAATCTGAAAAGGTGTGTTCTCAGGTAAGTCTACCAACACTCCTTCTTCTCCCTCCTCTCTGCCGGGCAATCCCATGTGATGAAGGGTTCCATGGCGGCAATTTTTATAAAGATACTTTAATAAAACCTCCAATGCAGCAGCCAACATCCAATTGCGAGCCAAGAAAACCAGCTCTCCCCTCCCCACCCGGCGCGTCTGCTTCATCTCGCTAAATCGGGCCTAGAATCCTGAAGAAGGGTGAGAAATTCAACGGGCAGTGGGGGGAAGGACGGAAAGGCAACAGAGCGAGATCCATGAAAGTAAACTCAAGTTTCTTAGCTTGGACTAGCAAAAGGCGGTGATGGCAGGGAATACAAAGGCCAACTGGACCATTGTTGCAGCATTCGGTCATGCAGACTTCAAAGAAAAGTTTACTTCAAGAAAAGGGGCGCAACCTGCTGTCTAAAACAGAAGATCCTGCTAAGGTCCAGATCCTACGAAACAAGCCGTAGTGTTCAGTCTGTGTGTCCTAGCTCCTGCCAGTTCTAAGCCTCCCCTCACCTCGCTTGCTTCTACCACAGACTCGCTTCTCTCATTCTTCATCCAAAGGTACACACAGAGCAAACAAGCACACATCTTACAGCGCTGGAGGAACTCCCATACACGCTGTCTCCTCACAGATGGTCCCAACACCATGACGTAGTGGCTTTCGAAACTTCCCCACCGCCCCAATTGCTTCCACTGCGAACTCTCCAGCTTGGCTCGCTTACTTATCTCCATCCCTTTTCCCCTCCTTCAGAGGCCCCTTACTGACTCTCCCCACTTCTTCCCCAACAACTGTCTCTTTCTTTGTCCAAATGTACACACAGAGCAAACACGCACACATCTCACGGCAAACAGAACCAGCAGTAACCCACCTCTGGGTCTCCTGGTTGAGCAGGGTCTGGATTAGAAGATCTCCAAGATCCTTTCAAATTCTATTATTCTTTTCTGTTGCGATGATATTTTTATGTCTAGATAAGTAAAGCCAAAGATATCAAAGAGGGTGTTCTTTCTTTTTCACTTCCCTGTATTTGAAAGCAACTCTTTGCTCTGCTAAGAATTTGTGATTGACCCAGTCAACAAATGAATTTCTTCATTGAATGGATATTCGAACATGGATCTGGTTAATCTTCCATGTGTCAAATGAATCATGATTAATGTAAGAGCTTATTGGAGCATTGTGGTATGTTTGCTTTGTCATTGTAAATGTAAACATTTTTTTCTCATCTTCTGCAACCATTTTATGCACAATTAAAGATACCCTTTTATTTGAATCTTATAGACAAAGAGGATGGCGATAAGAGCACTCTGCACAACTGAGAATAACAAGCAACACCGAATAGCAAAGGAAGTCAGTCCAGAAATCAAACTATTTTCCATTTCCTTCGGAGAGCTACACAATTATTCACCTTCCTCAGTAGGTGATAGAGAAACGAGAGAAAATCAAGAAGAGATTTCTAGGTGGGAAAAGTAGTGTATGATATTCAAGCATATATTACATGAAAATATTATTTTTCCATTCAGCAAATGGGAAATATTTGGATGTTTCTGTGTAGGAAAAGATCAATTGGAAAGCCACGTAGAGCAGACACTATTGAAGGACTCAATCTGGAAGGAAGAAAACGGCTTGAATCAAAGCACTACTAAGGAAGGGATCATCCATATATTTTACCTCCTCAAGAATATTATTTGTGGAAAACCTCCATAGATGTGCCTGTTGTGGGAAAGATTCAACTTGCAAATCACACCTGATTATGCCTGAGAGGATCCAAACTCGAGCAAAACCTTACATATACTCTGAAGGTGGAAAAACCTCTTATCAGAACAGCTCGTGATGTACCAGAGAATTCACACAGGAGAGAAACCGTATTAATGTTTTAATTGTGAGACAAGTTTCAGTACCAATTCCAACCATATTAGCTACCAGATGACTCACACAGGCGAGAAATTCTGTAAATGTCTTGAATGTGGGAATAGTTTCACTCAAAATTCTCACCTCGTTGCACACCTGAGAGCTCACACAGGAGAGAAACCCTTTGAGTGTCCTGATTGTGGGAAAAAGTTTCACTAAAAATTCCAGCTTGGTTCAACATCAGAGGACTCACACAGGAGAAAAACCCTTTGAGTGTCCAGATTGTGGTAAAAGTTTCAGTCAGAATTCCAGCTTGGTTCGACATCAGAGGACTCACACGGGAGAGAAACCTTTCCAGTGTTCTTTCTGTGGGAAAGGTTTCAGTACCAATTCCAACCTTATTATCCACCAGATGATTCACACAGGAGAGAAACTCTGTATATGTGTTGAATGTGGGATTAGTTTCAGTCGAAATTCTCACCTCATTGCACATCTGAGAACTCACACAGGAGAGAAACCCTTTGAGTGTCCTAATTGTGGTAAAAGTTTCAGTCAGAATTCCAGCTTGGTTCAACACCAAAGGACACACACAGGAGAGAAACCTTTTGAGTGTTCTTTCTGTGGGAAAGGTTTCAGTACCAATTCCAACCTTATTAGCCACCAGAGGCTTCATACAGGAGAGAAACCCTTTAAATGTCCTGATTGTGGGAGATGTTTCGGTACCAATTCCATCCTGGTGATTCACCAGAGAATTCACACAGGAGAGAAACCCTTTGAATGTCCTGATTGTGGTAGAAGTTTCAGTCGGAATTCCACCCTGGTTCAACACAAGAGGACTCACACAGGAGAGAAACCCTTTGAGTGTTCTCACTGTGGGAAAGGTTTCAGTACCAATTCCAACCTTATTAGCCACCAGAGGCTTCATACAAGAGAGAAACCCTTTAAATGTCCTGATTGTGAGAGAAGTTTCAGTCACAACTCCAGCCTGGTGATACACCAGAGGACTCACACATCAGAGAAACCGTTTGAATGTCTTGATTGTGGGAAAGGTTTCAGTCTGAATTCCCATCTTATTAATCACCAGAGGATTCACACAGGAGAGAAATCCTTTGAATGTCCTGATTGTGGGAAAACTTTCAGTAAGAGTTCTCACCTCATTAGCCACAAGAGGACTCACACAGGAGAGAAACCGTTTGTATGTCCTGATTGTGAGAAAAGTTTCAGTACCAATTCCAGCCTGGTGATGCATCTGAGAACTCACACAGGAGAGAAACCCTTTGAGTGTCCTCACTGTGGGAAACGTTTCACTAAAAATTCCAACTTGGTTCAACATCAGAGGACTCACACAGGCGAGAAACCCTTTGAATGTCCTGATTGTGGGAAAAGTTTCAGTCAGAATTCCCGTCTGGTGATACACCAGAGGACTCACACAGGGGAGAAACCGTTTGAATGTCCTGATTGTGGGAAATGTTTCAGTCATAATTCTCACCTTATTAATCACCAGAGGATTCATACAGGAGAGAAACCCTTTGAATGTCCTGATTGTGGGAAAAGTTTCAGTACCAATTCCAGCCTGGTGGTGCACCAGAGAACTCACACAGGAGTAGAAACCCTTTGAATGTCCTGATTGTGAGAAAAGTTTCAGTATCAATTCCAGCCTGGTGGTACACCAGAGAATTCACACAGGCGTGAAACCCTTTGAATGTCCTGATTGTGAGAAAAGTTTCAGTACCAATTCCAACCTGGTGATGCACCTGAGAACTCACACAGGAGAGAAACCCTTTGAGTGTCCTCACTGTGGAAAGTGTTTCACTAAAAATTCCAACTTGGTTCAACATCAGAGGACTCATACAGGCGAGAAACCCTTTGAATGTCCTGATTGTGGGAACAGTTTTAGTAAGAAGTCCCACCTTATTAATCACCAGAAGATTCACACAGGAGAGAAACCCTTTGAATGTCCTGATTGTGAAAAATGTTCGAGTGATAATTCCAACTTGTGATACACCAGGGAACTCACACAGGAGAGAAACCCTTTAAATGCCGTGATTGTGGGAGAAGTTTCAGTCATAATTCCAGCCTGGTGAGACACCAGAGGACTCACACAGGAGAGAAACATGATGAGTGTCCAGACCGTGGGAAGGATCTCAGTAGTAGGATTAACCTTCTAAATCATATGCTTATACACACAGGGGAGAAATCATTTAAGTGCCCCAAATGTGGATGATCATTCCGGAAACATTCTGCCCCATTGCATACAAGAAAATCCACCTGAGGCCCTAAGTGATGACTGTATAGAAGGTTTGAATTTCAATTCATAATCCCATTGTAAGTAGAGCTGAGAAACTGACTATTTAATTTGGCTGCAAAGAATTTGCCTTGATTTTTTGTAGCTAAATATTTAGTGATATTAGATGGGAAGGAGAAAAGAAGAAATCGCAACATATTAGTTTGATAATGGCTATTTGACCATCAGCAACAGAAGTGCTGGGTATTTATTATTGCAGAAATTGTGCAATTATGTAAAAATATTTTGGAAGTGTTCTTTGTATTTTTATCATGGTAGATGATAGAAATGCCACATACAGAGTCCCAGCCTTTTTCTTCCTTGCCTGCCCCAAGTTTTTCAGCACCAGAATTCTCCAGCCAGCATCTCTTGGCGATAGGAGCACTCAGACTATAGATTGTGGCTCCTCATATAATGAGAAAGCAAGAGAAGAAGCAGAAGGGTTTCAAAGTTTATCTTTTCCAAACAGTTCCAAGACGTCAGCGCACCAAGCTTGTCTGATCAGATTGTGTCAAGAATGAGGCATGCCAGTGGAAGATACCATATGAATAGCAAGTATATTTGGGGAGTTTGGGACAGTGACAAAAGCAGTATAAAATTTCAGATGTAAAGATTGTTGTGCCTTGCAGGTGACCTTCATGGAGAAGAGCTGTAGGAATATTGATTTGAGGAGAAAAGGGATTGTGATTTTGAGCACAGGATCTCCAGCTTTATTTTCAACTTCTGCTGTGATCTCCTTTGCTTGCAAGTGATTTAGAATTGAAATATTTAAACTTATGCAAAATTTCAAAAATTTAAGATAGTATGTGTATGTATGCGTTGCGGGGTAGTGTTGGGACAACTGAATGGAGCCAAGTATTTACTGGCCAGATGCCCTTCCTGTCACCAATGTGGAGGTCGCAGCATATATATTCTCTTTGTGCCCAGAGAGAGAAATATCTGCCTCTACCTAGGATCGAACTCACAGCCTCCTGATTGTGGTGAGAGCTCCACCTCTAACTCACCGCACCCCCCACTAAAATAGTAAATATATATTTAATCAACTTTCGTTCTTTTCTTTCCTTGGTGTCACATTTTAATGCACCATCTTTATCATGTCTCGTCTTATTGTAATTAGGGGTTGGAAATGCTTGCAATGATCCCAAAGCCTCTAAATCTCTTACAGGGCTATATAACAATATCAAGCAAAATTAAATAAAGCCAACATAAGAGTTAGAGGGGATGGTCTATAGGACTGGGTAAAAAGCCATAACTCCCCGCTCAGAGGAACAGTCCATTTCCTCAGAATCAAAATTTGACAGTCAGATTGAAAGGTGTAAAGTATGTGTTGTTTGGAAGATGCTGGATGTTGAATGTTGTAACCTTGAATTTGGGGCTAGAGTAGCAGGAACAGTTGAATGAATGTGGGCAGGAAGAAGGCCCAGTTTGGTAGTCACAAGCCTAGAGCCTGAGAGACACTCATTTCCGGTCCTACTTTAGGCACAAAGCTATCTCAGAGACGTTGGCCTGACCTGTCCTCTCAGGCCTTGGAAAGTGGAAATCTGCTTCCAAAAAACCTTGGAAGGAAACTGCAGAGAAGTGGAAATACAAGATAACACCCCAAAACCTACTTTTGCAACTGATAAACCTTGAAGAGTGAAGCCTTCTCAAGATTAGGGAGGTGTTATGCCTTAATTTTTTATGAAGTTCTTGTTTGTGTGCACAGCCTCTAAATTATTTCCAGCTTCATCCTATCAATAAAATAATGATGCATGGAAGAACAACTGGAAACATCCACTCTCCTTGCTTTCAAACCACATCTAGGTAGAGATGTGAGGAGAGATTCTGTCTATCTGCATCCTTGCAGAGCCTAAATCTCACTAGAGGGAAGAATCCTTCTGCGCAGCCCTCCCAATCTCCACAGGAGTTAGATTTATTATTCCCAAATTTTTTGGGCAAAAGGCACTAGTTTGTAGAAAGATGATGTGGCTCTTTCTTGTGGCTCTTAAGGATTAATGGAATATTTTTGATAATCCCATTTGGGAAACTACAAGGTCAGTATGGCAACTATGCACTCTGTGAGATATGGTCAGGGAATGTAAACCATCTTGAGCCACTGGATCAGAAATTTCTCTCTGATTCTTCCTCCTATGCCCACTCAGGCCCAGTTCAGCTTGTTGTCAGTGTTTACTTACAATAAGACTTTAAGCCATCTATACAACTATTGGGGTGCAGAAGCGTCTCAGAGGTTTGCTAGTGAATGTAACTCAGAAGTCTGTGTGGATAATCCCTGGGCATTGTCTCTTCTAGACCAATTCAAATCACTAGTTGAGATAACTGCATCCCAGAGTTCTGAAGGAACCAGCAGAGGTGATTTCAGAACCATTGAAAGATACGTTTCAAAGAGCTTGGATTATGGGGGAACTAGAGGTAGTCCTCTACTTACAACGTTTTATTTAGGGACTGAAGTTACGATACTGAAAAAAGTGACTTATGACCATTTATCACACTTATGAACGTTGTAGCTCCCTCATGGTCATGTGATTTACATTCGGATGCTCAGCAACTGACTCAGATTTATGACAGGTGCAGTGTCCGGGGGTCTTTGATCCTCATTTGTCACCTGCTAACAACCAAACTCAATAGGGAAAAAAGATTCACTTAACAACCATGTTATAACTATGTTACTAATTTAACAACTGCAGTGATTCACTGTAACAGATGTGGCAAGAAAAGTAGTAAAATGGGGCAAAACTCACTTAACAAGTTTTGGACTCAATTGTGGTAAGTTCAGGACTATCTGTAACTGAGGACTGGAAAAGTGCTGAAGGGCCCCATCTTCAAAAAAGGAAAAACAAATCCAGGAAATTGCAGACAAATCTTCCTGACATTAATACCTGGTAATAACCCTTCTTACTCATTGCTACCATTGCATCATCTTTACAACATTGCAGTATTACAACATTACAGCAGCAGGTCAGCTATTTAATCATCATTACCCTGATAGTTTAGGACCATGTATAGCTGAGGACTGAAAAAGAGCTGATGATGTTCCTATCTTCAAAACAGGTAAAAAAAAAAAATCCAGGAATTTACAGACAAATCTGCCATAACTGGTAACATCTTGGAAAACAAATCTGAACACCTAGAAGCAAATAAAATAATAACCAGTGACAACATGGGTTGATCAAGAACTGATCCTGCCAAACAAACTTATTTCATTCTTTGACAAAATGACTAAATTAGTGGACCAGGGAAATGCTGTGGACATTAGTATACTTAGATTTCAGTAAAGCATTTGATAAAGTAGATCACAACCTACTTCTGGGAAAGCTAGAAAAATGTGGGATAGACAGCACCACCACAAGATGGATTCGTAAGTGGCTGACAAATTGTACTCAACATGTAGCCCTCAATGGAACTACACCCACATGGAGGGAAGTAAGCAGTGGGGTATCCTCAGATTTAATTTTAGACCCAGCACTGACCAAAATCTTCATAAACTATCTAGACAAGGGAATAGAAGGGGAACTCATCAAGTTTGCAAATGACACTAAACTGGCAGGAATTGCCAACATCCCAGAAGACAAGCTCAAGATCCAAAAAAGACTTCACAGACTTGAACAGTGGTCCCTATCTAACTATATGATATTACACAAAGTAAAGTTTTACACTTAGACAAGAAAAAACAACTGCATAGGTATAAATTACTGGGTTAATGCCAGTAACTTAAAGGGAACTTGGAGTCCTAGTGGACAATCACTTAAATGTAATCCAACAGTGAGTGATAGCAGCCAAAATAACCAATACAATACTAAGCTCCATTAATAGAAAGATAGAATTAAGATCACGTGAAGTTATAGTACTGCTTTACAAAGCCTTACCTGGAATACTGCATCCAATAGTACTCCTTTACAAACACTTGGAATACTGCATCCAGTTTTAGTCCCTCCAGAGTGACTAGACTAGAGACTCTGGGAAGAGTGCAGAGAACAGCAATAAAGATGATTAGTGGGCTGGAGGCTAAAACACAGGAAGAACGGTTACAGGAATTGGGTATCTCTAGTCTAATGAAAAGAAGGACAAGGGGAGACATGATAGCAGTATTCCAATATTTGAGTGGCTGCCATAAAGATAAGGGAGTCACCTTATTTTCCAAAGTACCAGAAGGCAAGACAAGGAAAAATGGCTGGAAACTAATGAAAGAGAGAAGCAACTTAGGGTCTCCTGGTTGATCAGAGGTTGTACTCAGGACCACCAAAGTCCCTTCCTGTTGTATATAAGTCTTCAGGAGCAGCGCAACAGCTGATTGGCTGCCATGTCTTACAGCTCACTATAAAAGGAGCACTGTCAGATGGGCTCAGCTGTCACTTGTCAGCCACATTTATTAGCGTGCAGTTTGACTTTGGAAACCCTGTTAACTTATAATAAAAGGGTTATCCTTAATGCCTGGTTGTCTCGGTTATTTCCCACATTAAGTTTAGCACTTTCAGATCTCTTCAGATTAATTGATTGATCTTGAAAGCTGCAGCCTTGAATTTGCTGTTGGAGCAGCAGGAACAGGTCAATGGGCAAATATTGTGGGTAGGAAGAAGGTCCAGTTTGTATAGTGGTGAAGGCATCAGGTAAGAGACAAAAGCTCAGTTCCAGTCCCACCTGAAGGGCAAAACCAACTTTGGCCAGTCCTCCCAGGCCTAGGAAGCAAGAAGGTGGGAGGAACGACTTCCAAAAATTGTTGCCAAGGAAGCTGCAAGGACCAAGCATCAAGACTGACCCAAAGACACCAAAAACAGAGCTAAGTAGCATCAATTCTCGCTATTTCACTTGGCTCAGTTGCAAAGGTCAGTTGCTAGGAGGCGAAAAAGATCTGCTGCCATGTAATCAGTGCAAATATTTTCCAAATGTCATGGTGGACAAAGCATGTTTTTCCACCTCCTGTCACTAGATGGCGGTCAGGCAACATCTGTGCCAAGAAAGACATCAATCCAGTAGTGCCATCCGTACTTGAGCTTAAAAAAGCAGTTCTAAACTATGTAGTTTGCAATGCTAGAAAGGATAGGAAGAAAGGAGAAACGCAGGGGAACTTCCTCTTCCGGATGCCTCATGGGAGGAAGGTGGTATGCAGAGCGGCTTCTGTGTTATTCCCAGGATGGAAGCAGCAGCTGGAAGGTGGGTTGGGGGGCTGTAGGTGGGAGGAGAGTCCGGGAGTAAGTCAGGCTGTTCGGCTCCCTCCACGGCCTGGAAGCAGAGAAGCAACTGAGCCGAAGCGCATCAGCTGCTGCTGCAGGTTCCTTCCCTCCCCAAATCGGAGCCCGCTGGAACTGCACGCTGTGAAACTGGTGGCTTCAAATTTCTGCTCGGGGGGCGAGATTTATAAAAGCCTCTTTGAAGTGAAGATGGATCCTTTGGAAATGGCTCCCCTCCAATGGTTGTGGGGGCTCCTTGAATGGAATAGGACCTCCTGCCTCAACAGGGGATGGACTAGAAGACCTCCAAGGTCCCCCCCCCCCCAACTCAGTTATTCCATAGTGGACCTGATGTTTTCCGGACAACAAGTTTCGGACTGAGGTGCCTCTGGTCTTTTTTAGGTTGTTGACAAAATGGGGTTGGGATAGCATTGCTTGGGGTTTGAACTGCTCCTGGAGCTTGTGCAATGTAGCCTTTTGCTCTTCTAAAGGTCCTGGGTTAACCCTATTATGCCCTAAAAGTCTTAGTCCTTCTTAATCCCACCAACTGGAGCTGAAGGTATTTTGTTAGTGAATAGTCTTTTTTAATGGGCACAAAATACCTACCTCTCAGGAGTTCAGGCATCTGCTGGAGGCAGTTAGGGCTGTTTCCTGCCTTTGTTAAGGTTTTTTTCCTCCATTTTTCCTTGGGGAAATATAATATTCTGCCTCTTTAAAATCCCCCCAAATATTTCATTCTTCTGGGGCTTCCCACAAAATTAATACCAAAGATTAAAATCAAGGACACATGGTGATGGCAGAAGTGGAGTGGGGGGTGGCATCTACTACTCAATCAAGGACAACCATAAGTATTCCTCACCTGCCATTGGTTCACTGAGCCTTCCAAGTTATAATGGCACTGGAGAAGCAGACGTAGTTATGAAGGTGCAGGAAAAGGAGTTGCACCAATTCAGATTCTGGCAACTGGTGCACTTTTATATCATGGTTTCAACATCCTACACTCATAATCCTGATTTGTGACTTTCCCAGCTGGATTTTGACAAGCAAACTCAGTAGGGATGCCAGCAGAAAGTTGTGAAATTGCCTTTAACAACCCACAATGATTTGTTTAAGAACTGCAGAGGAACAGATGTTGGTTGGCCATGCCATTTGAAATCAGGCTTTATGATCGCGCCGCTTAGTGACACAAATACTAGTCCCAATTGAAGTCAGTGAGGACTACTTCAATTGGGATGTCACCAAAGGGGTTGTGGAAAGTATTTTCTTCCCTTACTTGGAACTCAGGACTTCCATGGACCAAACTGTTGCTTCAAATCTTGCTTTAGGCATCACTTCACCAGTTAAAGCCCCCACATCTGTAAAGCTAGTGTCATGCAATTTGACAGGTGTGGCTCGATAAAATAAAAGAAGAGTCCAAGTGTGTGTATGTGTGTTGATAAGCCCATGCATTTATTGTCTGAATAAAGATGGGTCCCCTCTAAGAAGGAAGGAAACCAGAACGTAGTGCAAGGTAGATGTTTATAATTTTTTGCTTTCACTTCATTACATACAGTCAGAGGCAGCTCTCACACGACAGATAAGATATAGAAATTATAAAAATTACAAAAATAGTCAAGCATGCCTTCTGTGGTTTTGGAGACATGCCTAACCTACAGGCTAGTGTGGGTGTTGGCAAACTGCGGCTCCAGAGCCGCATGTGGATCTTTGGGCCCTTTACTGTGGTTCCTGTCCCATTACTGGCTGGCTCTGCCCCTCGCCTTCCCCTCCCATTGCCTACCTGAGAAGGTCATAAGGTCTGGCAGGATGGGAATGGGATCCTGGTGAATCCCCGTCCTCTCCCTCCCTACCTCCCTCCCTCTCTCCTTGGGGCTCTTTGCTACTCCTTTTATTTCTTCTTTTTGGAATCCGGGCTGGCTTATGAACGAGTGCCATCCTCGGTGGAAGCTTCCCTTTGGGCACCACTCCTCCAACTATCGCGACTCCTTGGACGGCTGTGGTGGGGTGGGGAGACCCTCAAGCGAGCAGCCACCTGCCCCATGCATACCTTTGCTGCACTTTGGCGCTTGCTTGAGGAACATCTCCCTGTGCATGATAACCCTTCTGGTCCCTCCACATTGGCCCAGCCACAGCTTTCCAAAAGAGAGAGAGACAGAGAAGGGGGGGGGGGGAGGAGAGGAGAGAGAGAGAGAGAGAGGCAGAGATACATAGAAAGGAGGAGAGAAAGAGACATAGAGAGACACAGAGAGAGATACACAGAGAGATGGGAAGATAGGGAGAGGGAGGGAGAGGGGCAGAGATATACAGAACGGTGGAGAGAGAGAGAGAAGGGTTTTATGGCTGGGTAGGCGTGGCTAGGGGGTCATGTGACTGGGATGGAGTGAGTGACATCGAGTTGGCCATGCTCATCCAGGTTTTGTGGCTCCTGTTTTTTTTTTTTTTCTGTGGGAAATGGGTCTCAACAGATGAGCAATCATCAAATTGATCAGATTTCTGATTAACATTAGTGCAGAAGGTTTGACTGTTGAGTTCCTTTTTTCTTTTTTAGCCATTCTGTTATAGATTTGCTGATTTTGAGATATTTTTCAGGCTGGAAAGAAAGTTGATGGTTTGTTTGAGATGCCTTGTGCTGATATGCTGTGTTTGGTTTTCATCAAATGTATCATTGTGCATTATGGGCAAATATCTCCACTTTGGTCTCGTCTGTGCAAAGGACAAATGTTCCAGAAGTCATGTGATTTGTTTAGATGCAACTTTGCACACCTCAGCCGTGCTGCTATGTCCTTTTTAGAGAGAAGAGATTCTTTCTAAGCAATCCTTGCAAGAAAACCATACTTGTTCAGTTTTTTTCTAATTGGACTGTCATGAATCTGAACATTTAACTTGGTAACTGAAGCATGTAAAGTCTGAAATATAATTCTTTGTTTCTTAGCAATTGATCAAGGGCATCTTTTTAGCAATACTTGACTGGTACAGCGCCTCATTATACTATGGAAGCGCTGAGAAATTTCCTAATGGTGAGAACAATTAACCAGCAGAACAGCTTGCCTTCAGTAGTTGTGATGCTCCATCAGTGGAGGCTTTTCAGAAGAAGTGAAACAACCACTTATCTGAAATGTAGCAGGGTCTCCTCAGTGGTGGGCTGCAAATTTTTTAACAACTGGTTCCCTGTCCTAATGACTGGCTGGGTGAGTGTGGCTGCGTGAGTATGACTGGGTGAGCATGTGAGTGCTTCGGCATGGCCAATTTGACGTCACTCACCACGACTGGCTCCGCCTCCCAGCCTCAACAAGATACAATATTTATTTAGTACTACTGAACATCACTTAACAGTGGCAAGGAAAATCACAAAACAGAACAAAACACACTTAAATCTTGCTTAGCAATGGAAATTTCGGCTCAGTTGTGGACATAAATCGAGGACTACCCCTAATCAGAATGTAGGATAAGAAGCTTACTTTGCTCACTCCTTTGGGGTCACTTTCAAGATGAAAGATTTTGGGTGCAGGTAGTGGTGGTGTTACCGAAGCTGGAGTCGGTTGGTGGGGCAGCCTTGCTCGGTCGAGGGCTGCCAGAGGGAGGTGGGGAATATGAACAAGGGCATCGCTCCTGGCGAGAAAGTCCTTTGGTAGCTTCTCACACAAGGCAGGTGCTACCCTGCTGCCTTGGGAGCGAGGGGGAATAAAGAGGCCCACCATCAGGCCAAATGTTCGCTCACTCGCTTGCTCTGCTGTCCTGGCTCTGCTGTTGCAAGCTGCCTTTTCTCTTCCTGGCTCCCCTCGTCCCAAAAGCACTCTCCTGTCTGCTAGCAGCCACCTCCTTCTCCCTCTCCCTCCTCGCTGCCAGGTGATCCCCTGTGAAGAAGGCTCCACGGCGGCACTTTTTATAAAGGTCTTTTAATAAACCTCCAATGCGGCAGCCAAGCTCCAATCCCGAGCCAAAAACCCCACTTCTCCCATCCCGCTAAATCCAGCCTAGAGGCTGAGGAAGGATGAGAAATTTAATGGACGGGGTGGGTGGGGGGAGGATGAAAAGGCAACAGAGCGAGGTCCATGAAGTAAACTCAAGTTTTTTAGAAAACATGATATTGATATTGGAATAGCAAAAGGTGGTGACGGCAGGGAATACAAAGGCCAACTGGACCATTGTTGCAATGTTTGCCCATGCAGGCTTCAAAGAAAAGTTTGCTTCAGGGAAAGGGGCGCAACCTGCTGTCTAAAACAGAGGTAAGGTCCAGATCCTACAAAACAGGCCGTGGTGTTCAGTCTGTGTGTCCAGCTCCTGCCGTTCTAAGCCTCCCCCTCACCTCGCTTGCTTCCACCACAGACTCGCTTCTTTCATTCTTCATCCAAATGTACACACAGAGCAAACATGCACACATCTCACAGTTCCAGAGGGACTCCCACACACACTGTCTCCTCACAGAAGGTCCCAGCACCATGACATGTGTGACTTTCGAAACCTCCCCACCGCCCCAATTGCTTTCACTGTAAACTCGCCAGTTCAGCTCGCTTACTTATCTCCATCCCGTTTCCCCTCCTTCAGAGGTCCCTTACTCACTCCACACTTCTTCCCCAACAACTGCCTATTTCTTTGTCCAAATGTACACACAGAGCAAACACGCACACATCTCATGGCAAACAGATGTGAACCAGCAGTAACCCACCTCTGGGTCTCCTGATTGAGTAGGGGCTGGATTAGAAGATCTCCAATATCCTTTCAAATTCTATTATTCTTTTCTGATGCGATGATATTGTTATATCCTGATAAATAAAACCAAAGATATAAAAGAGGGTGTTCTTTCTTTTTCACTTGCTTGTATTTGAAAACAACCCTTTGCTCTTCTAAGAATTTGTGATTGACCCAGTCAGCAAATGAATTTCTTCTTTAAATGGATATTCAAACTTGTATCTGGGTAGTCTTCCACGTCTCAAATAAATCATGATTAATGTAAGAGCTTATTGGAGCATTGTGGCATGTTTGCTTTGTCATTGTAATGTAAACGTTTTCCTTTTTTTCTCATCTTCTGCAACCATTTTATACACACTTAAAGATACCCTTTTATTTGAATCTTATAGACAAAGAGGATGGCAATAAGAACACTCTGGACAACTGAGAATAACAAGCAACACCGAATAGCAAAGCAAGTCAGTCCAGAAATCAAACTGTTTTCCATTTCCTTCGGAGAGCTACACAATTCTTCACGTTCCTCAACAGATGAGAGAGAAACGTGAGAAAATCAAGAAGACATTTCTAGCTGGGAAAAGTAGTGTGTGATATTCAAGAATATATTACATGAAAAGTCAAGGAAGATTATTTTTCCATTCAGCAAAGAGGAAAATATTTGGAAGTTACTATGTAGGAAAAGGTCAATTGGAAAGCCACATAGAGCTGACAGTATTGCAGGCCTCACTGTGGGAGGAAGAAAACAGCTTGAATCGAAGCACTACTAAAGAAGGAACCATCCATATTTTTTACCTCCTCAAGAATATTAGTTGTGGAAAACCTCCATAGACGTGCCTGTTGTGGGAAAGATACAACTTGCAAATCACACCTGATTATGCCTGAGAGGATCCAAACTGGAGAAAAATCTTACATATACCCTGAATGTGGCAAAACCTCTTATCAGAACAGCTCGTGATGAACCAGAGTATTCTCACAGGAGAAAAATCGTATGAATATCCTGTTTGTGGGAAAAGTTTAACTACCAGTTCCAACTATATTAGCCACCAGATGATTTACACAGGGGAGAAACTCTGTACATGTCTTGAATATGAGAATAGTTTCACTCGGAATTCTCACCTCGTTGCACACCTGAGAACTCACACAAGAGAGAAACCCTTTGAGTGTTCTGACTGTGGGAAAAGTTTCAGTCGCAATTTCAGCTTGGTTCAACACCAGAGGACTCACACAGGAGATAAACCTTTTGAATGTCCTAATTGTGGGAAACGTTTCTGTGATAATTCCAGCTTCGTTCGACACCAGAGGACTCACACGGGAGAGAAACCTTTTGAGTGTTCTTACTGTGGGAAAGGTTTCAGTAACAATTCCAACCTTATTTGCCACCAGAGACTTCATACAGGAGAGAAACCCTTTAAATGTCCTGATTGTGGGATTAGTTTCAGTCGGAATTCTCACCTTGTTGCGCACGTGAGAACTCACACAGGAGAGAAACCCTTTGAGTGTCCTGATTGTGGTAAAAGTTTCAGTCAGAATTTCAGCTTGGTTCAACACCAGAGGACTCACACAGGAGAGAAACCTTTTGAGTGTTTTTACTGTGGGAAAGTTTTCAGTAACAATTCCAACCTTATTAGCCACCAGAAGATTCACACAGGAGAGAAATTGTTTGAATGTCCTGACTGTGGGAAAGGTTTCACTAAAAATTCCAGCTTGGTTCAACACCAGAGGACTCACACAGGAGAGAAACCCTTTGAGTGCCCTGATTGTGGTAAAAGTTTCAGTCAGAATTCCAGCTTGGTTCAACACCAGAGGACTCACACAGGAGAGAAACCTTTTGAGTGTTCTTACTGTGGGAAAGGTTTCAGTACCAATTCCAACCTTATTAGCCACCAGAGGCTTCATACAGGAGAGAAACCCTTTAAATGTCCTGATTGTGAGAGAAGTTTCAGTCACCATTGCAGCTTCGTGAGACACCAGAGAACTCACACAGGAGAGAAACCCTTTGAATGTCCTGATTGTGGGAAACGCTTCAGTCTGAATTTCCTCCTTATTAATCACCAGAGGATTCATACAGGAGAGAAACCGTTTGAATGTCCTGTTTGTGAGAAATGTTTCAGTCAGAATTCCCATCTCATTAGCCACCAGAGGATTCATACAGGAGAGAAACCCTTTGAATGTCCAGACTGTGGGAGAAGTTTCAGTACCAATTCCAGCCTATTGAAACACCAAAGGACTCACACAGGGGAGAAACACTTTGAGTGTCCTGATTGTGGGAAATGTTTCACTAAAAATTCCTACTTGGTGAAACACCAGAGGACTCACACAGGAGAGAAACCCTTTAACTGTTCTGATTGTCGGAAAAGTTTCAGTCAGAATTCCCACCTTATTAACCACCAGAGGATTCATACAGGAGAGAAAACCTGTGAATGTCCAGACTGTGGGAGAAGTTTCAGTCACAATTCCAGCCTGGTGAGACACCAGAGGACTCACACAGGAGAGAAACCATATGACTGTCTAGACTGTGGGAAGGATCTCAGTTGTAGGGTTAACCTTTGAAATCATATGCTTATACATACAGGGGAGAAACCATTTAAGTGCCCCAATTGTGGACCGTCCTTCAGGAAACATTCTGTCCTTATTGAACACAAGAAAATCCACCTGAGGCCCTAAGTTATGAGTGTAGAGAAGGTTTGAATTTCATTTCATACTCCCATTGTAAGTACAGTTGAGAAACTGACTATTTAATTTGGCTGCAAAGAATTTGCCTGATTTTTTTGTAGTTAAATATGTAATGATATTAGATGGGAAGGAGAAAAGAAGAAATCGCAACACATTTGTTTGATAATGGCTATTTGGCCATCAGCAGCAGAAGTCGCTGGATATTTATTTTTGCAGAAATTGTGCAATTATGTAAAAATATTTTGGGAGTGTTCTTTTCATTTTTATCATGGTAGATATTAGAAATGCCATGTACAGAGTCTAAGCTTTTTTCTTCTTTGCCTGCCCCATGGTTTTCAACCCCAGAATTTTCTAGCCGGCATCTCTTGGGGATAGGAGCACTCAGACTATATATAGTTAGAGATTGTGGCTCCTCATATAATGAGAAAGCAAGAGAAGAAGCAAAAGGGTTTCAAAGTTTATTTTTTCCAAACAGTTCCAGGAATTCAGCACCCCAAGAATGTCTGTTCAGATTGTGTCAAGAATAAAGTATCCAAGTAGAAGACACCATATGAGTAGCAAATATATTGGGGGAGTTTTCGGCAGTGACAAAACGGCAGGGTAAAATTTCAGATGTAAAGGCTGTTGTGCCTTGCAGGTGACCTTCATGGAGAACAGCTGTAGGAATATTGAGTTGAGGAGAAAAGGGATTGTGGTTTTGACCACAGGATCTCCAGCTCTAATCGTAACTCCTGCTGGGATCTCCTTTGCTTGCCTCCTTGTTAGCCTTTGATGGCTAGGGGTTTGAGAGGAGGACCAAGGGACTGATGCTTTTGTAACTCCTTCCTTTGGTGTGGTGACGTGGGTGGGGGGGAATTGTATAGTAGATAATGTTTAATTTCTAAAACAGCATTGTGTAAGAATCATGAACAGCTTTGGAGAAAGAAAAATAAAGTGTCAGCATTTGTATAAACATTGGGACAAGGTGATGCAAAGCTCTCTTCCCAATACATGGGAGGCATTTCTTGTTCTCTCCCAGGGCTCCTTAATTTTTTTCAAAACTGTTTCCTTCAAATATGCAGAGGGATTATCCTGATTTTGCTGGGATTAGAAGACTCCAAAGAATTCCAAGATTGTTTATTTCACCAACACCATTCAAAAAGACAGGTTACAATCTTTATCAATATGTCACAATCCTTTTCCTCAGAATCAAGCTTTGAAGTTCAGATTGAAAGGTGTAACGTATGTATTGTTTGGAGGATACTGGATCTTGAATGCTGCAACCTTGAATTTGGGGCTGGAATAGCAGGAACAGCTGAATGGATAGATTTTGTGTGCAGGAAGAAGGCCCAGTTTGATGGTCACCAGCCTTGAGCCTGAGACACTCATTTCCGGTCCTGGTCTAGGCTCAAAGCCATCTCAGAGACCTTGTCCTGTCCTGTCTTCTCACTCCTTGGAAAGGGGAAATGTTTTCAAAAAACCTTGCCAGGGAAACCGGAGGGAAATAGGAATACAGGATAACACCCCAAAACCTACTTTTGAAACTGAGCAAACCTTGAAGAGTGAAGCTTGACCTGCTTAGCTTCTCAAGATTAGTTGTGTCTTAAATTTTTATGAAGTTCTTGTTTGTGCGTACAGCCGCTAAATGATTTCCAGCTTCATCCTATCAGTAGAATAATGAAACATGGAAGAACAACTGGAAACATCTACTCTCCTTGCTTCCAAACCACATCTAGGTAGGAGAGATTCTGTCTATCTGTATCCTTGCAGAGCCTAAATCTCACTAGAGGGAAGAATCTCTCTGCGCAGCCCTCCCAATCTCCACAGGAGTTAGATTTATTATTCCCAAACTTTTTGGGCAAAAGGCACTAGTTTGTAGAAAGATGATGTACTGTATAAATTTCTTGTGGCTCTTAAGGATTAATGGAATATTTTTGATAATCCCATTTGGGAAACTACAAGGTCAGCATGTGAGATATAGGCTCTGTGAGATATGGTCAGGGAATGTAAACCATCTTGACCCACTGGATCAGAAATTCCTCTCTGATTCTTCCTCCTATGCCCACTCAGGCCCAGTTCAGCTTGTTGTCAGTGTTTACTTACAACAAGACTTTAAACCAGTGGTTTCCAAACTTTTTCAATCCACTGCCCCCTTGGTGCTACAAATTTATCCTCGGTACCCCCCACCCAGGGGTGGGATTCAAATTTCTGTGGGCATGGCCTAATTTGAGGGTGTGGCTTGCTGGTCACGTGACTGGGTGGGTGTGGCTTGCTGGTCACATGACTGGGTGGGCGTGGGTTGCTGGTCACGTGACTGAGTAGGTGTGATTTGGTGGTCATGTAACTGGGTGGGCATGGCCAGGTGACTGGCAAACTAAATACAAGTGTTCCTCATTTAATGGCCGGTTGTTTAGCAAGTGTTTTAATTTATGACTGGCCTCCCTAAAGATACTTGACTTGTTTTTGGAGTTTTGACAGCCATGCACACACACGTACAGACACACTCCCTTCTAACCCTGCTGGAGCAGGTCAATGGACTAGAATCGGCAAAGTTTCTCTGATTAGATTCAGAGATGCTTTGTTGATTCTTGTTGATTTGTTTTATTTGTATCTCTTTATGTTGCTGAATTGCATTGACATGTGTATCCCTTCTTGGGCACAACCCAGAAACTTTTGTGATTCTTTGCAGCAAAAATTACTGACCTCTGGCTTTGCTCTACTTTTCAAACATGTTGACACTGCCACGTTCTAGGTGCCGGCCCCACAGGTCCACCCCATTGAGTCCACTGAACTGGAGGGACCTGCCCAAGCAAGTCAAGTCAATGAGGTGAGCCTGAGAGAGGGAAAGAGAAAGAAAGAGAGAGAGAGAGAGAGAAGGAAGAAAAGAAAGAGAAAAGGGAAAGAAAGAAAAAGGGACAAAGAAAGGGGGGGAATGGAAGGAAGGGATAGAAAGAAAAAGAAATAAAGAAGGAGGGAGGGAGGGAGGAGAAAGATAATGAGATATCTATTCTAGTCACCTGCTCCAGCAAGATTAGAAGGGAGTTTGTGTGTGTTCTCCTTGTAATTTACCAGTACATTTTGGTTTTGCCGCCTTCAGAATTGGCACTGTAATACATTGGGGAAAAGTAATTTTTAGAATGGAGATCTGGTCCAATGGATCCTGTTTAAAGCTTCAACAAAATGTGAGAGCTTCCTGATAGTCTTGATCATGTTTTGTCTACAAAATCTTTAATAGAAGCCAAAGATGTTTCAATGTGCTGGCAAAGATGTTTCAATGTGGAAAAGGGCCTCAGTCTAAACTAGGCCTCATTTCAATCTGATGCATCAGGTCTCTCTCTCTCTCTCTCTCCTTCTCTCCCTCCCTCCCTCCCGGCTTTGCTTTACTTTCTCAATGTGCCTGCGGGGCTGTCGCTTCGAACATGGATGGATGGATGGATGGATGGATGGATAGAGAGAGAGAGACAGGTACGTAAGTAAGTAGACAGGCAGGCAGGCAGGCAGGTAGGTAGGCAGGAAGGCAGGCAGACAGACAGATATTTTGGATGTATGTATGTATGGATAGATAGATAGATAGATAGATAGATAGATAGATAGATAGATAGATAGATAGATAGATAGATCTATATTGGTAGATAGGTAGGTAGGTAGACAGACAGACGGGTAGGCAGGCACGTAAGCAGGCAGGGAGACAGACAGACATTTTGGATGTATGTATGGATAGATAGATAGATAGATAGATAGATAGATAGATAGATAGATAGATAGATAGATAGATAGATAGATAGATCTATATTTGTAGGTAGGTAGGTAGACAGAAAGACAGGTAGGCAGGCAGGCAGGTAGGTAGGCAGGAAGGCAGAGAGACATTTTGGATGGATGGATGGATGGATGGATGGATAGATAGATAGATAGATAGATAGATAGATAGATAGATAGATAGATCTATATTGGTAGGCAGGTAGGTAGATAAAAAGGCAGGCAGACAGACAGGCAGACCTTTTATATGTATGTATGTATGTATGTATGTATGTACAGAAAGAATGCGACAGCGGTGGCACTTTGAGAAAGTAGAGCAAAGCCAGAGTGGGAATTGAAGTCCACACAAGTTGCCACGGTTGAGAAACACGGGATGAATATATCAACCCTGCCATTCTGGTTTAGAGTTTAGCATGCTGTTTGATTCCAGCTTAGTCAATGAATAAACCATGGCTAAGATCTTCCTGCTCCTTAATGCAGCTGCCCCTCTGCCCCTTCTCCAGCCCACTTTGGCATCCAATTTTGCGATGCCAACCTCCCCGGTGCAGCGATGCAGCCAACGTCACCCTTTTTGCTTGAACCCAAGGTCCACTTCCATCGGGCCAAGCAAGAGGAGGTACTCTGTACACGCTCAGAGACTCCCAACTTCAGTGAAGCGTTCCACCCATCTTTATGTTTCGCCTGGGAGGAGGAAGGTGTGCAGAAGCAGCCCAGACTGGCGGAGGCGGAGGGAATGAACGCTTGGAAACCAAGCAAGCAAGAAAGCGCAGGGCTCGGTCGGAAGAACCGGGCTGCAGAGGGAGGCTAGGTTCTAGGTCCGGGACGGCCACATAGAGCTGAACTGAACTGAGCCACGTGCCTTGGAGACCCGCAGCTGCACCCACCCGCATCCTGCATGCAAGCCTGGCTGGCTGGAGAGTCGGAGGCCAGGCAGGCGCTGTGCACTCCCTTGTTCTCCTCCGGGGAATTAGGCCCTAATGCCGGATCACCCACCCCTTCCACTGTGCACCATGGGAGGGTTTTGCTTTTGGGCCTTCTGGTGCGCCTCCGCCGCTTCCACCGGAGAGGGCAGCCTGCAAGCTAAGGTGCCCTCTTTCCGCCACCTCCCACCTCTCTTCCCCCCCAGGCTTGGCAAGGCTCATTGTGCACGGGTTCTGCATTTGAGGCGCTGGCTATGGAGTGATGAAACAGTCAATAGGCTGCATGACTGGCAGTCAGTGAGCCTGCGGGGCCAGCGCCTCGAACGCCCCCCTGCCACCTCTTAGCGACCCCCGGCTGGCCCCCTTGCCTCCTACTGCCCCCCTAAGGCATCCTACCGCCCTCCAGGGGGTGGTACCACCCACTTTGGGAACCACTGCTCTAGACCAAATCACTAGATTGGGATGACTGCATCCCAGTGTTCTGAAGGAACTAATTGTCAGGGCTCCAACAAATCCACTCTCATTCAAAGCAAAAGTCTCTAGCCACATCTCAGAAGAAGTAAGTTGGTTTATTAGAAATTGCCATGTTGGCGCATGGCTGGGTGCAGCTGATACTGAATTACATCATACATTTCTCCCTTGACCCTGGTCTTTCCCCCACCCCTTCTCCAATGTGACTTCTCCAATGGGACACATCAGTCCAAGAGTCATCCATCATGCTCTCCACTAACCTTATGCTCCAACAACTTTGGGCTGCCGAGTTGATTATCTAGGCATTTCAAGAATACCTTGTTTTCTGGCAGTTAAAAAGACCAAAGCAGTATCTTTTTAGTTGACACTAGTAGCAATAGCACTTATACTTATATACCACTTTATAGTGCTTTACCTCCCTCTCAAAGCAGTTTACCAAGTCAGCCTATTGCCCCCAACAATTTGGCTCCTCATTTTACCCACCTCGGAAAGATGGAAGGCTGAGTCAACCTTGAGTCTGCTGAGATTCGATCTGCCAAATTGCAGTAAGAGTAGCTTGCAGTACTGCACTCTAACCTCTGCGCCACCGAGGCTGCCTAATAAACGTGATTTCAGAATCATTGTCACAAAGAGCTTGAAATACAGGGGAACTAGACGTAGTCCTCAACTTACAATAGTTAATTTAGTGGCCGAAGTTACAATGACACTAAATGACCATTTATCACACTTATGACCGTTGTAGCACCCTCATGATCATGTGATTTATATTCGGATGCTCAACAACTGACTCAGATTTAAGATGGTTGCAGTGTCCCAGGGTGATGTCATCCTCTTTTGTGACCTGCTGACAAGGGAAGTCAATGGGGAAACCAGATTCATTAAAGTCCATGTCATAACCATGTTGCTAATTTAAAAAGTGCAACAATTCACTTAAATGTGGCAAGAAAAGTTGTAAAATGGGGCAGAAGTCACTTAACAAGTTTCTCACTTAACCACATAAATTTTGGACTCAATTGTGGTAAGTTCAGGACTATCTGCCTGACATTAATACCTGGTAATAACCCTTCTTACTCATTGCTACCATTGCATCATCATTACAACATTACAGTATTGCAACATTACAGCAGCTGGTCAGCTTTTTAATCATCATTACCCTGACAGTTCAGGACTATGTATAGCTGGGGACTGAAAAAAGAGCTGATGACGTTCTTATCTTCAAAACAGGTAAAAAAAATATCCAGGAATTTACTGATAAATCTGACATTAATAACTGGTAATATCCTGGAAAATAAGTCTGTGAACACTTAGAAGCAAACAAAATAATAACCAATAGCCAACATAGGTTGAACAAGAACAGATCCTGCCAAACAAACTTTATTTCATTCTTTGACAAAATGACTAAATTAGTGGACCAGGGAAATGCTGTGGACATTGTATACTTAAATTTCAGTAAAGCATTTGATAAAGTAGATCACAACCTACTTCTGGGAAAGCTAGAAAAATGTGGAATAGACAGCACCACCACAAGATGGATTCCTAAGTGGCTGACAAATTGTACTCAACATGTAGCCCTCAATGGAACTACACCCACATTGAGGGAAGTAAGCAGTGGGGTATTCTCAGATTGAATTTCAGACCCTGCACTGATCAAAATATTCATAAACTATCTAGACAAGGGAATAGAAGGGGAACTCATCAAATTTGCAAATGACACTAAACTGGCAGGAATTGCCAACATTCCAGAAGACAAGTTCAAGATCCAAAAAAGACTTCACAGACTTGAACAGTGTGTAGGAAGTTAGCACCCACCCCTCTCCTAGAAAATTGAAATAGCCTAGGAAATATTAAAAAGGCAGAATATTTCCACTAAAAAGAGTAGAAACTCAAGAAGCAGAAACTCACCCCCACTTTGTTAATGGGTAGGCCATTTTATTTATTTTTATTTATTTATTTATTCGTACTTCTATACCGCTCCCTCTCCCAAAAAGGGACTCGAGGCGGTATACATTCAACAAACAAGATAATACAGAAAACAGAAGCGAAAACAGGTAAATAATCAAGATGGCCGAGAATCACCCCTATAAAATTCCAAAATATAAACCCCAATGATTTTATTTGGCTAGACCGGCTTGTTTGAACAGCAAGGTCTTAACTGCGCGCCGGAAGGTTAGGATGTCTGACATGGCTCGTATATCCGGGGGGAGACAATTCCAGAGGGATGGGGCTCCCACAGAGAAAGCGCGTAGTCTCGGGGCCGCTAGACGACAGCGATCCAGTGGTGGTACCCCGAGCAAGGCAACTCTGTGGGAGCGTACTGGGCGGCGGGAGGTTGTTGGTGGCAGCAGGCGATCCCGTAAGTATCCAGGTCCCGAGCCATGGAGCACTTTGAAAACAGTAAGTACCACCTTGAAACGAATCCGGAAGGCCACAGGAAGCCAGTGCAGCCAACGGAGAAGAGGTGTTATGTGGGCGTCCCGAGGGGCGCCCATGATCATCCGCACGGCTGCATTCTGAACTAACTGTAACCTTCGGAGACTTTTCAAGGGGAGCCCCATGTAGAGAGCATTACAGTAGTCCAAGCGGGAGATGACGAGGGCGGAGGTGACTGTGCGAAGTGCGTCCAGATTCAGAAAGGGTCGCAATTGGTAGATAAGACGAATTTGATAAAAAGCACTCCTGGTGGCGGCCGCAATATGATCATCCAAGGATAGCCGCACGTCCAGGAGTACACCCAAGTTGCGTGCCCTTTCCACAGGGGATAATGTCTCTCCTCCCACGGTCAGCGATGGAATAAGCTGACTGAATCTGGGGGCAGGAAACCACAGCCACTCGGTTTTGGTCGGGTTGAGACGAAGTCTGTTATGACCCATCCAACTCCGTACGGCCTCCAGGCACCGGGTCAGCACTACGACGGCTTCGTTGGGATGGTCAGGGGTGGAGATGTACAGCTGAGTATCATCAGCGTACTGGTGGAATTCCACCCCAAAGCCACGGATGATCTCACCTAGCGGCTTCATATAAATGAAAACCTGGGCCAGAATACTTTACATAACAAGGAACTCCAGGTAAAGCTATAGAAATTGCCAAAAGCCCTTTCAAGGGCATAATCACCCAGCAAGGCTAGACCAAGTCTGGAACTCAGGACAGTCTACAGAGTTGCCCCTGGGAGTCTGACAACCAATTAGAATACAAGCTCCAATTCAAATCTCAACAGAGGGTATAAAACCCAGCACTCTCAGTGCCTCAGCCCCCTTTTTTCTTGACCTTCTCACTTTGAAGTATGTGATCACCCCTCTCTGGAGCTCCAGGCCATGTGGTCCTGTACACCATTTAAATCTTCCAAGCAGCCTCCATGTTTCCAGTGTCTTTTTCCCCACTTGGAACTGAACCCAGAAAGATATTTCTTTCAACAAGTGGTTCCTATCTAACAATATGATATTTCACAGATAAAAGTAAAGTTTTACACTTAGACAAGAAAAACCAACTGCATAGGTATAAACTAGGTGAAAGCTGGCTTAATGCCACTAACTATGAGAGGGAAATAGGAATCCTAGCAGACAATTACTTAAATGTAATCCGACAGCAGCCAAAATAACCAATACAATCCTAAGCTGCATTAATAGACAGAATTAAGATCATGTGAAGTTATACAGTAGTACTTCTTTACAAAGCCTTAGTAAGACCACACTTGGAATATTGCATCCAATTCTAGACCTTCCAGAGTGACTAGAAATTCTGGAAAGTGCAGAGAAGAGCAACAAAGATGATTAGGGGGCTGGAGGCTAAAACACATGAAGAATGGTTACAGGAATTGGGTATGTCTAGTCTAATGAAAAGAAGGACAAAGGGGAGACATGATACCATTATTCAAATATTTGAGTAGATGCCATAAACAGGAGGGAGTCAATTTGTCTTCCAAAGCACTACAATGTAGGACAAGGAACAATGGATGGAAACTGATGAAGGAAAGAAGCAACTTAGGGTCTCCTACTTGATCAGGAGATCGGATTCAAGACCTCCAAAGTCCCTTCCTGTTGTATATAAGTCTTCAGTCTGCAAAAATAGTGGGAAGCAGCATGAAAGCTGATTGGCTGCTGCATCTTACAGCACACTATAAAAGGTGCGCTGTCAGATGGGCTCAGCTGTCGCCTGTCAGCGCATTTGTTAGCCTGCGATTTGACTTTGGAAACCCTGTTAGCTTATAATAAAAGGGTTATCCTTTTAATGCCTGATTGTCTCGGTTATTTCCCACATTAAATTTAATACTTCCAGATCTATTCAGATTAATTGATTGGTTCATCTTGAAAGCTGCATCCTTGAATTTGCTATTGGGAGTTTGGTGCAGTAGTAAAGGCAGCAAGTTAGAGACAGAAAAACGCTCAGTTCCAGTCCCACCTGAAGGGCAAAACCAGCTATTCAACTTTGGTCAGTCCTTTCAGGCCTAGGAAGCAGGAAGGTGCTTCCAAAAACTGTTTGCCAAGGAAACTGCAAAGCTAGGCATCAAGACTGATCCAAAGGCACCAAAACCGAAGCTAAGTAGCGTCAGGTTTCACTATTTCACGGGGCTCAGTTACAAAGGTCATTTGCTAGGAGTCGAAAACGATCTGCTACCATATAATCAATGAAAATATGTTCCAAAGGCTTGATGGAGGCTGGACAAAAGCGTGTTTTTCCACTTCAGGTCGATAGATGGCGACCAGACAATGTCTGTGCCTAGAAAGCCATCAACAGATTAGCGCCACCCATGCTTGAGTTTAAAAAAGTTTTAAACCATTGTGTACTGCCTTCTAGAAAGTATGGGAGGAGAGGTGAAGCGCAGAGCAACTTCCTCTTCCGGATGACTCATGGGCGGAGGACGATGTGGAGAGCGGCTTCTGTGCTCTTCCCAGGATGGAAGCAGCAGCTGGCAGGTGAGTTGGGGGCAGCAGGTTGGAGTTGGAGGCGAATCCGGGAGTAAGTCGGGCTTTTCGGTTTCCTCCACGGCCTGGAAGCAGAGAAGCGACTGAACTGAAGCGCGTCAGCTGCTCATGGTTCTTTCGCTCCCCAGATCAGAGCCCGCTGGGACTGCACGTTGTGAAACTGGTGGCTGCAATTTTCTGCTAGGGGGAGATTTAAAAGGCCTCTTTCAAGTGAAGGTGGATCCTTTGGGAATGGCTCCCTTCCAGAGGTTGTGAGGGCTCCGTCACTGGAGGGTCTGCAGAGGAGATTGGACAGCCGTTTGTTCGGAATGGAATAGGAATATCTGCTGCCTGAACAGGGGATGACTAGAAGACCTCCAAGGTCCCCCCAACTCAATTATTCTGTAGTGGACCTGATGTTTTCCGGGGAACAAGATTGGACTGAGGTGCTTCTTCTGGATCTTTTCTGACAAAATGGGGTTGGGATACCTTAGCCCAATATATTGTTTGGGGTTTTGTGTTTGAAATGCTCCCGGGGGTTGTGCAATGTAGCCTTTCGCTCTTCTAAAGGTCCTGGGTTAACCCTATTATGCCCTAAAAGTCCTGTCCTTCTTAATCATAAAATTGATCAGATTCCTGATTAACTTTAGTGCAGAAGGTTTGACTGTAACCACTTTGAGGTTTTTTTCAGGCTGGAAAGACATGGATTTTCTCCATATTGTGTGTGTGTTATTTCTCTCTGAAGTGTGTGTTTGTGTGTGTGTGATATTGTATGTATCTCCAAATGTATAATCTCTTCCCAGGACAGCTAGATAAACAGTCATGTGAAAAAGAAACTACACTCTCCTTGACTTCTATGATTTTATATATCAGGACGTAGTAAAAATCATTTGGTCCTTAAAAGTAAGTAAATACAACCAGAGATGAACAACAATACATGATATATTACATCAGGTCATCATTTATTTTATAAAATGAAAGCCAAAACGGAGATACTGCAAAATACATATGGTCATTGGTAGCATTTTTTTTCATCACTGTTGTAACTAGTCACTGAACATGACAAAAAGTGAATCCTACTATACAGTATTTTAAATATAGAGATCCTTCCATCGTTATTTGATCTTTGAATTATTATCTGTCTATTGACATCCTTTAGCATAACAATTCAAAGTTAGAACCTCTTCTGAGTTCAGAGATCTTTTGAAAGTCTTGTTTTTCCATTCTATTTCCAACTTCAAAGTCTTTACAGGTGTTGTTGTAATACTGCTGCTTGTCTCTTGTAACAGCTGTGTGCAACCCAGAGCATGTTAACACCTAGGAAGATAGACTTAAGATTCAAAAAGATCTTGATACGCTTGAACTTTGGGCTCTATCCAACAAAACATGCTGAGAAATATAAGGTTTTACACTTAGGCAGGAAAAAACAGGTGAATAGACAACATATAGGTAGAACCTGGCTTAGTAGTATTATAAGTTCTCATGAGAAGAATTACAGTGCCTTGGTGGACCAGAGATTGATCATGAGCCAGCCATGTGCAGTTCCCACCAAAAGAACCAATGCAATTTTGTGCTGTATTAACAGAGGCATAGTGTTAACATCACAGGAAGTAATCACCCTGCTTGATGCTGCAGACCACCCCAGAATACAGTGTCCAGTTCTGATTGCCACAATACAAGAAAAATGCTGAGAAATTTTGAGTAGCTCAGAATACCACCTCTGCCTGGTCCCAGCCCCATCTATTCTCTGCCTCCCGAGTCCCAGCTGAACGGATGGGCTTTCTTTTGTTTCCCTGCACAGGAGAACGGAGCTGGAAAGCAGGTTAGTGGGGTGGGGAGAGAATGGGGATTTTACAGTATCCTTCTCCTGGAGTGGGGTGATAATGGACATATTGCGGTGTCATTCCCCTGCCACACCCACCAAGCCATGCCCACCAAGCCAAGCCAAGCCAAGCCAAGCCACACCTACCAAACCACACCCACAGAACCAGTAGTAAAAAAATTTTGAATCCCACCACTACTCTGATTTGCTTTGCAATCAATTATTGCTAACAACTTCACCCATGGATTCTCCTGAATGATTGGGGCAGCTATGGGAAATCAAGCATACCTGTCTTCACTAATTCTTTGCATCCTGGTAGGGACAATGAGAAATGCAGTAATGTAAGAACACCTTTGCACATACGAAAAACAAAAAAGAAGGCTGATTTATCTGTCATCAGGCTGAGCCATCTTAGTGAACTCTCTTCTCCCTCTGGCCAGTGCACTGAAAACAGCTTCAAGACCATCAGCAACCTAAATGAAAAAAATGAAAGTCGTGTGTGGAAAATGTATGATTCAGTAATTTGTAGAACCAGCAACAACGAGAAGTAATACTTTTCTGTGTGACTTTATCAGTCTCTTGTAGCGTTGTGGAGGAATTTTGGCCCATCTTTTTTACAACGTTGCTTCAGTCCATTGAGGTTTTTTATGCACAACTCTCTTGAGGTCCCGCCAAACGGATTGAGGTCTGGACTTTGACTGCCATTGCAATACCTTGATCCTTTTCTTTTTTAGCCATTCTGTTGTAGATTTCCTGATGTGTTTGCAACCGTTGTCCTGTTGCATAATCCCATATCAGCCTAGCTTTAACTATTGGACAGATGGTCTCACTTTTGACTCTAGAATACTTTGGTATACAGTTCATGGTCAACTCAACGATTGTAAAGTGTCCAAGTCCTGTGGCTGCAAAACAAGCCCAAATCATCACTTCGCCACCTCCGTTGTTGACGGTTTGTATGAGGTGCCTTGTGCTGATATGCTGTGTTTAGTTTTCATCAAACATCACTGTGCATTATGGGAAAATATCTCCACTTTGGTCTGGTCTGTGACTAGGACAAGTTTTCCAGAATCATGTGATTTGTTCAGGTGCAACTTGGCAAACCTAAGCCATGCTGCTATGATCTTTTTAGAGAGAAGAGACTTTCCCTTGTGCAGCCCTTTCAAACGAAGCATAATTGTTCAGTTTTTTTCTAATTGCAATGTCATGAATCTTAACATTTAACATGGTAACTGAAGCCTGTAGAATCTGAATATAACTCTTTGTTTCTTAGCAATTGATCAAAGGCACTTTATTAACAGTACTTGACTGGTACATCGCCTCATTATACTATAGAAGCACTGAGAAATTTCCTAATGGTGAGAACAATTAACCAGCAGAATGGCTTGCCTTTAATAGTTCTGGTGCTCCATCAATGGAGGCTTTTCAAAAGAAACGAGACAGCTACTTATCTGAAATGTTGTAGGGTCTCCTCAGTGGTGGGCTGCCAAGTTTTTAACAACTGGGTCCCTACCCTAATCACTGGCTGGGTGAGCATATGAGTGCCTCGGAATGGCCACCTTGATATCACTCACCACAACTGGCCCCACCTCCCAGCCTCAACATGATACAATATCACTTAACAGTGGCATGGAAAATCACAAAGCAGAGCAAAACTCACTTAAATCTTGCTTAGCAATGGAAATTTTGGCTCAGTTGTGGACATAAATTGTGGACTATTCCTAATCAGAATGTAGAGTAAGAAGCCTACTTGGCTCACGTCTTTGGGGTCATTTTCAAGAAACATTTCAAGATGAAAGATTTTGGGTGCAGGTAGTGGTGGTGTTGCCGAAGCTGGCGTCGGTTGGTGGGGCAGCCATGCTCGGCCAAGGGTTGTAGGGTCTCCTCAGTGGTGGGCTGCATATTTTTTAACAGCCAATTCTCTAACCTAATAACTGTCTGGGTGAGTGGCTGGGTTAGCATGTGAGTGCCTCGACATGGCCAACTCGACATTACTCACCACGACTGGCCTCATCTCCCAGCCTCAACAAGATAACAATATTTATTTAGTATATCACTTAACAGTGGCAAGGAAAATAACAAAAGAGAGCAAAAATCACTTAAATCTTGCTTAGCAATGGAAATTTTGGCTCAGTTGTGGACATAAATCGGGGACTACCCCAATCAGAATGTAGGGTAAGAAGCCTACCTTGCTCATTCCTTTCAAGAAACATTTCAAGATGAAAGATTTTGGGTGAAGGTAGAAGTGGTGTTGTCGAAGCTGGTGTCAGTTGGTGGGGCAGCTGTGCTCAGCTGAAGGCTGCCAGAGGGAGGCGGGGAATCTGAACAAGGGCAGCGGTCCCAGCGAGAAGGCCCCTTGGTAGCTTTCCACATGAAGAGGTGGGTGCTACCCTGCTGCCTTGGGAGCGAGGGGGAATAAAGAGGCCCACCATCAGGCCAAATGTTCGCTCACTTGCTTGCTTTGCTGTTCTGGCTCTGCTCTTGCAAGCTGCCTTTTCTCTTCCTGGCTCCCCTCGTCCCAAAAGCACTCTCCTGTCTGCTAGCAGCCACCCCCTTCTCCCTCTCCCTCCTCGCTGCCAGGCGATCCCCTGTGAAAAAGGCTCCATGGCGGCACTTTTTATTAAGATCTCTTAATGAAATCTCCAATGCGGCAGCCAAGTTCCAATCCCAAGCCAAAAACCCCACTTCTCCCCTCCCGCTAAATCAGGCCTAGAGCCTGAGGAAGGATGAGAAATTTAATGGGCAGGACGGGGGGAGAGGATGAAAAGGCAACAGAGTGAGGTCCATGAAGTAAACTCAAGTTTTTTAGCTTGGACTAGCAAAAGGCAGTGACGGCAGGGAATACAAAGGCCAACTGGAGCGATGGCGCGGTGTTCACCCGTGCAGTCTTCAAAGAAAAATTTGCTTCAGGGAAAGGGATGCAACCTGCTATCTAAAACAGAAGATCCTGCTAAGGTCCAGATCCTACAAAACAAGCCGTAGTGTTCAGTCTGTGCGTCCAGCTCCTGCCGTTCTAAGCCTCCCCCTCACCTCGCTTGCTTCCACCACAGACTCGCTTCCCTCATTCTTCATCCAAACATACACACAGAGCAAACATGCACACATCGCACAGTTCCAGAGGGACTCCCACACACGCTGTCTCCTCACAGAAGGTCCCAGCACCATGACATGTGTGGCTTTCTAAACCTCCCCACCGCCCCAATTGCTTCCACTGCGAACTCGCCAGCTCGGCTCGCTTACTTACCTCCGTCCCATTTACCCTCTTTCAGAGGCCCCTTACTCACTCTCCCCACTTCTTCCCCAACAACTGCCTCTTTCTTTCTTTGTACACACAGAGGAAACACACACACATCTCACAGCAAACAGGTGTGAACCTGTAACAGCTCACCTCTGGGTCTCCTGGTTGAGCAGGGTCTGGATTAGAAGATCTCCAACATCCTTTCAAATTCTATTGTCAAATGAATCATGATTAATGTAAGAGCTTATTGGAGCATTGTGGCATATTTGCTTGGTCATTGTAATGTAAATGTTTTCTGTTTTTTCTCATCTTCTGCAACCATTTTATACACACTTAAAGATACCCTTTTATTTGAACCTTTTAGACAAAGAGGGTGGCAATAAGAGCACTCTGAAGATCTGAGGATAACAAGCAACATTGAATAGCAAAGCAAGTCAGTCAAGAAATCAAACTTTTCCATTTCCTTCGGAAAGCTACACAAGTCTTCACCTTCCTCAGTAGTTGATAGAGAAACAAGAGAAAATCAAGAAGAGATTTCTAGCTGGGAAAAGTAGTGTGTGACATTCAAGCATATATTACATGAAAAGTCAAGGAAGATTATTTTTCCATTCAGCAAAAGAGGGAAATATTTGGAAGTTCCTGGGATGAAAAGGTCAATTGCAAAGCCACGTAGAGCTGACAGTGTTGCAGGCCTCGCTGCGGCAGGAAGAAAACAGCTTGAATCAAAGCACTACTAAAGAAGGGACCATCCATATTTTTTACCTTCTCAAGAATATTAGTTGTGGAAAACCTCCATAGATGTGCCTTCTGTGGGAAAAATTCAACTTGAAATCACAGCTGATTATGCTTGAGAGGAACCATACTGGAGAAAACCCTTACATATACTCTGAATGTGGCAAAATCTCTGATCAGAACACCTCGTGATACACCAGATAACTCACACAGGAGAGAAACCATATGAATGTCCTGTTTGTGGGAAAAGTTTCACTACCAGTTCCAACCATATTAGCCACCAGATGATTCACACAGGCAAGAAACTCTGTAAATGTCTTAAACATGGGAATAGTTTCACTCGGAATTCTCACCTTGTTGCACACCTGAAAATTCACACAGGAGAGAAACTCTTTGAGTGTCCTGAATGTGGGAAAAGTTTCACTAAAAATTCCAGCTTGGTTCAACACCAGAGGACTCACACAGGAGAGAAATCTTTTGAATGTCCTGATTGTGGTAAAGGTTTCAGTCAGAATTCTCACCTCATTGCACATTTGAGAACTCACACAAGAGAGAAACCCCTTGAGTGTCCTGATTGTGGTAAACATTTCAGTCAGAATTCCAGCTTGGTTCAACATCACAGGACTCACACAGGAGAGAAACCTTTTGAGTGTGTTTACTGTGGGAAGGTTTTCAGTAACAATTCCAACCTTATTAGCCACCAGAAGATTCACACAGGAGAGAAATTGTTTGAATGTCCTGATTGTGGTAAAAGTTTCAGTCACAATTCTCACCTCGTTGCACACGTGAGAACTCACACAGGAGAGAAACCCTTTGAGTGTCCTGATTGTGGTAAAAGTTTCAGTCAGAATTTCAGCTTGGTTCAACACCAGAGGACTCACACAGGAGAGAAACCTTTTGAGTGTTCTTACTGTGGGAAAAGTTTCAGTACCAATTCCAACCTCATTAGCCACCAGAGGCTTCATACAGGAGAAAAACCCTTTAAATGTCCTGATTGTGGGAGAAATTTCAGTCACAATTGCAGCCTGGTGAGACACCAGAGGATTCATACAAGAGAGAAACCCTTTGAATGTCCTGATTGGGGGAAACGTTTCAGTCTGAATTCCCACCTTATTAATCACCAGAGGATTCATACAGGAGATAAACCCTTTGAGTGTTCTGACTGTGGGAAAAGTTTCACTAAAAATTCCAGCTTGGTTCAACACCAGAGGACACACACAGGAGAGAAACCGTTTGAGTGTCCTGATTGTGGTAAAAGTTTCAGTCAGAATTCCAGCTTAGTTCGACACCAGAGGACTCACACGGGAGAGAAACCTTTTGAGTGTTTTTACTGTGGGAAAAGTTTCAGTACCAATTTCAACCTTATTATCCATCACATGATTCACACAGGTGAAAAACTCTGTACATGTCTTGAATGTGGGATTAGTTTCAGTCGAAATTCTCAACTCGTTGCACACCTGAGAACTCACACAGGTGAGAAACCCTTTGAGTGTCCTGATTGTGGGAAAAGTTTCACTAAAAATTCCAGCTTGGTTCAACACCAGAGGACTCACACAGGAGAGAAACCGTTTGAGTGTTCTTTCTGTGGGAAAGGTTTCAGTACCAATTCCAACCTTATTAGCCACCAGAGGCTTCATACAGGAGAGAAACCCTTTGAATGTCCTGATTGTGGGAGAAGTTTCAGTCGGAATTTCAGCTTGGTGCTACACCAGAGGACTCACACATCAGAGAAACCTTTTGAATGTCTTGATTGTGGGAAACGTTTCAGTCTGAATTCCCACCTTATTAATCACCAGAGGATTCACACAGGAGAGAAACCAATTGAATGTCCTGATTGTGGTAAAACTTTCAGTAAGACTTCCTATCTCATTACCCACAAGAGGACTCACACAGGAGAGAAATCATTTGTATGTCCTGATTGTGAGAAAAGATTCAGTACCAATTCCTGCCTGGTGATGCATCTGAGAACTCACACAGGAGAGAAACCCTTTGAGTGTCCTGACTGTGGGAAACGTTTCACTAAAAATTCCAACTTGGTTCAACATCAGAGGACTCACACTAGGCGAGAAACCCTTTGAATGTCCTGATTGTAGGAAAAGTTTCAATCAGAATTCCTGCCTGGTGATACTGCAGAGCAGCCATCGCCAATTGGTGGGCCATGAGAAATTTTTGGTGGGCCGCAGAGAAATCTCACCCCCAGAGCACCCCCACAAAGCAATTAATCCAGGCTGCGCAGAAACACAAAACTGCGCCGCCCACATGGCCCATGGAAACCCTCCCCATCCACTCACTCCTTACCCAGTAAACTTGCCTGCTAAATTGCTATGTTTCCTTTTTCCGATCATCATCTGTTCTGTTGTGCTGGGAGATTTAGATTAGCTAGGAAGCTAATGGTTGGATTTCTTGCTTTCTAGCTGGTCTTTAGATCTTCGGCTCAGCACAGCCCAACCTCCCTTAGGACTGAAGGTTTGCTTGCAAGCAAATTCAGTGCAGACTCACAACATTTGAGAGACTGAGCTAGCTGATGGCAGATAGATAGATCACTGAATGAATCTGTGAGCAACTCAATCTGCCTGCTTTGCCTGATTTTGGGTAAAAGTTGCTCTTTTTTATAAAAAATTCAATATTTATATAAATATTTATAATATTCATACAAGCCATGCCCACCCAATCACATGACCATCAAGCCACACCCACAAATAAGGTCATGCCCACAGAACCGGTTAGTGGTCCCTGGGACCTAAAATTATGAGTTTGGTGGTCCCTGAGGTCCAAAGGTTGGTGACCCCTGCACCAGAGGGCTGACACAGGGGAGAAACCCTTTGAATGTCCTGATTGTGGGAAAATTTTCAGTACCAATTCCAGCCTGGTGGTAAACCAGAGTACTCACACAGGCGAGAAACCCTTCGAATGTTTTGATAGAAAAGTTTCAGTACCAATTCCAACTTGGTGATGCACCTGAGAACTCAAACAGGAGAGAAACCCTTTGAGTGTCCTGATTGTAGGAGAAGTTTCAGTCACAATTCCAGCCTAATGAGACACCAGAGGACTCACACAGGAGAGAAACATTATGAGTGCCAGGACCATGGGAAATATCTCAGTAGAAGGGTTAACCTTCTAAATCATATGGTTATACACACAGGGGAGAAACCATTTAAGTGCCCCAATTGTGGACCGTCCTTCAGGAAACATTTTGCCCTTATTGCACACAAGAAAATCCACCTGAGGCCGTAAGTGATGAGTATAGAGAAAGTATGAATTTCATTTCATGCTCCCATTGTAAGTACAGTTGAGAAACTGACTATTTAATTTGGCTGCAAAGAATTTGCCTGATTTTTTTGTAGGTAAATATGTAATGATATTAGATAGGAAGGAGAAAAGAAGAAATCACAACATATTAGTTTGATAGTGGCTATTTGGCCATCAGCAGCAGAAGTCGCTGGATATTTATTTTTGCAGAAATTGTGCAATTATGTAAAAATATTTTGGGAGTGTTCTTTTCATTTTTATCATGGTAGATATTAGAAATGCCATGTACAGAGTCTAAGCTTTTTTCTTCTTTGCCTGCCCCATGGTTTTCAACCCCAGAATTTTCTAGCCGGCATCACTTGGGGATAGGAGCACTCAGACTATAGTTAGAGATTGTGGCTCCTCATATAATGAGAAAGCAAGAAAAGAAGCAAAAGGGTTTCAAAGTTTATTTTTTCCAAACAGTTCCAGGAATTCAGCACCCCAAGAATGTCTGTTCAGATTGTGTCAAGAATGAGGCACGCCAATGGAAGACACCATATGAGTAGCAAATATATTGGGGAGTTTTCGGCAGTGACAAAACCAGGGTAAATTTTCAGATGTAAAGGCTGTTCTGCCTTACAGGGGACCTTCATGGAAATGAGCTGTAGGAATATTGAGTTGAGGAGAAAAGGGATTGTGGTTTTGAGCACAGGACCTCCAGGTTTATTTGCAACTCCTGCTGTGATCTCCTTCACTTGCAAGTGATTTAGAATTGAAATATTTAAACTTATGCAAAATTTCAAAAATTTAAAATAGTATGTGTATGTGTATGTGTGTATATATATGTTGCATGGTGGTGTTGGGACAACTGAATAGAGCCGAGTATTTACTGGCCGGATGCCCTACCTGTCACCAATGTGGAGGTCACAGCATATATATTCTCTTTGTGCCCGAGAGAGAAATATCTGCCTCTACCTAGGATCGAACTCACAGCCTCCTGATTGTGAAGTGAGAGCTCTACCTCTAGTTCACCGCACCCCAACAAAATAGTAAAAATATATTTAATCAATTTTCCTTCTTTTCATACCTTGGTGTCACATTTTAATGCACCATCTTTATCATGTCCCATCTTACTGTAGTTAGGTGTTGAAAATGCTTGCAATGATCCCAAAGCTTCTGAATCTCTTATAGGGCTATATAACTATATCAAGCAAAATTAAATAAAGCCAATCTAAGAGTCAGAGGGGATGGTCCACAGGATGGGGTCCCCATTCAGAAGAACAGTCCTTTTCCTCAGAATCAAAATTTGACAGTCAGATTGAAAGGTGTAAAGTATGTGATATTTGGAAGATACTGGATCTTGAATGCTACAACCTTGAATTTGGGGCTTGAGTAGCAGGAACAGCTGAATGGATAGATTTTGTGGGCAGGAAGAAGGATCAGTTAGGTGGTCACCAGCCTAGAGCCTGAGAGACTCTCATTTCCAGTCCTACTTTAGGCACAAAGCCCTCTCAGAGACCTTGGCCTGACCTGTCCTCTCAGGCCTTGGAAAGGGGAAATCTGCGTTCAAAAAACCTTGCCAAGGAAACTGGAGGAAAGTAGGAATACAGGATAACACCTCAAAACCTACTTTTCCAACTGACATACCTTGAAGAGTGAAGTCTGACCTGCTTAGCTTCTCAAGATTAGGGAGATGTTGTGCCTTAAATATTTATGAAATCCTTGTTTGTGTGCACAGCCACTAAATGATTTCCAGCTTCATCCTATCAATAGAATAATGAAACATGGAAGAACAACTGGAAACATCTACTCTCCTTGCTTTCAAACAACATCTAGGTAGGAGAGATTCTGTCTCTCTGCATCCTTGCCAAGCCTAAATCTCACTAGAGGGAAGAATCGCTCTGCGCAGTCTCCCAATCTCCACAATCTCCTCCAGTTATTATTCCCAAACATTTTGGGCAAAAGATTTGGAAGGCACTAGTTTGTAGAAAGATGACGTACTGTATAAATTTCTTGTGGCTGTTAAGGATTAATGGAATATTTTTGATAATCCCATTTGGGAAACTACAAGGTCAGCATGACAACTATGCACTCTGTGAGATATGGTCAGGGAATGTAAACCACCTTGACCCACTGGACCAGAAATTCCTCTCTGATTCTTCCTCCTGTGCCAACTCAGGCCCAATTCAGCTTGTTCTCCGTGCTTATTTACAACAAAGACTTTAAGCCGTCTATTCTCTACAACTACTGGGGTGCAGGAGCGCCTCAGGGGTTTGCTAGTGAATGTAACTCAGATGTCTGTGTGGATAATCCCTGGGGATTGTCTCCTCTAGACCAATTCAAATCACTAGTTGGGATGACTGCATCCCAGAGTTCTGAAGGAACCAGCAAAGGTGATTTCAGAACCATTGAAAGATCGTTTCAAAGAGCTTGGACTAAGGGGGAACTAGAGGTAGTCCTCGATTTACAACATTTTATTTAGTGACTGAAGTTACGATACTTAAAAAGTGACTTATGACCATTTATCACATTTATGAATGTTGTAGCACCCCTATGGTCATGGGAGTTATATTCAGATACTCAGCTACTGACTCAGATTTATGACGGGTGCAGTGTCCCCGGGGTCATGTGGTTCCCATTTGTCACCTGCTAACAACCAAACTCAATGGGGAAACCAGATTCACTTAATAACCATGTTACTAATTTTACAACTGCAATGATTCAGTTAACAAATGTGGCAAGAAAAGTCGTAAAATGGGGCAAAACTCACTTAACAAGTTTTGGACTCAATTGTGGTAAGTTCAGGACTATCTGTAACTGAGGACTGGAAAAGTGCTGAAGGGCTCCATCTTCAAAAAAGGAAAAACAAATTCAGGAAATTGCAGACAAATCTTCCTGACATTAATACTTGGTAATAATCCTTCTTACTCATTGCTACCATTGCATCATCATTACAACGTTGGGGTATTGCAACATTACAGCAGCTGGTCAGCTGTTTAATCATCATTACCCTGACAATTCAAGACCATGTATAGCTGAAGGACTGAAAAAGAGCTGATGATGTTCCTATCTTCAAAACAGGTAAAAAAAATAATCCAGGAATTTACAGACAAATCTGCCTGACATTAATAACTGGTAACATCTTGGAAAACATATCCAGGCAATAAATCTGTGAACACCTAGAAGCAAATAAAATAATAACCAGTAGCCAACATGGGTTGATCAAGAACAGATCCTGCCAAACAAACCTTATTTCATTCTTTGACAAAATGAGTAAATTAGTGGACCAGCGAAATGCTGTGGACATAGTATACTTAGATATCAGTGAAGCATTTGATAAAGTAGATCACAACCTACTTGTGGGAAAGCTAGAAAAATGTTGGATGGACAGCACCAGCACAAGATATATTCCTAAGTGGCTGACAGATTGTACTCAACATGTAGCCCTCAATGGAAGTATACCCACATGGAGGGAAGTAAGCAGTGGGGTATCCCCAGATTTAATTTTAGACCCAGTGCTGACTTAAATCTTCATAAACTATCTAGATAAGGGAATAGAAGGGGAACTCATCAAGTTTGTAAATGACACTAAACTGGCAGGAATTGCCCACATCCCAGAAAACAAGCTCAAGATCCAAAAAAGACAGACTTGAACAGTGGTCCCTATATAATATGATATTACACAAATAAAAGTAAAGTTTTATACTTAGACAAGAAAAACCAACTGCATAGGTATAAACTAGGTGAAACCTGGCTTAATGCCAGTAACTGTGAGAGGGATCTTGGAGTCCTAGCGGACAATCACTTAAATGTGATCCAACAGTGAGTGACAACAGCCAAAATAACCAATACAATTTTAAGCTGCATTAATAGAGATACAGTTAAGATCATGTGAAGGTATAATAACTGCTTTACAAAACCTTAGACCACACTTGGAATACTGCATCCAATTCTAGTCCCTCCAGAGTGACTAGACTAGATACTCTAGAAAGAGTGCAGAAAAGAGCAACAAAGACAAATAGGGGGCTGGAGGTTATAACACACAAGGAATGGTTACAGGAATTGGGTATGTCTAGTCTAATGAAAAGGACAAGGGAAGACATGATAGCAGTATTCCAATATTTGAGTGGATGCCATAAAGATAAGGGCTCACGTCTTCCAAAGCACCAGAAGGCAAGACATGGAACAATGGCTGGAAACTAATTTATTTATTTATTTATTTTTCATATTTCTATACCGCTCCCTCTCCCAAAAAGGGACTCGGGGCGGTGTACAGCCTAATAAACACATAAAATAGATACAAGTTAAATAGAATTTAAAACCAAATTAAATACATATATGGCTGCATCCCGTCCGACTATAATTAAATATTTAAAATCCGGGATAATGAAAGAGAGAAGCAACTTAGGGTCTCCTGGTTGATCAGAGGTTGTACTCAGGACCACCAAAGTCCCTTCCTGTTGTATATAAGTCTTCAGGAGCAGCGCAACAGCTGATTGGCTGCCATGTCTTACAGCTCACTATAAAAGGAGCACTGTCAGATGGGCTCAGCTGTCACTTGTCAGCCACATTTATGAGCGTGCAGTTTGACTTTGGAAACCCTCTTAACTTATAATAAAAGGGTTATCCTTAATGCCTGGTTGTCTCGGTTATTTCTCACATTAAATTTAACACTTCTAGATATATTCAGATTAATTGATTGATCTTGAAAGCTGCAGTCTTGAATTTGCTGTTGGAGCAGCAGGAACAGGTCAATGGGCAAATATTGTGGGTAGGAAGAAGGTCCAGTTTGTATAGTGGTGAAGGCATCAGGTAAGAGACAAATGCTCAGTTCCAGTCCCACCTGAAGGGCAAAACCAACTGTTCAACTTTGGCCAGTCCTCCCAGGCCTAGGAAGCAGGAAAGGTGGGAGGAACGACTTCCAAAAATTGTTGCCAAGGAAGCTGCAAGGCCAAGCATCAAGACTGACCCAAAGGCACCAAAAACAGAGTTAAGTAGCGTCAATTCTCGCTATTTCACTTGGCTCAGTTGCTAGGAGGCGAAAAGGATCCGCTGCCATGTAATCAGTGCAAATATCTTCCAAATGCTATGGTGGAGCCTGGACAAAGCGTGTTTTTCCACCTCCTATCGCTAGATGGCGGTCAGGGAACATCTGTACTAGAAAGACTTCGACACATTAGTGCCATTCGTGCTTCAGCTTAAAAAAGCAGTTCTAAACTATATACATTAGTATTGCAATGTAGAAAGGAGGGAAGGAAATAAGAAACGCAGGGGAACTTCCTCTTCTGACTGCCTCATGGGAGGAAGGTGGTATGCAGAGCAGCTTCTATGCTCTTCCCAGGATGGAAGCAGCAGCTGCAAGGTGGGTTGGGGGGCCGCAGGTGGAAGGAGAGTCCGGGAGCAAGTCAGGCTTTTCTTTTTTAAATAAACTTTATTGATATTACAATTAAAATAGACAAACAACACATACATAAATGTGAGAGAGAAAAAGAAAATAAAAGGGAATAGAAAGAAAAAGACAGAAAACAATTAAAAACAAAGTCGGACTTTTCGGTTCCCTCCACGGCCTGGAAGCAGAGAAGCAACTGGGCTGAAGCGTGTCAGCTGCTGCTGCTGCCGCAGGTTCCTTCCCTCCCCAGATCGGAGCCTGCTGGGGCTGCACGTTGTGAAACTTGGTGACTGGAATTTTTTGCTCGGGGAGGGGGTTGGGTGGGTTAAAAAACCTCTTTCAAGTGAAGGTGGAACCTTTGGGTATGGCTCCCCTCCAGAGTTTGTGGGAGCTCTGTGAATGGAGGGTTTTAAGAGGAGATTGGAAAGCCATTTGTTCAGAATGGAATAGAACCTCCTGCTTCAACAGGGGATGGGCTAGAAGACCTCCAAGATCCCTCCCCAACTCAGTTTTTCCAATGTGGACCTGATGTTTTCTGGGCAACAAGTTCGGACTGCGGTGCCTCTGGTCTTTTTTAGGTTGTTGACAAAATGGGGTTGGGATAGCTGGGCTTTTATACATTGCTTGGGGTTTTGGGTTTGAACTGCTCCCGGAACTTGTGCAATGTAGCCTTTTGCTCTTCTAAAGGTCCTGGGTTAACCCTATTATGCCCTAAAAGTCCTGTCCTTCTTAATCCCACCAACTGGAGCTGAAGGTGGTTTGTTTGTGAATAGTCTTTTTTAATGGGCACAAAATCTCCATCTCTAAGGACTTCAGGCATCTGCTGGAGGCCATTGGGGCTGTTTCCTGCCTTTGTTAAGGTTTTTTTCCTTCCATTTTTCCTTAGGGGAATATAATATTTTTTTAACATTCCCCAAAATATTTTATTCTTCTGGGGCTCCCTACAAAATTAATACCAAAGATTAAAATCAAGGACATATGGGGAAGGCAGAGGTGGAGTGGGAGAGGGAGGTGGGATCTGCTACTCGATCAAAGACAACCATAAGTAGTCCTCACCTACCATTGGGAGATGGCCTCACTTTTGACTCTAGAATACTTCGATATACAGTTCATGGTCAACTCGATGATTGCAAGGTGTCCAAGTCCTGCGGCTGCAAAACAAGCCCAAATCATCACCTCGCCACCTCTGTTGTTGACGGTTTGTATGAGATGCCTTGTGCTGATATGTTGTGTTTGGTTTTCATCAAACGTATCACTGTGGATTATGGGCAAATATCTCCACTTTGGTCTGGTCTGTGACAAGGACAAGTGTTCCAGAAGTCATGTGATTTGTTCAGATTGCAAACCTCAGCCTTGCTGCTATGACCTTTTTAGAGAGAAGAGACTTTCCCTTGTGCAGCCCTTCCAAACGAAGCATACTTGTTCAGTCTTTTTCTAATTGCAATGTCATGAATCTTAACATTTAACATGGTAACTGATGCCTGTAGAATCTGAGATATAACTCTTTGTTTCTTAGCAATTGATCAAGAGCACTTTATTAGCAGTATTTGACTGGTACATCGCCTCATTATACTATGGAAGCACTGAGAAATTTCCTAATGGTGAGACAATTAACCTGCAGAATGGCTTGTCTTCAGTAGTTGTGGTACTCCATCACTGGAGGCTTTTCAGAAGAGGCGAGACAACCACTTATCTGAAATGTTGACTTTCTGTGTGGGCATGGCTGGGTGATCATGTGAGTGCCTGGGTGTGGCCAACTCAACGTCACTCACCATGACTGGCCCCGCCTCCAGCCTCAACAAGATACAATATTTATTTACTACTACTGAACATCACTTAACAGTGGCATGGAAATTCACAAAACAGAGCAAAACTCACTTAAAATCTTGCTTAGCAATGGAAATTTTGGCTCAGTTGTGGACATAAATTGAGGACTACCCCTAATCAGAATGTAGGATAAGAAGCCTCCTTTGCTCACTCTTTTGAGGTGACTTTCAAGAAACATTTCAAGTTGAAAGATTTTGGGTGCAGGTAGTGGTGGTGTTGCTGAAGCTGGTATCAGTTGGTGGGGCAGCTGTGCTCGGCCAAGGGCTGCCAGAGGGAGGCGGGGAATCTTGTTGAGGTATTCCTCGTTAGGAGAATGAGTGCTCTCAGAGAAACGTAGTGAGAATGGTGATGAATAACACACAAACAGCACACAGATACACTGAATAGTAAAATGTAGGTTTTACTTCTAGTAAATGGGTAAGCAAAGTCCAACAAACAGTCCAGGTCATACACGGTTAAAGCAGTCCATATTCAGTCCAGGGATAATCCAAAAACAAAGTCCAGTATCATAAACAAAGTTCAATAAATGTAGTTTGCTAACAGTGTCAAGACTCACAGCAATCTGAACAGAATGATGATCAGGCAACAGGCAATAGGGAAAAATGCAAGAACGTAACGAACCAGGTTTCTAGCTCCATCTTATGGCCGTTGGAGGAACCACATTTAATTACAATTACAGCATTCTCTTAAAGAGACAGTATTAAATGACTATCCTGGTTTATATAGTGCCAACCCAACTGTTAGGTTACTATCATTCCTACCTTTGGGTAGGACAATATATAACACCTTACAATTTAAGTCCATATTCCTCATAGCAAACCTTATGTTTTACAATGCCTTGGACTTTTGTAAAATGATCTGCAATGTTGTTCTCTGACATACAGTACTCCAGTTTAATCATTTTACTTTGCACACATTGTCTCACATTCAGATATCGCACATCTGTGTGTTTTGATCTTGTCTTTATGGCGATATTGGAAGCCATCTGAATTGCTGATTAGTTGTCTTCATATATAACAAGAGAATCTTTTACATCAATTCCCATGTCTATCATTAGTTGTTTATAACAAACTAAATCCGTACATAATAGAGACAAACATGAGAATTCAGCCTCCATTGTTGATAAGCTTAGATGCTTTTGTCGAATAGACCACCATCCAATCGACACCTTTCCTAATAACACTACAGTACCTGCTGTTGATTTACGTGTAGGTACGTCTGTAATAAAACTTGCATCGTCATATGCAGTTAACTTAGTTCATCCTTAGGCTCCAAATATAATGCATAATTCATCGTTTGTTTGTATCTCAACACACGCTTAGCAGCTTGCCAGTGCCTTTCAGTAGGCTCAGTGTTAAACCTGGCTAATTGGTTAACACTATATGCTATATCTGGCCTAGACCAATTAGTAAGATAGGATAAGCTACCAATTAATGACTGATAAATGTCTTTATCAAAAACAGGACTTTGTACATCACCGTGACTAAACTCCTGGCTTATTGGTGTCTTAGCCGGCTTACAAAGTTCCATTTTAAAGTTCTTCAGTAACTGATTAATTTTATCTGCCTGTGCGATTTTGTAGCCTCCCCCAGTTTTATCTATTTTCAAACCAAGATACTGTTTAATCTCACCTAAATGTTTGATTCTAAATTTCTTCTCTAACAGTGAAATAATCCCAATAGCTTCTTGCTCAGTTTTGGTGATTAATGCTATATCATCAGTGAACAATAGCAACAATGAAACTACACCATCACTTTCTTTTTTAAATAAACATGGTTCGGCCATGCCAGCTACAAAACCTATCTTTGTTAATTCCTTCACTATGCACTGGTTCCATTCATAGCCTGATTGCTTCAAGCCGTAAAGATACTTTTTTAATCTCCAGCAATCAGTTGTATTATCAGTTTTTATCCCCGAAGGCTTCTTTAAATATATAGTATGTTGCAACAGTGCATGTAAATATGCTGTCTCAATGTCTAAATGGTTTATTATGTATTTCTCCTTAGCTGCCCACACTAATGCTGCTCATAATGTAGTAGCCTTCAGACTAGGTGCAGACACCTCATTGTAGTCGTTGGCTGACTGATCGAACCCTTGTGCTACTAACCTGGCTTTATGGGTAACAGTCCTATCCACACCTGTCTTAATTTTATAAATCCATTTACACCCTATGGCAAGCTTACCTGGTGGTAACCCGACATTTTCATATACCTCCAACCTTTGTAAGGGTTTCAGTTCCTTATCCATTGCTTCCTGCCAAGCAGCCTGATCCTTAGCAGGATACAGTTTTAGTTCATTTATAGTTAGTAGGAACTATATTTACTTGGCATACTATACTAGTCTGATATCTATCTGGTGGTCATGTTACATGGGTTGAACATTTAGGTAACTCAGGGCTTACTGGTGGACTTTCTTGTTCCACCTGCTCCTGTTCTACTTTCTCCTGTGCCTGTTCTTTTACCTCCTCCTGTGCCTGTTCTTCCTTTTTAATGGCTATTGATGGTTTAACTATCTCATCATTAGGGACTACTTGGGTGTCGATAACAACATCATTGCTGAATTCCTGTTCTAGTTTATGCCACCCAACGTGCTCAAGAAATTTAGCACTAGCACTACAGTAACTGTTAGCTGTGCCTGGATCTCAAAATCTAAATGATCTATGTTTGGCCTCGTAACCTACGAAAACTAATTTCCTAGCTCTATGTTGCCTTTTCAGTTTTACTTGTGAGGGAATATGCACCCATGCTGGAGCTCCAAATGTATGTAGATAACTTAAATTTGGTTTTCTGCCATGCCAACAAGTGAATGGCAATTCACCAGTTGTTGTGTTCACCACATTGTTTAACATGGTTAGAACACATTATGGCTTCACCCCAGTGTTTCAGGCAAATCTGAATCAGATAACATAGTGTGAGACATGGCTTGTAATGTTTGCCCTCTTCATTCTATGAACGAGTTATGTTGTGGCCTGTAAGGTGCAGAATGCTTATGCTCAATGCCAGCCAATTTCAACATCGTTTGGAATCTATTGTTAATAAACTCAGTCCCGTTATCTGTAACTAAAGTAATTACCCTATGTCTCATTTTTCTCTCTGCAAATCTTAGCCAATTAAAGAAATGTTGGAATGTTTCTATTTTGTTTTTCATTAGATAGCAGAAACCATACCGTGAGTAATGGTCCATTATACTCAAAACATAACAGGCACCTCCCAAACTGGGTTTCTTAGGACCAATTATGTCAGCAAAAACAATCTCTAAAGGTTCTTTGGTCTTAAACCCATTAAGTCTGTTTGCTGGAGTAACCTTGCTTTTCTCCTGGTTACACGTATTACAGTTTAAGTACTTGCTACAGGGTTTTAATTTTACTCCCTCTGACAATTTGACAGTTTGTTTCAGCATTTTGAAATTAATGTGCCCCAGACGTCTATGCAGTAAATGTATACATTTGTCATGTGGCTTAACGTTATTATAAACTGAGTTAGCCATCTGCAACTGGTCATCATGTATCACATATAAATCATTCTCTAAAGTAGCAGTAACACGTTTACCCTCTTTCTCTATTATACAGTTATCTCCCCTAAAGGTTAATACATAACCAATATTAACTAAAGTCCTTACTGATAACAAATTAAATTTCAGTTTAGGTACATATAACATAGATAAATGCTCATTTACACATGAACAATATGCAGTACCTTCACCAGACGCTTTCATCTTCCATCCATTTGCCAATGATACATGTTGCTTACTCGTGGACATCTTTACAAATCTCTCTCTATTTCTAGTAATGCACTGCAATGCTCCACTATCAACTACCCACAAATCATGGTTTACAGTTGAATTGCTAGACATAGCTAAACTAACATTCTTCTTAGCCTTCTGGTGATTACTAGTATTCTGTCGTTTTCCCTTCTTACAGAATCTAGCTATATGTCCCCTAGCCCCACAAGAAAAACATTTCCTAACAGTATAGGCAGTTGAAAACAAATCCCCTTCTTGTGGTTATTTCTCCCTCAGTTGGTCTACATCCAGCCGTCTTCTTGCCTCTTCTAACAACCATCCAGTTATGTCAGTTAATGTCAGTTCATTTCTGGTCAGGACTTCCAGTGAAGATATGTAATCATCATAACTTTCATCCAATGAGGAAAGAATGATATAAACTTGATGCAGCTCTGAAAATATCAGTTCTTTTTCATGTAGCTCTTGAAAAGTTCTTTTCATGAAGTTCAAATGAGCTAACATATCTTCCACCTTTCAGAAGTTGTGCTCTAAACAGTTTACGTGTAAGATGTATGTGTGCACCTACACTGTCATGAATATAAACCCTTTTCAAATTCTCCCAACACTTAGCAGCAGACTCTTCTCCACGAATATGGACTAGCTGCTGGTCACTCAGTGTTACTCCAATTACACAAAGAGCTTATTTGTTGTCAACTAACTTCTTGGCATTGTCCTCATTATCTGGATTCCAAGCACTTACATCAGGGGGATCCTGAACTGCATTCCATAACCCTTCCCTATGCAGAAGTAGACTGCACTTCATAGACCACTTCATAGGCTCCATCTTATGGCCGTTGGAGGAACTACACCCAATTACAATTACAGCATTCTCTTAAAGAGACAGTATTAAATGACTATCCTATTATATATATTGTCAATCCAATTGTTAGGTTACTGTCATTCCTAACAAATCTGAACAAGGGCAGTGCTCCTGGCGAGAAGGCCCCTTGGTAGCTTCTCACATAAGGCGGGTGCTACCCTGCTGCCTTGGGAGCGAGGAGGAATAAAGAGGCCCACCGGCAGGCAAGGTTCGCTCACTCTCTTACTTTGCTGTCCTGCTTCTGCTCTTCCCAACTGCCTTTTCTTTTCCTGGCTCCCCTTGTCCCAAAAGCACTCTCCTCTTTGGTAGCAGCCTCTCCCTTCTCCCCTGTGAAGAAGGGCTCCACGGCGCACTTTTTATAAAGATCTTTTAATGAAATCTCCAATGCGGCAGCCAAGCTCCAATCCCGAGCCAAAAACCCCACCTCTCCCTTCCCGCTAAATCAGGCCCAGAGCCTGAGGAAGGATGAGAAATTTAATGGGGGGGAAGGATGAAAAGGCAACAGAGCGACATCCATGAAGTAAACTCAAGTTTCTTAGCTTGGAATAGCAAAAGGCGGTGATGGCAGGGAATACAAAGGCCAATTAGAGGGATAGCTCAGTATTTGCCCATGCAGGCTTCAAAGAAAAGTTTGCTTCAGCGAAAGGGACGTAACCTGTTTTCTAAAACAGAAGATCCTGCTAAGGTCCAGATCCTACAAAACAAGCCATGGTGTTCAGTCTGCTCCTGCCGTTCTAAGCCTCCCCCCGCCTCGCTTGCTTCAAGCACAAATGTACACACAGAGCAAACATGCACACATCTCACAGCGCCAGAGGGACTCCCCCACACGCTATATGCTCACAGAAGGTCCCGGCGCCATCACATGTACATTTGTAAACCTCCCCACTGCCCCACATGCTTCCACTGCGAACTCGCCAGCTCGGCTCGCTTACCTGTTTGCCCTCCTTCAGAAGCCCCTTACTCACTCGCCACTTCTTCCCCAATAACAGCCTCTTTCTTTGTCCAAACATACACAAAGAGCAAACATGCACACATGTCATGGCAAACAGGTTGAGCAGAAGCTGGATTAGAATATCTCCATCATCCTTTCAAATTCTATTACTCTTTTCTGTTCCAACCAAACCAAAGATATAAAAGAGGGTGTTCTTTCTTTTTTATTTGACTGTATTTGAAAATAACCCTTTGCTCTTCTAAGAATTTGTGATTGACCCAGTCAACAAATGAATTTCTTCATTGAATGGATATTTGAACTTGTATCTGAGTAGTCTTCCATGTATCAAATGAATCATGATTAATGTAAGAGCTAATTGGAGCATTGTGGCATGTTTACTTTGTCATTGTAATGTAAACGTTTTGTTTTTTTCTCATCTTCTGCAACCATTTTATGCCCAATTAAAGACACCCTTTTATTTGAATCTTATAGGCAAAGAGGATGGCGATAAGAGCACTCTACACAACTGAGAATAACAAGCAACACCGAATAGCAAAGCAAGTCAGTCCAAAATCAAACTGTTTTCCATTTCCTTCGGAGAGCTACACAAGTCTTCACCTTCCTCAACAGATGAGAGAGAAACGAGAGAAAATCAAGAAGACATTTCTAGCTGGGAAACGTAGTGTGTGAAATTCAAGCATATATTACATGAAAAGTCAAGGAAGATTATTTTTCAATTCATCAAAAGAGGGAAATATTTGGAAGTTACTGGGGACAAAAAGGTAAATTGGAAACTCACATAGAACAGACAGTGTTGAAGGCCTCGCTGTGGGAGGAAGAAAACAGCTTGAATCAAAGCACTACTAAAAAGTGACCATCAATATTTTTTACCTCCTCAAGAATATTAGTTGTGGAAAACCTCCATAAATGTGCCCCTTGTGGGAAAGATTCAACTTGAAATAACAGCTGATTATTCCTGAGAGGATCCAAACTAGAGAAAAACCTTACATATACCCTGAATATGGCAAAACCTCTGATCAGAACAGCTCATGATACATCAGATAACTCACACAGGAGAGAAACCATATGAATGTCCTGTTTGTGGGAAAAGTTTCACTACCAGTTCCAACCATATTAGCCACCAGATGATTCACACAGGCAAGAAACTCTGTAAATATCTTAAACATGGGAATAGTTTCACTCGGAATTCTCACCTCATTGCATACCTGAAAACTCACACAGGAGAGAAACCCTTTGAGTGTCCTGACTGTGGGACAAGTTTCACTAAAAATTCCAGCTTGGTTCAACACCAGAGGACTCACACAGGAGAGAAACCTTTTGAATGTCCTGATTGTGGTAAAAGTTTCAGTCAGAATTCTCACCTCGTTGCACACGTGAGAACTCATACAGGAGAGAAACCCTTTGAGTGTCCTGATTGTGGTAAAAGTTTCAGTCAGAATTCCAGCTTGGTTCAACATCACAGGACTCATACAGGAGAGAAACCTTTTGAGTGTGTTTACTGTGGGAAAGTTTTCAGTAACAATTCCAACCTTATTAGCCACCAGAAGATTCACACAGGAGAGAAATTGTTTGAATGTCTTGACTGTGGGAAAAGTTTCACTAAAAATTCCAGCTTGGTTCAACACCAGAGGACTCACACAGGAGAGAAACCCTTTGAGTGTCCTGATTGTGGTAAAAGTTTCAGTCAGAATTTCAGCTTGGTTCAACACCAGAGGACTCACACAGGAGAGAAACCTTTTGAGTGTTCTTACTGTGGGAAAAGTTTCAGTACCAATTCCAACCTTATTAGCCACCAGAGGCTTCATACAAGAGAGAAACCCTTTAAATGTCCTGATTGTGGGAGAAGTTTCAGTCACAATTGCAGCCTGGTGAGACACCAGAGAACTCATACAGGAGAGAAACCCTTTGAATGTCCTGATTGTGGGAAACGTTTCAGTCTGAATTCCCACCTTATTAATCACCAGAGGATTCATACAGGAGAGAAACCCTTTGAGTGTTCTGACTGTGGGAAATGTTTCAGTCAGAATTCCACCCTGGTTCAACACCTGAGGACACACACAGGCGAGAAACCCTTTGAATGTCCTGATTGTGAGAAAAGATTCAGTACCAATTCCAACCTTATTAGCCACCAGAGGCTTCATACAGGAGAGAAACCCTTTAAATGTCCAGAGTGTGGGAGAAGTTTCAGCCACAATTCCAGCCTGGTGAGACACCAGAGGACTCACACAGGAGAGAAACATTATGAGTGTCCAGATTGTGGGAAAGATCTCAGTAGTAGGGTGAACCTTCTAAATCATATGCTTATACACACAGGGGAGAAACTATTTAAGTGCCCTAAGTGTGGATGGTTCTTCAGGAAACATTCTGCCCTTATTGCACACAAGAAACTCCACCTGAGGCCGTAAGTGATGAGTATAGAGAAGGTTTGAATTTCTTTCATAGTCCCCTTTTAAGTACAGTTGAGAAACTGACTATTTAATTTGACTGCAAAGAATTTGCCTTATATTTCAAATATCTAATGATGTTAGATGGGAAGGAGAAAAGAGGAAATTGCAACATATTAGTTTGATAATGGCTATTTGGCCATCAGCAGCAGAAGTTGCTGGATATTTCTTTTTGCAGAAATTGTGCAATTATGTAAAAATATTTTGGGAGTGTTCTTTGCATTTTTATCATGGTAGATGATAGAAATGCCACATACAGAGTCCCAGCCTTTTTTTCCTTGCCTGCCCCATGATTTTCAGCCCCAGAATTTTCCAGCCAGCATCTCTTGGGGATAGGAGCACTCGGAATATTGTTAGAGATTGTGGCTCCTCATATAATGAGAAAGTGAAAGAAGAAGCAGAAGGGTTTCAAAGTTTATCTTTTCCAAACAGTTCCAAGAATTCAGCGCACCAAGCATATCTGTTCAGATTGTGTCAAGAATGAGCTTTCCATTTCTGCACATTCACAATTTTTTTGAATAATTAATTGTATTGGAGGTATATTAGGCGATTTCCAGAATTGAGCCAGTGAAATACGTGCCGCTGTTAGAATATGGATAATCAAATATTTTACTTTAGAGTGATAACCTTCCTTAATGATACCCAGAAGATACAATTTAGATTCCCACTCCAATCCACCCTGGACGATTTCTTCTAACCAAGTTTTGATTCTAATCCAAAACTTTTTGACCACTGGGCATGTCCACCAGAGATGGAAGTAAGTACCATGATTCTCTTTACATTTCCAACAGCTTGGATTAGATGTTGGATATATTTTTGCTAATCTGGAGGGTTCTAGATGCCATCTATATATCATTTTGTATAATCCAACAACAAATATTAATAACAGAATATTATGTTTGATAGAATATAAATAACAGAGAACCTATAAGTAAAAAGGAACAATTGCCACATAATATAATTTAGGAAATATTTAACTCACTGTCAAATGTAAAAAAGTTTAAATAGTTTTACTACAAAGATTATTGTGATGAATCTTTTCGAGTTTGTATATTCATATATTTTAATTTTTTGTATTCAATAAAGTTTTTTTTTTTAAAAAAGAATGAGGCACGCCAGTGGAAGATACAATATTGGTATCAAATATATTGGGGGAGTTTTGGGCAGTGAGAAAACCAGGAGAAAATTTCAGATGTAAAGACGGTTGTGCTTTGCAGGTGGCCTTCATGGGGAAGAGCTGTAGGAATAATTATTTGAGGAGAAAAGGGATTGTGGTTTTGACCACAGGATCTTCAACTTTAATCGGAACTCCTGCTATGATCTCCTTCGCTTGCGAGTGATTTCGAATTTAAACATTTAAACTTATGCAAAATTTCTAAAATTTAAAATAGTATGTTTGTGTGTGTATGTGTTGCAGGGTGGTGTTGGGACAACTGAATGGAGCTGAGTGTTTGCTGACCAGGTGGCCTTCCTGTCGCCAATGCGGAGTTCGCAGCATATACTCTTTGCGCCCAGAGAGAGGAATATCTACCTCTACCTAGGATTGAACTCACAACCTCCTGGTTGTGAAGCGAGAGCTCCACTTCTAGTTCACTGCACCACACTAAAATAGTAAAAAGATATTTCAGCAATTTTCCTTCTTTTCTTTCCTTGGTGTCACATTTTATGCACCCTCTTTATCATGTCTCATCTTACTGTAGTTAGGTGTTGGAAATGCTTGCAATGACCCCAAAGCCTCTGAATTTCTTACAGTGCTATATAACAATATCAAGCAAAATTAAATAAAGTCAACCTAAGAGTCAGAGGGGATGGTCTACAGGACGAGGTAAAAAGCTGAAAGTCCTCATTTAGATGAACAGTCCATTTCCAGAATCAAGCTTTGAAGCTCAGATTGAAAGGTGTAAAGTATGTGTTGCTTGGAAGATCCTGGATCTTGAAAGCTGCAGCCTTTAATTTGGGGTTGGAGTAGCAGGAACAGCTGAATGGATAGATTTTGTGGGGAAGAAGAAGGCCCAGTTTGGTGGTCACCAGCCTAGAGCCTGAGAGACTCATTTCCGGTCCTGCTTTAGGCACAAAGCCATCTCAGAGACCTTGGCCTGTCCTGTCTGCTCAGGCCTTGGAAATGGGAAATGTTTTCAAAAAATCTTGCCAAGGAAACTGGAGGGAAGTAGGAATACAGGATAACACCCCAAAACCCACTTTTGCAACTGAGCAAATGTTGAAGAGTGAAGCCTGACCTGCTTAGCTTCTTAAGATTAGGGAGGTGTTATGCCTTACTTTTTTTATGAAGTTCTTGTTTGTGTGCACAACTGCTAAATGATTTCCAGCTTCATCCTATCAATAGAATAATGAAACATGGAAGAACAACTGGAAACATCCACTCTCCTTGCTTCCAAACCACATCTAGGTAGGAGAGATTCTGTCTATCTGCATTCTTGTAGAGCCTAAATCTCACTAGAGGGAAGAATCGCACTGCGCAGCCCTCCCAATCTCCACAGAATTTAGGTTTATTATTCCCAAACCTTTTGGGCAAAAGGCACTAGTTTGTAGAAAGATGATGTACTGTATAAATTTCTTGTGGCTCTTAAGGATTAATGGAATATTTTTGATAATCCCATTTGGGAAACTACAAGGTCAGCATGGCAACTATGCGCTCTGTGAGATATGGTCAGGGAATGTAAACCATCTTGACCCACTGGATCAGAAATTCCTCTCTGATTCTTCCTCCTGTGCCCACTCAGGCCCAATTCAGCTTGTTGTCAGTGTTTACTTACAACGAGACTTTAAGCCATCTACTCTATACAATTATTGGGGTGCAGGAGCATCTCAGAGGTTTGCTAGTGAATGTAACTCAGTGGTCTATGTGGATAATCCCTGGGGACTGTCTCCTGTAGACCAATTCAAATCACTAGTTGGAAAAACTGCATTCCAGAGTTCTGAAGGAACCAGCAAAGGTGATTTCAGGACCATTGAAAGATACGTTTCAAAGAGCTTTTAGTACAGGAGAACTAGAGGTAGTCCTCGACTTACAACATTTTATTTAGTGACTGAAGTTACGACACTGAAAAAAGTGATTTATGACCATTTATCACAGGGGTCGACAACCTTTTGGACCTCAGGGACCACCAAACTCATAATTTTACATCCCAGGGACCATTAAGCGGTTCTGTGGGCATGGCCTAATTTGTGGGTATGGCTTGGTGATCATGTGACTGGCTGGGCATGGCTTGTATGTAAATATTATAAATATTTATATAAATATTGAATTTTTTATTTAAAAAGAGCAACTTTTACCCAAAATCAGGCAAAGCAGGCAGGCAGATTGAGTTGCTCACAGAATCACAGATTCATTCAGAAATCCATCTATCTGCCATTGGCTAGCTCAGTCTGTCACATAAAGTTTACTTGCAAGCAAACTCATAAAATTTGCTAGCAAGCAAACTCACAAAATTAACTCACAACACACCATGCTGGTAAACATTGAATTTTTTATTTAAAAAAAGTTTTATCCAAAATCAGGCAAAGCAGGCAGATTGAGTTGCTCACAGAATCATTCAGTGATCTATCTATCTACCATCGGCTAGCTCAATCTCTCAAATTTGCTTGACGTGAGTCTGCACTGAATTTGTTTGCAAACAAACCTTCAATCTTAAGGGAGGTTTGGCTGTGCTTAGCTAGAAAGCAAGCAGTCCAACCATTTCCGGCTTCCTAGCTAATCTAAATCTCCTGGTGCAGCAGAACAAATGATGGTCGGAAAAAGGAAAAATAGCAACTTAGCAGACAAGTTTGCCAGGTAAGGAGTGAGTGGGCGGGGAGGGTTCCCGCGGGCCATGTGGGCTGAGCAGCCTTGTGTTTCCGCACAGCCTGGATTAATTGCTTTGGTGGGGTGCTCTGGGGGTGAGATTTCTCTTCAGTCCATCAAAATTTTCTCACGGCCCACTGGTTGGCGACCGCTGATTTATCACACTTATGAATGTTGTAGCACCCCTATGGTCATGGGAGTTACATTCAGATACTCAGCAACTGACTCAGATTTATGATGGGGACAGTGTCCCGGGGTCATGTGGTTCCCATTTGTGACCTGCTAACAACCAAACTCAATGGGGAAACCAGATTCACTTAGCGACCATGTTATAACCATGTTACTAATTTAACAACTGCAATTATTCATTTAACAAATGTTGCAAGAAAAGTTGTAAAATGGGGCAAAACTCACTTAACAGGTTTTGAGCTCAATTGTGGTAAGTTGAGGACTATCTGTAAATGGGGACTGGAAAAGGAAAAAACAAATCCAGGAAATTGCAGACAAATCTGCCTGACATTAATACCTGGTAATAACCTTTCTTACTCATTGCTACCATTTTATTATCATTATAACATTACAGTATTGCAAAATTACAGCAGCTGGTCATTTTTTACCTGACAGGTAAAAAAAAATATCCAGGAATTTACAGACAAATCTGCCTGACATTAATAACTGGTAACATCTTGGAAAACAAGTCCGTGAACACTTAGAAGCAAACAAAATAATAACCAGTAGCCAACATGGGTTGATCAAAAACAGATCCTGCCAAACAAACCTTATTTCATTCTTTGACAAAATGACTAAATTAGTGGACCAGTGAAATGCTGTTGACCAATGGTGATATTCAGCCGGTTCGCAACGGATCGGGCGAACCGGTAGCAAGAATTTGGTGTGGGTCACTGAACTGGTAGTAAGTTCTGGCTGGCCACTCCCCCCACCAGATCGCCCTCCCGCCCGATGCTCCCTCACCCCGCCTTCCTGCCTGACATTCCCCATCTGCCTGACATTCCCCACCTGCCTGACATTCGCATAAGGTATTTCTTTTTTTCCCCTCCCTGTAGATAAGATACGATCAACTGTAGATAAGATCAGTTGTGCCGGGATTCCCCTTGCTGAGGCCCAAGAAGGCAAAAAATTGAGGGAGGAGCTCAACCGTCCCCTCCATTTTTTGCCTTCCAGAGCTCCAGAGAAGCCTTAGGGAAGCAAAAATGCCACCCCCCCGGGGCTTCTCTGAAGCTAGGAAGCTCCCAAAATGGAGCTTGGAGGAATGCTGCATGCCCCTCCCATGCTCTGTTTTTTTCCTTCCTGAGCCCCAGAGGAGCCTTAGGGAAGCAAAAAACACCCCCCCCCCAGAGGCTCCTCTGTGGCTAAGAAGCTGCCAGAAATGGGTGGGGACTGCAAAAAAGAAAAGCCACGCCCACCCAGTCACATAGCCACGCCCACCAAGCCACACCCACAGAAACAGTAGTAAAAGTTTTTCAACACCGCCACTGCTGTGGACATAGTATACTTAGATTTCAGTAAAGCATTTGATAAAGTAGATCATAACCTACTTCTGGGAAAGCTAGAAAAATGTGGGATAGACAGCACCACCACAAGATGGATTCCTAAATGGCTGACAAATTGTACTCAACATGTAGTCCTCAATGGAACTACACCCACATGGAGGGAAGTAAGCAGTGGGGTCCCCTCAGATTGAATTTTAGACCCAGCAATGACCAAAATCTTCATAAACTATCTAGACAAGGGAATAGAAGGGGAACTCATCAAGTTTGCAAATGACACTAAACTGGTAGGAATTGCCAACACCCCAGAAGACAAGCTCAAGATCCAAAAAAGACTTCACAGACTTGAACAGTGGTCCTTATCTAACAATATGATATTACATAGATAAAAGTAAAGTTTTACACTTAGACAAGACAATACATAGATATAAACCAGGTGAAACCTAGCTTAATGCCAGTAACTGTGAAAGGGATCTTTTAGTCCTAGTGGACAATCACTAAAATGTGATCCAACAGTGAGTGACAGCAGCCAAAATAACCTAATACAATCCTTAATTGCATTTTAGAGAGAGAGAATTAAGATCATGTGAAGTTATTGTACTGCTTTACAAAACCTTACTAAGACCACAGGTGGAATACTGCATCCAATTCTAGTCCCTCCAGAGTGACTAGACTAGATACTCTCAAAAGAGTGCAGAGAAGAGCAACAAGATGAATAGGGGGCTGGTGGCTAAAACACAGGAAGAATGGTTACAGGAATTGGGTATGTCTAGTCTAATGAAAAGAAGGACAAGGGAAGACATGATAGCAGTATTCCAATATTTGAATGGATGCCATAAAGAGAAGGGCTCAAGTTGTCTTCCAAAGCAGGGATCGACAATCTTTTGGACCTCAGGGACCACCAAACTCATAATTTTAAATCCCAGGGACCACTATCCAGTTCTGTGGGCTTGGCCGAATTTGTGGGAGTGGCCTGGTGGTCATGTGACTGGCTGGGCATGGCTTGTATGTAAATATTATAAATATTTATATAAATATTGAATTTTTTATTTAAAAAAGAGCAACTTTTACCCAAAAGCAGGCAAAGCAGGCAGGCAGATTCAGTTGCTCATAGAATCACAGATTCATTCAGAGATCTATCTATCTGCCATCGGCTACCTGAGTCTGTCAAATAAAATTTGTTTGCCGTGAATCTGCACTGAATAATATAACCTTCAGTTCTGAGGGACATTCGGCTGTGCTTAAAAGCAGAGCCAAAGATCTAAAGACTAGTAGAAAGCAAGAAATCCAACCATGTTTGGATTTCTGCTTCCTAGCTAATCTAAATCTCCCGGCACAGCAGAACAGCTGATGGTCGGAAAAACAGCAATTTAGCAGGCAGGTTTGCCGGGTAAGAAGTGAGTGGGCGGGGAGGGTTGCCGCCAGCCATGTGGGCAGCGCAGTCTGGTGTTTCTGCACAGCCTGGATGAATTGCTTTGGGGGGGTGCTCTGGGGATGAGATTTTCTCTGTGGCCCACCAAAATTTTCTTGTGGCCCACAAGTGGGCTATGGCCTACCAGTTGGCGACTACTGTTCCAAAGCATCAGAAGGCAGGACGAGGAACAATGAATGGAAACTAATGAAGGAGAGAAGCAACTTAGGGTCTCCTGCTTGAGCAGGGGTTTGGGACTCAAGATCACTAAAGTTCCTTCCTCTTGTATATAAGTCTTCAGGAGCATAGTGACAGCTGATTGGCTCCCGCATCTGACAGCGCTCTATAAAAGGAGTGCTGTCACACGGGCTCAGCTGTCACCTGTCAGCCGCATTTGTTAGCATGCGGTTTGACTTTGGAAAGCCTGTTAGCTTATAATAAAAGGGTTATCTTTAACTCCTGGTTGCCTCAGTTATTTCTCACATTAAATTTAACATTTCCAGATCTATTCAGATTAATTGATTGATTGATCTTGAAAGCTGCATCCTTGAATTTGCTGTTGACTTTGGTGTAGAGGTAAAGGCAGCAGGTTAGAGACAGAGAAACGCTCAGTTCCAGTCCCACCTGAAGGGCAAAACCACCTGTTCAACTTTGGTCAGTCCTCTCACGTTTAGGAAGCAAGAAAGTGAGGAGGGGACCACTTTCAAAAACCGTTGCCAATGAAACTTTTTTATTTTTATTTTATTTTATTTGGTTTGTCAATTGCTTACGAGATAATAGGTATAAGTAAAAACATAGTTATGAATACATGGATACATGTAAGAAAAATAAAATATAAAAGAAACAATAAGACAGGGACTGTAGGCACATTGGTGCACTTATGCACGCCCCCTACAGACCTCTTAGGAAAGGGGTGAGGTCACAGTAGACAGTCTAAAGTTAAAAGTTTTTGGGGTTTGGGGAAGAAACCACAGAGTCAGGTAGAGTATTCCAGACATTGACCACTCTGTTGCTGAAGTCGTATTTTCTGCAATCAAGTTTGGCGCGATTAACCTTGAGTTTCTATCTATTGTGTGCTTTTGTATTGTTATGGCTGAAGCTAAAGTATTCATTGACAGATAGGACATTGCAATGTATAATTTTATGTACTATACTTAGATCAGACCAAAGGCATCGTAGTTCTAGATTTTCTAGGTCTAGAATTTCAAATCTGGTGGCATAAGGTATTCTGCAATGAGTAGAGGAGTGGAGAACTCTTCTTTGAAATATTTCTGGACTTCTCAACTCTGTTAATATCAGATACATAATGTGGGTTCCAGACTGATGAGCTGTATTCGAGTATTGGTCTAGCAAATGTTTTGTATGCTCTATTTAGTCGTGTAATATTATCAGAGAAAAAGCTACATAAGATTAGGTTAACAACTCTTAACGCCTTTTTGGCTATGTAGTTACAGTGGGCTCCAGCATTTACATCATTAGAGACAAATACTCCAAGATCCTTGAAAGAGTTTGGATCATCAACAAGGTCTTGACTATTCAGCTTGCAATTTATTTTCTGATTTTTTTTGCCAATATGTAGGACAGACCATTTATTTGTTGAGATTTGAAGTTGCCATTTGTTTGACCATTCCAATACATAGTCAAGGTCTTTTTTAAGGGTAGCAGTATTGTCTGTGGTGTTGAACAGCTTTACATCATCAGCGAAGAGAATGCAGTTGCTCTTAATATGATCACAGAGGTCATTTATGTAGAGTATGAAGAGAGTTGGTCCTAGAACACTGCCTTGGGGGACACCACTGTTGATAGGTACAGAATTTAATAGGACGCTCCCAATTTTGACCATTTGTTGTCTGTTTGACAGGAATGCTTCTATCCAGTTATGCAGGTGTCCAGAGATACCATAAGATTTTAGTTTTAGGAGTAATTTGTCATGTACCACTGAATCAAAGGCTTTACAGAAGTCTATGTAGATTGCGTCTATTGCTTTGACCTGATAAGAGTTGTGTAGTCCATATGTTTTTGCAGTGTAAAAGTTGCAGATTACAGGATAATTGTTTCTTTTATTTTTCTTATATGTACCCATTTCATGTATTCATAACTATGTATATACTTATACCTATTATCTTGTAAGCAATTGACAAATCAAATAAATAAATAAAATAAAAATAAATTACTGAAAACATCTTCCAAATGCCATAGTGGAGCCGGGACAAGCGTGTTTTTCCACTTCAGGTCGCTAGATGGCAGTCAGGCAAGATCTTTGCTTAGAAAGTCATCCACACTTTAGTGCCATCTGTGCTTGAGCTTAAAAAAGGAGCTTTTCAACCATAGAGTATTGCAATGCTAGAAAGGATTGGGAGGGAAGGAGAAACAAGGGAACTTACTCTTCCGGATGCCTCATGAGAGGAAAGTGGTGTGCAGAGCGGCTTCTGTGCTTTTCCCAGGATGGAAGTAGCAGCTAGCACGTGAGTTGGGGGCAGCAGGTGGGAGGAGAGTCCGGGAGGAAGTCGGGCTGTTCGGTTTCTTCCACGGCCTGGAAGCAGAGAAGCAACTGGGCTGAAGCGTGTCAGCTGCTGCTGCTGCTGCTGCTGCAGGTTCCTTCCCTCCCCAAATCGGAGCCGCTGGGGCTGCACGCTGTGAAACTGATGGCTGCAATTTTCTGCTGGGGGGAAGATTTAAAAAACCTCTTTTAAGTGAAGGTGGATCATTTGGGAATGGCTCCCCTCCAGAGGTTGTCACTGAAAGGTCTTCAGAGGAGATTGGACAGCCGTTTGTTCGGAATGGAATAGAGTCTCCTGCCTGAACAAGGGATGGACTAGAAGACCTCGAAGGTTCCCCACTCCCAAACTCAATTATTCTGTAGCGGACCTGATGTTTTCCGGGGAACAAGTTTGGACTGAGATGCTTCTTCTGGGTCTTTTCTGACAAAATGGGGTTGGGATAGCTGAGCCTTTATGCATTGTTTGTGGTTTTGTGTTTGAAATGCTGCCGGGGGTTGTGCAATGTAGCCTTTTGCTCTTCTAAAGGTCCTGCGTTAACCCTATTATGCCCTAAAAGTCCTGTCCTTAATCCCACCAACTGGAGCTGAAGGTGTATTTTGGGGAATAGTCTTTCTTAATAGGCACAAAATCTCCTTCTCTAAGGACTTCAGGCATCTGCTGGAGGCAGTTGGGGCTGTTTCCTGCCTTTGTTAAGGTTTTTTTCCTTCCATTTTTCCTTGGGGAAATATAAAAATAAACTTTTAACATTCCCCAAAATAGTTCATTCTTCTGGAGCTTCCCACAAAATTAATACCAAAGATTAAAATCAAGGACACATGGGGAAGGAAGGGGAGGGTGGTGGGATCTACTACTCGACCAAAGACAACCATAGGTAGTCCTCATCTACCATTGGTTCACTGAGCCTTCCAAGTTACAGTGGCACTGGAGAAGTAGACACAGTTATGAATGTGCAGGAAAAGGAGTTGAATTCTGGCAATTGGTGCACTTTTATATCATGGTTTCAGCATCCCACACTCATAATCCCGATTTGTGACTTTCCCAGCTGGCTTCTGACAAGCAAACTCAGTGGGGATGTCGGCAGGAAGTTGCAAGCCATGGCCATGTGAAATTGCCTTTAACAACCCACAATGATTTGCTTAAGAACTGCAGAAGGACAGATGTAAGTTGACACCGTCATTTGAAATCAAGCTTTATGATCGTGCCGCTTAGTGACACAGATGCTAGTCCCAATTGCAGTCAGTAAGTGAGGACTACTTCAATTGGGATGACACCAAAGGGGTTGTGGAAAGTATTTTCTGCCCTTACTTAGAGCTCAGGACTTCCATGGGCAAAACTGGTGCTTCAGATCTTGCAAAGGCTTTAGGCATAATTTCATCAGTTAAAAGCCCCACATCTGTAAAGCTAGTGTTATCCGGATTGACAGGTGGGGCTTGATAAAATAAAAGACAGATTCCAAGTGTGTGTGTGTGTTCATAAGCCCATGCATTTATTGTTTGAATAAAGATGGGTCCCCCCTAAAAAGGAAGGAACCCAGAATGTAGTGCAAGGTAAATATTTATGCATTGCTTTGCTTTCACTTCATTACATACAGTCAGAGGCAGCTGGCAAATGAGAGATAAGATATAGAAATTATAAAAATTACAAAAATAGTCAAGCATGCTTCTGTGGTTTTGGAGACATGCCTAACCCACGGGCTAGTATGGGAAACTGCGGCTCTGGAGCCACATGTGGATCTTTGGGCCCATTGCTGTGGTTCCCTGTCCCATTAGTGGCTGGCTCCGCCCCTCGCCCTTCCCTCCTTTACCTAGCCTGAGAATGTCACAAGGTCTGGCAGGATGGGAATGGGATCCAGGTGGATGGGGCGTTGGAAAGGGGGAGTGGCCTGCAGCCCCCAGCCACGGCTTTAAGAGGTTCAGGGCAGTGGGAAAAGGGAACTGGCCCCGCGAAACCTTGCACGCCCACCCTGTGGGACAGGCTCGGAGAAAGCCCTCACCAAAGATGCTTGCCCGTCAGCCCGTTTCCCCCTCTCTATGTCTCTCTTTCTCCCCCCTGTGTATCTCTCTTGTGTGCTCTCTGTCTTAGTATCTCTTCTCTCTCTCTCTAAACGAGTGTCACCTGAGGTGGAGGATTCCCTTTGGGAACCACACCTCCTCCTCTTGCAACCCCTTGGACGGCTGTGGTGGGGTGGGGAGACCCACAAGCGAGCAGCTGCCTGCCCCATGCATGCCTTTGCTGCACTTTTGTGCTCACTTGAGGAACATCTCTTTCTGGTCCCTCCAAGCCAGCCAGGGGGGTCACGAGAGGAGAAGGAGGGGTTGGAGGAGGGTCGCTTGAAGGGAAGCCTCCACTGTGGCTGGCGATCGTTCCTCAGCTAGCCTAAATTTCCAAAAAGAAGAAATAAAAGGAGTTGGTGAAGAGCCCCAAGGAGAGCTTGTGGGCTTGGCCCAGCAACGACTTTCACAGAGAGAGAGAGATGAACCAGAGAGACACACAGAGAGACACAGAGAAAGGGGAAGATAGGGAGAGGGAGGGAGGGGGGCAGAGATATACAGAAAGGGGAATAGAGAGAGAGACAGAGAAGTGTTTTGTGGCTGGGTAGGCATGGCTAGGGGGTCATGTGACTGGGTGGTGTGAGTGACATTGAGTTGGCTATTCCCACCTAGGTTTTGTGGTTCCTAGTTTTATTTTTTTCCTATGGGAAACGGGTCCAAATGGCTCTTTTAGTGTTTAAGCTTGCAGACCCCTGGGCTAGTGGTTTCCTGTGAAAGTTTCCATGGCCTCAGAAGCCTGTTGACGCCTGAACTTCAGTCTTGCCATTTCAACAGATGAGCAATCATCAAATTGATCAGATTCCTGATTAACTTTAGCGCAGAAGGTTTGACCGTAACCATTTTGAGGTTTTTTTCAGGCTGGAAAGACATGGATTTTCTCCATATTGTGTGTGTGTTATTTCTCTCTGAAATATGTGTTTGTGTGTGTGTGATATCGTATGTATCTCCAAATGTATAATCTCTCCCTAGGACAGCTAGATAAACAGTCATGTGAAAAAGAAACTACACTCTCCTTGACTTCTATGATTTTATATATCAGGACGTAGTAAAAATCATTTGGTCCTTAGAAGTTCTTAAAAGTAGGTAAATATAACCAGAGATGAACAACAATAGATGACATATTACATCAGATCATTTATTTTATAAAATGAAAGCCAAAACAGAAAAGTCGTGTGTGGAAAATGTACGATTCAATAATTTGTAGAACCAGCAACAACGAGAAGTAATTATTTTCTGTGTGACTTTATCAGTCTCTTGCAGTGTTGTGGAGGAATTTTGGCTCATCTGTTTCACAACATTGCTTCAGTCCATTGAGGTTTTTTATGTGTGACTCTCTTGAGGTCCCGCCAATCAGATTGAGGTCTGGAGTTTGACTGCCATTGCAATAACTTGATCCTTTTCTTTTTTAGCCATTCTGTTGTAGATTTCCTGATGTGTTTGCAACCGTTGTGCTGTTGCATAATCCCATGTCAGCCTAGCTGGACAGATGGCCTCACTTTTGACTCTAGAATACTTTGGTATACAGTTCATGGTCAACTCAATGATTGCAAGGTGTCCAGATCCTGTGGCTGCAAAACAAGCTCAAATCATCACCTCTCCACCTCCGTTGACGGTTTGTATGAGATGCTTGTACTGATATGCTGTGTTTGGTTTTCGTCAAACGTATCATTGTGCATTATGGGCAAATATCTCCACTTTGGTCTGGTCTGTGACAAGGACAAGTGTTCTAGAAGTCATGTGATTTGTTCAGATTGCAAACCTCAGCCTTGCTGCTATGACCTTTTCAGAGAGAAGAGACTTTCCCTTGTGCAGCCCTTCCAAACGAAGCATACTTTTCAATCTTTTTCTAATTGCAATGTCATGAATCTTAACATTTAACATGGTAACTGAAGCCTGTAGAATCTGAGGTATAACTCTTTGTTTCTTAGCAATTGACCAAGGGCACTTTATTAGCAGTATTTGACTGGTACATCGCCTCAGTATACTATGGAAGCATTGAGAAATTTATTAATAGTGAGAACAATTAAACAGCAGAATGGCTTGCCTTCAGTAGTTGTGATGCTCCATCAGTGGAGGCTTTTCAGAAGAAGTGAAACAACCACTTATCTGAGATGTTGTAGGGTCTCCTCAGTGGTGGGCTGCAATTTTTTTAACAACTGGTTCTCTGCCCTAATAACTGTCTGGGTGGGCATGGGTCATTGAGTGCGGCTAGGTGATCATATGGCTGCCTGGGCATGGCGAACTCGATGTTACTCACTGTGCCTGGATCCGTTTCCCAGCCTCAACCAGATACAATATTTATTTAGTATTACTGAACATCACTTAACAGTGGCAAGGAAAATCACAAAACAGAGCAAAATTCACTTAAATCTTGCTTAGCAATGGAAATTTTGGCTCAGTTGTGGACATAAATCGAGGACTACCCCTAATCAGAATGTAGGATAAGAAGCCTACCTTGCTCATTCCTTTCAAGAAACATTTCAAGATGAAAGATTTTGGGTGCAGGTAGTGGTGGTGTTACCGAAGCTGGTGTTGGTTGGTGGGGCAGCCTTGCTCAGTCGAGGGCTGCCAGAGGGAGGCGGGGAATCTGAACAAGGGCAACGGTCCCAGCAAGAAGGTCCCTTGGTAGCTTCTCACACAAGGCAGGTGCTACCCTGCTGCCTTGGGAGCGAGGGGGAATAAAGAGGCCCACTGTCAGGCCAAATATTCGCTCACTCGCATGCTTTGCTGTCCTGGCTCTGCTCTTGCAAGCTGCCTTTTCTCTTCCTGGCTCCCCTCGTCCCAAAAGCACTCTCTGCTAGCAACCACCCCGTTCTCCCTCTCCCTCCTCGCTGCCAGGCGATCCCCTGTGAAGAAGGCTCCACGGCGGCACTTTTTATAAAGACCTTTTAATAAACCTCCAATGTGGCAGCCAAGCTCCAATCCCGAGCCAAAAACCCCACCCCTCCCCTCCCGCTAAATCCGGCCTAGAGCCTAAGGAAGGATGAGAAATTTAATGGGCGGGGAGTGGGGGGGAAGTATGAAAAGGCAACAGAGCGAGGTCCATGAAGTAAACTCAAGTTTCTTGCTTGGATTAGCAAAAGGCAGTGACGGCAGGGAATACAAAGGCCAACTGGAGCGATGGCGCGGTGTTCGCCCATGCAGGCTTCAAAGAAAAGTTTGCTTCTGGGAAAGGGACGCAACCTGCTATCTAAAACAGAAGATCCTGCTAAGGTCCAGATCCTACAAAACAAGCCGTAGTGTTCAGTCTGTGCGTCTAGCTCCTGCCGTTCTAAGCCTCCTCTTCACCTCGCTTGCTTCCACCACAGACTCGCTTCCCTCATTCTTCATCAAAAGATACACACAGTGCAAACATGCACACATCTCACAGCGCCAGAGGGTCTCTCACACACACTGTCTGCTCATAGAAGGTCCCAGCACCATGACATGTGGCTTTCTAAACTCCCCACCGCCCCAATTGCTTCCACTGCAAACTCGCCAGCTCGGCTCGCTTACTTACCTCCATCCCATTTACCCTCCTTCAGAGGCCCCTTACTCACTCTCCCCACTTCTTCCCCAACAACTGCCCTTTTCTTTGTCCAAACATACACACAAAGCAAACATGCACACATCTCATGGCAAACAGTTGTGAACCGGTAGCAGCCCACCTCTGGGTCTCCTGGTTGAGGAGGGCTGTATTAGAAGATCTCCAATATCCTTTCAAATTATTACTCTTTTCTGTTGCGATGATATTTTTATGTCCTGATACGTAAAATCAAAGATATCAAAGAGGGTGTTCTTTCTTTTTTGCTTGCCTATATTTGAAAACAACCCTTTGCTCTTCTAAGAATTTGTGATTGACCGAGTCAACAAATGAATTTCTTCATTGAATGGATATTCAAACTTGGATCTGGGTAGTCTTCCATGTATCAAATGAATCATGATTAATGTAAGAGCTTATTGGAGCATTGTGGCATGTTTGCTTAGTCATTGGAATGTAAATGTTTTCTTTTTTTCTCATCTTCTGCAACCATTTATGCCCAATTAAAGATACCCTTTTATTTGAATCTTATAGACAAAGAGAATGGCAATAAGAGCACTCTGGACAACTGAGAATAATAACAAGCAACGCCAAATAGCAAAGCAAGTCCAGAAATCAAAACTATTTTCCATTTCCTTCGGAGAGCTACACAATTCTTTACCTTCCTCAACAGATGAGAGAGAAACGAGAGAATATCAAGAAGAGATTTCTAGCTGGGAAAAGTAATGTGTATATTCAAGCATATATTACATGAAAAGTCAAGGAAGATTATTTTTCCATTCAGCAAAAGAGGGAAATATTTGGAAGTTACTGGGGACGAAAAGGTCAATTGGAAAGCCACGTAGAGCTGACAGTGTTGCGGGCCTCGCTGCGGCAGGAAGAAAACAGCTTGAATCAAAGCACTACTAAAGAAGGGACCATCCATATTTTTTACCTTCTCAAGAATATTAGTTGTGGAAAACCTCCATAAACGTGCCTTTTGTGCGAAAGATTCAACTTGAAATCACAGCTGATTATGCCTGAGAGGATCCAAACTGGAGAAGAACCTTACATATACTCTGAATGTGGCAAAATCTCTGATCAGAACAGCTCGTGATACACCAGATAACACACACAGGAGAGTAACCATATGAATGTCCTGTTTGGAAGTTTCACTACCAGTTCCAACCATATTAGCCACAAGATGATTCACACAGGTGAGAATCTCTGTAAATATCTTAAACATGGGAATAGTTTCACTCGGAATTCTCACCTCATTGCACACCTGAAAACTCACACAGGAGAGAAACCCTTTGAGTGTCCTGACTGTGGGAAAAGTTTCACTAAAAATTCCAGCTTGGTTCAACACCAGAGGACTCACACAGGAGAGAAACCTTTTGAATGTCCTGATTGTGGTAAAAGTTTCAGTCAGAATTCTCACCTCGTTGCACACATGAGAACTCACACAGGAGAGAAACCCTTTGAGTGTCCTGATTGTGGTAAAAGTTTCAGTCAGAATTCCAGCTTGGTTCAACATCACAGGACTCATACAGGAGAAAAACCTTTTGAGTGTTTTTACTGTGGGAAAGTTTTCAGTAACAATTCCAACCTTATTAGCCACCAGAAGATTCACACAGGAGAGAAATTGTTTGAATGTCCTGACTGTGGCAAAGGTTTCACTAAAAATTCCAGTTTGGTTCAACACCAGAGGACTCACACAGGAGAGAAACCCTTTGAGTGTCCTGATTGTGGTAAAAGTTTCAGTCAGAATTTCAGCTTGATTCAACACCAGAGGACTCACACGGGAGAGAAACCTTTTGCGTGTTCTTACTGTGGGAAAAGTTTCAGTACCAATTCCAACCTCATTAGCCACCAGAGGCTTCATACAGGAGAGAAACCCTTTAAATGTCCTGATTGTGGGAGAAATTTCAGTCACAATTGCAGCCTGGTGAGACACCAGAGAACTCATACAGGAGAGAAACCCTTTGAATGTCCTGATTGTGGGAAACGTTTCAGTCTGAATTCCCACCTTGTTAATCACCAGAGGATTCATACAGGAGAGAAACCCTTTGAGTGTCCTGACTGTGGGAAACGTTTTACTAAAAATTCCAACTTGATTGAACATCAGAGGACTCACACAGGTGAGAAACCCTTTGAATGTCCTGATTGTGGTAAAAGTTTCAGTCATAATTCCCACCTGATTAATCACCAGAGGATTCATACAGGAGAGAAACCCTTTGAATGTCCTGATTGTGAGAAAAGTTTCAGTACCAATTCTGGCCTGGTTCAACACCAGAAGACACACACAGGATAGAAACCCTTTGAATGTCCTGATTGTTGTAAAAGTTTCAGTCATAATTTCTACCTTATTAATCACCAGAAAATTCACACAGGATAGAAACCCTTTGAATGTCCTGATTGTGGGAGTAGTTTCAGTCATAATTCCAGCCTAATGAGACACCAGAAGACTCACACAGGAGAGAAACTATGAGTGTCCAGACTGTGGGAAACATCTCAGTAGTAGGGTTAACCTTTGAAATCATATGGTTATACACATGGGAGAAACCATTTAAGTGCCCCAATTGTGGACCGTCCTTCAGGAAACATTCTGCCCTTATTGCACACAAGAAAATCCACCTGAGGCCGTAAGTGATGAGTATAGAGAAAGTATGAATTTCATTTCATGCTCCCATTGTAAGTACAGTTGAAAAACTGACTATTTAATTTGGCTGCAAAGAATTTGCCTGATTTTTTTGTAGGTAAATATGTAATGATATTAGATAGGAAGGAGAAAAGAAGAAATCACAACATATTAGTTTGATAGTGGCTATTTGGCCATCAGCAGCAGAAGTCGCTGGATATTTATTTTTGCAGAAATTGTGCAATTATGTAAAAATATTTTGGGAGTGTTCTTTTCATTTTTATCATGGTAGATATTAGAAATGCCATGTACAGAGTCTAAGCTTTTTTCTTCTTTGCCTGCCCCATGGTTTTCAACCCCAGAATTTTCTAGCCGGCATCTCTTGGGGATAGGAGCACTCAGACTATAGTTAGAGATTGTGGCTCCTCATATAATGAGAAAGCAAGAGAAGAAGCAAAAGGGTTTCAAAGTTTATTTTTTCCAAACAGTTCCAGGAATTCAGCACCCCAAGAATGTCTGTTCAGATTGTGTCAAGAATGAGGTACCCAAGTAGAAGACATCATATGAGTAGCAAATATATTGTGGGAGTTTTCGGCAGTGACAAAACCAGGGTAAATTTTCAGATGTAAAGGCTGTTCTGCCTTGCAGGGGACCTTCATGGAAATGAGCTGTAGGAATATTGAGTTGAGGAGAAAAGGGATTGTGGTTTTGAGCACAGGATCTCCAGCTTTATTCGTAACTCCTGCTGTAATATCCTTTGCTTGCCTCCTTGTTAGCCTTTGATGGCTGGTTGAGTTGAGAGGAGAACCAAGGGACTGATGCTTTTGTGATCCCCTCCCTTGGTGGGGAGACGTATGGGGGAAATTGTTCAGTAGGTAATGTTTAATTTCTAAAACAGCATTGTGTAAGAATCATGAATAGTTTTGGAGAAAGAAAAATAAAGTGTCAGCATTTGTATAAACATTGGGACAAGGTGATGCAAAGCTTTCTTCCCAATACATGGGAGGCGTTTCCTGTGCTCTCCCAGGGCTCCTTAATTTTTTTCAAAACTGTTTCCTTCAAATACGCAGAGGGATTATCCTGATTTTGCTGGGATTAGAAGACTCCAAAGAATTCCAAGATTGTTTATTTCACCAACACCATTCAAAAAGACAGGTTAGAATCATGTGTGTGCATGTATGCGTTGCGGAGTGTGTTGGGACAACTAAATGGAGGTGAGTGTTTACTGGCCAGATGCCCTTCCTGTCACCAATGCGCAGTTCACAGCAGATACATTCTCTCTTTTTTTTATAAATAAACTTTATTATTTTTACAATTAAAACAGACGAACAACAGATACATAAATGTGAAAGAGAAAAAAGAAATGAAAGAAAAGTGGGGAAAAAAATCAGAAGATAATTAAAATCATTTCATCCTCCACTGTTTGTGGGACCTTATTTTCAACCTTATTTTATGTTCTGTGTACAATTAATCCTTGTGCTAATGTATGTATGTATGTATGTATGTGTATGTATATATATATATATATACATACATATGTATAATGTAGTATACATACATATGTATAATTGTAGTATTGTGTTTATATATATATATATATATATATATACTTTGTATTATACACACACACACACACACACACACACACACACACACACACATATATATATATATATATATATATATATATATAGTCACTACAATTATAACATATTTTCTTTTGCCCTTTATTATTTAATCGATCTTTGTTCTATCCATTTGTACCAGCAGTTCCAGCTGTCATAATATATTGATGTATCTTTTCCTTTTAATGCCATGGTTAATCTGTCCATCTCTACACAATTTGCTATTTTTTGAATAATCATTTCCTGTGATGGAATATGAGGTTGCTTCCAACATTGTGCAAAGGCCAGTGTGGCCGCTGTCAAAATATGTACTGTTTTGTACTTCACTTTTTTTGAGAGTTGTTTATTAAAAATCCCTAATAAAAATAACTCTGGTTTAAATTCGATCTGTTTTGTTGTCATTTCCTCCAACCATTTCCTAATTTTCTGCCAATATTTTTGAGCCTCTATGCACGACTACCACATATGAAAGAAAGTTCCCTCCTTTTTTTTTACATATCCAGCAATTCGGACTCATGTTGGGGCACATTTTCGCTAATCTCGAGGGGGGAAGGTGCCATCTCTAAAACATCTTTTAAACATTTTCCTTGTAGGCTGCTGATTTTGTGATTTTGTTGTTTCTACTCCAGATCTTCTCCCATTCTATTAAGGTGATGCTATGTCCTATATTCCTACTCCAGGCTATCATATTCCCTTTGACAATTTCTTCCTCTAATTCTGCCACTAGTAAATAATTGTAAAATTTTGTTATATTTTTTTTTGTCTGGACCTAACAGAATTTTGTCTAATTGCTGAAGTTTATTATTAATTCCAAATTCTTTCTTATCCGGTTTATATCTACTCTGAACTTGAAGATATGCCCATCTGTCAATTTGTACTCCCTGGTCTTGAAGATCTTGCCATAATTTCAAATTCCCTTGCACATCCAATAATCATTTATTTATTTATTTATTCGATTTATATACCGCCCCCCTCTCCCCGAAGGGACTCGGGGCGGTGAACAGCCAATAAAAACACATATACAAGGTACAATACAGAAGACAACATAATAATATTAAAATTTAAAAACTGAAATATAATATGGCTCTAATTAAAATACAAAGCAAGTATTAAAAGAATAAAACCCGGTTAAAATTTAAAAACCCCTAGGCCAGTCCGGCCTGCCGAAATAAATGCGTTTTGAGTAACCGACGGAAGGCCATGAGATCATCTTAGTAATATCCAAATTATTTGGGTGTATCATCGCTTCCATTGTTGAAATCCAGACTGGTATCTTTAAATAGTGTTTCTTCCTTATTTTCTTCCAATTGGTCAGTAATGCATCTCTAATTAAATGTCTGTGAAAGTATTTCTGGGTGGTTTTCTCTATACCCCATAAAAAAGCATGCCACTCCCTCTGTAAGTCCTGGCCTTCTAAAACTAATATTCTCTTGTTTGTTAAATTCACCCACTCCTTCAACCATACTAAGGAGGCTGCACTGTAGTACAACTCCCAGTTTGGAAGGGCCACCCCGCCCCACCCCACCCCGCTCTTCATATCTTGCATTGCTTTTAAATTTATTCTCGGTTTTTTCTTTTGCCAAATGAATTTTGCTATTATTTTGTTAAGTTCTTCAAAATACTTTTTGTGTACTTTAATTGGTATCATCTGAAATATATAAAGAAATTTTGGGAGAATAGACATTTTAATCGTAGCAATCCTACCTAATAATGAAAATTGCAGTTTACCCCATATTTCTAAATCCTTCTTTACCTTTTGCAATAGTTTATCATAATTATTTTCCTTTAGTGTTTTGCAATGTGCTGTCAGCCATATTCCCAAGTATTTAACTTCCTTTATCATTTGAATTCCCATGACCTTTTCTAATTCTGACTTCTGTTTTCCTGTTAGATTTTTAGTCATTAATTTCATTTTGTTTCTATTAATTTTTAATCCTGCAACTACTCCAAATTGTTCTGATTCGTTCATCAGTTTTTGTCCTCTTTCAATTGGCTCTTCAATAAAAAAAAATATGTCATCTGCAAACGCTTGCAGCTTATATTCTTCTTTCTTAACCTTTAATCCTTTTATGTCTGGATTTTGTCTAATATATGTTAGTATTGTCTCCAATGATAATATGAAGAGCAGGGGTGAGACTGGGCAACCCTGTCTGACTCCTTTATTTTAATTGGGCGGGTATATTCCCCATTTATCGTAATGTTTGCCTGTTTATCATATATAGTAGTTATAATATTTTCAAATTTGGTGCCTAAATTCATATTATAAATGCTTTGGATTAAAAATTGCCAATTCAAGTTATTGAAGGCTTTCTATGCATCTAAAAACCTAAGGGCTATTTGTTTTTCAGGGTGGGCTTCATAAAATTTCAGGACATCTAGTACTATTCTTAAGTTATTCCTGATTTGTCTGTTTGGGAGAAATCCATTTTGGTCTTGGTGAATAAAATCATTCAAAATTATTTTTAATCGAAGCGAATATTTTATAATCCGTATTTAACACGGAAATTGGCCTGTAGTTTTGTATATATGGGGAGTCCAAATCTTCCTTCAGGATCAGTGAAATCAATGTGCCCCTCTATGAATCCAGCATTCTGGCTGCCAATAAGACATCATTAAAAACTTCCACCATAAGGGGTCCTATTAATTCACCTATTGCCTTGTATAGTTCCCCTGGGATCCCATCTGGTCCCGGAGATTTACTGTTTTTCTGGTTCTCTATTGCTGTTTTCAATTCAGACCAAGTAATATCTTTATTTAATAATTCTTTCATCTCTTCCCCAATTACTTTATCCTTCATTTTATCTAAATAATTTCTTATCCTATCCTCATTGATCTCTTCCTTTTTATATAAGTCTTCAAAATATTTGTGGGCAATTTCTTTTTTCTGTTCTATCCCCTGTTGTGTATCTCCGTTTCCATCTATTAATTGGTAAATCAATCTTTTTTCTTTCCCTTTTTAAAGTCTATAGGACAGCCATCTCCCTGGCTTATTAGTGTGCTCAAAGTAAGCTTGTCTAGTTGTATTCAATTTTTTTAAAAAATAAATTTTATTGAATTTTATTCCATTAAAAACAAATATATATATATAATTCAGTAACAGCTCTTTGTGGTGCTTATCGTATAACAATCATTTGTGTGATAATTACAGATATTAATTTGTGCATAATTATATTATTCTATCTATATTCTATATTTAATACTTACTTACCCATAGTCTGTCTCCGATCTATCCAGCTATACCATTGTTCCCATACCTTATAAAATATTGAAGATTCCTTATCTTTTAAACTCAGCGTTAATTTATCCATTTCAGCACAATTCATAACTTTTTTATAACCAGTTCCTCTACAGGTATATATGGCTGTTTCCAACACTGGGCTAAAGCAATCTTGGCAGCAGTCAGTATGTATAATAATAAGTATTTTGTACTCTTTATGTGTTTTTTTTGAAGATCCCCAATAGGAAGAGTTCTGGTTCTAGGTTTAGTTGTTCATTGGTGATTTCCTGTAGCCAATTTTGAACCAGTATTTTCGAGTGTCTGAGCAAGATCACTACATATGATAATATGTTCCCTTTTTTTTTTTACATTTCCAACTTATGGAACTCATTTTAGGGTACATTTTTGCTAATCTCAAAGGAGGTAAATGACACCTATAGAACATTTTATATGCATTTTCTTTGTATGTTGCTGATTTTGTTAATTTGTGGTTTCTATTCCATATAGTCTCCCAATCTGATAACTTTATATTATGACCCCAAGCGATCATGCATCCTTTCACTACTTCTTCTAATTCTACTTCTAGGAGATACTTGTAAATTTTGGTAATATTTTTTTTATCCTGGCCTAATAAATTTTTGTCTAATTGTTGAGGTTTCAAATATATTCCATACTCCTTTTTTATATTGACTTTGTATTTGAAGATAAGCCCACCAGTCTACTCATAGCCCTTCTTCTTGGAGCTCCTGTATTGTTTTTAAATTTCCATTTGTATCCAATAAGTCTTTATATTTTAACGTTTTATTCAGGTCTAAATTATTTGGGTGGATCGTCGCTTCCATTGTAGATAGCCAAATTGGGATTTTTATATAATGTTTCTTTTTAAACTTAATCCAATTGTATATCAACGAATCTCTAATCAGGTGTCTATGAAAATATTTTTGTTTGGTGGGTCCTATGTCCCAAAGAAAGGCATGTCATCCCCTCTGAAGGTCATGACCTTCTATAGCTAATATTCTTTTATTATTTAAATTAATCCAATCTTTTAACCAAACTAATGTTGCTGCACTATAGTATAATTCCCAATTTGACAATCCAAAGCCACCTCTGCTCTTCATATCTTGTAATAATTTCATTTTTATTCATTTTATTTTATTTTTTACCCTGCCAGATAAATTTTGATGTCATTCTATTAAGATTATTGAAAAAGGTCTTTTCTAATTTAACTGGAATAGTTTGGAATAAATAAAGAAATTTTGGTAATAGAGACATTTTTATGGCTGCTATTCTTCCTAGTAATGACAGTTGCATTTTTGTCCATAATTCCAAATCTTTTTGTGTTTGTTGTAACAGCTTATTATAATTATTCTCTTTTATCGCCTTACAGTGTGCTGTCAACCATATTCCTGAATATTTAATTTTTCTTGTTGTTTGGAGTCCGAGCACCCTTTCTAATTTTGTTATTTGTAGATCTATTAAGTTTTTTACTAAAAGTTTCATTTTTTGTCTGTTAATTTTTAATCCTGCTACAGCTCCATATCTTTCTAGTTCCCTAATTAATACTTGTCCTTTTTCTATTGGATCTTCCATAATAAAAGCCATATCGTCTGCAAAAGCTTGCAATTTATATTCTTCATTTTTAGTTTTCAATCCTTTTATTTCAGGATTTTGCCTCATTCTTTCTAACAGTATTTTTAATAATAATATGAAGAGCAGAGGGGACAACGGACAACCTTGTCGGACTCCTTTTTCTATATTTATAGTTTGGGTATTCTCTCCATTTATTATTATATTTGCTTTTTGTACTGAATAAATTGGTGTTATAATATTCTCAAATTTAGTGCTGAAATTCATATCATAAATTTGCTGAATCATAAATTGCCAATTAAGACTGTCAAAAGCCTTTAGAGCATCCAAAAAAACAAGAGCTACCTGTTTTCCCAGGTGGGCTTCATAATATTCCAAACTATTCATTATTATTCTTAAATTGTTCCTAATTTGTCTATTTGGGAGAAATCCATTTTGGTCTGGATGTATGTAATCGTTCAGAATTTTCTTTAATCTAGTAGCAATAATACTAGTGAATATTTTATAATCTACATTCAAGCAAAGAAATTGGTCTATAGTTTTGTATCATTCTGGCATCTGAATCCCCCTTCAGGATTAGTGAAATTAATGATTCTCTCCATGTGTCTGGCATTTTAGCAGATAATATCTCCTTATATAAATCCACCATTATTAGCCCCACTTGTTCTTCTATTGCTGTATAAAATTCTGCTGGGAAGCTGTCAGGGCCTGGGGTTTTACTACTATTCTGGGTTCTAATTGCTTGTTTTAATACTGTCATAGATATGTCCTTCGTCAGAAATTCTTTCATCGTTAATTTCTTGAGTTCTTTTTTCTCTTAGATATTCCCTTATCTGATCTTCATCTACTCTCTCTTTCTTATACAGATTCTCAAAATATTTATGTGCAATCTCTTTTTTTTCTCTATTGTATGTAGATAATTTAACACTTTCATCTTATAGTTGGTGGATGGCTCTTTTCTCTTTCTCTTTTTTGAGCTTATAAGAAAGCCATCTGCCAGGCTTATTTGCTTGTTCAAAATATATTTGCTTGGTTACTTTCAAGTTTCTAATCAATTCTTCCTGTTCCATTAAATTGAGTTTGTTTATAGAGAATCAATTGTTCTTGTATTTTAACATTTTGTGGTGCATCCTGTAATTCGGTTTCTAGTTTCTTAATTGTTTGGTGTAGATTGTTATGTTGAGCATGTTTTTCTTTATTTTTTTGTGCAGTATAAGATATTATAGTTCCCCGTATAACGGCTTTCATCGCATCCCATAAATTTTGGATAGTTGTGTCTAGGTTATTATTTTCTTTAAAATAAAAAATTAATTCTTCCTGAAGTTTCTTTATAAATTCCACATCCTTTAATAGTTGAGAATCTAAAGTCCACCTTCTCCTTGATTTTTTCTTATCTTTCCAATTGATTCTAAGAGGGTTGTGATCTGCCCAGGTATTCGATATAATTTCTGCTTCTATCACATCTTCTACTAAACCTCCACTCATCCAAGCCATATCAATGCGCGACCATGAGTGGTGGGGATTTGAGTAAAAAGTGAATTGTCTCTTATCTGAATTTAATTTCCTCCATACATGTATTAAATTTAATTTTTAATCATTTCTATACAAATTTTAGGTAATTCTCTCTTCTTTTTTTCCCCTTCCCTTCTTATTCCCCCCATTATAATCTTTTTGATAATCTATTACAGCATTAAAATCCCCAATAATACAAATATTTTTCCTTTCCAATTCCATAATTTTGGCATATAAAGCTTTATAAAATTCTTTTTGATTGGCATTAGGGGCGTAGATTACTACCAATAGAATTTTTTTTTTTAATTTATCTGTATTTCTATTGCCAGAACTCTTCCCTTGGGGTCTGCAAATATTAATGTTGCTTTGATCTCTTCTTTAATGTAAACTACTATTCCATTCTTTTTTTCGTTATATGCAGAAGCCATAAACACTGTCCCTAATTTGGAGCAGACTAAATATTTTTCCTGTGATTTTAAAATTTGTGTTTCCTGTAGACAAACAATATCTGCATTTTGTTTTATCAGCTTTGCCAAAATCCTTTGTCTTTTTATTTTTGAGTTTAAACCATTTATATTGATGGATAAGAGTTTCACCTCTTTTTCCATAGTTCTAGTTATATCTATTTCTTTATCTCCTAATCACTCTTTTTTCTCTGTTACATTACGTTTGTTAATCTAAAATCTTCTCTATGATTTTTCTTACTTCTTGTTTTTCTTCTTTATTTTTGATTGGTCTTATTCTTCTTGAAAGTTTAAGTCTAATTATTTCTCTCTCTTTGCCTTGTAGTTACTCCAAGTTCTACTTGTGGTTGATATTGTGCCTTGCTTTCTTCTTTTTCTTCTTGTTGTTGTTGGTTGTTTTTCAGATTTTCTGGGGTCTTCTGTCCCTTCTTTTGATGCTCTTGGTCTTTTTGGGATTCTAGTTCTGATTTGTCTTTGCTGGTCAGAGCCTACCAGTCTTTCATAGAAATCTTGGGCTTTTTCAAAAGAGTCTACTTTAATTTTTCTTTCCTCCCAAGTAATTAACATCCCTTCCGGGACAAGCCATTTAAATATAATACCTTTTCGATTTAATTGGGCCGCCAGGGATTTGTAATCTCGTCTTGCTTCTCTAACCCTTCTTGGGATTTGTTTAAGAACTAAGATTTCTTTTCCTTATACTTGATTGTTTCATCTCTCGATATTTTATATATAATGTCCTGGACCTTTCTTTTTGCAAAACGTACATGCACTTCTCTTGGGCACTTGTGTCATCTTGCATAATTAGTACTTACTCTGTAGGCTTCATCCAACTCTTTCAAAATCTCATCTTTGTTTCTTTCCAATACTTCCGACAAGATTTCCGCCATCACCTGATCTAAGTCTTCTTTTGATTCCACTATATTTTGGAATCTTAGATATGTTGCAGCCTTGTCCATTTCTAAATACACCAGGGAATCTTCCATTTCTTTACTCACAGTCTTTAAGTTTTCATCCACTCTTTCCAATTTCTTTTCAGTTTGTTCTGTCCTTTTCTCTACTTCTTTTATTATCAATTCATTTTTCTCCAATGCTTGCTGTAATGTTCCAATTTTTTCATTTAATTTAGAAATATCTACTTTCATTTTTACTTTTAATTTCCCCATCTCTTCTTTTAGTTCATTTATATCTGCTCTCATCTCTGTATGATTTTTGAGCATTATTTCTTGTAGCTTTGAAATAGAATCTTGCAGAGTAAGCAGTGTTGAATGGATATTGGCATTTGTAATAGAAGGCTGTTTCTCCAATGTTAATGATTCCTCAGTTGTCTTCTGTGATGTTGGTGAGGATATTGCTATTGGAATTGTTAATGTCATCTTTCCAGTTTTGAGTGTTGTAGTAGTTATGGAAGTCATTTCTCCTAAAATTTGTTTTTGTTTTTGTATTATATTAATTACGCTGTCCCAGATTAACATTCACTCTTAAATAATATATCGTAAAATTGACCAATAAGCTAAGTTAACCAATAAACTAATTAACTAATTTGTCTATCTCTTAATTTCATAAATTCTTTAATATATTCAACAAACTTGTAACTGCAAATACTATCCAAAATTCCAAATTAAATATATGCATATGTAGAGTCTACACTTAAGTTCTATACTGTTCCACATATCTATAAAGATATATATATATATTATGAGACACTATTATATTATAGTATTATATTCATCAATACACATAGAGAAGTATAGAAATAAATTAACCTGAAAAAATCAATTGGTTATTTATTTATCTATTTATTTGATTTGATTTGTCAATCGCTTACAAGATAATAGGTATAAGTATACATAGTTATGAATACATGAAATGGATACATATAAGAAAAATAAAAAACAATAGGACAGGGATGGTAGGCACGTTGGTGCGTTTATACACGGCCCCTACATATATTTAAAGTAATAAGAAAAGTATATTCAAATATTAATATGTAATTAATCAGTTATAACTATAAAGGTAGTAAATATTATAAATATTAAATGATTATTGATGTCAGTGTTACTTGGCAAGTTGCTGATAAATCAGCTAGGTCCGGCAGAATACCATATGATTTTGCAGTGTAAGAGTTGCAGATTATAGGATAGTTTTTTTCTGAAACCAAATTGTTTATTAGAGAGTAGGTTGTTTGTCTCTAAGTGGAGGATGATGGATTGGTTAATAATTGATTCCATGACTTTACAGGTAACGCAGCATAAAGAGATTGGTCTGTAATTTTTGGCTTGTGACCCTAGTTTTGGCAAGGAGCTGGTCCTGAAAGATTTTTCAAAGATTATGCTTAGAGGTTCGGCTATGGCAGTGGATAGATTTTTAAAGAAGTAGGCACATATTCTGTCCGGTCCAGTAGATAGAGATGGTTTTAGATTGCGTAGTGTTTTTTCAACATTGTCTTCTGTAAAATTGATATGTATTAGATCATTGTAGTTGTCTGTGGTTCGACTAGGAAATACTGGGCAAGATCCATTGCTCTTTACAAATACTGAGCCAAAGAATGTGTTAAAGATGTTGGCTTTAATGGTGTAATGGTTTAAAGCTATCCACTGCCATAGCCGAACCTCTAAGCATAATTTTGAAAAATCTTTCAGGACCAGCTCCTTGCCAAAACTATGGTCACAAGCCACAGTCATCCCCATCTTCAAAAAGGGAGACCACAGCCTAGTCGAAAATTACAGACCAATCTCCTTATGCTGCGTCACCTGTAAAGTCATGGTATCAATTATTAACTAATCCATTATCCTCCACTTGGAGACTAACAACCTACTCTCTAATAAACAATTTGGTTTCAAAAAAAAACTATCCTGTAATCTGCAACTCTTACACTGCAAAAACATATGGCCTACACAACTAAATCAGGGCGAAACAATAGACGCAATCTACATAGACTTCTGTAAAGCCTTTGATTCAGTGGTACATGACAAACTACTCCTAAAACTAAAATCTTATGGTATTTCTGGACAACTACATAACTGGATAGAAGCATTCCTGTCAAACAGAAAACAAATGGTCAAAATTGGGAGCGTCCTATCAAATTCTGTACCTGTCAATAGTGGTGTCCCCCAAGGCAGTGTTCTAAGACCAACTCTCTTCATACTCTACATAAATGACCTCTGTAATCATATTAAGAGCAACTGCCTTCTCTTCACTGATGATGTAAAGCTGTTCAATACCACTGGGTACTCTTCAAAAAGATCTTGACTGTGTATCAGAATGGTCAAAGAAATGACAACTTCAAATTTCAACAAATAAATGCCCTGTCTTACATATTGGCAAAAAAAATCAGAAAATAAAATAAAGCTGAATAGTCAAAACCTTGTTGATGATCCAAGCTCTGTAAAGGACCTTGGAATACTCATCTCTAATGATCTAAGTGCTAGAGCCCACTGTAACTACATAGCCAAAAAGGCATTAAGAGTTGTTAACCTAATCTTACATAGCTTTTTCTCTGGTAATATCACACTACTAACTAGAGCATACAAAACATTTGCTAGACCAATACTCGAATACAGCTCATCAGTCTGGAACCCACATTACGTATCTGATATTATCACAGTTTTGAGAATGTCCAGAAATATTTCACAATAGAATAGAATGCTTTATTGGCCAAGTGTGATTGGACACACAAGGAATTTGTCTTGGTGCAAATACTCTCAGTATATATAAAGAAGGAACATTCGTTAAGAATCAAGAATCATAATGTACATGAAAAGTTCTCCTCTACTCATTATAGAATATCTTATGCCACCAGACCTGAAATTCTAGACCTAGAAAACCTAGAACTACAACGCCTTCGGTGTGATCTAAGTATGGAATATAAAACCATACATTGCAATGACTTACCTGTCAATGAATACTTCAGCTTCAGCCAAAGCAACACAAGAGCACACAATACATACAAACTCAAGGTTAACCGCACCAAACTTGATTGCAGGAAATACGACTTCAGCAACAGAGTGATCAATGTCTGGAATACTCTACTGACTCTGTGGTTTCTTCCCCAAACCCCAAAAACTTTAACCTTAGACTGTCTACTGTGACCTCACCCCTTTCCTAAGAGGTCTGTAGGGGGCGTGCATAAGTGCACCAATGTGCCTACAGTCCCTGTCCTATTGTTTCTTTTATTTTTCTTATATGTACCTATTTCATGTATTCATAACTATGTATATACTTATACCTATTATCTTGTAAGCGATTGACAAATCAAATAAATAAATAAATAAAATAAAAATAAATTACTGAAAACATCTTCCAAATTCCATAGTGGAGCCTGGACAAGCGTGTTTTTCCACTTCAGGTCGCTAGATGGCGGCCAGGCAAGATCTTTGCTTAGAAAGTCATCCACACTTTAGTGCCATCTGTGCTTGAGCTTAAAAAAGGAGCTTTTCAACCATAGAGTATTGCAATGTTAGAAAGGATGGAAGGATAAACAAGGGAACTTCCTCTTCCGGATGCCTCATGGGAGGAAAGTGGTGTGCAGAGCGGCTTCTGTGCTCTTCGAAGGATGGAACCAGCAGCTGGCAGGTGAGTTGGGGGCAGCAGGTGGGAGGAGAGTCCGGGAGCAAGTCGGGCTGTTCGGTTTCCTCCACGACCTGAAAGCAGAGAAGCAACTGGGCTGAAGCGTGTCAGCTGCTGCTGCTGCTATTTCAGGTTCCTTCCCTCCCCAGATCGGAGTCCGCTGGGGCTGCACCCTGTGAAACTGGTGGCTACAATTTTCTGCTGGGGGGGAGATTTAAAAAGCCTCTTTCTAATGAAGGTGGATCCTTTGAGAATGGCTCCCTTCCAGAGATTGTGGGAGCTGCGTCACTAGAGGGTCTTCAGAGGAGATTGGACAGCCATTTGTTCGGAATTGAATAGGGTCTCCTGCCTGAATAGGGGATGGACTAGAAGACCTCCAAGGTTCCCCCCTCCCAAACTCAATTATTCTGTAGCGGACCTAATGTTTTCCGGGGAACAAGTTTGGACTGAGGTGCTTCTTCTGGGTCTTTTCTGACAAAATGGGGTTGGGATAGCTGAGCCTTTATACATTGTTCGAGGTTTTTTCTTTGAAATGCTCCCGGGGGTTGTGCAATTAGCCTTTTGCTTTTCTAAAGTCCTGGGTTAACCCTATTATGCCCTAAACATCCTGTCCTTCTTAATCCCACCAACTGGAGCTGAAGGTTTGTTTGTGAATAGTCTTTCTTAATGGGCACAAAATCTCCATCTCTAAGGAGTTCAGGCATCTGCTGGAGGCAGTTGGGGCTGTTTCTTGCCTTTGTTAAGGTTTTTTTCCTCCATTTTTCCTTGGGGAAATATAATATTCTGCCTCTTTTAACATTCCCCAAAATATTTCATTCTTCTGGGGCTTCCCACAAAATTAATACCAAAGATTAAAATCAAGGACACATGGTGAAGGCAGAGATGGAGTGGGGGGTGGCATCTACTACTCAATCAAGGGCAACCATAGGTAGTCCTCACCTACCATTGGTGCACTGAGCCTTCCAAGTTACAATGGCACTGGAGAAGCAGATGTAGTTATGCAGGAAAAGGAGTTGCACCAATTCAGATTCATGGTTTCAGCATCCCACACTCACAATCCCGATTTGTGACTTTCCCAGCTGGCTTCTGACAAGCAAACTCAGTGGGGATGCCAGCAGGAAGTTGCAAGCCATGGCCATTTAAAATTGCCTTTAACAACCCACAATGAATTGTTTAAGAACTGCAGAGGAACAGATATATGTTGACACCATCATTTGAAATCAAGCTTTATAATCGTGCCGCTTAGTGACACAGATGCTAGTCCCAATTGCAGTCAGTAAGTGAGGACTACTTCAATTGGGATGACACCAAAGGGGTTGTGGAAAGTATTTTTTGCCCTTACTTGGAGCTCAGGACTTCCATGGGCAAAACTGGTGTTTCAAATCTTGCAGAGGCTTTAGGCATAATTTCATCAGTTAAAAGCCCCACATCTGTAAAGTTAGTGTCATGCAGATTGACAGGTGGGGCTCGATAAAATAAAAGACAGAGTCCAAATGTGTGTATGTGTGTTCATAAGCCCATGCATTTATTGTTTGAATAAAGATGGTTCCCCCCTAAGAAGGAAGGAACCCAGAACGTAGTGCAAGGTAGATATTTATAATTTCTCTCTCTCTCTCATAGAGAGACACAGAGAAAGGGGAAGATAGGGAGAGGGAGGGAGGGGGGCAGAGATATACAGAAAAGGGGGATAGAGAGAGACAGAGAAGTGTTTTGTGACTGGGTAGGCATGGCTAGGGGGTCATGTGACTGGGTGGTGTGAGTGACATTGAGTTGGCTATTCCCACCCAGGTTTTGTGGTTCCTAGTTTTATTTTTTTCCTATGGGAAACGGGTCCAAATGGCTCTTTTAGTGTTTAAGCTTGCAGACCCCTGGGCTAGTGGTTTCCTGTGAAAGTTTCCATGGCCTCAGAAGCCTGTTGACGCCTGAACTTCAGTCTTGCCATCTCAACAGATGAGCAATCATCAAATTGATCAGATTCCTGATTAACTTTAGCGCAGAAGGTTTGACTATAACCATTTTGAGTTTTTTTTCAGGCTGGAAAGACATGGATTTTCTCCATATTGTGTGTGTGTTATTTCTCTCTGAAATATGTGTATGTGTTTGTGTGTGTGTGTGATATCGTATATATCTCCAAATGTATAATCTCTCCCCAGGACGTCAAGATAAACAGTAATGTGAAAAAGAAACTACACTCTCCTTGACTTCTATGATTTTATATATCAGGACATAGTAAAAATCATTTGGTCCTTAGAAGTTCTTAAAAGTAGGTAAATACAGCCATAGATGAACAACAATAGATGACATATTACATCAGATAATCATTTATTTTATAAAATGAAAGCCGAAACGGAAGAGTCATGTGTGGAAAACGTATGAGGAATTTTGGCCCATCTTTTTTACAACATTGCTTCAGTCCATTGAGGTTTTTTTATGCACAACTCTCTTGAGGTCCCGCCAATAGGGTTGAGGTCTGGACTTTCACTGCCATTGCAACACCTTGATCCTTATCTTTTTTACCCATTCTGTTGTAGATTTCCTGATGTGTTTGCAGCCATTGTCCTGTTGCATAATCCCATGTCAGCCTAGCTTTAGCTGTTGGACAGATGGCCTCACTTTTGACTCTAGAATACTTTGATATACAGTTCATGGTCAACTCAACAATCACAAGGTGTCCAGGTCCTGTGGCTGCAAAACAAGCTCAAATCATCACCTCTCCACCTCCGTTGTTGACGGTTTGTATGAGATGCCTTGTGCTGATATGCTGTGATTGGTTTTCGTCAAACGTATCACTGTGGATTATGGGCAAATATCTCGACTTTGGTATGGTCTGTGACAAGGACAAGTGTTCCAGAAGTCATGTTATTTGTTCAGATTGCAAACCTCAGCCTTGCTGCTATGACCTTTTTAGAGAGAAGAGACTTTCCCTTGTGCAGCCCTTCCAAACGAAGCATACTTGTTCAGTCTTTTTCTAATTGCAGTGTCATGAATCTTAACATTTAACATGGTAACTGATGCCTGTAGAATCTGAGATATAACTCTTTGTTTCTTAGCAATTGATCAAGGGCACTTTATTAGCAGTACTTATTTATTTATTTATTTATTTATTTGTTAGACTTATATACCGCCCCCTCTGCCAAAGGGACTTGGGGCGGTGAACAATCAAGATAAAAAATACACATACGGAACACATGTACAATATGACAATATTAAAAATTAAAAGAATTAAATACAGTTTGGCTCTAATTAAAATTTAAAACAAAAAGTTAAAAGAGATTAAGAACCAGGTTAAAATTTAAAAACCCCTAGGCCAGTCCGGCTTGCTGAAATAGATGAGTTTTAAGTAAACGACGGAAGGTCATGAGATCAGGGACGGCCCTCACCTCTGGGGGTAATTCATTCCAGAGAGGGGATGCTCCCAATGAGAAGGCCCGCATCCTCGGGGTCGCCAGCCATCCAGCCGGCAGCACCCCGAGGAGACCGACTCTATGGGAGCGTACCGGTCGGTGGGAAACCGATGATGGCAGGAGGCGGTCTCGCAGATATCCCGGTCCTGAGCCATGCAGTGCTTTAAAGATAATAACCAAGACTTTGAAGCGCACCCGGAGGGCCACCGGGAGCCAATGCAGCGCGCGCAGAAGTGGCGTAACATGGGAGTCCCGAGGAGCTCCCATTACCACCCTCGCGGCCGCATTCTGCACCAACTGGAGCCTCCGGATGCTCTTCAAAGGCAGCCCCATGTAGAGAGCATTGGCATAGTCTAGGCGGGAGGTCACTAGGGCGGAGGTGACCGTGCGAAGTGCATCCCGATCCAGAAAAGGCCGCAACTGGTAGATCCTACGGACCTGACCAAAAGCCCCCTGGCGACGGCCGCCACATGGTCTTCCAATGACAGCCGCACATCCAGGAGGACACCCAAATTGCGGGCCCTCTCTGTGGGGGCAAGAATTTTTCCCCCCACAGCCAGCGATGGAACCAGCTGGCTGTATTGGGGTGCCGGGAAGCACAGCCACTCAGTCTTAGATGGGTTGAGCTGAAGCCTGTTTCGTCACATCCAACACCACACGGCCTCCAGGCACCGGGTCATCACCTCGACGGCTTCATCGGGGTGGAATAGAAATGTACTTGACTGGTACATCGCCTCATTATACTAGGGAAGCACTGAGAAATTTCCTAATGGTGAGAACAATAAACTAGGAGAATGGCTTGCCTTCAATAGTTCTGATGCATCATCAGTGGACGCTTTTCAGAAGAAGCGAGACCACCACTTATCTGAAATGTTGTAGGGTCTCCTCAGTGGTGGGCTGCATATTTTTTAACAGCCAATTCTCTAACCTAATAACTGTCTGGGTGAGTGGCTGGGTTAGCATGTGAGTGCCTCGACATGGCCAACTCGACATTACTCACCACGACTGGCCTCATCTCCCAGCCTCAACAACTTCACGATAACAATAGATAACAATATTTATTTAGTATATCACTTAACAGTGGCAAGGAAAATAACAAAAGAGAGCAAAAATCACTTAAATCTTGCTTGGCAATGGAAATTTTGGCTCAGTTGTGGACATAAATCGGGGACTACCCCAATCAGAATGTAGGGTAAGAAGCCTACCTTGCTCATTCCTTTCAAGAAACATTTCAAGATGAAAGATTTTGGGTGAAGGTAGAAGTGGTGTTGTCGAAGCTGGTGTCAGTTGGTGGGGCAGCTGTGCTCAGCTGAAGGCTGCCAGAGGGAGGCGGGGAATCTGAACAAGGGCAGCGGTCCCAGCGAGAAGGCCCCTTGGTAGCTTTCCACATGAAGAGGTGGGTGCTACCCTGCTGCCTTGGGAACGAGGGGGAATAAAGAGGCCCACTGTCAGGCCAAATGTTCGCTCACTTGCTTGCTTTGCTGTTCTGGCTCTGCTGTTGCAAGCTGCCTTTTCTCTTCCTGGCTCACCTTGTCCCTAAAGCACTCTCCTGTCTGCTAGCAGCCACCCCCTTCTCCCTCTCCCTCCTCGCTGCCAGGCGATCCCGTGTGAAAAAGGCTCCATGGCGGCACTTTTTATAAAGATCTCTTAATGAAACCTCCAATGCGGCAGCCAAGCTCCAATCCCAAGCCAAAAACCCCACTTCTCCCCTCCCGCTAAATCAGGCCTAGAGCCTGAGGAAGGATGAGAAATTTAATGGGCAGGATGGGGGGAGAGGATGAAAAGGCAACAGAGTGAGGTCCATGAAGTAAACTCAAGTTTTTTAGCTTGGACTAGCAAAAGGGGGTGACAGCAGCGAATACAAAGGCCAACTGGAGCGATGGCACAGTGTTCACCAATTCAGGCTTCAAAGAAAAGTTTTCTTCAGGGAAAGGGGCGCAACCTGCTGTCTAAAACAGAAGATCCTGCTAAGGTCCAGATCCTACAAAACAAGCCGTGGTGTTCAGTCTGTGTGTCCAGCTCCTGCTGTTCTAAGCCTCCCCCTCACCTCGCTTGCTTCCACCACAGACTTGCTTCCCTCATTCTTCATCCAAATGTACACACAGAGCAAACATGCACACATCTCACAATTCCAGAGGGACTCCCACACACGCTGTCTCCTCACAGAAGGTCCCAGCACCATGACATGGGGCTTTCTAAACTCCCCACCGCCCCAATTGCTTCCACTGCAAACTCGCCAGCTCGGCTCGCTTACTTACCTCCATCCCATTTACCCTCCTTCAGAGGCCCCTTACTCACTCTCCCCACTTCTTCCCCAACAACTGCCCTTTTCTTTGCCCAAACATACACACAAAGCAAACATGCACACATCTCATGGCAAACAGTTGTGAACCGGTAGCAGCCCACCTCTGGGTCTCCTGGTTGAGGAGGGCTGTATTAGAAGATCTCCAATATCCTTTCAAATTATTACTCTTTTCTGTTGCGATGATATTTTTATTCCTGATAAGTAAAACCAAAGATATAAAAGAGGGTGTTCTTTCTTTTTTATTTGCCTGTATTTGAAAACAACCCTTTGCTCTTCTAAGAATTTGTGATTGACCCAGTCAACAAATGAATTTCTTCATTGAATGGATATTCAAACTTGGATCTGGGTAGTCTTCCATGTATCAAATGAATCATGATTAATGTAAGAGCTTATTGGAGCATTGTGGCATGTTTGCTTTGTCATTGTAATGTAAATGGTTTTTTCTCATCTTCTGCAACCATTTATGCCCAATTAAAGATACCCTTTTATTTGAATCTTATAGACAAAGAGGATGGCAATAAGAGCACTCTGGACAACTGAGAATAATAACAAGCAACGCCAAATAGCAAAGCAAGTCAGTTCAGAAGTCAAACTATTTTCCATTTCCTTCAGAGAGCTACACAATTCTTCATCTTCCTCAACAGATGAGAGAGAAACGTGAAAAAATCAAGAAGAGATTTCCAGCTGGGAAAAGTAGTGTGTATATTCAAGCATATATTACATGAAAAGTCAAGGAAGATTATTTTTCCATTCAGCAAAAGAGGGAAATATTTGGAAGTTACTGGGGATGAAAAGGTCGATTGGAAACCCACATAGAGCAGACAGTGTTGAAGGCCTCACTGTGGGAGGAAGAAAACAGCTTGAATCGAAGCACTACTAAAGAAGGGACCATTCATATTTTTTACCTTCTCAAGAATATTAGTTGTGGAAAACCTCCATAAACGTGCCTGTTGTGGGAAAGATACAACTTTGAAATCACAGCTGATTATGCCTGAGAGGATCCAAACTGGAGAAAAACCTTACATATACTCTGAATGTGGCAAAATCACTGATCAGAACAGCTCGTGATACACCAGATAACACACACAGGAGAGTAACCATATGAATGTCCTGTTTCTGGGAAAGGTTTAACTACCAGTTCCAACCATATTAGCCACCAGATGATTCACACAGGCAAGAATCTCTGTAAATGTCTTGAACGTGGGAATAGTTTCACTCGGAATTCTCACCTCATTGCACACCTGAAAACTCACACAGGAGAAAAACCCTTTGAGTGTCCTGACTGTGGGAAACGTTTCACTAAAAATTCCAGCTTGGTTCAACACCAGAGGACTCACACAGGAGAGAAACCTTTTGAATGTCCTGATTGTGGTAAAAGTTTCAGTCAGAATTCTCACCTCGTTGCACACGTGAGAACTCACACAGGAGAGAAACCCTTTGAGTGTCATGATTGTGGTAAAAGTTTCAGTCAGAATTCCAGCTTGGTTCAACATCACAGGACTCACACAGAAGAGAAACCTTTTGAGTGTTTTTACTGTGGGAAAGTTTTCAGTAACAATTCCAACCTTATTAGCCACCAGAAGATTCACACAGGAGAGAAATTGTTTGAGTGTCTTGACTGTGGGAAAAGTTTCACTAAAAGTTCCAGCTTGGTTCAACACCAAAGGACTCACACAGGAGAGAAACCTTTTGAATGTCCTGATTGTGGTAAAAGTTTCAGTCAGAATTCCAGCTTGGTTCAACATCACAGGACTCACACAGGAGAGAAACCTTTTGAGTGTTTTTACTGTGGGAAAGTTTTCAGTAACAATTCCAACCTTATTAGCCACCAGAAAATTCACACAGGAGAGAAATTGTTTGAGTGTCCTGACTGTGGGAAAAGTTTTACTAAAAATTCCAGCTTGGTTCAACACCAGAGGACTCACACAGGAGAGAAACCTTTTGAATGTCCTGATTGTGGTAAAAGTTTCAGTCAGAATTCTCACCTCATTGCACACCTGAGAACTCACACAGGAGAGAAACCCTTTGAGTGTCCTGATTGTGGTAAAAGTTTCAGTAAGAATTTCAGCTTGGTTCAACACCAGAGGACTCACACAGGAGAAAAACCTTTTGAGTGTTCTTACTGTGGGAAAAGTTTCAGTACCAATTCCAACCTTATTTGCCACCAGAAGCTTCATACAGGAGAGAAACCCTTTAAATGTCCTGACTGTGAGAGATGTTTCAGTCACAATTGCAGCCTGGTGAGACATCAGAGAACTCATACAGGAGAGAAACCCTTTGAATGTCCTGATTGTGGAAAAAGTTTCAGTCTGCATTCCCACCTTATTAATCACCAGAGGATTCATACAGGAGAGAAACCCTTTGAGTGTCCTGACTGTGGGAAACGTTTCACTAAAAATTCCAATCTGATTGAACATCAGAGGACTCACATAGGTGAGAAACCTTTTCAGTGTCCTGATTGTGGGAAAAGTTTCAGTCATAATTCCCACCTTATTAATCACCAGAGGATTCATACAGGAGATAAACCCTTTGAATGTCCTGACTGTGGGAAAAGTTTCACTAAAAATTCCAGCTTGGTTCAACACCAGAGGACTCACACAGGAGAGAAGCCATTTGAATGTCCTGATTGTGGTAAAAGTTTCAGTCAGAATTCCAGCTTGGTTCAACATCACAGGACTCACACAGGAGAGAAACCTTTTGAGTGTTTTTACTGTGGGAAAGTTTTCAGTAACAATTCCAACCTTATTAGCCACCAGAAGATTCACACAGGAGAGAAATTGTTTGAGTGTCCTGAATGTGGGAAAAGTTTCACTAAAAGTTCCAGCTTGGTTCAACACCAGAGGACTCACACAGGAGAGAAACCCTTTGAATGTCCTGATTGTGGTAAAAGTTTCAGTCAGAATTCTCACCTCGTTGCACACGTGAGAACTCACACAGGAGAGAAACCCTTTGAGTGTCCTGATTGTGGTAAAAGTTTCAGTAAGAATTTCAGCTTGGTTCAACACCAGAGGACTCACACAGGAGAAAAACCTTTTGAGTGTTCATACTGTGGGAAAAGTTTCAGTACCAATTCCAACCTTATTTGCCACCAGAAGCTTCATACAGGAGAGAAACCTTTTAAATGTCCTGATTGTGGGAGAAATTTCAGTCACAATTGCAGTCTGGTGAGACACCAGAGGACTCACAAAAGAGAGAAACCATTTGAGTGTCCTGACTGTGGGAAATGTTTCACTAAAAATTCCAACTTGATTGAACATCAGAGGACTCATACAGGTGAGAAACCCTTTCAATGTCCTGATTGCGGGAAAAGTATCGATCATAATTCCCACCATATTAAACACCAGAGGATTCATAGAGGAGAGAAACCCTTTGAATGTCCTGATTGTGAGAAAAGTTTCAGTACGCCTTCTGGCCTGGTTCAACAACAGAGGACACACACAGGAGAGAAACCCTTTGAATGTCCTGATTGTGGGAAAAGTTTCAGTTATAATTTCCACCTTATTAACCAGCAGAAAATTCACACAGGATAGAAACCCTTTGAATGTCCTGATTGTGGGAAAAGTTTCAGTCAGAATTCCACCCTGGTTCAACACCAGAGGACATACACAGGCGAGAAACCATTTGAATGTCCTTATTGTGAGAAAAGATTCAGTACCAGTTCCCACCATATTAGCCATCAGAGGATTCATATAGGAGAGAAATCCTTTAAATGTCCTGATTGTGGGAGTAGTTTCAGTCAGAATTCCAGTCTAGTGAGACACCAGAGGACTCACACATGAGTGAAACATTATGAGTGTCCAGACTGTGGGAAATATCTCAGTAGTGGGATTAACCTTCAAAATTATATGCTTATACACACAAGGGATAAACCATCCAAGAAACTGCACCTGAGTCCCTAAGTGGTGAGTGTAGAGAAGGTTGAATTTCTTTCATAGTCCCATTGTAAGTACAGTTGAGAAACTGACTATTTAATTTGAGTGCAAAGAATTTGCCTGATATTTGTAGGCCAATATCTAATGATATTAGATGGGAAGGAGAAAAGAAGAAATTGCAACATATTAATTTAATAATGGCTATTTGGCCATCAGCAGCAGAAGTTGGTAGATATTTCTTTTTGCAGAAATTGTGCAATTATGTAAAAATATTTTGGGAGTGTTCTTTGCATTTTTATCATGGTAAATGATAGAAATGACACATAAGAGTCCCAGCCTTTTTCTTCCTTGCCTGCCCCATGATTTTTAGCCACAGAATTCTCTAGCCAGCATCTCTTGGGGATATGAGTACTCAGACTATAGTTAGAAAATGTGGTTCCTTCTATAAGGAGAAAGCGAGAGAAGAAGCAGAAGGGTTTCAAAGTTTATCTTTTCCAAACAGTTCCAAGAATTCAGCGCACCAAGCATGTCTGTTCAGATTGTACCAAGAATGAAGCACGGCAGTGGAAGATACAATATGAGTAGCAAATATATTGGGGGAGTTTGGGGCTGTGACAAAACCAGGGTAAAATTTCAGATGTAAAGGCTGTTCTGCCTTGCAGGTGGCCTTCATGGAGAAGAGCTGTAGGAATATTGATTTGAGGAGAAAAGGGTTTGTGGTTTTGACCACAGGATCTCCAGCTTTAATCGCAATTCCTGCTGTGATCGCCTTCGCTTGCAAGTGATTTCAAATTTGAACATTTAAACATGCAAAATTTCTAAAATTTAAAATAGTATGTGTATGCATTGCGAGGTGGTGTTGGGACAACTGAATGGAGCTGAATGTTTACTGGCCATATGCCCTTCCTGTCACCAATGTGGAGGTCGCAGCATATATATTCTCATTGTGGCTAGAGAGAGGAATATCTATATCTAGGACCAAACTCACAACCTCCTGATAGTGAAGCAAGAGCTCCACTTCTAGTTCACCACACCACACTAAAATAGTAAAAATATATTTAAGCAATTTTCCTCCTTTTTTTTCCTTGGTGTCATATTTTAATGCACCATCTTTATCATGTCTCATCTTATTGTAGTTAGATGTTGGAAAGCCTCTGAATTTCTTACAGGGCTATATAACAATATTGTGGTAATAATCACAAAAACAACTGGAGATAGTGAACAAGAGCTTTATTATTAAGCTTTTGCAAAAGTGAATTCTACTGATGGCAGAAGACATGGTTCCCAGGAAGGCTGGGGTTTATATACAGGTTCAAATATACAGTCTCTGCCCTTTTCCTGGGTTCACAATGTATCCAAGCTACATATCTTCAGGCTCAAATATACTCCTGCGTGATCTCCTTTGCTTGCAAGTGATTAAGAATTTAAACGTTTAAACTTATGGAAAATTTATAAAATTTAAAATTGTGTGTGTGTGTGTGTGTGTGTATGTATGCGTTGTGAGTGGTGTTGGGGCAATTGAACGGAGCTGAGTGTTTACTGGACAGATGCCCTTCCTGTCCCCAGTGCGGAGGTCACAGCATATATATTCTCTTTGTGCCCAGAGAGAGAAATATCTACCTCTACCTAGGATCGAACTCACAGCCTTCTGATTGTGAAGAGAGCTCCACCTCTAGTTCACCGCACCACACTAAAATAGTAAAGAAATATTTAATAAATTTTCCTTCTTTTCTTTCCTTAGTATCACATTTTAATGCACCATCTTTATCATGTCTCATCTTATTGTAGTTAGGAGTTGGAAATGCTTGCAATGATCCCAAAGGCTCTGAATCTCTTGCAGGGCTATATAACAATATCAAGCAAAATTAAATAAAACCAACCTAAGAGTCAGAGGGGATGATCTACAGGACAAGGTAAAAAGCCATAACTCCCCACTCAGAGGAACAGTCCATTTCCTCAGAATCAAAATTTGACAGTCAGATTGAAAGGTGTAACGTATGTATTGTTTGGAAGATGCTGGATCTTGAATGCTGTAACCTTGAATTTGGGACCAGAGTAGCAGGAACAGCTGAATGGATAGATTTTGTGACGAAGAAGAAGGCCTAGTTTGGTGGTCACCAGCCTAGAGCCTGAGAGACTCTCATTTCCAGTCCTGCACAAAGCCCTCTCAGAGACCTTGGCCTGTTCTGTCCTCTCAGACCTTGGAAAGGGGAAAGGTTTTCAAGAAAATCTCGCCAAGGAAATTGGAGGGAAGTAGAAATACAGGATAATACCCCAAAACCTACTTTTGCAACTGTGTAAACGTTGAAGAGTGAAGCCTGACCTGTTTAGCTTCTCAAGATTAGGGAGGTGTTATGCCTTAATTTTTTATGAAGTTCTTGTTTGTGTGCACAGCCGCTAAATGATTTCCAGCTTCATCCTATCAATAGAATAATGAAACATGGAAGAACAACTGGAAACATCCACTCTCCTTGCTTCCAAACCACATCTAGGTAGGAGAGATTCTGTCTATCTGCATCCTTGCATAGCCTAAATCTCACTAGAGGGAAGAATCTCTCTGCGCAGCCCTCCCAATCTCCACAGGAGTTAGATTTATTATTCCCAAACTTTTTGGGCAAAATACTTGGAAGGCACTAGTTTGTAGAAAGATGATGTACTGTATAAATTTCTTGTGGCTCTTAAGGATTAATGGAATATTTTTGATAATCCCATTTGGGAAACTACAAGGTCAGCATGGCAACTATACGCTCTGTGAGATATGGTTAGGGAATGTAAACCACCTGGACCCACTGGACCAAAACTTTCTCTCTGATTCTTCCTCCTGTGCCCACTCAGGGCCAATTCAGCTTGTTCTCAGTGTTTACTTACAACAAGACATTAAGCCGTCTACTCTAAACAACTATTGGGGTGCAGGAGCATCTCAGAGGATTGCTAGTGAATGTAACTCTGTGGTCTATGTGGATAATCCCTGGGGACTGTCTCCTGTAGACCAATTCAAATCACTAGTTGGGGTAACTGCATTCCAGAGTTCTGAAGGAACCAGCAAAGGTGATTTCAGAACCATTGAAAGATACGTTTCAAAGAGCTTGGACTAAGGGGGAACTAGAGGTAGTCCTCGACTTACAACATTTCATTTAGTGACTAAAGTTACGACACTGAGAAAAGTGACATGACTATTTATCACATTTATGAACGTTGTAGCACTCCCATGGTCATGTGAGTTACATTCAGATACTCAGCAACTGACACAGATTTATGATGGGGACAGTGTCCCGGGGTCATGTGGTACCCATTTGTGACCCGCTAACAACCAAACTCAATGGGGAAGCCAGATTCACTTAATGACCATGTTATAACCGTGTACTAATTTAACAACTGCAATTATTCATTTAACAAATGTGGCAAGAAAAGTTGTAAAATGGAGCAAAACTCACAACAGGTTTTGGACTCAATTGTGGTAAGTTCAGGACTATCTGTAAATGAGGACTGGAAAAGGAAAAAACAAAAAACAAATTCAGGAAATTGCAGACAAATCTTCCTGACATTAATACCTGGTAATAACCCTTCTTACTCATTGCTACCATTGCATCATCATTACAGTATTGCAACATTACAGCAGCTGGTCAGCTATTTAATCATAATTATGCAGACAGTTCTGGACTATCTATAGCTGAGGACTGGAAAAGAGCTGATGATGTTCCCATCTTCAAAACAGGTAAAAAATAAATATCCAGGAATAACAAATCTGCCTGACATTAATAACTGGTAACATCTTGGAAACCTGGAAGCAAACAAAATAATAACCAGTAGTCAACATGGGTTGATCAAGAACAGATCATGCCAAACAAACTTTATTTCATTCTTTGATAAAATGACTAAATTAGTGGACCAGTGAAATGCTGTGGACACAGTATACTTAGATTTCAGTAAAGCATTTGATAAAGTAGATCACAATTTACTTCTGGGATAGCTAGAAAAATGTGGGACAGACAGCACCACCGCAAGATGGATTCCTAAGTGGCTGACAAATCAACATGAAGTCCTCAATGGAAGTACACCCATATGGAGGGAAGTAAGGAGTGGGGTATCCCCAGATTGAATTTTAGACCCAGCACTGACCAAAATCTTCATAAACTATCAAGACAAGGGAATAGAAGGGGAACGCATCATGTTTGTAAATGACACTAAACTGGCAGGAATTGCGAACATCCCAGAAGACAAGCTCAAGATCCAAAAAAGACTTGACAGACTTGAACAGTGGTCCTTATCTAACAATATGGTATTACATAGATAAAAGTAAAGTTTTATACGTAGACAAGACAAACCAACTGGATAGGTATAAACCAGGTGAAACCTGGCTTAATGCCAGTAACTGTGAAAGGGATCTTTTAATCCTAGTATACAGTCACTTAAATGTGATCCAACAGTGAGTGACAGCAGCCAAAATAACCAAAACAATCCTAAGCTGCATTATAGAGAGAGAGAATTAAGATCATGTGAAGTTATAGTACTGCTTTACAAAACCTTACTAAGACCACAGTTGGAATACCACATCCAATTTTAGTCCCTCCAGGGTGACTAGACTAGATACTCTGGAAAGAGTGCTGTCAGATCCGTGTATCTGTCATTTCTTCAATGGAAGAAGAAAAGGGGGAGGGGGGAGACTTTCCTGGGATAAAGAACTTCTTAGCAGATGCACTGTCCAGAAAACCCCAATACAACAACAAAAAGATTGAAGTTATAAAACCAATGATCCAACTGACCCAACTAGCAGCCAAAATAATCACCCAGATACAAGAGAAAAGAAAATCATCACTGACTGAAGACACAACAAGGTCAATATTTAAGGAGGCACTACTTAAGGACGACTCGCTCCAGGCTAACAAAAACACTTGTTTAATCAAAGATGGACTGGCCTGGGTAGAAAATAAACTTTATGTCCCTGCAAGCCAGAGAATGGACCTCATGAAACGCTGCCATGACTCCAAAATAGTGGGACACTTTTGGTTTGTAAAAATCCTGCACCTCATCAAAAGACAATTTTGATGGCCGTCTCTCAAAAAGGACATTGAAAACTATGTTGCGAGCTGCCCCACCTTTGCTGCTGAAAAGAGAAGACAAGGAAAATATCCTGGACTTTTTACAGACAGTAGCAGACCCTTCTGCATCCCGGAAAGAGATCTCTATGGACTTTATAGTGGAGCTTCCCGAAAGTGCTGGAAATACTGTCATTTGGGTTGTAACTGATCTTTTTTCCAAACAGGTTCACTTTATTCCGTGCCCAAAGATCCCAACTGCCAAGGCATTGGCAAAGATGTTTCTAATATACATTTATCGCCTTCATGGAGCTCCCCAACGGATTATCTCAGATAGGGGTGTTCAGTTCACATCCAAATTTTGGCGGGCGTTTTTAAACCTATTAGGTTCCACCCAGGGGTTATCGTCATCAAATCACCCCCAGAGAAACGGGGCTTCTGAACATTCAAACAGCATATTAGAACAATATTTAAGATGTTTTATTAATTACCAACAGGACAATTGGACTGACTTTCCTTTTGCAGAAGTAGCATACAGTAACTCAGTCCATAGCAGCACAGAGTTCACCCCATTCCAGGTAGCCACGGGCCAAGAATTCAACCCTATGCCGGAACTAGCCATCAAAGAACCTGAAATCCCCTCCCTTAAGGTGTGGAGAAATAACTTGCAAGCCATGTGGCCATTAGTAAGATTAGAGTTACAGGAAGCTAGAGAAGCTTTTAAAGTTCAAGCGGATAAAAAACGCTGCGATCCTAAACCTTTCAAGATTGGGGACCGTGTATATTTGTCCACAAAATTCTTAAAATCATTTTTAAGAATTGGCCCATTCCCCATCTCCAAAATTATTAACCCCGTGACCGTAGGGGTTCAACTCCCCAAAACACTTAGGCAGATTCATCCAGTATTTCACTGTAGCTTGCTCAAACCAGAGATCACTTCAAAGCACAGGCCACCCCTTCCCACACCTCCAACTCCCATCATGGTACATGGGGAACAACATTTTGAAATTAAAGATATCCTTGATTCGCACACTCACCATGGATCCACACAATATTTAGTAGCTTGGAAACACCTTCCTTCCTCAGAAAATGAGTGGGTAGCCAAACGACTTGTAAATGCACCCACATTACTACAAAAGTTCCACATAAAATAACCCTGATAAACCATCTTAAATTGCAAATGTAACACATGATTTTTGTTTTTTCCAGGTAGACCTATCTGTTTTTTAAGGAGGGCAGGATGTCAGATTCGTGTATCTGCTATTTTTTCAATGGAAGAGGAAAAAAAAAAAGGGGGGGGAGACTGATAAAGAAATCCTTCTTGATGTAACCTGAATATATTTAATCTTATATCGAATTTGTATAACCTACACATGATACAATGGAGAGACAAAAACCCAGATGGCCGGAACCTATCACCTCTGAGAGAGACAGCCAGGAGATGAAGAGACCATAAAAATTCCACAGTGAGATGTGTCCTGGGAAACTCTGGAAAAGATCGTTCTAAAAAGGGGGTGGGGGGAATTAACATGTTGGGTCTTTGTTTTACTAAATACACATCAGGATAAGGGGAGGGGTTTTAAACTCCCTTATCTATCTATGCATGCCTGAGAGATCTTAGATGCTGCTTTTGACCCCTACATGAATTGTCTCATCTCAATAAAGGATACTTTTTTGATACATTTTGATACGTTTTCAGAAGTGCATTCTAGTTGATTGAATGGGAAAAGTTCTGTAGCCTGACAAGTGTAGAGAAGAGCAACAAAGATGAATAGGGCTAGAGACTAAAACACACAAAGAATAGTTACAGGAATTGGGTATCTCTAGTCTAATGAAAAGAAGGACTAGGGGAGACATGATAGCAGTATTCCAATATTTGAATGGCTGCCATAAAGAAAAGGGGGTCAACTTATTTTCCAAAGCACCAGAAGACAAGAAAAAGAAAGAGAAGCAACTTAGAGTCTCCTGTTTGATTAGGGGTTGGACTCAAGACCTGCAAAGTCCCTTCCTGTTGTATATAAGTCTTCAGGAGCAGCGTGACAGCTGATTGGCTGCTGTGTCTGACAGCGCACTATAAAAGGAGCACTGTCAGATAGGCTCAGCTGTCGCCTATCAGCCACATTTGTTAGTTGACTTTGGAAACCCTGTTTACTTATAATAAAAGGGTTATCTTTAACACCTGGTTGTCTCAGTTATTTCCCACATTAAATTTAACACTTCCAGATCTATTCAGATTAATTGATTGGTTCATCTTGAAAGCTGCATCCTTGAATTTGCTGTTGACTTTGGTGTAGTGGTGAAGGCAGCAGGTTAGAGACAGAAACGCTCAGTTCCAGTCCCACCTGAAGGGCAAAACCAGCTGTTCAACTTTGGTCAGTCCTCTCAGGCCTAAGAAGCAGGAAAGTGTGTGTATGGGAGGGGAACCACTTCCAAAAACCGTTGCCAAGGAAACTGCAAGTCCAGGCATCAAGACTGACACAAAGGCACCTAAAACGGAGCTGAGTAGTGTTACCTTTCACTATTTCACCAGTCTCAGTTGCAAAAGTCGGTTACTAAGAGTCAAAAACGATCTGCTGTCATGTAATTACTGAAAACATCTTCCAAATGCCATAGTGGAGCCTGAACAAGCGTGTTTTTCCATTTCAGGTCGCTAGATGGCGGCCAGGCAAGATCTTTGCTTAGAAAGTCATCCACAATTTAGTGCCATCTGTGCTTGAGCTTAAAAAAGGAGCTTTTCAACCATAGAGTATTGCAATGCTAGAAAGGATGGGAGAGAAGGATAAACAAGGGAACTTCCTCTTCCGGAAGGGAGGAAGGTGGTGTGCAGAGCGGCTTTTGTGCTCTTCGCAGGATGGAATCAGCAGCTGGCAGGTGAGTTGGGGGCAGCAGGTGGGAGGAGAGTCCGGGGGCAAGTCGGGCTGTTCGGTTTCCTCCACGGCCTGGAAGCAGAGAAGCAACTGGGCTGAAGCGTGTCAGCTGCTGTTTCAGGTTCCTTCCCTCCCCAGATCGAAGCCCGCTTGGGCTGCACGCTGTAAAACTGGTGGCTGCAATTTTCTGCTGGGGGGAAGATTTAAAAAGCCTCTTTCAAGTGAAGGTGGATCCTTTGGGAATGGTTCCCTTCCAGAGATTGTGGGGGCTCCGTCACTGGAGGGTCTTCAGAGGAGATTGGACAGCCGTTTGTTCGGAATGGGATAGGGTCTCCTGCCTGAACGGGATGGACTAGAAGACCTCCAAGGTTCCTCCCTCCCAAACTCAATTATTCTGAAGTGGACCTGATGTTTTCCGGGGAACAAGTTTGGACTGAGATGCTTCTTCTGGGTCTTTTCTGACAAAATGGGGTTGGGATAGCTGAGCCTATATACATTGTTCGGGTTTTGTGTTTGAAATGGTGCCGGGGGTTGTGCAATGTAGCCTTTTGCTCTTCTAAAGGTCCTGCGTTCACCCTATTATGCCCTAAAAGTCCTGTCCTTAATCCCACCCACTGGAGCTGAAGGTGGTTTTGTGTGTGTGTGTGAATAGTCTTTCTTAATGGGCACAAAATCTCCATCTAAGGAGTTCAGGCATCTGCCAGAAGCAATTGGGGCTGTTTCCTGCCTTTGTTAAGGTTTTTTTCCTTCCATTTTTCCTTGGTGAAATATAATAATTTTTTAACATTCCCCAAAATATTTCATTCTTCTGGGGCTTCCCACAAAATTAATACCAAAGATTAAAATCAAGGACACATGGGGAAGGAAGGGGTGGAGTGGGGGAGGGAGGTGGGATCTACTACTCGATCAAAGACAACCATAGATAGTCCTCACCTACCATTGGTTCACTGAGCCTTCCAAGTTACAATGGCACTGGAGAAGCAGACATAGTTATGAAGGTGCAGGAAAAGGAGTTGCACCAATTCGGATTCTGGCAACTGGTGCACTTTTATATCATGGTTTCAGCATCCTACACTCATAATCCTGATTTGTGACTTTCCCAGCTGGCTTTTGGCAAGCAAATTCAGTGGGGATTCTGGCAGGAAGTTGCAAGCCATGGCCATGTGAAATTGCCTTTAACAACCCACAATGATTTGTTTAAGAACTGCAGAGGAATAGATGTAAGTTGACACCGTCATTTGAAATCAGGCTTTATGATCGGGCCGCTTAGTGACACAGATGCTAGTCCCAATTGCAATCAGCAAGTGAGGACTACTTCAATTGGGATGACACCAATTGGAAAGTATTTTCTTTTTCCCTTACTTGGAGCTCAGGACTTCCATGGACAAAACTGGTGCTTCAAATCTTGCAGGGGCTTTAGGCATAATTTCATCAGTTAAAAGCCCCACATCTGTAAAGCTAGTATCATGCGGATTGACAGGTGGGGCTTGATAAAATAAAAGAGAGTCCAAGTGTGTGTATGTTGATAAGCCCATACATTTATTGTCTGAATAAAGATGGTTCCCCCACTAAGAAGGAAGGAAACCAGAACGTAGTGCAAGGTAGATATTTATAATTTTTTTGCTTTCACTTCATACATACAGTAAGGGGCAGCTCTCACATGACAGATAAGATATAGAAATTATAAAAATTACAAAAATAATCAGCATGCCTTCTGTGGTTTTGGAGACATGCCTAACCCACAGGCTAGTGTAGGTGTTGATAATGCAACTAAGGAGTGGCGAAGAGCCCCAGGGAGAGCTTGTGGGCTTGACCCAGCAACAGCTTTCAGAGAGAGAGAGACAGAGAGTGGGGGGGGGAGGGAGAGAGATCCCCATAGAGAGACACAGAGAGAGGAGAAGATAGGGAGGGAGAGGGGCAGAGATATACAGAAAGGAGGTGGGGGAGAAAGAGAGACATAGAGAAGTGTTTTGTGGCTGAGTAGGCATGGCTAGGGGGTCATGTGACAGGGTAGAGTGAGTGACATCGAGTTGGCCATGTCCACCCAGGTTTTGTGGCTCCTAGTTTTTTAGAATAGAATAGAATAGAATACATTATTGGCCAGGTGTGATTGGACACACAAGGAATTTGTCTTGGTATAAATACTCTCAGTATACATAAAAAAAAGTACATTAGTTAAGGATCAAGAATCATAATGATAGTCATAGGGTACAATCAACAATCAAATCATATTAGGAAACAGTCAGTATAAATCATAAGGATGCAAGCAATAAAGTTACAGTCCTACAATCACAAGTGGGGGGATGGGTGATAAAAAGTGATGAGAAGATTAACAATAATAGTGTACACTTTGTAAATAGTTGAACAGTGTTGAGGGAATTATTTGTTTAGCAGAGTGATGGCTTTCGGGAAAAAACTTCTTATGTCTAGTTGTTCTGGTGTGCAGTGCTCTATAACGTCGTCTTGAGGGAAGGAGTTGAAACAGTTTATGTCCCGGATGTGAGGTGTCTGTAAATATTTTCACAGCCCCCTTTTTGTTTCGTACAGTATACAGGTCCTCAATTGAAGGCAGGTGGGTAGTAATTGTTTTTTCTGTAGTCCTAATTATCCTCTGAAGTCTGTGTCTGTCCTGTTGGGTTGCAGAATCAAACCAGACAGGTATAGAGGTGCAGATGACAGATTCAATCATTCCTCTGTAGAACTGGATCAGCAGCTCCTTGGGCACTTTGAGCTTTCTGAGTTGGCACAGAAAGAACATTCTTTGTTGGGCTTTTTTGATGATGTTTTTGATGTTAGGTGTCCATTTTAGGTCATGTGATGTAGTAGAACCTAGAAATTTGAAGGTCTCTACTGTTGATACTGTGTTGTCTAGTATTGTAAGAGGTGATAATATGGGAGGGTTTTTCCTAAAGTCTACCACCATTTCTACGGTTTTGAGTGTGTTCCAGATTGTTCCGGTTATACCACGAGACAAGTTGTATTATCTCCTGTCTGTATGCAGATTCATTGTTGTCTCAAATGAGACCAATCACTGTTGTGTCATCAGCAACCTTCAGTATTTTAACAGATGGATCATTTGAGATACAGTCATTGGTATATAGAGAGAAGAGAAGTGGAGACAGCACACAGTCTTGGGGTGGGGGGGCTGTGCTGATTGTACAGGTACTGGATGTGATTCCGCCTAGCTTCACCTGTTGCTTCCTGTCTGTTAGGAAGCTTATGATCCACTTACAAGTGTGTTCAGGTACCGCTAGTTGGTTTAATTTACTTAGAATAGTGTCTGGAATGATGGTACTGAAGGCTAAACTGAAGTCTACAAAGAGGACCCTTGCGTAGGTATGTGGAGATTTTTTTTTCCCCTGTGGGAAACGGGTCCAAACGGCTCTTTTAGTGTTTAAGCTTGCAGACTCCTGAGCTAGTGGTTTCCTGTGAAAGTTTCCATGGCCTCAGAAGCCTGTTGACGCCTGAACTTCAGCCTTGCCATCTCAACAGATGAGCAATCATCAAATTGATCAGATTCCTGATTAACATTAGCGCAGAAGGTTTGACTGTAACTACTTTGAGGTTTTTTTCAGCCTGGAAAGACATGGATTTTCTCCATATTGTGTGTGTGTTATTTCTCTCTGAAGCATGTGTGTGTGTGTGTGTGTGTGTGTGTGTGTGTGTTATATCGTATATACCTCCAAATGTATAATTTCACCCCAGAACGTCAAGATAAATAGTCATGCGAAAAAGAAACTACACTCTCCTTGGCTTCTATGATTTTATATATCAGGACGTAGTAAAAATCATTTGATCCTTAGAAGTTCTTAAAAGTAGGTAAATACAACCACAGATGAACAACAATAGATGACATATTACATCAGATTATCATTTATTTTATAAAATGAAAGCCAAAACAGAAAAGTCGTGTGTGGAAAATGTATGATTCAATAATTTGTAGAACCAGCAACAATGAGAAGTCATTCTTTTCTGTGTGACTTTATCAGTCTCTTGCAGTGTTGTGGAGGAATTTTGGCCCATCTTTTTTACAACGTTACTTCAGTCCATTGAGGTTTGTTTATGCACAACTCTCTTGAGGTCCCGCCAATAGGGTTGAGGTCTGGACTTTCAGTGCCGTTGCAATACCCTGATCCTTTTCTTTTTTAGCCATTTTGTTGTAGATTTCCTGATGTGTTTGCAACCATTGTCCTGTTGCATAATCCCATGTCAGCCTAGCTTTAGCTATTGGACAGATGGTCTCACTTTTGATTCTAGAATACTTTGGTATACAGAGGAGTTCATGGTCGACTCAAAGAGTGCAAGGTGTCCAGATCCTACAGCTGCAAAACAAGCCCAAATAATCACCTCTCCACCTCCGTTGTTGACGGTTTGTATGAGATTCCTTGTGCTGATATGCTGTGTTTAGTTTTCGTCAAACGTATCACTGTACATTATGGGCAAATATCTCCACTTTGGTCTGGTCTGTGACAAGGACAAGTGTTCCAGAATCATGTTATTTGTTCAGGTGCTACTTTGCAAACCTCAGCCTTGCTGCTATGACCTTTTTAGAGAGAAGAGACTTTCCCTTGTGCAGCCCTTCTAAACAAAGCATACTTGTTCAGTCATCTTCTAATTGCAATGTCATGAATCTTAACATTTAACATGGTAACTGAAGCCTGTAGAATCTAACTCTTTGTTTCTTAGCAATTGATCAAGGGCACTTTATTAGCAGTACTTGACTGGTACATTGCCTCATTATATAAATGGAAGCACTGAGAAATTTCCTAATGGTGAGAATAATTAACCAACAGAACGGCTTGTCTTCAATAGTTATGGTTCTCCATCACTGGAGGCTTTTCAGAAGAGACGAGACAGTCATTTATCTGAAATATTGTAGGGTCTCCTCAGGGTTGGGCTGCAAATTTTTTAACAACCGGTTCCCTACCCTAATGACTGGCTGGGTGACTGTGGCTGTGTGAGTATGACTGGGTGAGCATGTGAGTGCCTCAGCATGGCCAATTCGACATCACTCACCATGACTGGCCCCGCCTCCCAGCCTCAACAAGATACAATATTTATTTAGTATTAATGAACATCACTTAACAAGGAAATGGCAAAGGCTCACGTCTTTGGGGTCACTTTCAAGAAACATTTCAAGATGAAAGATTTTGGGTGCAGGTAGTGGTGGCGTTGCCGAAGCTGGTGTCAGTTGGTGGGGCAGCCATGCTCGGCCGAGGGCTGCCAGAGGGAGGTGGAGAATCTGAACAAGGGCAGCGCTCCTGGCGAGAAGGTCCTTTGGTAGCTTCTCACACAAGGAGGCAGATGCTACCCAGCTGCCTTGGGAGGAAAGGGGAATAAAGAGGCCCACCTGCAGGCCAAATGTTCGCTCACTTGCTTGCTTTGCTGTTCTGGCTCTGCTGTTGCAAGCTGCCTTTTCTCTTCCTGGCTCCCCTCGTCCCAAAAGCACTCTCCTGTCTGCTAGCAGCCACCCCCTTCTCCCTCTCCCTCCTCGCTGCCAGGTGATCCCCTGTGAAGAAGGCTCCATGGCGGCACTTTTTATTAAGATCTCTTAATGAAATCTCCAATGCGGCAGCCAAGTTCCAATCCCAAGCCAAAAACCCCACTTCTCCCCTCCCGCTAAATCAGGCCTAGAGCCTGAGGAAGGATGAGAAATTTAATGGGCGGGGGGGAGGATGAAAAGGCAACAAGATCCGTTCAAATTCTATTACTCTTTTCTGATGCGATGATATTGTTATATCCTGATAAATAAAACCAAAGATATAAAAGAGGGTGTTCTTTCTTTTTCACTTGCCTGTATTTGAAAACAACCCTTTGGTCTTCTAGGAATTTGTGATTGACACAGTCAACAAATGAATTTCATCATTGAATGGATATTCAAACTTGGATCTGGGTAGCCTTCCAGGTGTCGAATGATGATTAATATAAGAGCTTATTGGAGCATTGTGGCATGTTTGCTTTGTCATTGTAATGTAAACATTTTCTTTTTTTCTTCTGCAACCATTTTATGCACACTTAAAGATACCCTTTTATTTGAATCTTATAGACAAAGAGGATGGCAATAAGAGCACTCTGGACAACTGCGGATAACAAGCAACATTGAATAGCAAAGCAAGTCAGTCCAGAAATCAAAATATCTTCCATTTTCTTCAGAGAGCTATACAATTATTCACTTTCCTCAGTAGGTGATAGAGAAATGAGAGAAAATCAAGAAGAGATTTCTAGCTGGGAAAAATAGTATGTAAAATTCAAGCATATATTACATGAAAAGTCAAGGAAGATTATTTTTCCATTCAGCAAATGAGGCAAAATATTTGGAAGCTATTGGAAGGAAAAGCCACGTAGAGTATAAGTATGCCTGTTGTGGGAAAGATTCAACTTGCAAATCACATCTGATTATGCCTGAGAGCATCCAGACTGGAGAAAAACCTTACATACACTCTGAATATTGTAAAATCTCTGATCAGAACAGCTCGTGATACACCAGATAACACACACAGGAGAGTAACCATATGAATGTCCTGTTTGTGGGAAAAGTTTCACTACCAGTTCCAACCATATTAGCCACAAGATGATTCACACAGGTGAGAATCTCTGTAAATATCTTAAACATGGGAATAGTTTCACTCGGAATTCTCACCTCATTGCACACCTGAAAACTCACACAGGAGAGAAACCCTTTCAGTGTTCTGATTGTGGGAAAAGCTTAAGTCATAATTCCAGCCTAGTTAGTCACCAGAGGACTCACACAGGAAAGAAACCCTTTGAATGTTCTGATTGTGGGAAAAGTTTCAGTACCAATTCCAGCCTGGTGATACACCAGAGGACTCACACAGGTGAGAAACCCTTTGAATGTCCTGATTGTGGAAACAGTTTCAGTAAGAATTCGCACCTTATTAACCACCAAAAGATTCACACAGGAGAGAAACCCTTTGAATGTCCTGATTGTGAGAAATGTTTGAGTGATAATTCCAGCCTGGTGATACACCAGAGGACTCACACAGGAGAGAAACCTTTTGAGTGTTTTTACTGTGGGAAAGTTTTCAGTTACAATTCCAATCTTTATCAGGCACCAGAAGATTCACACAGGAGAGAAATTGTTTGAATGTCCTGACTGTGGCAAATTCTCCAGCCAGCATCTCTTGGGGATATGAGCACTCAGACTGTAGTTAGAGATTGTGGCTCCTCATATAATGAGAAAGTGAGAAAAGAAGTAAACGGTTTCAAAGTTCATCTCTTCTTAATAGTTCCAGGAATTCAGTGTGCACCAAGCATGTCTGATCAGATTGTGATAAGAATGAGGTATCCAAGTAGAAGACACTATATGAGTAGCAAATATATTGGGGGAGTTTTCGGCAGTGACAAAACCAGGGTAAAATTTCAGATGTAAAGGCTGTTGTGCCTTGCAGGTGGCCTTCATGGAGAAGAGCTGTAGGAATATTGAGTTGAGGAGAAAAGGGATTGTAGTTTTGGCCACAGAATCTCCAGCTTTATTCGCCAGATTAGCCTGGCGTATCCCTGTGGGTCCAGCCGGCGAGGTGGAAAGCCTAATGCCCAAGATTTGTCAGCAAGCCAGAAAAGAGCTCCATTCCTCAGCTAACGCTCAATTCAAAAGTACTCGGAGATCTCCGATTCCTGCCATCCTTGACCAGCATGCCAGAAAAGAACTTGACTCATCCTTACTAGAAGATAAGGTGGTGGGGCTCGCCAGTACCGGGGACTCAATGATCATCCTTGCAGGGCGGTGAGACTGTGAGATTCATCTCATCCTTTCAGGGCGGTGAGCACCAGGAGCTGTGAGTTGGTCTTCAGACTTTTGCAGCCAGGGTGTGAAACAGACTGCTTCCCCCCGCCATCCCTTCTTCCTTCTTCCCTCTTCACCAAATTGCTAATCGGGACTTCCTCTTTAAAAGGACAGTAACTTTGGATTTTCAATAAGTAGGGAAGTTATAACTGAACTCCTGTGAAGATTGGAAGCAATTTCATTTCCTGTGATAGAAGCAGAAGTATATTGAAGTCAGGAGCGAATGCTGAATACAAATCTGAGTGCATAGTAAAAATATAAACTGTTCAAATTGCAAGTGCAAGACTATCTACATGCCTCTTTCTCTTAAAAGCAACAAACTTTGAAAGTGTATTTAAATTAACTAGGAGGGGGCCAGAAATCCCATTCATCAAAGGAAAACAAAACAAAAAGTTTCCTGTTGCCTCCCAGTGAATTATTCTGTTTATCTCTGCTGAAGAAGGAGCCAGAGATCCCCCCTTCAACATCTTTGCATCTTTACTATTTCAAAAATTCAATCTACAAAACAAGAAAGAGAGTGTAAACTCTTGCTCATTGATTGTTTTCAAACAGCCCAAGAAAATAGACCTCCTGCCAGTTTATTAAGGGTTATAAACCTATTCTTAGATATCAGCAACAGCTAAGCAAAACAAAGCAAAGCAATAACCCTTTACTTTCCAACTCTCAATACTACTTCATACTACTTTATTACTTTCATTATCTCAAAAAATCAATTTCTTTAAAATAATTAATTTTTATCAAATGATTAATTGATTTATTGTTTTTATTGCTTAGTCTGATTGAGTGTTGAGTGCATATAGTGTAATTACTGAATATCTGATTAGTAAAATCAGTGATTTAGTTAATTTAATTGACCAGTGTGTTTAGTAATTACTGTAATAAATTAGGCTGTTCATTGCTTAGCAAAATTATTTGATTAGAGTGATTTGAATAACCAACTGATTGATTTTTAGTAATAAGCAACCTTACTTTTGATTTGTTCTCTAACATATCAATTAACATTTATTAATTACCAACATTCATTAAGTAACTGTCTACCTATCACATTAACTAGCTATTGTAATAATTGATTACTGTACTATTGTCATTGACCATGCCAGCCAAAAACTCCAACCAAAACAAAAGAAAAATATCTCTACAAATGCCCTCCCAGACTCCTGCACATGTTTCAGATGTCTTGAAACCATCAGTGAAAGTGAAATTTACATCAAATGCCTCCTATGCGATAATCTAGCCCACCCTGCCTGCTTAAACGCAAATAAAAGCCTACCTGATATGGTTAAAAATTCAGATACATTCTTTTATCTATGTCCATCATGTTCTTCTAAGCTAAACAAACTGAGTACCCTTCCTGACAGAGTTGAAAGCATAGAATCACTCATTCACTCAATAGAAGAATGCTTAGCAACACGTTTTGAAACAACTATTTGTATATGTATTTTATTCTGGCTGTTCACCACCCCAAGTCCCTTTGGGAGAGGGGGTGGTATATAAATTTAAATAAATAAATAAACTATACAAGCAAACCTAATTTTTCTTAAAAAAATACAGCATAGATAAGTGAGTACCTATCAGCTCAAAATCAAATCCCACAACAACCACTACCTCAACTATAATCACAACTACAATCAAAAATAACCACTAAACGACAGCCACAAACAATTACTATCCCTTCAAATAATTCCAGAAATAATATCTCCTTACTCATCAGAGACATCATGGAACATGAACAGAAACGTCCAAATGCCACCTTATTTGGTCTCGAAGACAACGAATCAGATGACATCACCAAAGTTCATGATATCATAAGCAACTCAAATACAACAAACATCTCTCCTGAAGGTATTGAAATAACCAGAGATGGCCATGGGTACAAATACAATGATGGGTTTGTGGCCCCAAGATTTTGTAGAGTTGTATGCAAAAGTGAGTCTAGCAAATGCATATTCATTCATACAATAAATGCCATTGCAAAAACCAATCCCAATCATAAAAAACTTCGCCCAAGACCAGACTTATTCATACTGCAAAGAATCCACTCCGGTGAACTCCATGCAGAACTCAAAAACTGTCTAGACAATGGTGAAAAGGACCTATACATTGACTACAGAGCTGATTGCATCAAAAGAAAGTCACACAACCCACAACTCCGCATCCAACCCCACCCCATCCAATCCAACATCACTCAAAACCAGGCATGCACACCCCTAACTACCTCTATTCCAACCACAACTGGCCTTAAATGCAAGCTACTCAATGCAAGAAGCCTTGTAAATAAAATACCTGAATTTCTCCTCTTACTAAATACGGCTAAATTTGACATTTTGTCTGTGAAACATGGCTCGACACATCTCTCCTTGACTCCATTACCACAGTAAGAGACTATCATGTTTACCGATCAGATCGTGAAATTCATAGAGGAAGTGGTGTTGCTATCTTCTATAAAAAGTCCTTACATCTAAAAAACATCCAAGTTACCCAGGAGCTTGCTCTTCCTGAGACCATCGTCTGTGAACTGTCCTTAAATATCACATTTTGGTTCTTACTATGTTACAGAGCCCCTGATTATGACATTGAACTTGTAAACAAACTAAATACCCTACTAACATGGACAGCATCCTGCCCACACGCTTTTATCTTTCTTGGTGACTTCAATCTACCTCATTAACTGGACCCTTAACGAATGTACAACTGAACCCACACATGCAACCTTTTACAATGCAATAACAAATCTGGGACTAGAACAACTAGTAACCAACAACACTAGTCTTAACATGCCTCGATCTCATCTTCTGCAATAGTTTGAATTCAATTTACAGAATACAAATTAAAGAACCCTTTTCCAACAGTGACCACAACATGATTGACTTTGTCTCAACATACGTCCACACAAAAATCATCACAACAATGGAATCCCCAATTATAACTTCAAAAAAGACAACTATGATCTTATAAACAACGATCTCTCATCCCTTGATTGGCAATTTCTATTCCCTGGATGCAATACTGTAGAAGGCGATTACAACATATTTTTACTTGAAGTCAAAAGAGTCATCAAACTATATGTACCATTAACAACTTCCAAAACCAGAAAAAACAAATTACCCAAAACAATAAGGAAGCTTCAGTCCAAAAAGAAATCACTTTGACGGAAAAACAAATCTGGTCACGTTGCCAACTTCAAAAGCCGATACAAAAATTTATGCCACCAGATAAAGACTGAATCCATCAATTATCACATTAAACAAGAAGAAAACCTTCTATGCACCAATTCCACCTGCGCTTTCTACAATTTTGTAAACAAACTAAAAGACTCAAGGTCCATCCCACACCTGAAAGGACCTAATGGTAAAGACTGCAACGACGACACTATTAAAGCCACCCTCTTTAACACATTCTTTGGCTCAGTATTTGTAAACAGCAATGGATCATGTCCAGTATTTCCTAGTCAAACCACAGACAACTACAATGATCTAAGACATAGGAATTTTACAGAAGACAATGTTGAAAAAGCACTACGCAATCTAAAACCATCTCTATCTATTGGACTGGATGGAATATGTGCCTACTTCTTAAAAAAGCTATCCACTGTCATAGCCGAACCTCTAAGCATAATCATTGAAAAATCTTTCAGGACCAGCTCCTTGCCAAAACTATGGTCACAAGCCACGGTCATCGCCATCTTCAAAAAGGGAGACCACAGCCTGGTTGAAAATTACAGACCAATCTCTTTATGCTATGTCACCTGTAAAGTCATGGAATCAATTATTAACCAATCCATCATCCTCCACTTAGAAATAAACAACCTACTCTCTAATAAACAATTTGGTTTCAGGAAAAAACTATCCTGTAATCTGCAACTCTTACACTGCAAAAACATATGGACTACACAACTCGATCAGGGCAAAGCAATAGATGCAATCTACAGTACATAGACTTCTGTAAAGCCTTTGATTCAGTGGTACACGACAAACTACTCCTAAAACTAAAATCTTACGGTATCTCTGGACACCTGCATAACTGGATAGAAAGGCTCCAACTGGTGCACAATGCGGCCGCACGGGTGGTTTTGGGGGCTTCTCGGAACTCTCATGTTACGCCACTCTTGCGCGAGCTGCATTGGCTCCTGGTGGTCTTTCTGGTGCGTTTCAAGGTGTTAGTTACCATCATTAAAGCATTCCATGGCTTGGGACCTGAGTATTTACGGGACTGTCTACTGCCACCATCGATCTCCCATCGGCCAGTGCACTCCCATAGAGTGGGTCTCCTTGGGGTGCTGCTGGCTGGGCGGCTGGCGACTCCGAGGGTGCGGGCCTTCTCTTTGGGGGCACCCTCCCTCTGGAATGAATTACCCCCGGAGATGAGGATCATCCCTGATCTTTTGACCTTCTGGCGCGCGTTGAAAACTTATTTATTTTATCAAGCCGGTCTGGTCTAGGGTTTTATGGGTTTTAAATTTGGTTTTAATTGGTTTTAGTCCTTATTTTTAAACCCTTGTCTCGTTTTTATTCTTCAGCCACGATATTTAATCTTAATTGTTTTTAATTATTTTGTTATTATTATATTTTTTAATAGCTGTACACCGCCCCGAGTCCCGCAGGGAGAGGGGGGCGGTACATAAATCTTGTAAATAAATAAAATAAATAATAAATAAGCATTCCTGTCAAAAGACAACAAATGGTCAAAATTGGGAGCGTCCTATCAAATTCTGTACCTGTCAACAGTGATGTCCCCCAAGGCAGTGTTCTAGGACCAACTCTTTTCATACTCTACATAAATGACCTCTGTGATCATATCAAGAGTAACTGCATTCTCTTCGCTGATGATGTAAAGCTATTCAACACCACAGACAATACTGCTACCCTTCAAAAAGACTATGACTCTTGACTATGTATCAGAATGGTCAAACAAATGGCAACTTCAAATCTTAACAAATAAATGCTCTGTCCTACATATTGGCAAAAAATAAATCAGAAAATAAAATACAGGCTGAATATACAAGACCTTGTTGATGATGCAAACTCTGTCAAGGATCTTGGAGTATTCATCTCAAATGACCTAAGTGCTAGAGCCCACTGTAACTACATAGCCAAAAAGGCGTTAAGAGTTGTTACACTTATCTTACGTAGCTTTTTCTCTGGTAATATTACACTACTAACTAGCACATACAAAACATTAGACCAATACTTGAATACAGCTCATCAGTCTGGAACCCACATTACGTATCTTATATTAACAGAGTTGAGAAAGTCCAGAAATATTTCACCAGAAGAGTTCTCCACTCCTCTACTCGTTGCAGAATACCTTATGCCACCAGACTCGAAATTCTAGACCTAGAAAACCTAGAACTACGCCGCCTTCGGTTCAATCTAAGTATAGTATATAAAATCATACATTGCAATGTCCTACCTGTCAATGAATACTTCAGCTTCAACCATATCAACACAAGAGCAAACAATAGATACAAACTCAAGGTTAATCGTACCAAACTTGATTACAGGAAATACGACTTCAGCAACAGAGTGATCAATGTCTGGAATACTCTACCTGACTCTGTGGTTTTTTTCCCCAAACCCCAAAAAGTTTAACCTTAGACTGTCTACTATTGACCTCACCTCTTTCCTAAGAGGTCTGTAGAGGGCGTGCATAAGCGCACAAATGTGTACTACCATCCCTGTCCTATTATTTCTTTTATATTTTTTTAAATTTTTCTTATATGTATCCATGTATTCATAACTATGTTTTTACTTATACCTATTATCTTGTAAGCAATTGACAAAAATAAATAAATAAATAAATAATCTCCTGCTGTGATCTCCTTTGCTTGCCTCCTTGTTAGCCTTTGATGGCTGGGGGTGAAAGGAGTACCAAGGGACTGATGGTTTTGTGGGGAGACGTGTGTGTGGGGGGAATTGTATAATAGATAATGTTTAATTTCTAAAACAGCATTGTGTAAGAATCATGAATAGCTTTTGAGAAAGAAAAATATAGAAAGTGTCACCAATTCTGTAAATATTGGGACAAGACGTTTGCTTAATTTTTTTCAAAACTGTTTCCTTCAAATATGCAGAGGGATTATCTTGATTTTGCTGGGATTAGAAGACTCCAAAGAATTCCAAGATTGTTTATTTCACCAACACCATTCAAATCTAGTTTAGAAAGTTACAATCTTGTTTAGTATATTGCAATCATGTGATATCTTTCAAGGACACCCAACAACCAGGACCAGGCCAGGCAGGTGGAGAAACCAAGAGGCTCTTGGCCAGAGGCTTAATTTAAAATAGAATAGAATAGAATTCTTTATTGACCAAGTGTGATTGGACACACAAGGAATTAGTTTTTGGTGTATATGCTCTTTAAGTGTTCATAAAAAGAAAAGATACATTCGTCAAGAATCATAGGTATAACATTTAATTGTTGTCCTAGGGTACAAATAAGCAATCAATCATACTAGGAAACAATTATATGCGATCAAATCATACTAGTAAACAGAAAATAAAAAAATCAAGGATACAAGCAACAAAGTTACATTCATACAGTCATAAGTGGGGAGAGATGGGTGAAAGAAAGAATTTATATAATTATAAATTAATAATTCTATATAATATAATTGCATATAATTCCAAGTGATATAGAATTTAAACATGCAAAATTTTTAAATTTTAAAATAGTATGTATGTGTATATATGCCTTGTGGAGTGGTGTTGGGACATTGAATGGAGCTGAATGTTTACTGGCTGGATGCCCTTCCTGTCGCCAGTGTAAAGCCTGTTGAGGCTTGAACTTCAACTTTGGCATCTCAACAGATGAGCAATCATCAAATTCATCAGATTCCTGATTAACATTAGTCTTCAACTGTAACCATTTTGAGATGTTTTTCAGGCTTGAAAGACATGGATTTTTTCTTTATTGTAGGTGTATGTATTTTTTTTTCTCTCTGAATGTATATATCTGCAAATGTATACTTTCTCCCCAGGACTTCCAGATAAACAGTCACGTAAAAAAGAAACTATTTATTTATATTTATTTATTTATTAATTACATTTATATACCGCCCTTCTCCCAAGGGACTCAGGGCGGTGAACAGCTCATCTAAAAACCCCACAAAAATACAAAAGTTAAAAAGTAATTAAATATTTAAATCAGCTGCTGACTAAAATTAGAAAACCCTCCCCCCACCCTTAAAAACCCAAATTTAAATTTAAAAATGGAGATCAAATTTAAAATCATTATCTCAGCCCAGGCCGGCCTGCTCAAAGAGCCAGGTCTTTAACGCGCGCCTGAAGGCCCTCAGGTCCGTGCCGGTACGGAGTTCCGGTGGCAGAGTATTCCAGAGGGCGGGGGCACCCACAGAGAAGGCCCTACTCCTTGGCGCCGCCAGACGACACATAGCGGCCGACGGCACCCGGAGCAGACCCTCCCTGTGGGAACGCACCGGCCTGTTGGAGAGCGTTGGCAGAATGCGGTCCTGAAGGTAACCTGGTCCCATGCCATGGGTCGCCCTAAAGGTCAAAACTAGAACCTTAAAGCGAACCTAATTGGAGAACATGATAGATGACTCTTGGCTATGGACATGTTTCGTTGGAGAATATGAATTATGATGCACCCAAAGGGGTGGGGGGAAGCCAGGGACAAGTGTGACAAGTGAATTATGTGTCTCAGAATCGGCTTCAAACAGGTCCTGCTGACATGTTCACTCCTAATAAATTCATTATAGGCTTTGAAGTTTGGCTCGAGGGTCATGATTTAATTAGGGCAACTGCCGGAATCCTGACACCATATTTGTTCAGTCTTTTTCTAATTGTACTCTCATGAATCTTAACATTATCATGCTAACTGAAGCCTGCTCTTTGTTTTTTAGCAATTTCTCTGGCCATTGCATCGTCTGGTCTTGGGGCAAATTTTCTTTGATGTCCATTCCTGGGAAGATTGGCAGCTGTCTGGAATGTTTACAACTTATGAATAATCTTTCTCATTGTAGAATGATGTATTTTAAATTGTTTGGAAATAGTGTTTTAAACTTGCCCAAATTGATGGGGAATAACAATTCTTACATTGCTAAGAATTTGTGATTGACCCAGTCAACAAGTGAATTTCAAAATTTTTCATTGTAATATAAATGTTTTTCTTTTTTTCTCATCTACAATCATTAAAGATACTCTTTTATTTGAATCTTATAGACAAAGAGGATGGCAATAACAGCACTGTGGACAACTGAGGAGAACAAGCAACACTGAATAGCAAAGCAAGTCAATCCAGAAATCAAAATATCTTCCATTTCCTTCAAAGAGCCATACAATTCTTCACCTTCCTCAGCAGGTGAGAGAGAAACTAGAGAAAATCAAGAAGATATTTCTAGCTGGGAAAAGTAGAATTCAAGCATATGTTACATGAAAAGTGAACGGAGATTATTTTTCCATTCAGCAAAATAGGGAATTGAAAAAGTCAGTGGGGAGGAAAAAGTCAATTGAAAAGCCATGTAGAGCAGACAATGTTGCAGGCCTCACTCTGGAAGGAAGAAAACCACCAGTAAATCAAAGCATCACTAAAGGGATCATCCATATTTTTGACTTCAAGAATATGAGTAGTGGAAGAGATCCATAGACATGCCAAGATACAATATGCAAATCATAGCTGATTATGAATGAGAGGATTCCAACTGGAGAAAAGTCATACAAATACTCGGAATGTGGCAAAACCTTTGATCAGAACAACTCAGTTGTGGTTCTTGGAAGAATCCATACAGAAGAGAAGCCCTACAAGTACTCCGAATGCGATAAATGCTTTAGCGACCATGGCAACATGGACTCACAGGAAGGAGAAACTGTTTGAATGTCCTAATTGTGGGAAATGTTTCTCTGATAATTCCAACCTAGTGACACATCAGAAGACTCACACAAGAGAAAAACCCTTTGAATGTCCTGATTGTGGGAAGAGTTTTAGTAACAATTCCAGCTTGGCTCAACACCAGAGGATTCACACAGGAGAGAAACCCTTTGAATGTCCTGTTTGTGGTAAAAGTTTTAGTGACAATTCCAGCCTGGTGAAACACCAGAGGATTCACACAGGAGAGAAACCCTTTGAATGTCCTGTTTGTGGGAAAAGTTTCAGTCAGAATTCCAGCCTTATTGGCCACCAGAGGATTCACACAGGAGAGAAACCATTTGAATGTCCTGTTTGTGGGAAAAGTTTCAGACAGAATTCCCACCTCATGAGACACCAGAGGATTCACACAGGAGAAAAACCGTTTGAATGTCCTGATTGTGGTAAAAGTTTCAATCAGAATTCCACCCTGGTTCAACACCAGAGGATTCACACAGGAGAGAAACCCTTTGAATGTCCTGATTGTGGTAAAAGTTTCAGTCAGAATTCCACCCTGGTTCAACACCAGAGGATTCACACAGGAGAAAAACCCTTTGAATGTTCTCATTGTGGTAAAAGTTTCAGTGACAATTCCAGCCTGGTGAAACACCAGAGGACTCATATAAGAGAGAAACTCTTTGAATGTCCTGATCGTGGAAAAGTTTCTCTCAGAGATCACAGCTCGTGGTGCACCAGAGGACTCAACCAGGAGAGAAGCCCTACAAGTGCTCCCAATGCAGTGAATGCTTTAGCGAGTATGGCAACATGGACTCACAGCAAGGAGAAATCGTTTGAATGTCCTAATTGTGGAAATTGTTTCTGTGATAATTCCAGCCTGGTGAAACACCAGAGGACTCACACAGGAGAGAAATTATATGAGTGTCCAGACTGTGGGAAAGATTTCAGTATTAGGACTAGCCTTCTGAATCATATGCTTATACACACAAGGGAGAAACCATTTAAGTGCCCTGAGTGTGATCGATACTTCAGGAAACCTTCCAATCTTATCGCACACAAGAAAATCCATGAGGCCCAAAGTGATGAGTGTGATGAGAAGGCTTGAATTTCATTTCTAACTTTGTATTGTAAGTCCAGTTGAGAAATTGGGACTTTGCAAAGAATTTGCCTTATTCTTTGTAGGCAAATATGTCATGGTATTAGATGGGAAGGAGGAAAGAAAAAATTGGAACATATTAGTTTGATAATAACTATCTGGCTAATGGCAGCAGAAGTTGCTGGATATTCATTTTTGCAGAAATTGGGAATTATGTAAAAATCTTTTTTGGGAATGTTCTTTGCATTTCTATCATGGTAGATGATAGAAATACCACGTACAGAGTCCCAGCTTTTTTCTCCCTGCCTCCCTGCCTCTCCCTCAGAATTCTCCAGCCAACATCTCATGGGGAGGGATAGGAGCATTCAGACTATAGTTAGAGATTATGGTTCCTCTTCAAAGTTCATCTTTTCTTAACAGGAATTCAGTGCACCAAGCATGTCTGTTCAGATTGTGTCAAGAATGAGGCACGTAAGTGTAAGATACCATATGAGTAGCAAATATATTGGGGGAGTTTGTGGCAATGACAAAACCAGGGTAAAATTTCAGATGTAAAAGCTGTTCTGCTCTGCAGGGGACCTTCATGGAGAAGAGTTGAGAAGAAAAAGGATTGTAGTTTTGGGCACAGGATCTCCTGGTTTATTCACAACTCCTGCTGTGATCTCCTTTGTTTTGAGGGCCTCCTTGTTAGCCTTTGACAGCTAGGTGTGGGGGTGAGAGCATCACTAAGGGACTGATACTTTAATGGTCCCTTCCCTCCCTTGGTAGAGAGATGTGAGAAAAAAATTGCACTGTTGATAATGCTTCATTTCTAAAACAGAATTGGGCAAGAATTATCAATAGCTTTTGAGAAAGACAAAGGAAAGTGTTGGCATTTCTATAAATGTTGGGATACGGTAATGCAAAGCTCTCTTCCCAAACACGTGGGAGATGTTTTCTGTTCTTCCACTTCTCTCCCAGGGCTCCTTAATGTTTTTTCAAAATCCCTTTAAATAAAGAGAGGAATATTATTTGTAGCAGCAAAAGTCACATTTTAGCTATGCAGATGAATGATCCTGATTTTGCTGGGATCGGAAGACACCAAAGAATTCCAAGATTGTTGATTTCACCAACAGAGTTCAAAAATACAGGTTTACAATCTTTTTTAGTAGGTCTCATTGCACGTGATCCCTTTGCAGAAGAACACTCTGTGATCAGGAGCAAATCAGGACCGGCGTCTGGAGGAACCAAAGGGCTCTTTTGGCCTCAGTCTCTAGCTCCAAATTACTTTGAATTTAAACATGTGCAAAATTTCTAAACTTTAAAATAGTAAATGTATCTTCCCTCAGTTTTCTCACTTTCCTTGGTGTCATATGTTAGTGCATATGTTTATCATATCACATCATCTTATGGTTAGGAGTTAGAAACCCTTGCAAAGCCTCGGGATATTTGTATAGGGTCACATAAAGATATCAAGCAAAATTTTAAAAAGCCAATCTAACAGTCAGAGGGGATGGTCTACAAGGTGAATTCAAAAGACATAAGAAGGAATTAGATTGAAACATGTCAGTCGCTACATATTATTTCACTCCCCAGATTTTATTCCACTGGTGGTACATGCTTCAAAACTGGTTCTCCTTCACAGTAGGGTTGTCTTTATGGACATGTTCTTTTCTTGGAAGCAATATGGAACTGATAATGCCTCTGCTTCCTCCTTGATTTTTTTTTAACTTCCATACCTAGCAAACAAGCACAGGATTTCCTAGGGATGCACCATCCATTTATTATCCTGACATAACTGTGTTTAACCTAGGATTTTTTAAATACTGTATTTTTCAGAATGTAAGATACATTTTTTCCACCCCCAAAAGTGTGTGAAAATGTCTGTGCGTCTTATACAGTGAATGTGGGCCAAAATCGGGTGCACGGAGGCTAAAAACGGGGCGTGTGGAGGCTGAAAACGGGATGCGGAGGCCGAAAATCGGGCGGCAATCGGCTATGGCAATCCCTGCAGCCTGAAACAGTGATCATCGGGAGGCCAATCCGACAATCAGTTGCTTGTGCTAATCAGGCTGTGCTGAAGCTGACCAAGCTGTTTGCTGCAAGGAGGCAAATTGCTGGGAGGCAGAGGCAGGTTTTTGTTTTGTTTTCCTCCCCAAAAGTTAGGCGTGTCTTATACTTCAGAACTTCTTAAACGAACACTCTTTGGGATGTTCAGTTTTATCACTTACAATGGTGCTGAAAAAGTAGACTTACAAGTGTTCCTCAATGTTGTGGCCATCACAGTTATTTGGGGGTGGCACTGGCTTGCAATTACGATAATTGTGGTGTCCCACAATCATGGAATCACCATTTGGAAACTTCACAATTGGCTTCCAAACAAACAAAATTGACAGGAAGTTGCAAGTCACAGTCGTGGTACACGTGATGACCCGAGGTGTGGCACAAAGGCAACACAGTCAGATAAGCAATAAGAGTCCCTTTATTAGCTCCAACATTGCCCCCAATGTCCAGGTTACCTTCTGGCTAGAAAAAACTCTCCCAGGAACAGGAACAACCTTTGACTGCAGAAAATTCAGTCCAAAACAAGGTACATACAAACTATAACTTAAAGTCCAAACAAGCCAAACTGAAGTAATTAGTTTGGCAGGGCAGGAGCAAGAATTGGAAACTTGAAAGCATGGCAAAACTCACAGTTGGGAAAATGCCAGGAACACAGATAAGCCATGACAATACAAGATAAGCCATGACAATACAAGATAAAGTCACGTTTGCTCCCAGCAGCCTGCTGCATGCAGCTTGCCTTTTTTATACACTGTGTTCCCAGCTGCAGCTAATGAAGGGAATCAGGGCCCTTTCCTCCCCCGTAAGCCACACAACCTACATTGCTCTCTTCTCCGTTCCCCCCCCCCCCCCGCCGCCCATGCGTGCCCTAGGATGAAGAGGGGGTGGGTCTGGGTCTTCCTCTGAATTCCCTCTCCCTTGTTCTACGTATCCCCTGCTCTGCCCAGTCGGATTTTGCCCTTCCCCAGTTTCCTCCACAGCCAATGGAGTCACACTCCCACTCGGTCAGCTGTTTGGCTTCCTTTTCAGATTCAGACTCCAACAGGGGCATGACACTACATTGCACTGAACAGAACATGGTGATTCACATAATAACCTCAGAACAGATATTGTAAGGTGGCATGGTGAAGTGAGGACATTTAATGACCACATCAGTCAGGAATGGATTGTGGATCCCAATGGCTGTCATTAAGTGAGGACTATGTTAACCAGTGTGGTTGTACACAGTATTTCTTGCCTTTTTTCTTACAGATAGTCCTCGACTTAACAACAATTCATTTGGTAACCACTCAACAGCACTGAAAAAAGTGACTTGATGATTGTTTTACACACCACCATTGCAGCATCCCCATGGTCACATGATCAGAATTCAGATGCTTGACCAAACACCCATATTTATGACGGTTGCAGTGTCCCAGAGTCATGTGATTCTCTTTTGTGACCAGGAAAGTTAACAGGGAAGCCCAATTCACTCAACAATTGTGTGACTTAACAACAGTGATTCACTTAACTGTCACAGAAACAGATGTCTCCCTTAGCAACAGTGAAATTTGGGGCTCAACTATGGTTGTAAGTTGTAAGGACTACCTGTATTTACATAAAGTATGAGAGTTGGAAGCGGCTTTAGCGGTCTTCTACAGCAACACTCCTGATCAATGCAGGAGACCCTATTCCATTTCAGACAAGAGACTGTCCGGTTTCTTCTTAAAAGCCTTCGGTTGACTTCCGTAGGGAAACCTGGTCCTTTAAATCTTGCTGAAGCGCTTTAGATCATTTCATTAATTAACATCCCCCCTTGCTCTAAAGTTAGATCAAAAGGCATGAGTTACTGTAAGTAGTAATCACAAACATTCCCCATCCCCCCAGATAATGAATTTTTTGGGGGAATATTAAAAGGCAGAATATTATATTTCCCCAAAGGAGAAATGGAAAAAAAAAATCTTAACCAAGGCAGAAAGCAGCCCAACAGCTTCCAGCAGATGCCTGAAGTCTTTAGAGATGGATGTTTTGTGCCCATTAGGAAATCCAGGCCAGCCTATTCACAAACAAAACACCTTCAGCTGCAGTTGGTGGGATTAAAATGTGCATTCCCACACCCAAATTCTAAGAACAGGAGGTGACCTTTTAGGACATAATAGGATTAACTCACCACTATTGAAAAAGCAAAAGATACAAAAGCTCCTTTAATTGCACAATCCGGAGAACAGTTCACACTTCAAAGTCACAGAAATCTATTAAAGATCCATCTACATATTCAGCTTAGGCGTTGTGCATTCTGGATATTCTTGTCTTGGATGGCAAACCTCAGACAAAGAACATTCCGTGCAAAGTGCAACGTTTGCATGTTTACCTGGAGAAAACGTTTACATGTTTACCTGGAGAAAACAAGACCTTAACATCCAGATAAGACGGAACAAAGGACAGGAACTGAAGCTTATGTTAATCTTAACTAGAGTTAATCTTAACTAGAGGTGAATGTATAAACTGCTTAAGCAGATGCTAACAAAGGTTGTCTAAATAGATGTATAGTGTATAAATTAACCACTGGTATGCTACTATGAATATAGATAGAACGAACTCTGGCAATAGAGCAGACAGCTCTTCTTATTTTCAACCTGACAATAAAGAAAGCAGCTTGTCTCATCTCCATGTGGTCCTGAGTCTTGATTCCTACATTCAGCCATTTTGTCAACTTTCCCAGAACTTCACGCTGTTGTTGGTTCTGCTCATCAATAAACGGAATCCTTCTTTTCAATCAGCCTCCGTTTTATTTCCAGCATCCTTCTCCCAGCTTGGAACCAGACCAGATTTTTCTTCCAACAGTACCCACATATATATGTATAAGTATAATCTCTCTCCAGGACTTAAGATACCTTTGATGATATATAATTCTACCAGTAGAAAAGGAGAATTGACTTGTTTTTTTTGGATTCAACATGTTGAAAAATGAAAATCCCGGGGCTTAGTTTCCATCCCTTGTCTTGTCTTGGGGGTGATATAATTAAGCCTCTCTGGTGGGGCCTGGCTGGAGGACTTTGGTGTTGTCTGGCAGCGCCCCAGTTGCCCCCCTCCGCAGGTTAAGTGAACGAGTTAAATGCAGAGAGCTTTCCTCTTGCACCTAGAGAGGAGGCAGGAAGGGAAAAGGGGGATGGGAGCCCAGTTTCGGCCCCTCCCGGTCCTTTCTCAGGTTATGCTGCAGAGATTCTTTCACAGGGAAAGGCAAACAAAGTCATAACTAGTAGCCAGCATGGGTTGATCAAAAACACATCATGCCAAACAAACATTATTTCATTCTTGGACAAAATGACTAAATGAGTGGACCAGCGAAATGTTTTCAGTAAAGCATTTGATAAAGTAGATCACAAGCTACTTCTTGGCAAGCTAGAAAAATGTGGGATAGACAGCACCACCGCAAGATGGATTCCTAACTGTCTGACAAATTGTACTCAATATGTAGTCCTCAATGGAACTACACCCACATGGAGGGAAGTAAGCAGCCGGCTAACCTCAGGTTGCATTTTAGGCTCGATACTCAACAAAATCTTCATAAACTATCTAGACAAGGGGATAGAAGGGTAACTCATCAAATCTGCAGACAACACTAAGCTGGCAGGAATTGCCAACAGCCCAGAAGACAATCTCAAGTTCCAAAAAAGACTTGACAGACTTGAACAGTGGGCCCTATCTAATAAAATGATATTCAACAAAGGTAAAAATAAAGATTTACAGTTAGACAAGAAAAAACAAGTATATAAGTCCAAACTAGGTGATACCTAGTTTAATGCCAGTAACTGTGAGGCATCTTGGAATCCTAGTGGACAATCACTTAAGTGTGAGCCAGCAGTGACTGGCAGCAGTCGAAATAACCAATACGATCCTAGGCTGCATTAATAGAAGGATAGAATTAAGTTCATGTGAAGTTATAGTACCGCTTTACAAAGCCTTAGTAAGACCACACTTGGAATACTGCATCCAGTTCTAGACACCACAATATAAAAAGATATTGAGACATTGGAAAGCATGCAGAGAAGAACAAGAAAGATGATTAGGGGGCTGGAAGCTAAAACATAGAATGGTTACAGGTATTGGGTATATTGAAAGAAAGAAAAGGGGAGGCATGATAGCAGTATTCCAATATTTGAGTGGCTGCCACACATGGGAAGAAATAAAGTTATTTTCCAAAGCATCAGAAGGCAGTACAAGAAACATTGGATGAAAATTAATCAAGGAGAGAAGCAATTTAGATTTAAAGAGAAACTAACAATGAGAATAATTAACCAGTGGAACAGCTTAGCCTTCAGAGGTTGTGGGAGCTTCAACACTGGAAGTTTTTAGAAATAGACTCTTGTCTGAAATGGTATAAGGTCTCCTGCTTGAGCAAGGGGCTGGAGTAGAAGACCTCCAAGGTCCCTTCCAGATCTATTCTGATTGATTGATTGATTGATCTTGAAAGCTGCAGCCTTGAATTTGCTGTTGGGAGTTTGGCGTAGTGGTGAAGACACCAGGTTAGAGACAGAGAAACACTCAGTTCCAGTCGTATCTGAAGGGCAAAACCATCTGTTCAACTTTGGTCAGTCCTCTCAGGCCAAGGAAACAGGTAGGTGGGGGGAACAACTTCCAAAAGCCATTGCCAAGGAAAGAGCAAGGCCAGGCATCAAGACTGACCCAAAGGCACCAAAAACGGAGCTTAGTAGCGTCAAATTTCGTTATTTCTTGGGGCTCAGTTGCAAAGATCGGTTGCTAGGAGTCGAAAACGACCCGCTGCCATGTAATCAGTGAAAACATCTTCCAAACGCTTTGGTGGAGCGTGTTTTTCCATCTCCTGTCGCTAGATGGCAGTGATGCAAGATCTGTGCCTAGAAAGCCATCCACAGTTGAGGGCTTTAAAGAAAAAAGAAATTTTAAACCATTGAGTACTGCCTTGCTAGAAAGGATGGGAGGAGAGGAGAAGCGCAGAGGAACTTCCTCTTCCGGATCGCTCATGGGAGGAAGGTGGTGTGCAGAGCGGCTTCTGTGCTTTTCCACGGATGGAAGCAGCAGTTGGCAAGTGAGTTGGGGACAGCAGGTGGTGGGAGAGTCCGAGACCAAGTTCGGTTTCCTTCACGGCTTGGAAGCAGAGAAGCAACTGGGCTGAAGCGTGTCAGCTGCTGCTGCAGGTTCCTTCCCTTCCCAGATAGAAGCCCGCTTGGGCTGCACGCTGTGAAACTGGTGGCTGCAATTTTCTGCTGGGGGAAAGATTCAAGTGAAGGTAGATCCTTTGGGAATGGCTCCCCTCCAGAGGTTGTGAGGGCTCCGTCACAGAGGAGATTGGACAGCCGTTTGTTCGGAATGGAATAGGGTCTCCTGCCTGAACAGGGGATGGACTAGAAGACTTCCAAGGTTCCCCCAACTCAATTATTCTGTAGTGGACCTGATGTTTTCCGTGGAACAGGATCGGACTGAGGTGCTTCTTGATCTTTTCTGGGTTGTTTTACTTTCATCTCTAGCTTACAAGCACCGTGTTTTCCTTTTGGTGCCCCCATCCGTGTATTCACCAGGTTCAACTGCTTAACCCAATATTTTTTAAACAATGGCTATTGAATGTTTTGATTGATCAGTTGTATTTCTTTATAAAATTTATTGGCAGCCAACCTTATCATGACACAACTGTGGGCAACTTAGAGACATAAAAATATACAGTATATACACATTAAAAGCTAAGTGACACAGATGCCTGTCCCAATTGCAGTCAGTAAGTGAAGATTACTTCAATTGGGATGTCACCAAAGGGGTTGTGGAAGGCATTTTCTGCCCTTACTTGGAGCACAGGATATTGATACATTTTTTTGTTTCATTACATACAGTAAGAGGCAGCTGGCACATGACAGAAATGTAGAAATTATAAAAAGTACAAAAATAATCAAGCATGCCTTCTGTGGTTTTGGTTACACGCTGGTGCGGGTGTCAGCAACCCGTGGCTCTGGAGCTGCATGCGTCTTTTTGGGACCTCTGCTGTGATTCCCCATCCCATCACCGGCTAGCCCTGTCCCTCGCCCTCCCCTCCCTCTCCTGGCCTGAGAAGATATCAAAAAAGGGAGAGAAAGAGAGAAGGAGGAGGAGAGAGGGGGATGGGAAAGAGAGAGGGGCAGAAAGATACAGAGTGAGGGGGAGAGAGAGATATAGAGAAGGTTTTTCTGGCTGGGTAGGCATGGCTAGGGGGCTCGTGACTGGGTGGAATGAGTAACATTGAGTTGGCCATGCCCACCCAGGTTTTGTGGCTCCCAGTGTTTTATTTTTCTGTGGGAAAAGGGTCCAAATGGCTCCTTTGAGTGTTTAAGCTTGCAGACCCCTGGGCTAGTGGTTTCCTGTGAAAGTTTCCATGGCCTCAGAAGCCTATTGAGGCCTGAACCATCTCAACATATGAGCAATCATCAGATTGGTCAAATTCCTGATTAAGAGCAGAAGGTTTGACTAACCATTTTGAGATATTTTTCAGGCTTCAAAGACATTGATTGACATTGATTATCATCTCATGTATATCTCCAAATGTATAATCTCTCCCCAGGTTTCCAGGTAAACAGTCGTGTGAAAAAGAAAGTACATTCTCCTTGACTTCTATGAGCTTACAAATCAGGACATAGTAAAAAAATCAATTGGTCCTTAGAAGTTCTTAAAAGTCGAAAAAATACAACCACAGATGAACAACAATACATGGGTTATTACATCAGATCATCATTTATTTTATAAAAAGAAAGCCAAAATGGAAAAGTCATGTGTAGAAAATGTATGATTCAATAATTTGTAGAACCAGCAACAACTAAAAGTAATTCGTTTCTGTGTGACTTTATCAGTCTCTTGCAGCATTGTGAGGAATTTTGGCTCACTCTTTACAGCATTGTTTCAGTTATCCAGGTTTGTGGGTGTTTTTTTATGAACAACTCTCTTGAGATCCTGCCAATCGGGTTGAGGTTTGGACCAGAGGTGGTATTTAGCAGGTTCTGACCAGTTCTGGAAAACCGGTAGCAGAAATTTTGAGTAGTTTGGAGAACTGGCAACCTCTGACTGGAGATTTTACAGTATTCTTCCCCTGCCACGCCCACCAAGTCACGCCCAAGAATTGGTAATAGAAAAATTTGAATCCCACCACTGGTTTGGACTTTGACTGCCATTGGAATACCTTGGTTCTTTTCTTTTCCAGCCATTCTGTTGTAGCTTTGCTGATGTGTTTTGTGACCATTGTTGCATAATCCTATGTCAGCCTAGCTTTAGCTATTGGACAGATGGCCTCACTTTTGACTCTAGAATACCTTGGGGTTTTTTATTTGATTTTTATTATACATTTCTTCTAACCACCTTTTTATGTTTAACCAATATTTTTTTTGCCATTGGACAGGTCCACCACATATGGTAATAGGGTCCTGATATCTGTTTGCATTTCCAGCACTCTGGCAATATATCTTGGAACATTTTTGCCATTCTTGCTAGTGGCAAATGCCATCTATAGAACATTTTGTACAGGGTTTCTTTATATGCTGTTGACATCATCAATTTGTAATTTCTTTCTCACAGTTTTTGCCAATAGTCTAGTACTATGCTATATCCAACATTTTTGGCCCATACTATCATGGTTTCTTTTACATATTCTTCCATTTTAACATTCAATAAGTAATTATAAATTTTCTTTATTAATTTATCATCCATCCCTAACAATATCTGATCCAATTCTTGGGATTCTTTGTAAAATCCATATCCATGTATCTTTCTTATGTCTCATTTGTATTTGAATATATGGTTACCAGGCCAGGTCAATTCCCTGATTTTTTTCATGTTTTGATTTTAGGTCCCCTTGTTCATTTAGAATATGTTTGTACCTTACAATTTTATCCAGTTCTAAAGCATTGGGCTATATTACTCTTCCATTATGGATAGCCAGACTGGTATTTTCATATAGTGATTTTGTTTAATTTATTCCCATACTGACAACAGAATATTCCTGATATAGTGCCTTTGGAAGTATCTGTAGTTTACTTTTCCCATACCATACAAATGCATGCCACCTCAATTGTAAATCATGCCCTTCTAATGTCAATCTTCTTTTGTTCTTCAAATTTATCCAGTCCTTCATCCACGTGAACACTGAGGTAATACAGATCTCAGTTTGGTAGTCTCCCCTCCCCCCATGTTTAGTGTCTTGTAGCATTTTCAGTTTGATTCTTGGTTTCTTTCCTTGCCAGATGCACTTTGAAATCAATTTATTTAAGTCCTCAAAAAACTTTTTTCCTAGTTTTATTGGGATTACTTGGAATAGAAATAGCAATTTTGATAAGATATTCATTTTTTTATTGTGACTATCCTTCCTACCAATGACAGTTGTAGACTTTTCAATTTTTCGAAATATATCTTTATTTGATGTATCAGTTTAGTGTAGTTGTCTTCTTTAATGGATGTGCATCTTGCTGTTAGCCAGATTCCCAAGTACTTAACTTTTTTAGTTGTCTACATGTCTATCTTTTCTGTCAGTTCGTTTTTGTTTATTTGTAAGATTCTTTGTTAATATCTTGATCTTTTCCTGGTTTATTTTAAGTGCTGCCACCACACCGAATTCTTCTATTTTCTTTATTAATTTGGGTCCCTAGTGTTATTTTTCAACTGTCTTTTAGGTAGGAAACCATTCTGGTCAGGATGTATACATTTGTTTAAGACTTTTTTTAATCTTTCTTAAATATAGAGGCATATATTTTATAATCTACGTTTAATAATAATATTGGTCCGTAATTTTTTATCTGTTGGGGATCTGTGTCTTCCTTTGGTATTAACGTAATGTATGCTTCTGTCCAAGTTTTGGGGAGCTTGGCCTTTAATAGCGCTTGGTTGTAGATCTCCAGCATTGACAGTCCTAGTGCCTCTTGTAGACTTTTATAAAGTTCTGCCAGACACCTGTCTGTTCCAGGTGTTTTATTGTTCTTTTGTCATTTAATTACTTCCGTTATTTCCATTGTCGTTATTCTTTCATTTAACATTATTCTCACTGTGTCTGGTATTTTGGGTAGACCAGCCTTTTCCAAATATTGTTTTATTGTATCTTCTGACATTTTTTCTTGACTTGCAGAATTTCCTAAAGAATTTCTGGGTTATTTTCTTTTCATTTTCATTCTGGTGATGGAGGATCCCCTTTTCATTTATCAGTTGGTGTATCATTTTCTTCTGTTTCTCTTTTTTCAACTAGTACACTAGCCATCTACCTGGCTTATTTGCGTGTTCAAAAAAGTGTTGTTTTGCCATTTTAATTTTTTGTACCATTTCATCTTGCACTATTAGATTAGTTTATGTTTTATTACATTGGTTTTCGCTTTTATCTTATTTTTTTGCAGGTCATTCTGCAGTTCTATCTCTAGTCTTTTAAGCTCTTCTTGTAGTACATTTTGCTGCTGTTTTCTTTTCCTTATTTCTTCTTGCTAGCTATGTTATTGCTAACCCTTGAATGTATGCTTTTGCCATATCCCAGATATTTTGCAGTGATGTTTCTTCTTTTCGATTTTGTTTAAAGAAAAAAGATTCTTTTTCCATCATTTGTATAAATTCCTTTTCTTTTAAAGTAGTTAGATTCATTGTCCATCTCGGTTTCTTCTTTTGTCCCTTCAATGTAATTTTTATGGGGTTGTGGTCTGCCCATGTGTTCGTTTTTATGTCTATCTCTTGGACATCAGTTCTCATTTCTAGCGTCATCTACACTATGTCTATTCTCAACTGTGATTGGTGTCTGTTCGAGTAGAATGTATATTGATTTGTTTTTGTGTTTAGCTCTCTCCATATATCCTGTAAGCCTATTTCTTGTGTCATTTCAAAAACGGTTTTTGGAAGTGTTCTTATTTTTTTAATTCTTTTACCGCTTCTATATTCTATTTAGTGTCCATGATTGTGTTGAAGTCCCCTATTATACATATATTTTCATACTCCGTGTCAGTTATCTTTTTACAAAGTCTTTTATAGAACTCTTCCTGCTTATTATTTGGCATGTATATTGCAGTCAGAAAGATTTATTTCTGGTTTATCAACTCCACCATTAGTATTCTCCTTTCTTCATCTGCATATATTTGCTTGGTTTTTAACGATTCTCTAACATATAGTGCCACCCTTCTTTTGGTGTGTTAGTGATGAGTACAATTTCCCAATTTTGGGGTATTCCAGTAGGTTGCTGTATTGTTTTTTGATATGCACTTCTTGAAGACAATTTATATCCAATTTTAATCTTTGTAGTTTTGTGAAGGTTTTTTTCCTTTTTATGGGGGAGTTCAGTCCATTTATATTAACAAATAGCATCTTTACTTCCTCTTCCATCTTTTCATTTATATATAGGTCTTACTCTTCCAATTGTTCTTATTGCTCTCTGTCCTTTTGTTCTTGTACCTTCTCATTCTGCCTGCTCATTTTCCACCCTCACTCTTTCTTCTTGATCTAAGACTTTTTCTTCTATTTGGATTTCATCTTTACTTTTGCTTTCTATCTCCTCTCTGCTTCTTGTTCTTCATTTGCAGTAAAATGATGTTCAAAGATTTTGTGTGCTTTTTATAGGGTATCCATCATGAATATTTTATCTTGCCAGGTAACCAGAATTCCTTCAATCTTCTGAAGGTCACATTTTATTAGATCAGTTGTGCTGTCAAGAATTGGTACTGTCTCCTCTGCTCTCTAACTCTCCTGGGTATCCGTTTTAAGGTCACAATTTCTCTCCCTTTATACTTCATGGTTCATCTCTAGTTCTTTTATACATTTCGTCTCTCAGCATCTTTTTGGTAAACGTCAAGTGCGCCTCTTTTGGTAATTTATGCCATCTTCCATAATTCATGTAAATTCTAAATATTTCTCTTTGTACATCATGTTTATTTTTCCAAATACTCCAGCTAGCAGCTCTGTCATCATGTCAGCGTGGTCTTCCTCTTTCTTTTCCACAATATTCTGAAATCTCAGATAATAGGCCACCTTTTCCATCTTGAGAAAGATTACTGTCTCTTCTAATTCTCTATTTCTTGGTCCGTTTCTTCCATTTTTTGTCTGTTTGCTCAGCCCTTATTTCTGTGTTATGTATTTTCTGTTCATTCTTCGCTGTCTTTTGCTGGAAGTTCCCTATCTTTTCATCCATCTTACATTTATACCCCTTCATCTCCCCCATTTCATTTTTGATCTCATCATGGTTCTTTGACATAGCTTCCTGACTTTTGGTCATGGCTTCTTGGATCGATAGTAGCATCGCTTGCATACTCTGAATGGAACTTGACTTCTCTAGGCCTAGTGTGCTATCGATTTTTGATTGGATGGGCTTGATGCTGCTGCTCATGTTGCTAATGAGGGTGTAGATGAATATTAGTATTTATTTAACTTATATACTGCCCCCTCTCCCAAATTGGGACTCGGGGCAGTGTACAGCCCAAATAAAAACAACACAATTACAAATATAATTACAAATATAAATATAAGTTAAAATTGATTAAAAAGATTAAATTAGTGGGTGAGATAATGATAATAAAACTATAAAAACAGGGTAAAAAAGTTGCAAAATTAAAACCATTCCAATGATACTAAGCCAGACCAACCTGTTGGAAAAGGTGGGTCTTCAATGTGCGCCGGAAGGTTCGCAGGTCAGGGATAGTTCGCATCTCCGGGGGTAATTCATTCCAGAGGGAGGGTGCACCCGCAGAGAAGACCCGCACCCTAGGGGCCGCCAGCCGGCATCGCCCAGCTGACGGAACCCCGAGGAAGCCCGCCCTATGGGAGCGCACTGGCCGGTGGGAGGCCGATGGTGGCAGGAGGTGGTCCCATAAATACCCGGGTCCCAAGCCATGGAGCGCTTTAAAGATGACCACCAACACCTTGAATCGCACCCGGAAGGCCACCGGAAGCCAATGCAGTTCGCGCAGGAGCGGTGTAACATGGGAGCTCCGAGAAGCCCCCAGAATCACCCGCGCGGCCGCATTCTGCACCAGTTGAAGCCTCCGGATGCTCTTCAAGGGGAGCCCGTGTAGAGAGCATTGCAATAGTCTAGGCGGGAGATAACAAGGGCAGAAGTGACTGTATGAAGTGCGTCCCGATCCAGAAAGATACTGATCCAGAACTGGTAGATCCGACTGGGGCTTTTATGGTCTTCTAATGACAGCCATACATCCAGGAGGACACCAAGATTGCGAGCCCTCTCCGTGGGGGTCAGAATTTCTCCCCCCACGGCCAGCGATGGAACAAGGTGGCTGTATCTGGGTGCAGGAAACCACAGCCATCGGTCTTGGTCGGGTTGAGTCGAAGCCTGTTTAGACCCATCCAGCTCCGCACAGCTTCCAGGCACCGGGTCATCACTTCAACGGCTTCGTTGTGGTGGCCTGGGGTAGAAATGTATAAGTGAGTATCATCAGCATACTGATGGAACTCTACCCCAAAACCACGGATGATCTCACCCAGCGGCTTCACATAAATGTTGAACAGCAGGGGCAAGAGCACAGACCCCTGAGGTACCCCACAAAGCAAGGGCCTCGGAGTTGATCTCTGCCCCCCTGACAACACAAATTGTGAGCAGTCGGAGAGAAAGGAGGAGAACCACCGTAACACGGTGCCACCCACTCCCAACCCCCCCAACCGCAGCAATAAGATACTGTGGTCAACAGTATCAAAAGCCGCTGAGAGATCTAACAGGACCAAGACAGAGGAACAACCCTGTCCCGGGCCCTCCAGAGATCATCCACCAACGCGACCAACGCCATCTCCGTGCTGTGCCCAGACCTGAAACCTGATTGGAGGGGATCTAAGTATACCGCTTCCTCCAGGTGCTAAGGGAGCTGTCGTGCCACCACACTCTCAACAATCTTCGCCACAAAGCGAAGATTGGAGACCGGATGATAATTTGACAACAACGTTGGGTCCAGGGACGGTTTCTTGAGGAGGGGCCTCACCACCGCCTCTTTCAAGGTGGCAGGCAAAAACTCCTCACTCAAGGAAGCGTTAATGAGGCTTTCTTTCCTATCTTCGATATGTTCGTTGTACTTGTCATCTCTAATACTCAAAAGGGGTTTATCAAAAATGGGAAATAAAATAATTATTTTTACACAGCTAGTAACTATTTCCCACACCCCCTGGTGTACCTCCTTCAACTCTCTGGTATTATATCAGTAAGATATACCCACACTCACAAATTTCCAATCCCCCTCGTTTAACAAACAGTATATCTTTTGGTCTACAAAGTTGATAGCTTGAAGGCTGACAGTCTATTTGTTACTCATAGGTCCCTTAAAGGTAGGTGCTTCCTCAATTTCTTCTTCCTCCAGTGGTCAAATTTATAATCCATGTAGGTCTGTCCACACTGTTAATTATTATAATCCTTTTTAAAGATCCTTTTATGAGTTAAAATTTGTAACCCACCACAGTGCCAAAACCCATCAGGACGCTAAGCTTTCATTTCACAACAGTACCTAGATAAAAGCACAATTTCCAAGTTCACCAAGAATATTTCTCCTTTTTTTACTTTTCCACTATTCAAACTGGTTAATGTCCCCACAAATTGTCTCTGGATATCACAAGAGTCTTTACTGAGTTTTTATAAATAGTGCATCAGTCACTTCCTTTTTGTATACACTCTTCTAGTCAGTAGTTAGCACCCTTACTCTTTTTTTAAATGCTGAAAAAGCTATTCCTTAGGTGTTCTAAATCCAATGTCATTCCAAAAAATAGTAATAAGTATATTCCCAATAGTCTTCAAATATTTAAATTCAATGCTGGAGACCAGGAAACTCCTACAACTCCAGTTGTTATAGATGTACTCATACTTGTTGATGATCAATTGATGAAGGGCATTTTATTAGCAGTACTTGACTGGTACTTTGCCTTCTTATACTATGGAAGCATTGATAAATTTCCTAATGGTAAGGACAATTAATCAGCAGAACAGCTTGGCTTCAGTAGTTGTGGTGCTCCATCAGTGGAGGCTTTTCAGAAGAGATGAGACAACCACTTAATCTGAAATGTTGTAGGGTCTCCTTGGTGGGCTACAACATTTTTAACAACCGGTTTTCTGCCCTAATGACTGACTAGGTGAGCATGGCTGGGTGCTCATGTGAGTGCCGGGACGTGGCCAACAACATCATTCATTGCACCTGGCCTCGCCTCCTGGCCTCAACGATACAATATTTATTTACTACTACTGAACATCATTTAACAGTGGCAAGGAAAATCAAAAAAGGAATAAACCTCACTGAAATCTTGCTTAACAATGGAAATTTTGGCTCAGTTGTGGCCATAAATTGAGGACTACTACTAATGAAAATATAAGATTAGAAACCTACTTTGCTCAATCCTTTGGGGTGACTTTCAAGAAACATTTCAAGATGAAAGATTTTGGGTGCAGATGGTGGTGGTATCACCAAAGTTGGTTGGAAGCCATGCTCAGCTGAGGGCTGCCAGAGGGAGGCGGGGAATCTGAACAAGGGCAGTGCTCACAGCAAGAAGGCCCTTCGGTAGCTTCTGACACAAGAAGACAGGTGCTATCCAGCTGCCTTGGAAGCGAGGGGGAATAAAAGGCCCCCCAACAGGCCAGGTTCACTCACTCACTTGCTTTGCTATCCTGGCTCTGCTCTTGAAAGTACCCTTTTCTCTTCCTGGCTCCCCTAGTCCCAAAAGCACTCTCCTCTGCTAACAGCCACTGCCTTCTCCCTCTCTCTCCTCGCTGCTCCACGGCCACACTTTTTATAAAGGACTTTTAATGAAACCTCCAATGCAGCAGCCAAGATCCAATCCCAAACAAAAAAACCCAGCTCTTCCCTCCCCACCCAGCGCATCAGCTTCATGTCGCTAAATCGGGCCTGGAGCTTGAAGGAGGATGAGAAATTTAATGGGCAGGAGGGGGGTGGAGCGGATGGAAAGGCAACAGAATGAAGTCCATGAAGTAAACTCAAGTTTCTTAGTTTGGACTAGCAAAAGACGGCAGTGGCAAGGAATACAAAGGCCTACTGGAGAAATGGCGCAGCTCTTGGCCATCCAGGCTTCAAAGAAAAGTTTGCTTCAGGGAAAGGAGCGCAACCTGCTTTCTAAAACAGAAGATCCTGCTAAGCTCCAGATCCTACAAAACAAGCCGCATTGTTTGTTTGTGCGTCCAGCTCCTGCCTTTCCAAACCTTCCCCCCCTTGTTTGCTTCCACCATGGACTCACTGGCTCACTTACCTCCATCCCATTTCTCCTCCTTCAGATGCCCCTTACTCACTGTCCCCGCTTCTTTCCCAACAACCGCCTCTTTCTTAGTCCAAACGTACACATAGCAAACACACACACATTTTACGGTGCTGGAGGGACTCCCCCATACCTCGATTCACAGAAGATCCCAGTGCCATGAGATGTGTGCGTGTTTGCTCTGTGTGTCTGAAGCCGAGAAGGAGGAGAAGACTTGGCTGAACTTTTCTGCCTCCCTTCGCAGTGGAGCAGCTTGGAAGGCAGCTGCTGCAGCCTGTCCCTTTATGGTTCCCACATGCGGAATGACTAGGACCAGGAGAGTCAAACCCTTTTCCTTTGGTGGTGGCAGCCCCACTTTGCTGCCTTTGCACAGGGCCAGACAGTGGGCAGTATCAAAGTACCTTAAAGGGACAGGCTGTCTTCCGAGCAGCTCAGCTGTCAAGGGAGGCAGAAAAGTTCAGCTAAATCTTCCCCTCCTTCTCCTACTCAAACATAAACACAGAGCAAACAGGCTCTGAGATGTGTGCATGTTCTCTGTGTGCATGTTCTCTGTGTACGTTTGGACAAAGAAAAAGGCGGTTGTTGAAGAAGAAATGGGGACAGTGAGTAAGAGGCCTTTGAAGGAGGGGAAATGGGATGGAGGTAAGCGAGCCGAACTGGCGAGTTTATGGTGGAAGCAAGCGGGGTGATGGGGGCGAAGTTTGGAAAGGCATACATCTCACGGCGTCCATCGCCTTTCTTGATTCTTGGGCAGGTTTTGGATTTCACTGTCTCAGCAGGCCACAAAAACCTCAGACAAAGAGTTCCATGATCCCACTCACTTGTAAACCTCTTCCCTTGTCGGTGCCCTCCTCGGCCAACTGCGGAGAGGTCATGTCTTCTGGGAGCAAGGAAGTCAGCGCTCTGGCAGACTTGAGAACTGCTGAGAGGGAGCAGGGCAGTCAATAGCATTCGGAAAATTCTATGCATCCTAGGGCGGCCCTACGTCCAAGCGCCTTATCTTCGCGGGTAGCTGTGAGTGGGCCACATGGCCAGCATGGTAGGCCATGGTGAAACCAGGCAAGCAGGGGAGGCACGGAGATCAGCTGGGGCACGTGGACAATGTGGAATGAGCGAAGGAGTCAGAGAGCAGCTGGGGCACAGGACTTACTCTAGCCATCGGACAAGGCAGACGGGGTAAAATAAGGAGTGACTGGGAGGGGCAAGACAGAGAGGGTGGGGCTATCTAGGGGTGGCATATGCCAATTTGCTGAACTGCATAATCTTAACTAGCGGTAACTGGTGTGAGCCAATAGCAGCCCACATCTGGGTCTCCTGGTTGAACAGGGGCTGGATTAGAAGATCTCCAAGATCCTTTCAAATTCTATTCTTCTTTTCTGTTGCGATGATATTTTTATGTCCCGATAAGTAAAACCAAAGATATAAAAGAGGGTGTTCTTTCTTTTTCACTTGCTTGTATTTGAAAACAACCCTTTGCTCTTCTAAGAATTTGTGATTGACCCGGTCAACAAATGAATTTCATAATTGAATGGATATTCGAACTTGGATCTGGGTGGTCTTCCATGCATCAAATGAATCATGATTAATGTTAGAGCTTATTGAAGCATTGTGGCATGTTTGCTTTGTCATTGTAAACGGTTTTTTATCTTCTGCAATGATTTTATGCACAATTAAAGATACTCTTTTATTTGAATCTTATAGACAAAGAGGATATCAATAAGAGAACACTGGACAACTGAGGATAACAAGCGACACTGAATAGCAAACCAAGTGAGTCCAGAAATCAAACTATTTTCTATTTCCTTCGGAGAGCTACACAATTCTTCATCTTCCTCAGTAGGTGAGAGAGAAACTAGAGAAAATCAAGAACAGTTTTCTAGCTGGGAAAAGTAGTGTGTGAAATTCAAGCATATATTACATGAAAAGTCAAGGGAGATTATTTTTCCATTCAGCAAAAGAGAGAAATAGCTTGAAGTTACTGGGGAGGAAAAGATCGTTTGGAAAGCCACGCAGAGCAGACAGTGTTACAGGCTTCACTCTGGGAGGAAGAAACCGGCTTGAATCAAAGCACAACTAAACAAAGGATCATCCATATTTTTTCTACCTCTTCAAGAATATTAGTCATGGAAGAGCTCCATAGACATGCCTGTTGTGGGAAAGATACAACTTGCAAATCACAGCTGATTATGCATGAGAGGATCCAGACTGAGAAAAAACCTTACATATACTCTGAATGTGGCAAAACCTTTGATCAGAACAACTCCAGCTTGTCATACACCTGAGAACTCACACAGGAGAGAAACCGTTTGAATGTCTTGTTTGTGGGGAAGTTTCAGTACCATTTCCAACCATATTAACCACCAGATGATTCACACAGGAGAGAAACCCTTTGAATGTCCTGATTGTGGGAAAAGTTACAGTACCAGTTCTAGCCTTGTGATACATCAGAGGACTCACACAGGAGAAAAACCCTTTGAATGTCCTGTTTGTGGGAAAAGTTTTAGCAAGAATTCCAGCCTGGTGATACATCAGAGAATTCACACAGGCGAGAAACCCTTTGAATGTCCTGATTGTGGGAAACGTTTCTGTCAGAATTCCCAACTTATTAGCCACCACAGGCTTCATACAGGAGATAAACCCTTTAAATGTCATCATTGTGGGAGGAGTTTCAGTCACAATTCCAGCCTGGTGATACATCAGAGAACTCACACAGGAGAGAAACCATTTGAATGTCCTGATTGTGGGAAACGTTTCAGTCAGAATTCCCACCTTATTAATCATCAGAGGATTCATACTGGAGAGAAACCCTTTGAATGTCCTGATTGTGGGAGAAGTTTCAGTCACAATTCTAGCCTGGTGAAACACCAGAGCACTCACACAGGAGAGAAACCGTTTGAATGTCCTGATTGTGAGAAAAGTTTCAGTACCAATTCCAGCCTGGTGATGCACCAGAGAACTCACACAGGAGAGAAACCGTTTGAATGTCCTGATTGTGAGAAAAGTTTCAGTCACAGTTCCAGCCTGGTGATACATCAGAGATCTCACACAGGTGAGAAACCCTTTGAATGTCCTGATTGTGGGAAAAGTTTCAGTACCAATTCCAGCCTGGTGATACACCAGAGGACTCACACAGGTGAGAAACCCTTTGAATGTCCTGATTGTGGAAACAGTTTCAGTAAGAATTCGCACCTTATTAACCACCAAAAGATTCACACAGGAGAGAAACCCTTTGAATGTCCTGATTGTGAAAAATGTTTTAGTGATAATTCCAGCTTGGTGAGACACCAGAGGACTCACACAGGAGAGAAACCCTTTGAATGTCCTGATTGTGGGAAAAGTTTCAGTCAGAATTCCAGCCTGGTGATACACCAGGGAACTCACACAGGAGAGAAACCCTTTGAATGTCCTGATTGTGAGAAAAGATTCAGTACCAATTCCAACCTTATTAGCCACCAGAGGATTCATACAGGAGAGAGACCCTTTGAATGTCCAGACTGTGGGAGAAGTTTCAGTCACAATTCCAGCCTGGTGAGACACCAGAGGACTCACACAGGAGAGAAACCGTATGAGTGTCCAGACTGTGGGAAAGATCTCAGTAGCAGAGTTAACCTTCGAAATCATATGCTTATACATACAGGGGAGAAACCATTTAAATGCCCCAAGTGTGGACGTTCCTTCAGGAAACATTCTGCTCTTATTGCACACAAGAAAATCCACCTGAGGCCCTAAGTGATGAATATAGAGAAGGCTTGAATTTCATTTCATAGTCCCATTGTAAGTCCAGCTGACTATTTAATTTGACTCCAAAGAATTTGCCTGATTTTTTGTAGACAAATATGTAATGATAGGGGATGCAGTGGCACAGAAGCTAAGAAGCTGAGCTTGTCGATCAGAAAGGTTGGCAGTTCAGCGGTTCAAATCCCTAGCACCACGTAACGGAGTGAGCTCCCATTATTTGGCCTAGCTTCTGCCAACCTAACAGTTTGAAAGCATGTAAAAATGCAAGTAGAAAAATAGGGACCACTTTTTGGTAGGAAGGTAAAAGCATTCTATACGCCTTTTGTGTTTAGTCATGCTGGCCACATGACCACGAAGACGTCTTTGGACAGCGCTGGCTCTTAACAAGAGGAACACCTTCCCCTAGAGCCAGAAACGACTAGCACATATGTGCAAGTGGAACCTTTACCTTTATGTAATGATGTTAGATGGGAAGGAGAAAGAAGAAATTGCAACGTATTAGTTTGATAATGGCTTTTTGGTCATCAGCAGCAGCAGTTTCTGGATATTTATTTTTTCAGAAATTGTGAAATTATGTAAAATATTTTGGGAGTGTTCTTTGCATTTTTATCATGGTAGATTATAGAAATGCCACGTACAGAGTCCCAGTCTTTTTCTTTCTTGCCTGCCCCATGATTTTCAGCCCCAGAATTCTCCAGACAGCATCTCTTTGGGATAGGAGCATTAGACTTTAGTTAGAGATTGTGACTCCTCATATAATGAGAAAGCAAGAGAAGAAACAGAAGGGTTTCAAAGTTTATCTTTTCCAAATAGTTCCAGGAATTCAGCGCACCAAGCATGTCTGTTCAGATTGTGTCAGGAATGAGGTACCCAACTAGAAGATACCATATGAGTAGCAAATATATTGGGGGAGTTTGGGGCAGTGACAAAACCAGGGTAAAATTTCAGATGTAAAGGCTATTGTGCTGGTGGCCTTCATGGAGAAGAGCTGTAGGAATATTGAATTGAGGAGAAAAAGGGATTGTGGTTTTGAGCACAGGATCTCCAGCTTTATTCGCAGCTCCTGCTGTGATCTCCTTTCCTTGCCTCCATGTTAGCCTTTGATGGCTGTGGGTAAGAGGAGCACGAAGGGACTGATGCTTTTGTGGGTCCCCTATCTTGGTGGGGAGATGTGGGTGGGGAGGAAATTGTATAATAGATAATGTTTAATTTCTAAAACAGCATTGTGTAAGAATCGTGAATAGCTTTGGAGAAAGAAAAATAAAGTGTCAGCATTTGTATAAACATTGGGACACGGTGATGCAAAGCTCTCTTCTCAATACATGGGAGGCATTTCCTGTTCTCTCCCAGGGCTCCTTAATTTTTTTCAAAACTGTTTATTTTAAATATGCAGGATTATCCTGATTTTGCTGGGATTAGAAGACTGCAAAGAATTCCAAGATTTTATTTCACCAACACCATTCAAAAAGACAAGTTACAATCTTTTTCAGTATATCACCATAATGTGATACCTTTCAAGGACACCCAACAACCAGGATCAGGCCAGGTGTGTGGAGAAACCAAGAGGCTCTTGGCCAGAGTCTTAATTTAGAATAGAGTAGAATAGAATTCTTTATTGGCCAAGTGTGATTGGATACACAAGGAATCTGTTTTGATAGATATGCTCTTAGTGTTCATAAAAAAAGATGCATTTGTCAAGAATCATAGGTATAACAATTATTGTCATATGGTACAAATAAGCAATCAATCATACTAGGAAACAATAAGTGATCAAATCATACTAGTAAACAGACAAAAAATCATAAGTATACAAGCAACAAAGTTACATTCATTTAGTCATAAGTGGAAGGAGATGGGAAAAAGGAAGAATGTATATAAATTATATATTATATATAATTATAAATGTATTATAATTATATATAATATAATTCCAAGTGATTTAGAATTTAAATGTGCAAAATTTCTGCAATTTAAAATAGTATGTTTGTGTATGTATGCCTTGCAGGGTGGTGTTGGAACAACTGAATGGGGCTGAGTGTTTACTAGCCAGATGCCTTTCCTGTCGCCAATGCGGAGTTCGCAGCAGATATATTCTCATTGTGCCCATAGAGAAATATCTGCCTCTACCTAGGATCAAACTCACAGCCTCCTGATTTTGAAGCGAGAGCTCCACCTTGAGTTCACTGCACCCCACTAAAATAGTAAAAATATATTTAATCAATTTTCATTCCTTGGTGTCACATTTTAGGGCACCATCGTTATCTCATTATAGTTAGGCATTGGAAATGCTTATAATGATCTAAAGCCTCTGAATTTTGTACAGAGGAGATGGTCTACAGGGCGGAGTGAAAAGCCATAAGTTCCCCACTCAGAGGAATAGTCCCATTGCCTCAGGATCAAAATTTGAAGCTCAGATTGAAAGGTGTAAAGTATGTGTTGTTTGGAGGATACTGGATCTTGAAAGCTGCAGTCTTGAATTTGGGGCTGGAGTAGCAGGAACAGCTTCTCAAGATTAGGGAGGTGTGCCTTAAATATTTATCAAGTTCTTGTTTATGTGCACAGCCACTAAATGATTTCCAGCTTCATCCTATCAATAGAATAATGAAACATGGAAGAATAACTGGAAACATCCACTGTCTTTGCTTCCAAACCACATCTAGGTAGGAGAGATTCTGTCTATCTGCATCCTTGTAGAGCCTAAATATCACTAGAGGGAAGAATCGCTCTGCGCAGACTTCCCAATCTCCACAGAAATTAGATTTATTATTCCCAAACATTTTGGGCAAAAGACTTGAAGGGCACTAGTTTGTAGAAAGATGATGTATAAATTTCTTGTGACTCTTAAGGATTAATGGAATATTTTTGATAATTCCATTTGGGAAACTACAAGGTCAGCATGGCAACTATGTACTCTGTGAGATATGGTCAGGGAATGCAAAGCACTTTGATCCACTGGACCAGAAATTCTCCTCTGATTCTTCCTCCTGTGCTCACTCAGGTTCAATTCAGCTAGTTGTAAATGTTTACTTACAACAAGACATTAAACTACTGGGGTGCAGGGCAGTGATGGGATTCAAATATTTTTACCACCGGTTCGGTGGGTGTGGCCTGGTGGGTGCGCTTTGTGCACGTGCACATACTTTGCATGCACACATGCGCCAAACATGCACTTTACACAGGTGCAGAGGCATTCTAACTTGCCTCCTGCAAGCCTGCACAATCCTGGTTGCTTCAGCAGCTGCCGCGCAGCACTCTTCTGTGCCACGCAGAATGGTTGCGCTTCAAATTCAGAGGATAAAGGTGAGTATGGGACCCAGATCGGGTGGGCTCAAGAGCAGAGTGGCGGAGAGAACCGGTTCGGTCTCCACTGCTCATCGCTGCTACCAGTGCGGCAGAACCAGGCCAAACCGGTAGAATACCATCACTGGTGCAGTCAGCTATTTAATCATCATTACCCTAACAGTTCAGGATTATCTATAGCTGAGGACTGGAAAAGAGCTGATGATGTTTCTATCTTCAAAACAGGTTAAAAAAAAAAATCCAGGAATTTACAGACAAATCTGCCTGACATTAATAACTGGTAACATCTTGGAAAACAAGTCCATGAACACTTAGAAGCAAACAAAATAATAACCAGTAGCCAACATGGGTTGATCAAAAACAGATCCTGCCAAACAAACCTTATTTCATTCTTTGACAAAATGACTAAATTAGTGGACCAGCGAAATGCTGTGGACATATTATACTTAGATTTCAGTAAAACATTTGATAAAGTAGATCACAACTTACTTCTGGGAAAGCTAGAAAAATGTGGGACAAATAGCACCACAACAAGATGTATTCCTAACTGGCTGACAAATTGTAGTCAACATGTAGTCCTCTATGGAACTACACCCACATGGAGGGAAGTAAGCAGTGGGGTATCCTCAGATTGAATTTCAGACCCTGCACTGATCAAAATATTCATAAACTATCTAGACAAGGGAATAGAAGGGGAACTCATGAAATTTGCAAATGACACTAAACTGGCAGGAATTGCCAACACCCCAGAAGACAAGCTCAAGATCCAAAAAAGACTTCACAGATTTGAACAGTGGTCCCTATCTAACAATATATTACACAGATAAAGTTTTACACTTCGACAAGACAAACCAACCGCATAGGTATAAATTAGGTGAAACCTGGCTCAATGCCAGTAACTGTGAAAGGGATCTTGGAGTCCTAGTGGACAATCACTTAAATGTGATCCAACAGTGAGTGACAGCAGCCAAAATAACCAGTACAATCCTAAGCTGCGTTAATAGATAGAATTAAGAACACGTGAAGTTATAGTAGTGCTTTACAAAGCGTAAGGCCACACTTGGAATACTGCATCCTTCTTGTCACCACAATATAAAAAGATATTGACTCTGGAAAGAGTGCAGAGAGCAGCAATAAAGATGATTAGGGGGCCGGAGGCTAAAACACAGGAAGAAACGGTTACAGGAATTGGGTATCTCTAGTGACTCTAATGAAAAGAAGGACAAGGGGAGACATGATAGCAGTATTCCAATATTTGAGTGGCTGCCATAAAGAAAAGGGGGTCAACTTATTTTCCAAAGCACCAGAAGGCAAGACAAGGAACAAGGGATGGAAACTAATGAAGGAGAAAAGCAACTTTAGAGTCTCCTGCTTGATCAGGGTTGGACTCAAGATCTCCAAAGTCCCTTCCAGATCTATTCAGATTGATTGATTGAACTTGAAAGCTGCATCCTTGAATTTGCTGTTGAGTTTGGTGTAGTGGTGAAGGCAGCAGGTAAGAGGCAGAGAAATGCTCAGTTCCAGTCCAACCTGAAGGGCAAAACCATCTGTTCAACTTTGGTCAGTTCTCTCAAGTTTGGGAAGCATGAAAGGGGGGGGAAACCCTTCCAAAAACCCTTGCCAAGGAAACTGCAAGGCCAGGCATCAAGATTGACTCAAAGGCACCAAAAACGAAGCTAAGTAACGTAACATTTCGCTGTTTCATGGGTCTCAGTTGCAAAACTCAGTTGCTATGAGTCAAAAACGATCTGCCATATAAACAACAAGCTGGATACCTTTGCTTCGCTACGAAACTATGTGATTGGGCATATTTTACTGAGGACAATGTTGTTGAGAGGATCATTAACCCTCCAAAAACAACACCTGGCCTTTTTTGAGTTAATATCTCTCCTGCTGCCTTAAGTTCGGAAGTGGTTCCATAGGTGGAAGGCATAGAAAATTTGTTGAGGTATCAAATTGCTGGTGGCCTTTTAGGCTGGAACATCATTCTTGTTTTTGATGGTGCCATGGAAGCAAGAGTACCATTCCAATCCTAAAAGGCCGCCAGAAGCGACCTCCAAACTTTCACCTTTGCCACCAAGAGTACCTGTCAACCCTAAAAGGTCGCCAAAAGCGACCACCAGACTTTCACCTTTGCCAACAAGAGTACCTGTATACCCTAAAATTCGCCAGAAGCAACCACCAGACTTTCACCTTTGCCAACAAGAGTACCTGTATACCCTAAAAGGCCACCAGAGGTGACCAGCAGACTTGCACTAAGAGGCTGAACTTGAAGATTGAACCTCAAGCTTTGCATGCTTTGCTTTGTTTGATGCTTTATTAATGTTGACTGTTTCTCTTAGTTATATACTGTAGCTAACTGTTTATGTTAGTTATATAGTTATATGCTATTCAGTTAGTATTACTGTCTACTGCTTATCTTAGTTTATAGTTATTTCTTTTCTTTTAATAGTGGAATTTACAATTCCAGGTGGGGAGTGTGCTGTCCCAGCCAGTGTATGGAAATTGGATAGTTAGGTAGCAATTGTGAGCTGTCCCCTTAAGGGAATGCATCTTGGTAAATGTAATTAAAGGTATCCTGGGAAATGTAGTCCATGTCATGTGACCACATCTGTAATCCTGATTGGTCACTGAATTGACCCTTGGTGGGTTGGGGGAGGTTTTCCTCACTTTTGCCTGAATTCTCTAACTCATGGCAGCTTCTTTCTATCGCTATGAAATGGGTTAGGAGATAACCATCTTTTACTACAAGGCAGATATACAAAGGATTGATCATTGAAGAAGAACTTCATCACAAATGTGAGTTTTGAGGTTACCTGATGAACTAATAAATGTACTTTGTTATGGACGTCTTGTTGAGTTATCTTCAAATCCACCTCTGTGCAGAAGGCAGAAAAGATTACTGTAACATACTGTATAAGGAGCCCCAGACTGCTCCTGAGTGAAGGAGGGAAAGCCTGTTTGAACTGAGGTAACAGAATGTGATGCAACTGGCAGTTGGAACAGAGTTCTTTACTTCAACTCCCAGAATCCTCCATCCAGCATGCTTTAAGAGGGATGAATTTCTTGCTGGCTGGGGGATACTGGAAGTTCAATTTCATCCCTCTTAAAGCATGCTGGCTGGGGTTTTTTGGGAGAAACCATCTTAGTGAGTTAATTGTGAGTAGAGAGTAAATTGTAGAAACCTGGTTTGTTAACTGTGCTGAGATTCCTTTGAGAGAAATCCTGGCAACTTTCTGAGGATATCGGCTAGGAATTTATCCTAGGTTAGGGAGATGCTAACATCTTCTTAGAATGCTCCTAAATCCAGCAGATTAAAAAAATTATGGTTGGTAATATGAGCAGGAGGTTGGACTGGATGGCCTCTGAGGTCCCTTCCAGCTCTAGCTTCTGTTCTCTATTCTGTTTTGTTCTCTTTTTTATTATCTTCCCTTTTATGTTCTGTTCTAATCCCTATTCTATTTTCTATTTTATGTTGTTTTCTATTCTGTCCTACTTTCTATTCGGAAGCAGTTCCATAGGTGGAACCGGTGGTGGGATTCAAATTTTGTTACTACCGGTTCTGTGGATGTGCTTGGTGGGCGTGGCAGGAGAAGGATACTGTAAAATCTCCAGTGAGAGGTGGGATTTGCCAGTTCTCCGAACTATTCAAAACTTCCGCTATCGGTTCTCCAGAACTGGTCAGAACCTGCTGAATACCACCTCTGGGTGGAACTGAGGTAATTGAATGTGAGGCAACTGGCAGTTGGAACAGAGTTCTTCTCAGGTGGGGAGGGGGAGTAGAACTCCTTATCAGTGGGTTGGACTCAAGACCTCCAAGGTCCCTTCCAGGTCTATTCAGATTGATTGATCTTGAAAGCTGCAGCCTTGAATTTGCTGTTGGGAGTTTGGTGTAGTGGTAAAGCACCAAGTTAGATACAGAGAAACGCTCAATTCCAGTCCCATCTAAGGGGCAAAACCATTTGTTCAACTTTGGTCAGTCCTCTCAGGCCAAGGAAACAGGTAGGTGGGGAGAACAACTTCCAAAAGCCATTGCCAAGGAAAGTGCAAGGCCAGGCATTAAGACTGACCCAAAGGCACCAAAAACGGAGCTTAGTAGCGTCAAATTTCGTTATTTCATGGGGTTCAGTTGCAAAGGTCATTTGCTAGGAGGCGAAAACGATCTGCTACCATATAATCAATGAAAATATGTTCCAAAGGCTTGGTGGAGGCTGGACAAAGCGTGTTTTTCCACTTCAGGTCGATAGATGGCGACCAGACAATGTTTGTGCCTAGAAAGCCATCAACAGATTAGCGCCACCCGTGCTTGAGTTTAAAAAAGTTTTAAACCATTGAGTACTGACTTCTAGAAAGGATGGGAGGAGAGGTGAAGCGCAGAGCAACTTCCTCTTCCGGATGACTCATGGGCGGAGGGCGGTGTGCAGAGCAGCTTCTGTGCTCTTCCCAGGATGGAACCAGCAGCTGGCAGGTGAGTTGGGGCACCAGGTTGTAGGAGAGTCCGGGAGCAAGTCGGGCTGTTCAGTTTCCTCCACGGCCTGGAAGCAGAGAAGCAACTGGGCTGAAGCGTGTCAGCTGCTGCTGCTGCAGGTTCCTTCCCTCCCCAGATCGAAGCCCGCTGGGGCTGCACGCTGTGAAACTGGTGGTTGCAATTTTCTGCTGTGGGGAAGGTTTAAAAAGCCTCTTTTAAGTGAAGGTGGATCATTTGGGAATGGCTCCCTTCCAGACGTTGTGGGGGCTCCGTCACTGGAGGGTCTTAAGAGGAGATTGGACAGCCGTTTGTTCGGAATGGAATAGGGCCTCCTGCCTGACCAGGGGATGAACTAGAAGATCTCCAAGGTCCCCCCCAACTCAATTATTCTGTAGTGATCCTGATGTTTTCCGTGGAACAAGATCGGACTGAGGTGCCTCTTCTGGGTCTTTTCTGGGTTGTTGACAAAATGGGGTTGGGATAGCTGAGCCTTTATACATTGTTTGAGGTTTTGTGTTTGAACTGCCCCCGGGGGTTGTTCTTCTAAAGGTCCTGGGTTAACCCTATTATGCCCTAAAAGTCCTGTCCTTCTTAATCCCACCAACTGGAGCTGAAGATATTTTGTTTGTGAATAGTCTTTCTTAATGGGCACAAAATCTCCATCTCTGCTGGAGGCTATTGGGGCTATTTCCTCCCTTTGTTAAGGTTTTTTTTCCTCCATTTTTCCTTGGGGAAATATAATAATCTGCCTCTTTTAACATTTCCCAAAATATTTCATTCTTCTGGGGCTTCCCACAAAATTAATACCAAAGATTAAAATCAAGGACACATGGTGAAGGCAGAGGTGGAGTGGGGGGTGGCATCTACTACTCAAACAAGGACAACCATAGGTAATCCTCACCTACACTGAGCCAAGTTACAATGGCACTGGAGAAGCAGATGTAGTTATGCAGGAAAAGGAGTTGCACCAATTCAGATTCATGGTTTCAGCATCCCACACTCACAATCCCGATTTGTGACTTTCCCAGCTGGCTTCTGACAAGCAAACTCAGTGGGGATGCCAGCAGGAAGTTGCAAGCCATGGCCATTTAAAATTGCCTTTAACAACCCACAATGAATTGTTTAAGAACTGCAGAGGAACAGATATATGTTGACACCATCATTTGAAATCAAGCTTTATAATCGTGCCGCTTAGTGACACAGATGCTAGTCCCAATTGCAGTCAGTAAGTGAGGACTACTTCAATTGGGATGTCACCAAAGGGGTTGTGGAAAGTATTTTCTGCCCTTACTTGGAACTCAGGACTTCCATGGGCAAAACTGGTGCTTCAAATCTTGCAGAGGCTTTAGGCATAATTTCCTCAGTTAAAAGCCCCACATCTGTAAAGCTAGTGTTATGCGGATTGACAGGTGGGGCTTGATAAAATAAAAGAAGAGTCCAAATGTGTGTGTGTGTTGATAAGCCCATGCATTTATTGTCTGAATAAAGATGGGTCCCCCCTAAGAAGGAAGGAACCCAGAATGTAGTTCAAGGCAGATATTTATACATTGCTTTGCTTTCACTTCATTACATACAGTCAGAGGCAGCTGGCACATGACAGATAAGATATAGAAATTTAGAAATTATAAAAATAGTCAAGCATGCCTTCTGTCATTTTGGTCACATGCCTAACCCACAGGCTAGTGGGGATGTTGGCAAACTGCGGCTCTGGAGCCTTATATGGCTCTTTGGGCCCTCTTCTGTGGCTCTCTGTCCCATCACGGGCTGGCCCCTCCCCCTCCCCTCCCTCCCCCGGCCTGAGAAGGTAAGGGCAACAGCGGGGGATGTAGAAACGGCCAGGGCTGTTTCTCCGGCGCCTCACCCTTGCTATAGCTTCTTCTGGCCCTTGTTGGTGCTGGGTGTGCCTCGGTTGATTGGGGAGACGTGCAACTTGCTCTTCGCCCTGAGACACTGAGCTGGGCTGGCCGCGACTTATGCTGGCCTCACTAACATGAAGGCTGGCGGGATGGGAATGGGATCTGGGAGGATGGGGTGTCGAAAACGGGACGGGCCTGCAGTGCCCAGCCACAGCTTTAAGAGGTTCAGGGCAGTGGGAAAAGGGAGCTGGCTCCAATGAACCTCGCACTCCCACTCTGTGGGACAGGCTTGGAGAAAGCCCTTGCCAAGGTTTCAGCTGTTTTCCCTCCCCCTCTATGTTTCTATGTGTGTGTGTATCTCTTGTACGCTCTCTGCCTCTGCGTCTCTTCTCTTCTCTCTCAGAAAGCCATGGCTGGGCCTAGTCAGCAAGCTTTCCTTGGGGCTTTTCAATATTCCTTTTATTTATTCTTTTTGGAAATCCAGGTTGGCTGAGGAACAAGTGCTTCCCTTCGGGCAACCCTCCTTCTCCCCCTCCTCCTCTCACAACCCCCTGGCCGGCTGTGGTGAGGCGGGGAGACCCTCAAGCGAGTGGCCACCTGCCCCACACATGCCTTTGCTTTGGCGCTCGCTTGAGGAGCGTCTCCCCGTGTGTGGCACCCTCCTGGCCCCTCCACAGCTGGCCAGGGGGTTCTGAGAGGAGAAAGCAGTGGAAGAGTAGGGAGGGGGTGAAGAGAGATAGATACAGAGAGGGAAAGAGAGACACAGAGATATACATAGAGAGGGGGAGAGAGAGAGAGGTGCAGAGAGGGGGAGAGAGAAACACAGGGAAGGGTTTTGTAGCTGGGTAGGTGTGGCTAGGGGGAAATGTGACTGGGTGGAGTGAGTGAGATCGAGTTGGCCACACCCACCCAGGTTTTGTAGCTCCCTGTATTTTTTTTCTTGTGGGAAACGGGTCCAAACGGTTCTTTGAGTGTTTAAGGTTGCAGAACCCTGGGCTAGTGGTTTCCTGTGAAAGTTTCCATGGCCTCAGAAGCCTGGTGAGGCCTGAATTTCAGCCTTGCCATCTCAACAGATGAGTAATCATCAAATTGATCAGATTCCTGATTAACTTTATCACAGAAGATTTGACTGTAACCATTTTAAGTTATTTTTCAAGCTTGAAAGATGTTGATTATCTCCATATTGTTGTGTGTGTTATTTCTCTCTGAATATAGATGACATATGAAAGTACACTCTTCTTGATTTTTATGATTTTACATATCAGAATGTAGTAAAAATCAGTTGGTCCTTAGAAGTTCTTAAAAGTCGGTAAATACAACCACAGATGAACAACAACACATGACATATTACATCATTTATTTTATAAAGAGAAAGCCAAAATTGGAGAAGTCGTGTGAAAAAATGTATGATTCAGTAATTTGTAGAACCACCTTTAGCAGCAAGAATTAGAAGTAATAGTTTTGTTTTTTTAAAAAATATTTTATTGAATAAAACAATTAAAAACATTGAACGTAGTGAAGTCAGTTTGACATAACTTTTGGTCAGTATCGCATATATATATATTTTCCTATATGCAGTTATTCAAATATATACATTTGTTTGCTCATATATTATATTTTCCAACATCATTGGTTCTATTTTCATCTCATACATTTATTTACCCTCTCAGCAACTCCTTTCCCAACTTAAGACCTTCCTTTCTGCTCCCACCAGTGATAGAATCTATCCCAAATTGCGTAATACGCCAACTCGTCTTTATTTTTCATCTCTACAGTTAGCTTGTCCATTTCAGTGCATATCAAGATTTTGTTTATTACTTCATCTTCACTCGGTATGTCTGTTTCTTTCTAGTTCTGAGCAAATGCTATCCTTGCCACAGTAGTAATATGTATAATCAAATACAGCTCATCCTTATCATATTTTTTGACATGATACCTAGTAGAAAGTATTCTGATACATGATCTAATTTAAAACCCAAATTTCCTCCAACCACTTCCCCGTCCTGAGCTCTTGTGCTTTTTTGCAGCTCCACCACGCATGATAATATGTTCCCCGTTCCATTGAGCATTTCCAACAATTTGGGAATTGGCTTTTATACATCTTAGCCAATCTGGCTGGTGGAAGATGCCATCAATAAAACATTTTAAGCAAATTTTCCTTATATGCAGTGGCCATGCTAATCTTTTTATTTCTTTCCCATATTGTTTGCCATTGATCCAATTAAATACTATACCCAAAATCTCTAGCCCAGTGATTGCCAATCAGTGGGCTGCGGCCCATTGGTGGGCTGTGAGAAAATTTTGGTGGGCTGCAGAGAAATATCCCCCCCAAAAGCACCCCCCAAAAGCAATTAATGCAGGCTGCGCGGGAACACAAGGCTCCGCTGCCCACATGGCCCGCCCACCCACTGGCCCCCACTCTTCGGCCAAGTACAAACCTGCAAAAAACAGTGTAGCCCTTGCCGGCCAGGATGAGGTAATGGTGCTATTACAGCAAGAGGGGGCTGGCGGCACAGGCAGGCTGAAGTGGCAATGGAGATGGCCAAAAGGTGCAGGAGTGCTTTGCTACTTGCATTTGCGTGGGACTCCCGCATCTTCCAGCTCACCTCTTCTGGTCTGGGCTCTTACTTGATGGCCATGGGCTGTAGGGACGGCCTGGGGCAGAAAAAGTACCGGGTGGTGGTGGTGGGAGGGGGCGGAATGAGCAACTCTGTGCTCACCATCCAGTTCAGAGGTCCAGAATGGGGCGGCCTGGGTGGCATCAGTTTCTCATCCCTGTTGGCGCTCTACTTTGCTGCCCCAGCCATCGCTGCCCAGAGAAAGCACAGGATCTCTGCTTTTTCGCCCCAGCAAGAGCTATGTTTCTGTTTGCTTTCTTTTCCTGTGGGGGAGGACAGCAGAGACGTCAGGGCTGCTCTCCCTCCTCAGCAAGCCAGGCCTGGACGAACGAAGAATTGCAGGCCATTGGAAATGCCAACACACATTTTCAGTGCTCTCTCCTCTGTCCCGAACTAGGATTGAGTGGAGGGAAGGGTAGGAGGGAAGGAGAAGCCCAGCTGGCTTTCTTTTGGTGTGGGGCGGGGGGGAGACCAAATGCCAGACCAAAAAAAAGCTGAGGAAGACGGGTTCCTAATAACCAGCCTGTTTGTGCAGGCGAGAGCTCCAGCTTTTCTAGGCTCTACATCCCCCCCTCTTCGGCCTCCACACAGGGAAGGATCCTTCTCTGCGGTGGGACAAACCTGGAGCTTAGCCTCGGGGAGTCCTCTTCTTATGTGGAGGCCGAAGAGGGAGGGTGTTGCCTGGTTATTAGGAACCCATCTACCTCGGCGCTCCAGTTCGGCCCTCTTTCCCTCCCCCAACTCCAGGCATTCACACCTGGCTTGGGGGAGATATGAGATGACAGGAGACCAGATGGGGGGGGGGAATCTGCTTTTCTTCCATGAGAGAGTTTTTTCTTCCAGGAGAGCTGGTTCTTCCCCATCCAGATCTTCCCAGCCTCCAGGTACCATATGGCTTCTTTTGAATCCCAGCAGTATTAAATTCTCTTTTCCCCCCACAAGGATGAGAGAGACTCCTCTTCCCTTCGCTCTGCCCCCCAGTTATGTTTAAGCATTTACAATTTTGTTACAATTAAATAAACATTTATATAATTTATATACATATATATATATATTATATAATTTTTCTAATATTAAATTTATATTTGATATATATGCCATATATGTCAATAATATGTCAGCCTAGCTGTAGCTATCGGACCGATGGTCTCTGGCCCAATTGTTCCAGAAATCCTGTGATTTGTTCAAATGCAACTTTGCAAACCTCAGCCATGCTGCTATGACCATTTTAGAGAGGAGAGATTTTTCCTAGGCAATCCTTCCAAGCAAACCATACTTGTTCAGATTTTTTCTAATTGCACTGTCATGAATCTGAACATTTAATGTGCTAACTGAAGCCTGTAGAGTCTGAGATACAGCTCTTGGTTTTTTAGCAATTTCCCTGGCCATTGCATCATCTGGCTTTGGGGTTAATTTTATTAATATTACCTTTTATATATACATATAAATTATTTTTATATATAAATATATTAGCTGGATACCCATACTTTGCAATGAATCTATGTGATTGGGCATATTTTACTGACGACAGTGTTGTTGTGAGGATCAATAACCCTCCAAAAACAACACTTCTGGCCTTTTTGAGCTAATATCTCTTCCGCTGCCTTAAGTCCGGAAGCTCTTCCATAGGTGGAAGGCATAGAAATTTTAATGAGGTAGCAATATTTAGTACTATAAGGAGCCCCAGACCGTTCCTGAGTGAAGGAGTGGAACGTCTACCTGTTTGAATTGAGGTAAAGGAATGTGAGGCAACTGGCAGCTGGAACAGAGTTCTTTACTTCAACTCCCAGAATTCCGGAGCCAGCATACTTTAAGAGGGATGGATTTCTTGCTGGCTGGGGAATTCTGGGAGTTGAAGTCCATTCCTCTTAAAGCATGCTGGCTGGGGGATTTTGGGAGTTCAACTCCATCCCTTTTAAAGCATGCTAGCTTGGGGATTTTCAGAGTTGAAATCATCTCCTCTTAAAGCATGCTGGCTGTGGGATGCTGTGAGTTAGTTCTCCCTTCTTAAAGCATACGGGGGGGGGGGATTCTGGGAGTTGAAGTCCACCACTCTTAAAGCATGCTGGCGGAATAGGTGGAACTGAGGTAATGGAATGTGAGGCAACTGGCAGTTGGAACAGAGTTCTCTTCAGGTGGGGAGGGGGAGTAGAACTCCTTAGCATCAGAGCATGTTAATTTCTATATAAGAAATACTAATGATCTTATGGTCATTTTGAAAAATCCTTTCTTAGCAAGCACATAAAAGCCAAGAGGAACATACATGCCAAATTTCAAGTTTGTAGGCTTTACGCTTCTGGAGATTTTGTGATGACGCATGAGTAATTTTTTGCTTATATATGTATATATATATATATATATATATATATATATATATATATATATATATATATATATATATATATATACTTTGTATTACAACACCCTGTTAAGCCCCAATTAAGGGAGAAAGCATACTGCTTTCTTTTCTGTCTTTCGGCTCATCACCAGAGACCATACCGACAGAAAGCTATTTGTTTCGTTGCCTTTTGTTTACATGTGTGTAAACAAAATTATCAGCTTAAAAACCTTACATATATATATATATATATATATATATATATATATATATATATATATATAATTATCAGTCTACAGATAGATGTTTATTTCTCTTATCAGAAATTTCCCCAGGCTTGTAAGTGTACATTTTATTTTCCACTCAACAGCAGGTAGCACTCTCAGCTTAGGTTTCAACATTGTCTCAATTCTAACTGGTATTTTATCCAATTTTAATTCAATTTATAGAAACAGTTATTTAAGTAAAAAGTTCTAGCATTTTAAAATGCCTTTCCAAAACAGCACCTACCCAGCTTAGAGGTCCAATTTTCTATATTTCATTTAAAAAAAAATTGCTTTTCTAACCCTTGGTTCCTTTCTTTTGAGTCTAAAATTTTTCTCTGAACAATTGTTCGCTGCTTTAACAAATAGTTCTAGGAGTCTCTTTCTTGGATATTTTTTCCTTTTAGGGTTAAATTTTACATAGCAAAAGAATCATTTCACCCACTTTCAGTTTCTGTTCATTTATACCACTCCAGTACTTTCTTTGTTGCCTTGGCTATCCCAACTTCACGGCAACCGTGATAGCTGCCTCTCCTCATTGAGAGTGAGAGCAAAGAGTCCTGGATCAGGCAGGAGAGTTGCGACTCCACCGTGACCTGCATGGCATCTCTTTTTTCTTCACCATCCCTACCGGGTGGCTTTAGCTCCTTTTGGAGCCCTCCAAGGGTGAAAACTTGTTGTGGGGGTGCGGAAATCCGCACCTTATGTTTGATCTTGCTGCGGCATTAGCCGAATGTCCATTACTGGGAAGATTAGCAACTGTTTTGAAATGTTTCCTACTCGTGAATAATCTTCCTCTTTGTAGAATGATGGATTTTAAATTGTTTGGAAATGGCCTTTTAAACCTTCCTGAAATTGATGGGCAGCAACAATTGCTTCTCTAAGATAATTGCTGATGTCTTTACATTTGGCATTGTGTTAACACACACCACAATGCCAGAGACCAGGAAACTCCTACAGCTTTGGTTTTTATAGATGTAGCCATACTTCCTGATGATCAATTGATCAAGGGCACTTTATTAGCAGTATTTGGCTGCTACTTCACCTCTTTATACTATGTAAGCAGTGAGAAATTTGCTAATGGTAAGAACAAGTAACCAGCAGAACAGCTTGCCTTAGGAAGTTGTGGTGCTCCATCACTGAAGGCTTTTCAGAAGAGACAAGACAGCCACTTCTCTCAAATGGTATAGGGTGTCCTGCTTGATCAGAGGCTGGATTAGAAAATCTGCAAGGTCCCTTCCAATTCTGTTATTCTCTTCTATTCTGTTGTGGTGATATTTATGACACCTGGATAAGTAAAATCATAAAAATCAAAGAGGATGTACTTTCTATTTCATTTGACTGTACTTGAAAACAATCATTTGCACTGCTAAGAATTTGTGATTGACCCAGTCAACGAGATTTCATCATTCTTCATTGTAATGTAAATGTTTTTCTTTTTTTCTCATGTTCTGCAACCATTAAAGATACCCTTTTATTTAAATCTTATAGACAAAGAGGATGGCAGTAAGAACACTCTGCACAACTGAGGATAACAAGCAACATTGAATAGCAAAGCAAGTCAGTCCAGGAATCAAAGTATCTTCCATTTTCTTCAAAGAGCCACACAATTCTTCACCTTCCTCATCAAGTAAGAGAGAAACTAGAGAAAATCAAGAATAGATTTCTAGCTGGGAAAAGTAGAGAGTGAAATATGTTACATGAAAAGCATATGTTACATGAAAAGTCAACAGAGATTATTTTTCCATTCAGCAAAAGAGGGAAATGAAAAAGTCATTGGGGAATTAAAGGTCAGCTGGAAAGGCACGTAGAGCAGACAGTATTGTAGGCTTCACTCTGGAAGGAAGAAAATCACCAGTAAATCAAAGCATCACTAAAGGGATCATCCATATTTTTGACTTCAAGAATATGAGTAGTGGAAGAGATCCATAGACATGCCAAGATACAATATGCAAATCACAGCTGATTATGAATGAGAGGATTCCAACTGGAGAAAAGTCATACAAATACTCAGAATGTGGCAAAACTTTTGATCAGAACAACTCAGTTGTGGTTCTTGGAAGAATCCATACAGAAGAGAAGTCCTACAAGTACTCCGAATGCGATAAATGCTTTAGCGACCATGGCAGCGTGGACTCCCACCAAGGAGAAACTGTTTGAATGTTCTGATTGTGGAAAATGTTTCTGTGATAATTCCAGCCTGGTTAACCACCAGAGGACTCACACAGGAGAGAAAGCCTTTGAATGTCCTGAATGTGGGAAAAAATTCAGTCAGAATTCCAGCCTGGTTCAACACCACAGGATTCATACAGGGGAGAAACCATTTGAATGTCCTGTTTGTGGGAAAAGTTTCAGTCAGAATGCCCACCTCGTGAGACACCAGAGGACTCACACAGGAGAAAAACCTTTTAAATGTACTGACTGTGGGAAAAGTTTCAGTCAGAATTCCACCCTTTTTCAACACCAGAGGATTCACACAGGAGATAAACCCTTTAAATGTCCTGACTGTGGGAAAAGTTTCAGTCAGAATTCCACCCTTGTTCAACACCAGAGGACTCACACAAAGCAGAAAGTCTTTGAATGTCCTATTCGTGAAAAAGTTTCTCTCAGTGATTACAGCTCGTGGTGCACCACAGGACTCACACAGGAGAGAAGCTCTGCAAGTGTTCCCAATTTGGTAAATACTTTAGCGAATATGGCAATGTGGACTGACACCAAGGAGAAACTGTTTGAATGTGCTGATTGTGGAAAATGTTTCAGTCACAATTCCATCCTGGTGAACCACCAGAGGACTCACACAGGTGAGAAACCCTTTGAATGTCCTGATTGTGGTAAACGTTTCAGTCAGAATTACACCCTGGTTCAACACCAGAGGATTCACACAGGAGAAAAACCCTTTGAATGTCCTGATTGTGGTAAAAGTTTCAGTGGCAATTCTAGCCTGGTGAAACACCAGAGAATTCACACAGGAGAGAGACCCTTTGAATGCCCTGACTGTGGGAAAAGTTTCAGTCAGAATTCCAGCCTTATTGGCCACCAGAGAATTCACACAGGAGAGAAACCGTTTGAATGTCTTGTTTGTGGGAAACATTTCACTCAGAATTCTCACCTCGTGAGACACCAGAGGATTCACACAGGAGAAAAACCCTTTAAATGTCCTGACTGTGGGAAAAGTTTCAGTCAGAATTCCACCCTTGTTCAACACCAGAGGATTCACACAGGAGAAAAACCCTTTAAATGTCCTGACTGTGGTAAAAGTTTCCATCGGAATTCCACCCTGGTTCAACACCAGAGGACTCACACAGGAGAGAAACTTTTTGAATGTCCTGTTTGTGGAAAGGTTTCTCTCAGAAATCACAGCTTGTGGTGCACTAGAGGACTCACAAGTGAGAGAATCCCTACAAGTGCTCCCAATGCGGAAAATGCTTTAGCAAGCATGGCAATGTGGATTCACACTAAGGAGAAACCTTTTGAATGTCCTGATTGTGAGAAATGTTTCTATGATCATTCCAACCTGATGATACACCAGAGAATTCACATAGGCGAAGAACCCTTTAAATGTCCTGACTGTGGAAATAGTTTCAATCAAAATTCTCATCTCCTTTCATACCAGACCATTCACATAGGAGAGAAACACTTTGAATGTCATGATTGTGGTAAAAGTTTCAGTAAGAATTCCAGCCTGGTGAAACACCAGAGGATTCACACAGGAGAAAAACCCTTTGAATGCTCTGATTGTGGAAAATGTTTCAGTGATAATTCCAGCTTGGTGAAACACCAGAGGACTCACACAGGAGAAAAACCCTTTGAATGTCCTGATTGTGGGAAAAGTTTCAGTCACAATTCCAGCCTGGTTCAACACCAGAGGATTCACACAGGAGAAAAACCCTTTGAATGTCCTGATTGTGGTAAAAGTTTCAGTTCGAATTCCAGCCTGGTGACACACCAGAGGACTCACACAGGAGAGAAACCCTTTAAATGTCCTTACTGTGGGAAAAGTTTCAGTCACAATTACAGCCTGGTTCAACACCAGAGGATTCACACAGGAGAAAAACCCTTTGAATGTCCTTACTGTGGGAAATGTTTCAGTCACAATTCCAGCCTGATTCAACATCAGAGGATTCACACAGGAGAGAAACCCTTTGAATGTCCTGTTTGTGGGAAAAGTTTCAATCAGAATTCTCACCTTGTGGAACACCAGAGGACTCACACAGGAGAGAAACCCTTTACATGTCCTGACTGTGGTAAAAGATTCGGGAAGAATTCCAACCTGGTGATACATCAGAGGACTCACATAGGAGAGAAACTCTTTGAATGTCCTGATAGTGAAAAGTTTCTCTCAGAGATCCCAGCTCATGAACCAGAGGTTGCACACATGAGAGAAGCCCTACAAGCATTCCCAATGTGGTAAATGCTTTATAGCGAGCATGGCAATGTGGACTCACACTAAGGAGAAACCCTTTAAATGTCCTGACTGGGAAAAGTTTCAGTCAGAATTCCACCCTAGTTCAACACCAGAGGATTCACAGGAGAAATCCTTTCAATGGACTGACTCTGGTAAATGTTTCAGCAAGAATTCCCACCTGGTGAACCAACAGAGGATTCACATGGGAGAGAAACCGTTTGAATGTCCTGTTTGTGGGAAAACTTTCAGTCAGAATTGCAACCTGGGGATACACCAGAGGACTCACACAGGAGAAAAACCATACAAGAGTCCAGATTGTGGGAAAGATTTCAGTATTAGGACTAGCCTTCTAAATCATATACCTACAGGGGAGAAACCATTTGAGTGACCTGAGTTTGCATGGTGTTTTCAGGAAACATTCTAGCCTTATTGCACACAAGACAATCCAGATGATGCTCCAAGTGATGAGAAGGCTTGAATTTCATTTCTAATGTCCCATTGTAAGTCCAGCTGATATATTGATTGTTAAATTTGTCTACAAAGAATTTGCCCGTTTTTTTGGTAGGCAAATATGTTATGGTATTAGACAGGAGGAGGAAGGAAAAAATGGCAACATACTAGTTTGATAATGTTTATCTGGCCATCAGGAGCAGAAGTTGCTGAATATGGGTAGTCCTCAGGTTACGAAAGTAATGGATGCTGCCCATTCCATCTGTACCTCGAGAATTTGTGGGAGTGAATCTCATTGAATGACATCACTTCCTGCTTCCGTGGTTGCATTCACTGCTTTCTTGTCCCAGATCAGCCTGATGAGGCCTCCGGCGCCAAGAAAGTAACCCTGAGAAGCTGTACATGGCCTCTCGAGGCTACTTTCTTGTTGGCAAAACGCTTGAGCATTGCATTCCTGTAGGCTTTGGCAGCTCTTTGCAAAAAGCCTTTGCCTGTAGAATAGGAACAGGGCTTCAGAAGGATGCACCCTCTCCTCCCAAGCTTTGCTGGTGCCAACAAAGGCTTTTTGCAAAGGGCTGCTGAAGCCTACAGGAATGCAATCTCCCTGCAGGCTTTGGCAAGGAATTGGTAAACGGAGGAAAGGCCTGAAGGATCAAAGCCTGCCTTCCATTTGCAAATGTCAAGGTCTCAATTTGCAGAGAATAGAGGTCTTAAGTGTAAGATTACAGAAGATCTCGCAGTACATTAGGCCACTGTTCTCTGCAAATGCGGGCAAAGAAACTGCAATAGAGAGGAGGTCTTTGCAAGATAAGTGACTCTCCACAGACAAAATGCCTGTGAAGACCCAATGGGGGGGGGTGCGGAGTAGGCGGGGTGAATGTTGCAGAGTGGTTATTTCTAAGGGTGAGTTGTTCTAGGCATTTGTTAGTAAACGCTTAAGGGCGTTTATTGCATAATTTTGAATGTTCACTAAGGGAATTCTTGTAACATGTAAAAATAGTTTTGAGGAGTGTTCTTTGCATTTTTATCATGGTAGATGATAGAAATGCCACGTACTGAATCCGAGCCTTTTTCTCCCTGGGTTCCCCCAAGATTTTCAACCCCAGAATTCTCCAGCCAGCATCTCCTGGGGAGCACTCAGACTATACTTAGAGGTTGTGGCTCCTCGTATAAGGAGAAAGCAAGAGGAGAAGACAAATGGAAGAGTTTTAAAGTTTATCTTTTTCAAACAGTTCCAGGGATTCAGTGCATGTCTGTTCAGATTGTGTCAAGAATGAGACATGCAAGAGGAAGAAACCATATGAATAGCAAATATAGTTGGGGGAGTTTGGGGCAGTGACAAAACTAGTGTAAAAGTTGTGTCTTGCAAGTGGCCTTCATGGAGAAAAGCTGTAGGAATATTGAGTTGAGGAGAAAAGGGGTTGTGGTTTTGAACACAGGATTATTTGCAACTCCTGCTATGATCTCCTTTGTTTTAGGGGTCTCCTTGTTAGCCTCTGATAGCTGGTGAGTGAGACTAGCACTAACACTAGGGACTAATACTTTTGTGGTTTCCCCCCCTTGGTGGGTAGATATGAGGGGAAAATTGTACAGTACATAATGTTTAATTTCTAAAACAGCATTGCATAAGAATCTTGCATACCTTTTGAGAAAGACAAATAAAGAAAAGTGTCAGTATTTCTGTAAACAGAACACGTTTCCTGTTCTTTCACTTGTTTCTCAGGTCTCCTTAATGTTATTTTCAAAAAATTATCCTTCAAATATGGGGAGGAGCATAATTTGTAGCATCAAAAGTGACATTTTAGCTAGGCAGATGAATGATCCTGGTTTTTCCAGGATTGGAAGTCACTCAAGAATTCCAAGATTGTTCATTTCATTTCACAATTTTTTAGTAGCTCTCGTTACATGAAGGATACGCAACAACCAGGACCAGTTCAACCATGGAGATATTGTGTGTGGAAAAACCAAGAGGCTCTTGGCCTGAATCTTAAGTCCAAGAGATTTAAAATTTAAACATATGCAAAATTTCAATAATTTAAAATAGAAAAAATATATTTAATCACTTTCCCTTCCCCCCACCCTTGGTATAACATTTTAGTACACCATCTTTATTATGTCTCACCTTATGGTTAGGAGTCAGAAACACTTTCAATGATCCCAAAGCCAACCTGAGTCAGAGGGGATGGTGTACAAGCATGGGTGGACTGCTGGGGGCTCACAGAGGCTTGGGAGATCCCCTAGCTAAGCCCCCCAATCACCTCAGACAGACAAGCAGCAAGGGAAAGCTCTTAATAGGATTAATTGAACTTCTGGGCGTTTAGCCCAGAGCATTTCACACCTCCTAAAAGTGTTGCAAGCTAGATAAGCAATCCACTTGATGCTTTTGAGAGAGAGCCATTGAGAAAATCAGATAACATAGCCACTAGTCTCCAAGGGGATTAATTCCCAAATAATAAGAATCACGTAACTCACCAGAAACTCCACTAAAACTCCAAGATCTCTCTCACAGTCACTGCTATTAAGCCTAGTTTCACCCAGTCTTTTATTTAAGTATTAAGTGCATGAAATAATAAACAACTTTTTGGTATATACCTTTGTTTAGGTAATTAGGGCAAAGAAGCAGCATCAAGTTGGCCACACCCACCCAGTCACATGACCACCCAGCCATGCTCACCCAGCCAATCATTAGGGCAGAGAGCCCCTTGCTAACAAATTTGAAGCCCATCCCTATCTACAGGGCGAGATCAAAAGCCATAAGTCCCCACACAGACGAACAGTCCGTTTCCTCAGAATCAAAATTTGAAGCTCAGGTTGAAAGGTGTAAAGTATGTGTTGTTTGGAAGATACTGGATTTTGAAAGCTGCAGCCTTGAATTTGGGGCTGGAGTAGCAAGAACAGATGAATGGATAGATTGTGGGGAGGAAGAAGGCCCAGTTTGGTGGTCATCAGCCTAGAGCCTGAGACTCTCATTTCCGGTCCTGCTTTAGGCACAAAGCCATCTCAGAGACCTTGGCCTGTCCTGTCCTCTCAAGCCTTGGAAAGGGAAATCTGCTTTCAAAAAACCTTGGAAGGAAACTGCAGGGAAGTGGGAGTCCATGATAACTCCCCAAAACCTACTTTTGCAACTGAGTGAACCTTGAAGGGTGAAGACTGACCTACTTAGCTTCTCAAGATTAGGGAGGTATTGTGCCTTAAATATTTATGAAGTCTGTGTGCACAGCCCTAAATGATTTCCAGCTATTGATATCCTATCAATAAAATAGCAATAGCACTTAGACTTATATACCACTTTAGAGTGCTTTACATCCCTTTCTAAGCAGTTTTACAGAGTCGGCATATTGCCCCCAATTTTGAAATTTGCTTTCAAAAAATCTTGCCAAGGAAACATCAGGGACCTGGAGGCCTTTTGTTTTTAGATAGGCTGACCCAGTCTTAATGTGCATCAAATATCTGCTGGGGGCAGGGAGCTGCTCTTTGTCTTCAAAAACCTGTTTCTCCTTTTTTCATCCAGATAAATATAATATTCTGCCTTTTTAATCATTTTCTAAAATATTTCATTCTTCTAGGAAGGGTGGGTGCTAACTTTCTTCAATCTCCCCTTTTAGCCATAATATGCAGTGGTACACACATCTTATTGGCAAAAGGTTAAAAACGATCAGATCAGGGATACTTGATGGATGCTTTTAATTTTTCTGATGCAAAGGGGAAGGAATTGATAGAAGCAGTAGAGAAGGATTTCTTCAGTGGCTCCCAAAAGGAGAGCTTTCAAACCATGAAGGTCTAGCAGCCAGGGCAAAAGTTCTGGAAAGAAATTTATAATATCCAATTTTCTATGCCAATTATTTTCAGAGGTTTGATGCTACTTTCTGTGAGCTTACAGTCAGGTTTCAAGCAAGCACAAGTCTCAAAATACTTTACAGCCATAGTTTTTCATTAAATAATTACCGGCTGCCTGTTTCCAAGGGTTGTTTCTTGAACCTGCCCTAGCTTTTTTTTTTTTTTTGCATCCAGATTTTTGAGGCCAAATTGAAGTTAGCCATTGTGCAATCCAGGGTATTTAGTATTTTTTCCAATTGGGCACAATGAGCCCTGGGACTTCTACTAATGAGACCACCAGTGCAATATATCCTGCATTACTGGGTAAGTGGGCAGCATCATTTATGAGTCACAATCATAAGGGCTTGGGTTTTGGAGATGTCGTTTCTGCTACTTTTTCAGTGAGGGAATTATCTGAGGGGGATGCCCCCTTCCCCGTGGAATTAGCAGGGAGATATGATTGCTTGGGCCTTAGTTGTCACAGAGCAAAAACTACAATACTGGCAATGCGAACATGATGGACACATTTTCCTCTCAGAAGACAGAAGTCCAAGGTGTTCAGAATTTGCTGTGCCAACCACTCCCAAATGCAATCCCTCCAATAATCCATTTAACTGATTACAACATAAATGAGACAAGAAAGAAAACCTTACAATGAATTTCCAGCCTCCCCCATAGTCTTTCCAGCTGTCTTCTGGGGATTGAAAGGAGTCTTTGAGTCTTGTCCATCTCAGGGTCCTTTCTTTCATGTTTGCTGGGTGGCATTAGGCTTGGCTTGGGGATAAGGCTGGAAGCTTTGGAAGATCTGCCCCACTCTGGTTGCTGTGGTGATTTTCTTGTGGAGGGCTGGATCCAAACCCAATTCCTGGCTCAATGGATGGAAGGTCTCTTCTGGAAGCAGCAACTGGATCAGTGTTATCTGTTACCACAGGTTGCAGAGTCATTTGTGCAGGGCTGAAAGACATGAGAACAAGACCCTTTCCCCTCTTTGTGTATAATCCTGCCAGGAAAGGCACTGTAAGAGGATTAGAGCTGGGGAGGTGGAGTGGGGATGGATAGATAGCTTGCAGGCAGAGTGAGGGGGATGGAAATCAGTACTGCGGTTATTAAACAAATAGAACAGTTATATCAATGTTCTATAACTTAAAACATTATTTGATAACCTTGGGCTGTTCTTACAAGTACAGAGAGGAAAGAAAAATGAATTCAGTTTTCTTCACCCTGTTTTGTGGGCCAGACAAAACTGGGTGAAGACATTTTCTTTTAGTGCTTTTAACTCTTTTCTAACAATTTAAAATTCATATCTAGGGATCAGAGACATTTAACAATTGCAATTACCTCGAGGGCACACAAAGACATACACAAAATAAGGAGAAAAAAGAAGTACTTTGTTTAACCAAATTGGTTTTCCAGCTTCGTCCCTGAGTAAAGTCCACTCTTTACATCACCTTTTTTCTTTTTCATGCCCACTTGGACAATCAACTGCCTCTTTTTGTCTTAGGTGTCAGACAAGCCTTTCACGGGAGAGCCTATTCTGACCCTTGAACTACAGCACCCCACGTTTCCCTTTCTAATGTAGGAATTCAGTTCGACTCTTCTGGGTTCTGTCAAAAAATTACCCTCCTAGTGAGACTCCCGCCCCACCATCAGTTTGCAGACCAAAAAGGAGTCCAGGAGGACTCCACTGCTTCCTGCAGTGAGCACGGGCACCTCCTTCCACCGGCTTTACTGCGCCATCAGTTTTTGGACTCACTAGTATCCAGGAGGACCTCTGCTTCCAGAGGTATGGGCCCCTCCAAACACAAGCTTTGCTCAGTGACTTCCCAGCTGGTTGCCCAAGTTTAACTCATTCACTTTTCCATTCCATTTTCACACTCTCCTTTCTCTAACAGAAGGTCCTGTGCTCTGGCCTGACCTCCTGTATGTGAGTGTGAAGACCAACTGGCCAGTTCGGGTAGGCACACTGGGGGGATTGCTCTTCTGGGTTCTGGTGCTCGTGTGAAGATCAGCTGTCCAGTGCACATGTGCACGCTGGAACCCAGAAGAGCAACAGGAGACAACTGGCATGTCCAGAGAGATGCCTCTGCATGCTACTTCCAACACATGTGGCATAGGTTCACCATCACAGTCTTATCCTTTCCAGACTCTCTTGGTAGAACACAGAGAAAGGAAGATCCAGGTGTGATTGGGAGAAGGGTCCTCTCACTCACACACACAGGCATACACACATCTCCCATGCTTTCCTGGCTATAAAATTAAGAGGTACTCACCTTCCTTCCAAGAAGCCTTTGAGCTCAAAACTCAAAACCCCTTTAAAACCCTATTCCAAATGGCCAAGGTCCAAGAAAAATCCACCCACAGACTCAATGAGGTCTGTGCTGGCAAGAGAGACTTATCTGGGCCCGGTCCATTGGTCAGGTTAGCTTGGAGTCCCATCTTGGAAGGGGCTTGGTTGTGTCATGTGGTGAGCTAGAAAATCCTATTATGTTCTGGAGGGTGCTGTCTAAATCCCATCACCCTTGGAGCTGGAGGCCTTTTGTTTTGTAGATAGGCTGGCCCAGTCTTAATATCTGCTGGGAGCAGGGAGTTGCTCTTTGACTTTAGAAACCTGTTTCTCCTTTTCTCATCCAGGGAAATATATTACTGCCTTTTTAATATTTCCTAAAATATTTCATTCTAAGAAGGGTGGGTGCTAATTTCCTTCACTTCCAAGCACACCCATGCTAAATGCCTTGTGCTTCTGTAACTTTGCATACACAAAAGTCTCCACTGGGTGAAAGCGAAGAAGTCACATACCCAGCAGGGCTAGCCTTCCCAATCTCTGCAGAAGTTAGATTTATTATTCCCAAACGGTTTGGGCCTAAGACTTGGAGGGCAATAGTTTGCAGAAAGCTGATGTATAGATTCTTAGGGGTGACTCAGTGGAGATCAAAACCTCTCTACATACTAATACTTTATGACTGATTTCCTGTCACTCTCAAGGATTTAGGACCCAGGAGGTTCCATGGGTCAGAGCCTCAAAAGGAGCCAGCTTCATTCGTGCTGCCCAGAGATGCTTCCAAGCACACCCATGCTAAATGCCTTGTGCTTCTCTAACTTTGCATACACAGAAATCTCCATTGGGTCAAAGCTAATAAGTCACAGACCCAGCAGGGCTAGGGAAGGGGGGGCTTGGGAAGAGGAGATGACTGGCTGTATATGGTGAGAGAAATGTTCCCAAAAGGCATTTCAAAGGTTGGGAAAAAAGGTTGGTAATACAGATGTGCGTGCAAAAATGTATCAAAGTTGCCCCACTCTTTGTTTCATATACATTCCTTTTTTTAGTTCAAAAATTTAATAATTTTCTGCCCGGGGAGTGCAGATGTATGCACACACAAACAAACACACACATACACAAGCTAGTTTGTAGGAACCCACCAAGCTTCTTGGACTGGAGTCAAAAGTTGCTTCCTCCTGCGGCTCTAAGTTTCCTGTGTCAGGTCTGTGACTTCCTTGAGGAAACACTATTCATGGTGGGAGCTTCCCAGAAAAACAAACAAGAAAGAAGGACATGCAGAAAAAGTTAACCCTTTGGAGTGGCACTCAGTGCCTGGTGATTTAAAGGATTAATCATTAGAGGTTTCTCTGTCTCACACACACACACAAACACACACCTCTGTGGACATAGCAAACAGAAATGGGAGAAATATAAAGGAAGGGAATATGATGATCAAATCCTGCCCCATCTAAAGCAACCAATCACTTGGAAGATTCAACATAGATTAAGCATTCCAACAATCACTGTGCATGCTGGATTCCAGCAAAACATTGGCAGCTTTCTGAGCAGCCCTGACCTGAAGTAGAACTGCAGGTTATATACCTTTAGCCCATTATATTACAAAGAGATAGAAACAGGCAAGTACCCTATAGAGTACAGAATGATGCTGGACTATTTTTGATAATCCCATTTGGGAAACTACAAGGTCAGCATGGCAACTATGTGCTCTGTGAGATATGGTCAGGGAATGTAAACACCTTGACTCAACTCACTGGTCCAGAAATTCCTGTCCGATTCTCCCTCCTGTGGCCACTCGGGTCCAATTCAGCTAGTTGTCAATGTTTACTTAAAAGACTTTAAGGCACCTATACAACTCTTGGGGTGGAAGGGCATCTCAGAAGTTTGCTAGTGAATGGTCTGTTTGGATAATCACTGGTGAATTTTCATGACTGAGTGGAGAACACAACATGTACCTCCGTGCTCACAAAGCCCAGCACCATATCCACCCTACCCTATATCCTCCCTATGCTCAGACTGAATAAACTGGCTGCCCTGACCTGCTCTCATGTTACCATAGGCAAAGGGGATGGGAAAGCGAACTTCGCAGCTGCATCAAGGAGCTGGTATCTCAGTCAAATCAAGGCACATTCCAACCGATAAGCTGAGGTCAGTGCCGCCATGAAGCTCCTAATAAATAACTGGATTTCTTTTGAAGTTTGGCTTGAAAGTCATGATTTAATTAGGGCATCTGTTGGAACCCTTACACTGGCCCTGGCAGATAGGCAAACTCCGTGACTAAGGTGGTGAGGGGGAAACGTCTCCCAAGTCTGCAGCATGTGGATCCTATTCAGAGGAGACTCAGACAACTGCTGCTAATTTACAGGAATATAAGAAGGGGGGAGAAGGTACAAAGAAAATGCTTTATGTGTGTTTTCATCCAAAAAGAAAATATAACACAACTTAACAAAACAGAACCCTCCTCGGGGTTCTGCCGCCTGATCGTTGCCGGCTGGCGACCCCGAGGGTGCGGGCCTTCTCTGTGGGGGCCCCCTCCCTGTGGAATGATCTGCCCCCGGAGATCATTACCGACATCCAGACCTTCCGACCATTACCGACATCCAGACCTTCCGGCGCGCAGTAAAGACCCTGTTTTTCCAACAGGCCGGCCTGGCCCAGTAAACGGTTCGTGGGATTTTAAATTAATTCGGTTTTAAATTTTAAAATTTTTAAAATTTTTAATTACAATCCCTGAATTTTAAATTTTGGTAATTTTATATTTGAAGGGATTTCGGCCGGATTAATTTTATTTAAGTTGTTTTTAATTGTACATACTGTTCGTTTTTTAGTAGGCTGTACACTGCCCCGAGTCCCTTTTTGGGAGATGGGGCGGTATAAAAATTCAAATAAATAAATAAATTACACACAGATCAGCCTGATATTATTACCGTATTTTCCGGCGTATAAGACGACTTTTGAAATGAAAAAAAGTCAACCGAAAATCGGGGGTCGTTTTATACGCCGAGTATATTCTGAAAAACGTTTCGATATGCCGCTAAACGAAAATCGTCTGGATATTGCCACGAAACGAATTTTCCAACTCGATCCTGCACCAATCACTGCAAGGCTGCTCAGACCGCCTCTCTAACTCAGCCAATCCAAGCAGGCTTTTTATGCATGCAAACGAACTTTCCAACTCGATCCTGCACCAATCACTGCAAGGCTACTCGGACCGCCTCTCTAACTCAGCCAATCCAAGCAGGCTTTTTAATTAAAAAGAACTGGTGTTGCCTCGGAAGTGGGGGGGTAGTCTTATACAGCAAATATAGGCCTAAACCTATGTTTTAACTATAAAATTTGGGGGTCGTCTTATACGCCGGTCGTCTTATACGCCGGAAAATACGGTACCTGGTAACATCTTGGAAAACATATCCAGGCAACAAATCTGTGAACACCTAGAAGCAATCAAAATCATAACCAGTAGCCAACATGGGCTGATCAAAATCAGATCGTGCCAAACAAACTTTATTTCATTCTTTGACAAAACGATTAAATTGGACCAGTAAAATGCTGTGGACATCGTATACTTAGATTTCAGTAAAGCATGTGATAAAGTAGATCACAATCTACTTCTGGAAAAGCTAGAAAAATATGGGACAGACAGCACCACTGCAAGATGGATTCCTAACTGGCTGACAAATTGTACTCAACATGTAGCCCTCAATGGAACTACACTCACATGGAGGGAAGTAAGCAGTGGGGTATCCTCAGATTGAATTTTAGACCCAGCACGGACCAAAATCTTCATAAACTATCTAGACAAGGAAATAAAAGGGGAACTCATCATGTTTGCATACAAAACTAAACTGGCAGGAATTGCCAATACCCCAGAAGACAAGCTCAAAACCCAAAAAAGACTTGACACACTTGAACAGTAGTTCCTATCTAACAATATATTACGCAGATAAAAGTACAGTTTTATACGTAGACAAGAAAAACCAAATGCCTAGGTATCAACTAGGTGAAACCTGGCTTAATGCCAGTAACTGTGAGAGGGAACTTGGAGTCCTAGTGGATAATCACTTAAATGTAATCCAACAGTGAGTGACAGCAGCCAAAATAACCAATACAATTTTAAGCTGCATTACTAGACAGATAGAATTAAGATCATGTGAAGTTATAGTACTGCTTTACAAAGTGTTAGTAACACCACACTTGGAATACTGCATGTAATTCAAGTCCCTCCAAAGTGACTAGAGAATCTGGGTAGAGTGCAGAGAACAGCAACAAAAACGATTTTGAGTGCTGGAGACTAAAACACAGGAAGAACGGTTACAGGAATTGGGTATCTCTAGTCTAATGAAAAGAAGGACAAGGGGAGACATGATAGCAGTATTCCAATATTTGAATGGCTGCCATAAAGAAAAGGGGGTCAACTTATTTTCCAAAGCAACAGAAGGCAAGACAATGAACAATGGCTGGAAACTAATGAAGGAGAGAAGCAACTTAGGGTCTCCTGGTTGATCAGGGGTTGGAGTCAAGACCTCCAAAGTCCCTTCCAGATCTATTCAGATTGATTGATTGGTTGGTTGATCTTGAAAGATGCATCCTTGAAGTTGCTGTTGGGAGTTTGGTGTAGTGGTGAAGGCAGCAGACAAGAGGCAGAGAAATGCTCAGTTCCAGTCCCACCTGAAGGGCAAAAGCATCTGTTCAACTTTGGCCAGTCCTCTTAAGCTTACGAAGCAGGAAAGGCAGGAAACCCCTTCCAAAAACCCTTGCCAAAGAAACTCCAAGGCCAGGCATCAAGACTGACCCAAAGGCACCAAAAACAAAGCTAAGTAGCATCAGGTTTCACTATTTCACGGGGCTAAGTTCTTTACTTCAACTCCCAGAATCCCCTGGCCAAGATGTTTTAAGAGGGGAGGATTTCAAGTCCCAGAATTCTGGAGCCGGCATACTTTAGGAGGGATGGATTTCTTGCTGGCTGGGGGATTCTGGGAGTTGAAATCCACCCCTCTTTAAACATGCTGGCTGGGGAATTCTGGGAGAGACCATCCTAGTGAGTTAATTGTGAGCAGCGAGTAAATTGTGGAAACCTAGTTTGTTAACTGTGCTGACATTCCTTGGAGAGAAGTCCTGGCAACTTTTTTTTTTTAATAAATTTTTAAGTTTTATATTTTAAAGACATCTCTTGGTGAACAATTCAATACATTTACATTTCAATACAAGCATGACCTTAGTTACATATTCATGTTTCATATTGTATTTCATATCATATCATTACTTTTCCTGTTTTTCTTTAGATATCCTCCAACATTCTTATATTCATCACACTTATTTTATCAATTTCCAATTCATATCATAACATATTTCATTTTTCTTTAAATATTCTCGTCTTATTATACAATGTTATCTAAAATTCTTATTTCATTTCTATATTCATTATACTTATATACTTTTATCTGTCACATTCCTCAAACGAGGAATCTTTCTTTCTCCTTTTCGGGGTTATTGTCATCTAACCTTTATCTCTAGCTTTCCTAACTGTGTAATTTCTTTTCATTTTTGTTTGCTTTCTACATCCCCTCATTTTCTGGTCCTTTCTCTTAATCCCCCCTTTTCCCTTTATTATTCCCTCCATTTCTTACTCTAATTTATCCTAGGTTAGGAGGATTCTAGCATCTCCTTGGGATGCTCCTAAATCCAGATTAAAAAGGTTTTGCTTGGTAATATGAGCAGGAGGTTGGACTGGATGACTTCTGAGGTCCCTTCCAGCTCTATGGAAGTGAGCCTTATATGTTCCCTTTTATGTTCTGCTCTAATCCCTATTCTATTTTCTATTTTATGCAGTTCTGTTTTCTATTTTGTCCTATTTTCTATTAGGAAAATAGGTGGAACTGAGGTAACGGAATGTGAGGCAACTGGCAGTTGGAACAGAGTTTTCAGGTGGGGAGGGGGAGTAGAACCCCTTAGTATCAGAGCTTGTTGAATAATTTCTGTATAAGAAATACTAATGATTCCGTTGGTCATTTCGAAAAATCCTTTCTTAGAAAGCACCTAGAAACCAAGAGGAACATACGTGCCAAATTTCAAGTTTGTAGGCTTTATGGGGTTCTGGAGATTTTGTGATGACGCATGAGTGGTTTTTCGTTTTTATATACATAGGTGAAAACATCTTCCAAATGCTTTGTGGAGCCTGGATAAGGCGTGTTTTTCCTCGTCCGGTCGCTAGATGGCGGTAAGGCAACAATCGATGCCTAGAAAGGCATCAATTCAGTAGTGCCATCTATGCTTGAACTTAAAAAAGCAGTTTTAAACTATTGAGTGGTACATTGCTAGAAAGGCTGGGAAGAATGAAGAAGCTCAGGGGAACTTCCTCTTCCGGATGGCTCATGGGAGGAAAGTGGCGCGCAGAATGGTTTCTGTGCTATTCCACGGATCGAACAAGCAGCTGGCAGGTGAATTGGGGACGACAGGTGGGAGGAGAGTCCGGGAGGAAGTCGGGCTGTTCGGTTCCCTCCACGGCCTGGAAGGAGAGAAGCAACTAGGCTGAAGCGTGTCAGCTGCTGCTGATGCTGCAGGTTCCTTCCCTCCCCAGATCGGAGCCCGCTGGGGCTGCACGCTGTGAAACTGGTGGCTGCAATTCTCAGCTGGGGGGCGGGAGAGATTTAAAAAGCCTCTTTCAAATGAAGGTGGATCCTTTGGGAATGGCTCCCCTCCAGAAGTTGTGGGGGCTTCGTCAATGGAGGGTCTTAAGAGGAGATTGGACAGCCGTTTGTTCGGAATGGAATAGGGCTTCCTGCCTGAACAGAGGATGGACTAGAAGACCTCCAAGGTTCCCCCCTCCCAAACTCATTCTATAGTGGACCTGATGTTTTGGGGGAACAAGATCGAGCTGATGTGCCACTTGGTCTTTTCTGGGTTATTATTGATTTGTTTTACTTCCGTTTCAAGCTAACAAGTAGGTGCCCCCATCCGTGTATTCAGCACATTCAACTGTGCTTAAATGCAGCAGTTTTTTTAAAAATAGCTATTGATCAGATTGCTTAGTAACACAGATGCCCGTCCTAATTGCAGTCAGTAAGTGAGGACTACTTCAATTGGGATGTCACCAAAGGGATTGTGGAACGTATTTTTTGCCCTTACTTGGAGCTCAGGACTTCCATGGGCAAAACTGATGCTTCAAATCTTGCGGAGGCTTCAGGCATCACTTCATCAGTTAAAGCCCCCACATCTGTAAAGTTAGTGTCATGCATACTGAGAGGTATGCCTTGATGAAATAAAAGACAGAGTCCAAGTGTGTATATGTTTATAAACCAATGCATTTATCCATCTGCATAAAGAGAGGTCCCTCATAAAGAGGAAGAAACCCAGAACATAGTGCAAGGCAGATATTGGGCGCACTTCGCACAGTCACTTCCGCCCTTGTTATCTCCCGCTTGGACTATTGCAATGCTCTCTACATGGGGCTCCCTTTGAAGAGTCTCCGGAGGTTGCAGCTGGTTCAGAATGCAGCCGCGCGGGTGATCGTGGGTACCCCTCGGAGCTCCCACGTAACACCGCTTCTCCGCAGGCTGCACTGGCTTCCTGTGGCCTTCCGGATTCGATTCAAGGTGGTACTGATGGTATTTAAAGTGCTCCATGGCTCGGGACCTGGGTACTTACTGGACCGCCTGCTGCCATCAACAACCTCCCACCGCCCAGTACGCTCTCACAGGGTTGCCCTACTTGGGGTGCCGCCGCCTGATCGTTGTCGGCTGGCGACCCCAAGGGTGCGGGCTTTCTCTGTGGGAGCCCCCTCCCTGTGGAATGATCTCCCCCCGGAGATACGGGCCATGACGAACATCCTGATCTTCCGGCGCGCAGTTAAGACCCTATTTTTCAAGCAGGCCGGCCTGGCCCAGTAAATGGTTTTTGGGTTTTAAACTTAATTTGGGTTTTAATTCTTAAATTTTATTCTTTTTAAATTTTTAGTCAATCCCGGATTATAATGTCTGAAGGATGGGATACAGCCGGATTTGTTTATTTAATCTAGTTTTAAATTGTATTTAAATTGTATTTATTCTGTGTGCTTTTAGTAGGCTGTACACCGCCCCGAGTCCCTTTTTGGGAGAGGGAGCGGTATAGAAATTTGAATAATAAATAAATATTGATACATTTCTTTGCTTTTGCTTCATTACATAAGAGGAAGCTGGCACTTGACAGATAACATATAGAAATACAGAAATTATAAAAATTACAAAAATAGTCAAGCATGTCTTCTTGGTCAGATGTCTAACCCACAGGCTAGGTCGGGAGTCAACAACCCGCGGCTCTGGAGCCACATGCGTCCCTTTGGGACCTCTGCTGTGATTCCCTATCCCATCACCGGCTGGCCTCGCCCCTTGCCCTCCACTCCCTCACCTGGCCTGAGAAGGTATCAAAAGGGGGGGAGGGGTGAAAAAAGGGAGAGAGAGACATAGAGAAGCTTTTTGTGGCTGGGTAGTGTGGCTAGGTGGTCATGTGAGCGAGTGATATCAAGTTGGCCATGCCCATCCAAGTTTTGTGGCTCCCGGTGTTTTGTTTTTCTGTGGGAAAGGGGTCCAAATGGCTCTTTGAGTGTTTAGGTTGCAGACACCTGGGCTAGTGGTTTCCTGTGAAAGTTTCCATGGCCTCAGAAGCCTGTTGAGGGCTGAACTTCAGCGTTGCGATCTCAAGTGATGAGCAATCATCAAATTCATCAGATTCCTAATTAACTTTAGCACAGAAGTTTTGAGTAACCACTTTGAGATGTTTTTCAGGCTTGAAAGATTGGATTTTTTTCCACATTGTAGGTGTGTGTATTTTTATTTCTCTCTGAATGTATATATATCTGCAAATGTATAATCTCTTCCCAGGGCTTCCAGATATACAGTCATGTGAAAAAGAAAATACGCTCTCCTTGACTTTTATGATTTTACATATCAGTTGGTCCACAATCAATTGGTCCTTAAAAAAGTTTTTAAAAGTAGGTAAATACAATCACAGATGAACAACAATACATGGCATATTATACCAAATCATCATTTATTTTATAAAAAGACAGCCAAAAGTCATGTGTAAAAAACATAGGATTCAATAATTCGTAAAACACCTTTAGCAGCAGCAACTAGAAGGAATTCTTTTCTGTGTGACACTTGCAGCATTTAGGAGGAATTTTGGCTCACTCTTCTTTACAACATTGCTTCAGTTCATTGAGGATTGTGGGTGTTTTTCTCCTACGAGCTGCTCAGAGTATCCAGATATGGGTGGTTCAGTCTTCCTTCTGATAGGCTGAGCTTAAAACTTTGGAACGCTCCTCCACGTGACTCCTCTGTAGCGTTCCCCAGTTTTTGCTCAGCCTCGTGAGAAATAGGTTGTTTCTTTAGTTGCTCCTTGGCCGAAACAGGTGACTCCTTTCACTTTCCATTTCCAGTTCTGGAAGCCATTCCTTTTTTTTGTTTACTTGGGTTTTTTTCGGTTGATTATATAAAAAATAAAAAGAGGGGGGGAAGATTTGTTCGATCTCCCGACGCTGCCTTCGGAGCGTCAGGGATTGTTTTCGGGCAACGCCTGTCGCGCCCCGATTCGGAGGAGTTTTTGTTCTCTCGAGCTCTTCCTAACTCCCTCCCACCGCTACTTTTACCCCTGCCACACGATCTGTGCTGGGGAATCCTCAAACGACGTTTATCTCTTTGGTCGTATCAGTCCTTTTCTCCCCCGAACGCCGTTTCAAGGGTGAGACTGATAAGGATAGGTCTTTCTCACCCTTCCCAGCCGTTAGCGTCAGGGGACAGGATTAACCTCCACCCTATCGCACAGTGGGATTTTGCTGCTGGCGTGCGTGCCACAATCTAAAGGCAGGTCGCCATTATTTCTCCAGGGGACCGTGTGGCCGCGCTACTATTTTTGTTATTTTTATGTTTATTGCAGGCTGACTGTGTGGAGTAGTAATTGATCTCTGGGAGATCTCAGAGGGAAGAGGCTCCCTAAGAAATTGCTATATCCTTGCTTCTATTATGATCAAGGTTATTGATATCTCTGTTGGCTAACCCTCGCAGTCTCTTACCAGCGGCGCAACAGCGAGCACCTAGGGCCTGAGTCCGCCTGTGCAGCAACGCTGTTGAGGGCCTCTAATCAAGGCGTTCTTGATTTGGTTAATTGGTATTTATTAAAAAAAATATTAATAATAATAATAAATTTTATTATTATCCTGATACGACTTGATTATATTGATACTTGATAATTTTTTTCTAAAACAAAAACAAAACAAAAACGGGGGAGTATACTTTTTTCAGGGCACCCTGCCCATTCGGGTCAGATCCCTGGGCGTGCCAACCGCCTATATACTGATTCTTAAATTTTATCATTCAAGATGGCAGGGGATAGCGGTTCACATACCTCAACCTCAAGAGGCAAATCCAAATCCAAACATGTGGGAGGCTCTTCCAAAGCCTCAGAAAGGGATTCCAGCAGGTGACACAGGGCACTTGAAAAACAAATTGATAAATGCACACGAGAGGCTCAAAGGACTTCTCAAGTTCCCTCACCCCTCAGTTCGGAACCATCTTCATCTGCTCCCCCCCCAAGATATCTTTCTCCCACCCAGGCACAGTCGGGATTCCCTGAGCGTACAGGTCTAGTCATCCAGTTCACCAACTACAAGAAGGACACCTGAAGCAACATTCACTCCAACGGCAGCAGGATTTCGTCAGGATCCTTGTCTTCCCGAGGAGGTACCTGAGCAAATGAGAACCTGGATGGAAATGGCCATTCGACAGGGAATTGCTGCAGGCTTGCAACATGCAGTTCTGACCGTACATCAGCCTGCACCCGCCGAACTTGACACACGATCCATTCAGTCCCTGGTCAGATCAGAACAGCATTATGAGCAGGTACTTCCACAAGAGGATTGTCTCCTACAAGGCCCACAGGAGGATGACCACGAGGCAGAGGCACACGAGATGCTCCAAATGGAGCAAATGGAACATGGTGAATTAGTATCAATGCACGAAAGTGACCCGTCCTTGTATGAGGCAGATTCCTTAGAAGGAGGAATGTCTGAGGACAAGGGTTTGACCCCTGATCAACCCACATTTACCAGCCTTTTCCAGCCACAACTGTTTAAATCGCTTCTATTTAAAGCTAAAAACACTGCGTGGCTGGACTCCACGGCCCCCTCTACCATTGTGTCAGAAGAAGGACTGGAAGATCTCTTTTTCACTCAACCCGTAGTTCAGGCAGATGTAATTCCGGTCCCTCATATGTTCACCGACCTAGTACAGAAGCAATTTGCATCTACAGCAGTATGTCCGGCTCCTACGGGGTATGACAGAAAATTTTTCAATTTGGCCCCTGAATACTTAAAGTTGTTGAACACTCCTGAAGTAGATGATCCCATAGTAGGGTTAGCTTCTTGTTCTTCCGTTCCCAGTGAGGCCCTTGAGGCATTGAAACCGGAGGAGAAACGGGCAGAACTAGCCTTGCGTAGGGCCCATCAATCTGATGTGTGGGCCATCAGGGCAGTCACGGCGGCTTCCTTCTTTAACAGGGCATCACTCAGATGGCTCAAGCTGCTCCGAGAGCACGTCCCTAGCTCCAATATCAGAGCTCACCAAGACATAGCTAAACTCACAGCTGCGGCTGAATTTTCCGCTAATGCAACCTTCCACGCAATTAAGTTTTCCACCAGGGCTATTTCTTCACATGTCACAGCACGACGCTTGTTATGGCTGAAACATTGGCAAGCGGATATCAAGCACAAATGCAAGTTGGCTTCATCTCCTTTTATGGGAAACAGACTTTGGTCCCTCCCTTGACCCTTTGCTTATTGAGACTCAAAACAAGAGAAAAAATTTACCTTCCCTCTTTCGAAAATCAGACCCTAGGAACCCCCAGTCCTTTTGGAGGGGATCCTTCAGGCCCTTTTATCAGGGTCCCTTCCCATTCAGACTTCATAGACCCCCGTTTTTTCACTCAGGGCAGCAACCAAACAGAGCAGATTCCGGGGACAGATTCAGAAGAGGTGGCCAACCCTAAAGATCTTTCCGGGGAGCTGGAAACAGGTTTTTCAGGCGTCCTCGCTAATTTCGTGGACCCAAATCCCATCAGTGGTCGCCTTAAGTTATATGCGGACCGTTGGGATTCCTCTACATCTGATTTCTGGGTTAGAGACACAATAAAGTTTGGACTAGCCCTAGAGTTTCAGTCCGCCCCCCAAGATTTTTTCATGTCATGCCCTCTTTCCAGAGACCCGATCAAACATAGTCTTATGGACACAGCTATCAAACATCTTTTAGGGATCCGAGCCATCCAACCCACTGCAGCTGATCAAAGGGGGCGTGGATTCTATTATTTTTGTTGTTCCCAAAAGCTCAGGAGGGTGGAGAGCAATATTGGATTTGAAACGCCGTAACCGTTTTTTGGTATATCGCAAATTCAAAATGCACACCCTGCAATCTATCCTATCTGGCATCAGGGAAGACGATGTCTTCACTTCCATAGACCTAACGGAGGCCTACTTACATATTCCTATTCGGCCTTCTCATTATAAATTTTAAAGATTCTGTTAGCTTCAGCCCCCAGGACCTTTACCAAGGTCCTTGCAGCTCTGGCCGCCCACCACAGTGTCCTGGTCAGGCTACAGTGTTACCTTGACGACATCTTAATCTTGTCGTCATCCACTTATCAAGCAGGTAAAGATAACCAGACTACATTACATGCCTTATAGTTACATGGGTTCTCGATTAACTGGAAAAAGAGTCAATTGACACCATCCACTAGATTACTTCACCTAGGGGCTATCATAGATACAGTTGCAGGTAAGGTTTACATTTCCCCAGATAGACAGAAAAGCATCCATCAACTAGTCAAGGACATCAGAATCAGAAAGAAAGTTCCCCTAGCTGATCTGTCAAAGCTGCTAGGCAAGATGATTTCATGCATATCTATTATTCCTTGGGCTCGTTTCCACTCCACATCTCTTCAGTGGTTTCTACTACCGTTCCAGTGGTCCGGTCAAAGCAACTCCAAACTCAGGGTCAAGGTACCATCACGGGTTCTCACTTCGCTCCTCTGGTGGTCCAGACCAGCGACAAACAAGGGGTGCCTCTTCAAAGAGCCTCACAGTTACTATCACCACCGACACCAGTTTGCTGGGATGGGGAGCTCATCTTCAATTGTCCACAGCACAAGGTCGCTGGTCCACCAGGGAACAGTCTCACAATATCAATTGGCTAGAGCTTCGAGCGATACACCTGGCCCTTCGCACTTTTCTACCACAGGTATGCAATCAACACATCCTGATGTTAACCGACAACATAACAGCGAAGGCTCACGTAAACAAGCAGGGGGGCACTCAGTCAAAAAATCTCATGAAAGAGGCGGAACGTCTATGCCATTGGGCAGAAAGCAATGTCCTCTCCATCAGGGCAGAACACATATCAGGTCTTTCCAACATCCAGGCAGATTGGCTAAGCAGGGCCACGGTAGATCAGGTGGAGTGGCGACTCCATCCGACCCTCTTTCAAGAGGCGGTCAGAACATTCGGACAACCGAAGGTAGACTTGTTTGCTTCTCCTCTCAATGCTCAGCTCCCGAGATTTTTTTCCAGATACCCTTCACAGGGGGTGGAAAATTTCAATGCTCTTCGTTGCCGGTGGCCACAGGAGCTTCTGTATGCATTCCCACCTCTTCCTCTGATCCCCAGAGTCATCAGGAAGTTGCTCGACGAGGAGGCAGAACTGATTTTCGTAGCTCCTTACTGGCCCAAGCGGCCTTAGTTCGCAGACCTTCACTGCCTTTCTGTGTCACCACCATGGAGGATTCCTCAAGACAGGGTCATCCTGACCCAGGGCCTTCTCCAACATCCGGACCCTCAATGGTTACACCTGACCGTCTGGAGGTTGAGCAGACTCGTCTAAAAGACGAGCAGCTGTCTAACAGGGTTATCACCACTATCCAGGCTGCGAGACGTCTCTCAACTACTCGCATTTACAATGCTACGTGGTCCAGGTTTACCAAATGGTGTGCTAAGTCAGAGATCGATCCCAGGTCCCCTTCGGTGCCTCACCTCTTAGAGTTCCTACAGGAGGGGCTTGATAGGGGGCTTTCACCCAATACCTTGAGGAGACAAGTCGCCGCCTTGTCATCAGTCATCGATTGTGAAGGATTACCTTCTCTTTCCCATCATCCGCGCATACGAGCTTCCCTTTGAGGAGCTATGAACTTACGTCCTCCACCGGTTCACCGTTATCCCACCTGGGACCTCAATAAGATCCTTCTAGCACTCACTGAGTCTCCTTTCGAGCCTATTCAACCCACAACTCTCCAATTCCTCACGTTTAAGGTTGTTTTCCTTGTAGCCATAACTTCCGCTCGTCGAATTTCGGAGCTCGCATCTTTATCTATCAGACAGGACCTTTGTGTCTTCCATGCAGATAGGGTCGTTCTACGACCGGACCCTACATTTATACCTAAGATTAATTCTGCCTTCCACAGGGCACAGGAGCTGATCCTACCTAACTTCTGTCCAAGACCTTTCCAAGGTTTAGAAAGACTGGCATAGGCTGGATGTCAGAAGAGCATTGCGAGCATACATTCATTGCACGGCATCATTTAGAAAAACTGAAGCCTTATTTGTGTCCTTTATGCCCAACTCACAAGGAGGCAAAGTCTCTTCATCCACAATAGGTCATTGGCTACGGGCTATGATAGCCAAGACTTACCAAGCTCAGGCTCTTCCGGTGCCCAGGGGCATAACACCTCATTCCACAAGAAGTGCAGCAACATCGGCGGCTTGGGCCACACAAGCTCCAATCATGGATATTTGTTGAGCTGCAACATGGGCCTCTCCTTCGCCCTTTATTCGACATTATAAGATAGATGTGTTTGCGTCCACTGATGCATCTTTTGGCAGAAGGGTTTTACAATGAGTCCTTGGGAACCAGGAAGGGATTTGAAGCCAGACAGGGTCCCTCCCGTAGGACAGCCAAGCTTTGGTATGTCCTATATCTGGATGCTCTGAGCAGCTCATAGGAGGAAGGTCATTGGTACCTACCTGATACGCCTGTTCTCTTCGAGCTGCGAAGAGCATCCAGCTCCGCCCTATTTTTTTCTTCGCACGTCTGGCTGAGTCCTGTTTTGGCCAATGTATGTAGTTCCAAGGAAGTTAAACTTGTTACTTCTCTGGTCTTCGCAATAACTGGGGAATGCTACGGAGGAGTCATGTGGAGGAGGAGGAGCGTTCCGAAGTTTTAAGCTCAGCCTATCAGAACAAAAACTGAACCACCCATATCTGGATACTCTTCGCAGCTCGAAGAGAACAGGCGTATCAGGTAAGTACCAACGCCCTTTTTATGCACAACTCTTGAGGTCCCTCCAATTGGGTTGAAGTCTGGACTTTGACTGCCATTGGAACACCTTGGTTCTTTTCTTTTTCAGCCATTCTGTTGTAGATATCTTGATGTGTTTTATGACCATTGTTCTGTTGCATAATCCCATGTCAGCCTAGCTTTAGCTATTGGACAGATGGCCTCACTTTTGACTCTAGAATACTTTGGTACACAGAAGAGTTATGGTTGACTCAAAGATTGCAAGATGTCCAGGTCCTGCGGCTGCAAAACAAGCCCAAATCATCACCCCTCCATCTCCGTTGTTGACGGTTTGTATAAGATGCTTGTGCTGATATGTTGCGTTCGGTTTTCGTCAAATGTGTCATTGTGCATTTTGGCTAAACATCTCCACTTTGGTCTCGTCTGTGCCAAGGACAAGTGTTCCAGAAGTCATGTGATTTGTTCAGATGCAGTTTTTCAAACCTCAGCTATGCTGCTATGACCTTTTTAGAGAGAAGAGACTTTCCCCTGCTAACCCTTCAATACAAATCATACTTGCTCAGTCTTTTTCTTATTGCACTGTCATGAATCGTTGCCACTGTGTTAACACACACCTCAATGCCGGAGATCAGCAAACTCCTACAATTTCAGCTTTGATAGATGCAGTTATACTTGCTGATGATCAATTAATCAATGGCACTGTATTAGCAGTACTTGGCTGCTATTTCACCTCATAATACTATGGAAGCAGTGAGAAATTTCCTAATGGGGAGAATAATTAACCAGCAGAAAGGCTGACCTTTAGAGTTTTGTTGCTCCATCACTTGAGGCTTTTCATATATGTTTTATTTGTAATTTTTTTAACAACCATACATATTTTGTATGACAATGTATCGACTGGATCAATATACTTTTTAGACAATGCTAACAACAATAATAAGGGACGCGGTTGCTCAGTGGTTAAGATGCTGATCTTGTCGATCAGAAAAATCAGCAATTCAGCTGTTTGAATCTCTCGCATCTGAGTCTTTAATCTTTCTCCATGTATCCAATGGCTGCTTTCTTAATGTTTGGAGATTATTTTTTGAAATTCTTTTACTTGGGCTATTAAGGTTGAATCGTTTGGAATTATTAAAACTAAGATGGAATATATTTAATAATGAAATAAGAGTATGTGATGAAATTGCAAATATGACAGATAAAGTATAAAGTATGTAAATTAAGAATATAATAATTTCATGATGTTATATAAAGAAGATATGAGTATAATTAAAGAAAAATGGAATAAATTAAGAAAGGAATTGAAAATGAACAAAAGCATGAAAAATATAAGAATTTTTGTGAAAATTTACAGAAAATGGAAAATGTAATGATATGATAAGAAACTGAATATGAAAGATAAATATGTAATTATGGTCATGTTTGTATGGAAGCACCATACCAACCTGGAACCACATTGTTCACCAAAAGAGATATTTGTAAAAGATAAAAATAAAAAACTTTTTATACAAAAAAGAGACTTAACAAGGAAATTGTGGTTTCCTCGTGATCATTGAAGCACCTCTCCTTCCTTCACCACCTCTCCAGGGCAGCTTTGACTCTGTAGGGCAGGGGTCCCCAAACTTGGCGAATTTAAGACTTATGGACATCAATTCCCATAGCTGGCTGGAGAATTCTGGGAGTTGAAGTTCACAAGACTTGAAGTTGCCAAGTTTGGAGACCTCTGCTTTAGGGTCTCCCAGCAGATACCGGCTGGTTTTCACAGAGCTCGGCGGAGCTCTGCTCTTTTCCATCCGTTCCTGCCGCGCCGCCAAGCAGTCTCCCCATTTGAGGCTTTTCAGAAGAGATGAGACAACCACTTGTCTGACATAATGTAGGGCCTCCTGTTTGAGCAAGGGCTGGATTAGAAGATTTCCAAGGTCTCTTCCAATTCTATTATTCTGTTCTTTTTTTATTATTACTTTTTTTAAAAATTATATTTTACAATAATTCCACTTCATTTCCACCGCGTGTCAACTAGGTATTTATATATATATATCTTGTGCTTACAATTATAATTAATATTTTTATTACCAATATAACAATAATAATAACATTTTCTTATAGCCATTATTTAATATATCTGTTATTATTTTTAACAATCTTAATTTATTGCTCTATACATTCATCAGGTCCATTTTAATTTATTTTATTTTCCAACCATTGATAAAAGAAATCCCATACCATATAATATTCAGTTTCTTCTTTTTCTTTAATTACCAATGTTAACCTATTCATCTCTGCACATTCAAATATTTTCTCAATTACTTTTCTCTCTGTTGGTATCTTATCACTTTTCCAATTCTGAGCAAATACAATTCTGGCTGCTGTTACTACATGTATAATTAAATATGTTTTTCCTTTATTGTAAACTTCAGGTACTATTCCGAATAAAAATATTTCAGGTTTCAAATCCGTGTATTTTACCATTTTTTCCAACCATATGCTTATTTTTGTCCAGTATCTTTTAATTTCTATATAAGACCACCACCTATGGCAATATATTCCAGGTGTCTGGTGGCACTTCCAGCATTTACCTGATTTACCTTTGAATATCTTAGCTAATTTTGCTGGTGCAAAGTGCCATCTATAAAACATCTTAGCATTCTTTGTATGCTGTTGATATTATTAATTTATAATTCCTATCCCATAGCTTCTGCCATTTATCTAATTCTATAGCATATCCAAATATTTTAACCCATTCTATCATTGTTTTTTTTAACTTGTTCTTCTAGTTTAACACCTAGTAAATAGCAATATAATATTTTAATCTTCCAACTTAATCTTCCATTCCTATTAGTATTTTATCCAATTCTCTCAACTCCTTATGAATCCCTTCAGCTTTAATATCTTTTTCATATCTTGATTGTATTTGAATATATGAATACCAATGCATTTACAACTCTTGTTCATTCAATTCTTGTTTAGAATTGACCTCACCCTTTTCATTTCAGATATCTTTGTATCTAGCAATAGTTCCCATTTTACAAATATTTGGGTGTATGAGTATTTCCACTGTTGATAGCCAGGCTGGAATCTTCATGTAATGTTGTTCTCTAGTTTATTCTCATACTAATAACAATGCATTCCTGACCATATGTCTTTGAAAACACCTATATATTTTCCTCCTCCCATACCATTAAAATGCATGCCAGCCCAGTTGTAAATCATGTCCCTCAAGCATTAACAACCTTCTATTTCTCAGTGTTATCCATTCTTTCATCCAGGTTAATACCGTGGCCTGATAATATATTTCCCAAGTAGGAAACCCAAACGCTCCTCTGGTTTTCGCATCCTAAAACAATAGAAATGTAAGAGAGTGAACTTTCTTTTTCACTTGACTGTATTGGAAAAAAATCATTTGCATTGCTAAGAATCTGTGATTGACCCAGTCAACAACTGAATTTCATAATTTTTCATTGTAATGTAAACGTAATAATTTTTTTTTCTCATGTTCTGCAACCATTAAAGATACCCTTTTATTTCAATCTTATAGACAAAGAGGATGGCAATAAGAGCACTCTGGACAACTGAGGATAACAAGCAACATTGAATAACAAAGCAAGTCAGTCCAGAAATCAAAATATTTTACATCTCCTTCAGAGCACCTCACAATTCGTCACCTTCCTCAAGTGATAAGAGAGAAACGAGAGAAGATAAAGAAGGGATTTCTACCTGGGAAAAGTAGTGTGTGAAATTCAAGCATATGTTACATGAGAAGTCAATAGAGATTATTTTTTCATTCAGCAAAAGAGGGAAGTGAAAAAGTCATTGGGGAAGAAAAGGTCAACTGGAAAGCCACGTAGAGCATCCAGTGTTGCAGGCCTCATTCTGGAAGGCAGAAAATGACCGGTAAATCAAAACACATCTAAACAAAGGATAGTCCATATTTTTGATCGCCTCAAGAATATTAGTTGTGGAAAAGCTCCATACATGCGCCAGTTGTGGGAAAGATACAACTTGCAAATCACAGGTGATTATGCATGAGAGGATCCAGACTGGAGAAAAGCCTTACATATAATCTGAATGTGGCAAAACCTTTGATCAGAACAAATCTATTGTGGTTTTTCGAAAGACCCATCCAAGAAAAACTCTATAAGTGCTCCCAATGCGGTAAATGCTTTAGCGAGCATGGCCATATGTGCTCATACCAAGAAGAAAAGGTTTGAATGTCCTGATTGCGAGAAAAGTTTCCGTCAGAATTCCATGCTGGTGACACACCAGAGGACTCACATAGGAGAGAAACCGTTTAAATGTCTTGATTGTGGGAAAAGTTTCAGTCAGAGTTCCAGTCTGGTGAAACACCAGAGGACACACACAGGAGAGAAACCCTATGAATGTCCTGACTGCGGGAAACGTTTCTGTAATAATTCCACCCTGGTGATACACCAGAGGACTCACACAGGAGAGAAACCCTTTGAATGTCCTTACTGTGGTAAAAGTTTCTGTCAGAATTCCGGCCTGGTGACACACCAGAGGACTCACACAGGAGAGAAACCCTTTGAATGTCCTGATTGTGGGAAAAGGTTCCGTCAGAGTTCCAACCTCTTGACACACCAGTTGACTCACACAGGAGAGAAACCCTTTGAATGTCCTGCTTGTGGGAAAAGTTTCTGTCATAATTTCAGCCTAGTAAGACACCAGAGGACTCACACAGGAGAGAAACCCTTTGAATGTCCTGATTGCGGAAAACGTTTCTGTGAAAATTCCAGCCTGGTGATACACCAGAGGACTCACACAGGAAAGAAACCCTTTGAATGTCCTGATTGTGGTAAAAGTTTCAGTTGGAATTCCAGCCTGGTGATGCACCAAAGATCTCACACAGGAGAGAAACCCTTTGAATGTCCTGATTGTGAGAAAAGATTCAGTCAGAGTTCCATGCTGGTGAAACACCAGAGGACTCACACAGGAGAGAAACCGTTTAAATGTCTTGATTGTGGGAAAAGTTTCAGTCAGAGTTCCAATCTGGTGAAACACCAGAGGACTCACACAGGAGAGAAACCCTTTAAATGTCCTGATTGTGGGAAAAGTTTCAGTCAGCGTTCTGACATAGTGACACACAAGAGAACTCACACAGGAGTAAAACCCTTTGAATGTCCTGATTGTGGTAAAAGTTTCTGTCAAAATTCCAACCTGGTGACACACCAGAGGACTCACACAGGAGAGAAACCCTTTAAATATCCTGATTGTGGGAAAAGTTTCCGTCAGCGTTCTGACATAGTGACACACCAGAGGACTCACACAGGAGTAAAACCCTTTGAATATCCTGATTGTGGTAAAAGTTTCTGTCAAAATTCTAACCTGGTGATACACCAGAGGACTCACACAGGAGAGAAACCCTTTGAATGTCCTGATTGCGGGAAAAGTTTCTGTAATAATTCCAGCCTGGTGATACACCAGAGGACTCACACAGGAGAAAAGCCCTTTGAATGTCCTGATTGCGGGAAAGGTTTCCGTCAGCGTTCCAACCTGGTGACACACCAGAGGATTCACACAGGAGAGAAACCCTTTGAGTGTCCTGTTTGCGGGAAAAGTTTCAGTTGGAATTCTAACCTGGTGACACACCAGAGGACTCACACAGGAGAGAAACCCTTTGAATGTCCTGATTGCGGGAAAGGTTTCAGTCAGAGTTCCAGTCTGGTGAAACACCAGAGGACTCACACAGGAGAGAAACCCTATGAATGTCCTGACTGCGGGAAAGGTTTCTGTAATAATTCCACCCTGGTGACACACCAGAGGAATCACACAGGAAAGAAACCTTTTGAATGTCCTGATTGTGGTAAAAGTTTCAGTTGGAATTCCAGCCTGGTTACACACCAGAAGACTCACACAGGAGAGAAACCCTTTCAATGTCCTGATTGCGGGAAAAGTTTCTGTGATAATTCCAGCCTGATGACACAGCAGACAGGAGAGAAACCCTTTGAATGTCCTGATTGCGGGAAAAGTTTCTGTGATATTTTCAGCCTGGTGAAACACCAGAGGACTCACACAGGAAAGAAACCCTGAATGTCTTTACTATTGTAAATGTTTCAGTTGGAATTCCAGCCTAGTGATACACCAAAGGACTCACACAGGAGAGAAACCCTTTGAGTGTCCTGATTATAGTAAAAGTTTCGGTCACAATTCCAGCCTGATTCAACATCAAAGGATTCACACAGGAGAGAAACTGTTTGGATGTCCTGTTTGTGGGAAAAGTTTCAATCAGAATTCTCACCTTGTGGAACAAAAGAGGAGTCACACAGGAGAGAAACTCTTTGAATGTCCTGATAGTGAAAAGTTTCTCTCAGAGATCCCAACTCATGCACCAGAGATCTCACACAGGAGAGAAGCCCTACAAGTGTTCCCAGTGTGGTAAATGCTTTATAGTGAGCATAGCAATGTGGACTCACACTAAGGAGAAACCCTTTAAATGTCCTGACTGGGAAAAGTTTCAGTCACAATTCTACCCACTTGCTATGCCAACCACTCCCAAATGCAATCCCTCCAATAATCCATTTAATTGCTTACAACATAAATGAGACAAGAAAGAAAACCTTACAATGAATTTCCAGCCTCCCCCATAGTATTTCCAGCTGTCTTCTGGGGATTGAAAGGAGTCTTTGAGTGTTGTCCATCTCAGGGTCCTTTCTTTCATGTTTGCTGGTGGCATTAGGCTTCGCTTGGTGATAAGGCTGGAGGCTTTGGAAGATCTTCCCCACTCTGGTTGCTGTGGTGACTTTCTCGTGGAGGGCTGGATCCAAACCCAATTCCTGGCTCAATGAATGGAAGGTGTCTTCTGGAAGCAGCAACTGGATCAGTGTTATCTGTTACCACAGGTTGCAGAGTCATTTGTGCAGGACTGAAAGACATGAGAACAAGACCCTTTCCCCTCTTTGTGTGTAATCCTGCCAGGAAAGGCACTGTAAGAGGATTAGAGATGGGGAGATGGAGTGGGGTTGGATTGATAGGTTGCAGGCAGAGTTTGAGGGGGGATGGAAATCTGTACTGCAGTTATTAAACAAATAGAACAATTATATCAAAATGAGGACATCACAGATAAGAAAAAAGAAGCTGGATTGGACAGATGAAACTAATTAAACACAGTAAATGCAAGAATGAAACTTTTCTTCAAATGTTCTGTAACTTAAAAACATTCCTTGATAACCTTGGGCTGTTCTTACAAGTACAGAGAGGAAAGAAAAATGAATTCAGTTTTCTTCACCCTGTTTTGTGGGCCAGACAAAACTGGGTGAAGACATTTTCTTTTAGTGCTTTTAACTCTTTTCTAACAATTTAAAATTCATATCTAGGGATCAGAAACATTTAACAACCTCGAGGGCACACAAAGGCATAGACAAAAAAAGGAGAAAAAAGAAGTACCTTTATTTAAACAAATTGGTTTTCCAGCTTCGTCCCTGAGCAAAGTCCACTCTTTACACCACCTTTTTTCTTTTTCATGCCCACCTGGACAGTCAACTGCCTATTTTTGTATTAAGTGTCAAACAAGTCTTTCATGGGAGAGCCTATTCTGACCCTTGAGTTATAGCATCCCACGTTTCCCTTTCTAATGTAGGAATTCAATTTGACCCTTCTGGGTCCTGTCAAAAAATTAGTCTCCTAGCAAGACTCCTGCCCCACCATCAGTTTGCAGACCAAAAAGGAGTCTGGGAGGACTCCACTGCTCCCCGCAGTGAGCACGGTCACCTCCTTCCACCAGATTTACTGCGCCATCAGTTTTTGGACTCACTAGTATCCAGGAGGACCTCTGCTTCCAGAGGTATGGGCCCCTCCAAACACAAGGCTTTGCTCAGTGATTTCCCAGCTGGTTGCCCAAGTTTAACTCATTCACTTTTCCATTCCATTTTCACACTCTCCTTTCTCTAACAGAAAGTCCTGTGCTCTGGCCTGACCTCCTGCATGTGTGTGCGAAGACCAACTGGCCAGTGCGGGTAGGCACACTGGAGGGGTTGCTCTTCTGGTGCTCGTGCGCATATGAAGATCAGCTGTGCAGTGCGCATGTGCACGCTGGAACCCAGAAGAGCAACAGGAGACAGCTGGCGTGTCCGAAGAGATGGCTCTGCATGCTACTTCCAACACATGTGGCATAGGTTCACCATCACAGTCTTATCCTTTCCAGACTCTCTTGGTAGAACAAAGAGAAAGAAAGATCCAGATGTGATTGGGAGAAGGGTCTTCTCACTCACACACATAGGCATACACACATTTCACATGCTTTCCTGGCTATAAAATTAAGAGGTACTCACCTTCCTTCCAAGAAGCCTTTGAGCTCAAAACTCAAAACCCCTTTAAAACCCTATTCCAAATGGCCAAGGTCCAAGAAAAATCCATCCACAGACTCAATGAGGTCTGTGCTGGCAAGAGAGACTTATCTGGGCCCGGTCCATTGGTCAGGTTAGCTTGGAGTCCCATCTTGGGAGGGGCTTGGTTGTGCCATGTGGTAAGCTAGAAAATCCTATTATGTTCTGGAGGGTGCTGTCTAAATCCCATCACCCTGGAGCTGGAGGCCTTTTGTTTTGTAGATAGGCTGGCCCAGTCTTAATATCTGCTGGGGGCAGGGAGCTGCTCTTTGACTTTAGAAACCTGTTTCTCCTTTTCTCATCCAGGGAAATATAATACTGCCTTTTTAATATTTCCTAAAATATTTCATTCTTAGAAGGGTGGGTGCTGACTTCCTTCACTTCGAAGCACTCCCATGCTAAATGCCTTGTGCTTCTCTAACTTTGCATACACAGAAATCTCCATTGGGTCAAAGCAAAAAAGTCACAGACCCAGTAGGGCTAGAAAAGGGGGGCTTGGGAAGAGGAGATGACTGGCTGTATAGGGTGAGAGATGTTCCCAAAAGGAATTTCAAAGGTTGGGAAAAAAGGTTGGTAACACAGATGTGCGTGCAAAAATGTATCAAAGTTGCCCCACTCTTTGTTTCATATACATTCCTTTTTTTAGTTCAAAAATTTAATAAAGTATACAAAACAACAAAAACAATCATAGAGAAGCAGGAAAGGAATCGAAAAAAAGAAAACTAATATAATTGCACCTTCCGCCCTTTTCTCTGTTGAGAAATTGTCATCACACATTCTTACCGTATATGGAAATTGCCTCTGCTCAGTTGACAGGAATAAAAACCTCCTTGGAAACGGATCCTGGCCTGAATCCCATTCCTCAGAGAAATCCAGTCCAACATTTCCCTTCCACGTTACTCACATCTGTGCAGAGTAACACGGAGATTTTCTCAATGCACAGATGGGAAGCAGTAACCAGGCCCTCATGGTAGACTCCCACTTAAGGACTCCTTGGTCCAGGTAGGATCCCAGGGAATAAGAGCGCAGCAACAAGCCATGTTTTTCACTGCTTGCTGTCAAGAGTGGATAAAAATCAAATCTTTTTAAAAAATTAAAACAATTGGATTTTTTAAAATTTAAATCAGATTTTTTAAATAAAATGCTTTTGGAGTAAAAATCTAAATATAGTTTTCTATTTAAGATACATTAATAATTTAGTTTTGTAAGGTCTGCAGTACACTTAAGCCAAAAATGAACGAAAACAAAGATTTAAATGGAAGCTTGCAAATCAAAGCAGTCTTTTATTCTTTGATCCAAGTTAAAGTTCTGGGAAGAAGTTCCTAGCAAATCACAAGCGACATGGAAGGAAAATTCTACAAAATACAGAAAGATGCCCTGTCCTTCTTATACCCTTAAGATTCTTAGAAGTCGAGTAACTGCATTGTAAAACTCTCTAACTTAGATTTACGTCTTTCCTGCAAAAGACAAATCTCTCTGGCAATGTTTACCTTTCATATCTAATTGATCACAATTGACCACTTAAGGAGGCTATTAACAGCATATTTTTGGGACCGGGGACCAGGGATGGTCGGATCAAGGATGGGGATTTTTTCTGGGGAGGGGGAGGAGAGGGCCATTTCTACGATCGGTGGGAAAGGCAAGTATGGCGTTGACAGGGGGCCTTATCAAATTATGGGAGCTCGCCCCCGCTGTCTACAAGTGGTGGTGTGCTCCGACCCCCAGGTCACATCTCGCCCCCTGAGTTGTTTGAATGATCGGGCCGCGGGCCTCTGGCTGATGTTATGCAACGCCAGGTCCGTAGTGCATAAAGCCCCCCTTGTTTACAATCTTGTCATGGAGGGGGGAGCAGACCTGGTGGGCATCACCAAGACCTGGTTGGGACAGGGGGGGTGTCCCTCTGGTGGAGATGTGCCCAGCCGGGTTTCGGGTCTTTCATCGGCCGAGGGCTCAGGGGAGGGGTGGGGGGGTTGCGGTGATTATTCGGGAGGATCTGGTTCCTAGGGAATCCACTGTTCCTCAGACAACCGGATGTAAGTCCCTTTTTGTAAAGTGTGGTTCCAGGGTTCAGATGGGCTTATTGATCACATACCTGGCTCCCTGCTATGTGACATTGGCTCTGTCTGAGCTCCTCAAGGTCATAGCCGGCCTGGCGGTTGAGACCCCCAGGCTGATGGTTATGGGGGATTTCAATTTGCCTTCGCTGGTGGGGCCCCGGGGATTGCTCAGGAGTTTTTGGCTTCCATGACAGCCTTGGGCCTGACCCAATTAATTAGGGAACCCACTCACACTGGGGATCACATCCTGGATCTGGTTTTTGTCTCTGGACAGTGGCAGGATGATCTTAGTATTGGGGACGTTTTTATTGAGCCCTTGTCATGGTCAGATCATTCGCTCCTTAGGCTGGACTTCTAGGCCAATCCCACCCGTTGCAGGGAGGCGGACCAAATACGTTGGTACCGCCCCATGCGCCTGATGGATCCAGATAGGTTCCTGATGGAGCTTGGGCCATGTCCCGACGTTCGAACACACGACTCGGTTGAGGACGTGGTCGCCACCTGGGATAGGGTGGCGGCTGGGGCCCTGGACTGGGTCGTGCCCTTGCGGCCTCTGATCTGGCACCACTCTCACTTGCCCCTTGGTTTTCCGAGGAGCTGAGGGAGATGAAGCGCCGGAAAAGACGCCTGGAGAGTATTTGGAGGACTACTCGCTCCAGACCCGACTGAACACTATTACGGTCTTATATTAAGACCTATTTAGTGGCGATAAGGATGGCAAAGTGTTCTCATTTTTCCACACTTATTGCGTCCGCAGGAAACCGCCCAGCTGCCCTGTTTAGAGTGACCCGCTCCCTCCTGGAAGGGGGAGTGCGGGAGGAACTCTTGCAGGGACGGGCTGAGGATTTTTCGAATTTCCTGCTGGATAAAATCACTCAGATCCGGGACGGGTTGGACTCTGAATGGGCAACTCTGGGCAGGGGGTCGGGGGCGGAATTTGGGGAAGTTATTTGGGAGAAGTTTGACCCTGTGACCCCGAAGACGTGGACAGGTTACTGCAGGGGCTGAATGCTACCACATGTTTGTTGGACCCGTGCCCCTCCTGGCTGGTGTTGGCCACTTGGGAGGTGACACGAGGTTGGTTCCAGGGTATTATTAATGCTTCCTTGAGTGAGGGATATCTGCCCACCGCCTTGAAAGAGGCGATGGTGAGACCCCTCCTCAAGAAACCATCACTGGACCCAACTTTGTTATCTAATTATCGTCCTGTCTCCAACCTTCGCTTTGTGGTGAAGGTTGTTGAGAGTGTGGTGGCATGACAGCTTCCCCAGCACCTGGATGAAGCTGTCTATTTGAATCCAAGCCAATTGGGCTTCAGGCCCGGGCACAGCACGGAGACGGCATTGGTCGCATTGGTGGATGATCTCTGGAGGGCCCCTGATAGAGGTCATTCCTTTGTCCTGGTCCTTATTAGATCTCTCGGCGGCTTTTGATACTGTTGACCACAGTATCTTAGTGTGACGGCTGGAGGGGTTGTGGGTGGGGGGCACTGTTATGCGGTGGTTCTCCTTCCTCTCTGGCTGTTTGCAATTCGTGTTGGCGGGGGGGCCAAGATCGGCCCCGAGGCCCCTGGTTTGCGGGGTGCCTCAGGGGTCGGAGCTCTCGACCCTTCTGTTCAACGTTTATATGAAGCCGCTGGGTGAGATCATCTGTGGCTTTGGCGTAGAATTCCATCAGTATGCTGATGATACTCAGCTGTACATTTCTACCCCGGGCCACCCCGATGAAGCCGTCAAAGTGATGGCCCAGTGCCTGGAGACCATGCGGTGTTGGATGCGGCGGAACAGGCTTCAGCTCAACCCATCTAAGACTGAGTGGCTGTGCTTCCCGGCACCCCGATACAGCCAGCTGGTTCCATCGCTGGCTGTGGGTGGGGGAATTCTTGCCCCCACAGAGAGGGCTCGCAATCTGGGTGTCCTCCTGGATGTGCGGCTGTCATTGGAGGACCATGTGGCGGCTGTCGCCAGGGGGGCTTTTGGTCAGGTCTGTAGGATCTATCAGTTGTGGCCCTTTCTGGATCGGGATGCGCTTTGCACGGTCACTTCCACCCTCGTAACCTCCCGTCTAGACTATGCCAACGCTCTCTACATGGGGCTCCCCTTGAAGAGCGCCCGGAGGCTCCAGCTGGTGCAGAATGCGGCCTCGCGCGGGTGGTGTTGCGGGCTCCTCGGGGCTCCCATGTTACGCCACTCTTGCGCGAGCTGCATTGGCTCCCGGTGATCCTCCGGGTGCGCTTCAAGGTCTTAGTTACCATCTTTAAAGCGCTCCATGGCTTGGGACCAGGATATTTGCGGGACCGCCTCCTGCCATTATCGGCCTCCCGCCGATCAATACGCTCACATAGAGTCGGCCGCCTCGGGGTGCCACCGGCTGGACGGCTGGCAACCCCGAGGGTGCGGGCCTTCTCGTTGGAGGCACCCTCCTTCTGGAACGAATTACCCCCGGAGATGGGGACCATCCCTGATCTCCTGACCTTCCAGCGTGCGTTGAAAACCTATTTATTTCAGCAAGCCAGTCTGGCCTAGGGGTTTTTAGAGCTTTTAATTCGGTTTTTAGCTTTCTTAATCTCTTATTTTTAATCTTTTGATAATGACCAACCTATTTAATCCTTTTAACTTATTTTAAATATTATATGTGTATTTTTATATGTATATTTTATCTTGGTTGTTCACCGCCCCGAGTCCCTCTGGGAGAGGGGGCGGTATACAAATTTAAATAAATAAATACTTCAAAGATGTGGATTCCTCAGAATGGAGGTAGTTACATTCCCAGAGAGGTACATTTCCTTCTCAGGGGTTGATGCTGGTGAAATGTATCCATCCAGGAAAACAGATGGATTCAGATTGATTTAGATGGGACAATCATGTGTCTTAATAGGAGAGGAATGTAACTGATGGTGTTTATAATTGTTTTACAACAAGTGAAAGGTTAAGGAAATCTTTTTTACAATGGCAAGATAACAAATGCCTATAGAGTAGCACTCTACTTAATGCTATAATATATTTTACTACATTTCCTTATTATTACTATTCCCTTCAGTTTATTCAGCATGAAATTGAGCTTAGTTATGTAGCAGGAGGCTGTATATCCTGCAATATTGGGACTGTCGGTGAGTCAACTGCGGGTCAGAGGAGGAGCTGCTGCGGGACAGAGATGACAGCCGCTTTTTAAAAATTATAATTTGCTGCCCAGGGAGTGCAGATGTATATGCACACACAAACAAACACACACATACACAAGCTAGTTTGTAGGAACCCACCAAGCTTCTTGGACTGGAGTCAAAAGTTGCTTCCTCCTGCGGCTATAAGTTCCCTGTGTCAAGTCTGTGATTTCCTTGAGGAAACACTATTCATGGTAGGAGCTTCCCAGAAAAACAAGCAAGAAAGTAGGACATGCAGAAAAAGTTAACCCTTTGGAGTGGCACTCAGTGCCTGGTGATTTAAAGGATTAATCATTAGAGGTTTCTCTTGTCTCACACACACACACACAAACACACACCTCTGTGGACATAGCAAACAGAAATGGGAGAAATATAAAGGAAGGGAATATGATGATCAAATCCTGCCCCATCTAAAGCAACCAATCACTTGGAAGATTCAACATAAATTAAGCATGCAAACAATCACTGTGCATGCTGGATTCCAGCAAAACATTGGCAGCTTTCTGAGCAGCCCTGACCTGAAGCAGAACTGCAGGTTATATACCTTTAGCCCATTACATTACAAAGAGATAGAAACAGGCAAGTACCCTATAGAGTACAAAATGATGCTTGACTATTTTGATAATTCCATTTGGGAAACTACAAGGTCAGCATGCAACTATGCGCTCTGTGAGATATGGTCAGGGAATGTAAACACCTTGACTCAACTCACTGGTCCAGAAATTCCTGTCCGATTCTTCCTCCTGTGGCCACTCGGGTCCAATTCAGCTAGTTGCCAGTGAAATGCTGTGGACATTGTATACCTAGATTTCATAAAGCATTTGATAAAGTAGATCAATATCTATTTCTGGGAAAGCTAGAAAAATGTGGGACAGACAGCACCATCGCAAGTGGATTCCTAACTGGCTGACAAAATGTACTCAACATGTAGTCCTCAATGGAACTACACTCACATGGAGGGAAGTAAGCAGTGGGATATCCTCAGATTGAATTTTAGACCCAGCACTTATTAAAATCTTCATAAACTATCTAGACAAGGGAATAGAAGGGGAACTCATCATGTTTGCATACAAAACTAAACTGGCAGGAATTGCCAATACCCCAGAATACAAGCTCAAGACCCAAAAAAGATTTGACACATTTGAACAGCAGTCCCTATCTAACAATATGATATTACGCAGATAAAAGTAAAGTTTTATACGTAGACAAGAAAAACCAACTGCCTAGATATCAACTAGGTGAAACCTGGCTTAATGCCAGTAACTGTGAGAGGGAACTTGGAGTCCTAGTGGACAATCACTTAAATGTAATCCAACATTGAGTGACAGCAGCCAGAATAACCAATACAATTTTAAGCTGCATTACTAGACAGATAGAATTAAGATCATGTGAAGTTATAGTACTGCTTTACAAAGCGTTAGTAAGACCACATTTGGAATACTGCATGCAATTCTAGTCCCTCCAAAGTGACTAGAGACTCTGGAAAGAGTGCAGAGAACAGCAACAAAGATGATTAGGGGGTTGGAGGCTAAAACACAGGAAGAACGGTTACAGGAATTGGGTATCTCTAGTCTAATGAAAAGAAGGACAAGGGGAGACATGATAGCAGTATTCCAATATTTGAGTGGCTGCCATAAAGGAAAGGGGGTCAACTTATTTTCCAAAGCACCAGAAGGAAAGACAAGGAACAATGGATGGAAACTAATGAAGGAGAAAAGCAACTTCAGGTCTCTTGCTTGATCAGGGGTTGGAGTCAAGACCTCCAAAGTCCCTTCCAGATCTATTCAGATTGATTGGTTGGTTGGTTGATCTTGAAAGATGCATCCTTGAAGTTGCTGTTGAGTTTGGTGTAGTGGTGAAGGCAGCAGGTAAGAGACAGAGAAATGCTCAGTTCCAGTCCCACCTGAAGGGCAAAAGCATCTGTTCAACTTTGGCCAGTCCTCTTAAGCTTACGAAGCAGAAAATGTGGGAAACCCCTTCCAAAAACTCTTGCCAAGGAAACTGCAAGGCCATGCATCAAGACTGATCCAAAGGCACCAAAAACGAAGCTAAGTAGCGTCAGGCTTCAGTCTTTCACGGGGTTCAGTTCTTTACTTCAATTCCCAGAATCCCCTGGCCAAGATGCTTTAAGAGGGGAGGATTTCAACTCCCAGAATTCTGGAGCCGGCATACTTTAGGAGGGATGGATTTCTTGCTGGCTGGGGGATTCTGGGAGTTGAAATCCACCCCCTTTAAAATATGCTGGCTGGTGTTGCAAGCCGGGTGGTAAAGAAAGGAACCCGAAGTGTGGGGCAAACAAGTCAGCTGCTCCAGCTGGCCTGAAGACGTGGCAAACACTTGCAAGAGGGAAACGGAGAGACGTGGAGTCTGGAGTCCGAGAAAAGAGTGTTCGGGAAATTTGGCGTTGGATTACAAAGCAAGGATGTTTTAAGAAGGTAAATAAATTTGCAAGTGAATCTCCGGAGCGGAAAAGGGAAAGTGGTGATCAGCGGCAAGACTGTGGTGTACCTATAGCTCCAGGGAAAGTAGATACTTTGTGATTAAAACAAAAAGTGAAAAAGAGAGTTGTATTACGGTGGTGAAAGAGTTTGATTTCCAGCCACCTGAATAGACTGACCCATTGGAAAATACTAACCCAAAGGAAAAGAACTCTTGTAAACTCTAAGAATGACTAAGAGAGTGACAGTGCAATTTGCAGAGGTGGACATTATGATTGAGAAAGCAGAGGAAAGTGATGAAAGTATCCAATTGGACTGAGAGAGGTGAAATGGAAATTTGAGATTTGGATCTAATATCTACAAGATCAAATTACTAAGGAACATTCATAAAAAAGGGCAAGAGTATAACTATCAATTTCACTTATCTTTCTTCTCTTATATCTAATATATATTTAATTAATAAGGATAAAATTAATTGTTGAATTTAAAACAGGCTTAGTTTGTATAAATAGTGTTTAACTCTTTAGAATTATAGATATAACTGATTGCGTATTTATATATAGACTGGCTTAGGGCTTTTGGATTATGAATTTAAAATAACGATGAAGATAATGATGAGATAACTGATTATTCCTTCCCTCCCCTTTTATGATTTTTTCAGGTTAGAAATTATATGGAACACATAGTATATACTTATATATTATGATTGATTTAAAGAATTAGTATTGGAAATAGTGTTAAATATAGTAATTAAGTTGAGGTAGATTGCAAGATTATATTAATTCAGGAATTATTGGAAAAGTTAAGAATTGATTTTTTTTTCTTTTTTTAAAATTTGTTAATTGAAAACAATTGCTTTAATTACTGTGATTAAAATAAGGATAGAAAAGAAAAGAAGGGCTATAGATCTGAGAAAATAGAATTACAAAAGATAAATAAATCTGATGGTAATTGGAGATACGCTCTGGGAGAATATATTTAAGACAGTGGAGAAACAGCAAAAAATTATTAAAGATATGACCAGCACATCTACGATTACTACAAAAGCAGGAAAAAAGATGACACCATTGGCAACTACTACAATAGTATCGACCCAGAAAATGATCGATGAGATGTTGGCGCCAGATAAATCAAATCTCAACCTAGTTCGCAGTCATTCCAAGCCACATTGATGTCCATTCAAAGTATGATGCTGACTTTACAGGAATCGATGTTGAAAAATCACTCAGAAAGTAAAGTTGAACGGAAACAATGAAAGAAGAGTTAAAAAGCGAACTAGGAGAAATGAGAAATGAAGTCAAAAACTTGGAAGGGAAAATAGGCCAGATCCAAGAGCTGATCAAAAAAAATGAAGAGAAGATCAAAGTGGTGGAAAAACAGGTGAGTCAAACTGAAAAAAAAATGGAAGGTATGGAGCAAACGATGAAAGAACATAATAAAGAGACTATTGAGACTTTGACTTATATCGAAATGGACAAGGCCTCATATTATTTAAAGTTTCAAAATGTTGAAGAAGAAAGAGGTGAGAATTTATCATTAGTGATGGCAGAGATGTTGGCAGAACTGCTGGGTAGAGACAAGGAGGAAATGGTGAAAGAATTGGACGATGTTTACAGAGTATACACAAGTTATGCGAGGCGACATGGGCTTCCCCGTGAAATACATATAAGATTTGCAAGGAGATGTGTGAAGGACTTAATTTATAAAATCACAAGAGACGAAGGAATAAAACACAAGGGTAAAGAAGTGATTGTTTTGAAACAAGTACCAAGGAGAATTCGTGAGCAAAGGAAAGACTATCGATTCTTAACAAACTACTTAAACAAAAAAAATATACCTTTTAGATGGATAATTCCAGAAGGGATACTCACAATACGGCAAGAGAAAAGATTAAAAGTAGATAATCTATCTAAAGCACAAGAATTCTTTGAGCAAATAGGTGGCATAGAGGAAGAAGTGAGTAGTAGAGATGAGTCTGAGTCAAGAAGAGGTACAAACTAGAAATAGGGGAGGAGATAGGAGAAAGGGGAGGGAAGGAGATGAGGAAACATTGGGAAAGGAAGAAAGAGGAGTAAGGACGAGAAGTCATACGATGAACAAAAGTATTGTAGGATAGAAATAAGGTAGGGAATGGAGAAGGGAGTGAAATTGATATCTATAAACATTAACGGGTTAAACGAACCAACCAAGAGGAAAAGAACGTTTTTGAAATTAGAGAAACAAAGAGTGGAGATAATATGTTTACAAGAAGTCCATATAAAGGAAAGTGATAAAAGGTATTTAATAAATAATAAACTGGGGAAAATGTATTCAACATTTTCAACCCTTATTCATGATTTGATCTGTGACGGGGGAGCGGACTTGGCAGGTGTTACCGAAACCTGGCTGGGCCAAGAGGGGGGTATCCCCCTGGTGGAGATGTGCCCACCCAGGTTTCGGATTTTTCATCGACCGAGGGCCCAGGGGAGGGAGGGGTTGCGGTGGTTATTAAGGAAGATCTGTGTCCTAGGGAATCCACTGTTCCTCAGACGACCAGATGTGAATCCCTCTTTGTAAAGTGTGCTTCCAGGGTTCAGATGGGCCTGTTTGTCACATACCTGGCTCCCTACTATGTCACATCGGCCCTTCCTGAGCTCCTTGAGGTTATAGCCGGCTTGGTGGTTGAGACCCCCAGGCTTATGGTCATGGGGGATTTCAACCTACCCTCTGCCGGCAGGACCTCAGGGGTTGCTCAGGAGTTCATGGCTTCCATGACAGCCTTGAGCCTGACCCAATTAATTAGGGATCCCACACACACAGGGGATCACATCTTGGATTTGGTTTTCGTCTCTGGTCAGTGGCAGAATGATTTTGGTGTAGGGGATGTTTTGATAGAGCCCCTGTCATGGTCGGATCATTCGCTCCTTAGGCTGGACTTCCATTCCGCACCCCCTCGTCGTGGGGAGGCGGGACCGATTAAATGGTACCGCCCCAGGCGCCTGATGGACCCAGATAGATTCCTGACAGAGCTTGGGCCGTTTCCTGAGACTCACACACACGACTCGGCTGAGGACCTGGTGGCCGCCTGGGATAGGGTGGCGACTGGGGCCCTTGACCAGGTCGTGCCCTTGTGGCCTCTGACCCGGTGCCAATCCCATGTGGCTCCTTGGTTTTCCGAGGAGCTGAGGGAGATGAAGCGCCAGAAAAGATGCCTAGAGTGTGGTTGGAGGACCAGCCGTTCTGTATCTGACCGGACACTATTGCGGTCCTATGTTAGGACCTATTTAGTGGCGATAAGGATGGCAAAGCGTTCGTACCTTTCCACCCTTATTGCATCTGCAGAAAATCGCCAGGCTGCTCTTTTTAGGGTGACCCGTTCCCTCTTAGATGAGGGAGCGCGGGAGGACCCCTTGCAAGGACGGGCCGAGGATTTTTCTATTTTTCTGCAAGACAAAATCGCTCAGATCCGGGACGGTTTGGACTCTGACTGGGCAACTCTGGATGGGAGGGCGGGGGCAGATTTTGGTGAAGTCATTTGGGGGGAGTTCGATACTGTGACCCTGGAGGACGTGGACAGGATACTGGGTGAGCTTAATGCCACCATATGTTTATTGGACCTGTGTCCCTCCTGGTTGGTTGTGGCTTCCGGTGGCCTTCCGGATGCGATTCAAGGTGTTGGTGACCATCTTTAAAGCGCTCCATGGCTTGGGACCCGGGTACTTGCGGAACCGCCTACTGCCACCATCAGCCTCCCGCTGGCCAGTGTGCTCCCACACGGTGGGCCTCCTCAGGGTGCCGCCAGCTTGACGATGTCGGTTGGCAGCCCCGAGGGTGCGGGCCTTCTCTGTGGGAGCACCCTCCCTTTGGAATGAACTACCGGCGGAGATGCGGGCCATTGCTGTCCTGTGAGCCTATCGACGTGCACTCAAAACCCAATAAAATTCATTCGGATTAAAATGGCTTTCTCCCTACAAGGCAGATCAGACATAATACAAGAATAATAATAGCTACATTAGAATATTATGAAAAGCACCCAAGCAGTCAGGTAGCCTTGGTTTTCTTGAACGCACAAAAGGCCTTTGACAATTTAAATTGGGATTTCATGAAAAAACAGATTAATTTGATGGACTTTGGAGATAATTTTGTACAAATGATCAATATAATATATGCCACACAAAAGGCCAATGTAATAGTAAATGGTGAAATCACTCAATCTTTGAAGATAAAGAAGGGAGTCAGACAGGGATGTCCGCTTTCACCTCTGCTTTTTATAACACTTTTGGAAACTTTGCTAGATAGAATTAGATTAAAGAAATTAAAGGAACTAAAATTAAAAATCAAGAATGCAAATTACAAGCCTTCGCAGATGATATAGTTTTTGTTATAGAGGATCCATTAAATTCAGGACCAATATTATTGAACGAAATAGATAAATTTGGCATACTAGCAGGACTAAAAATTAACAAAGAAAAAACTAAAATGCTAGTTAAAAATTTAATAACTATTGAACAAAAAAAATTAGAAGAAAAACTTGGTTTACAAATAGTAAATAAAATTAAATATTTAGGAATTTGGTTGAGAGCAAGAACATTAAATGTGCGAGAGGATAATTATATAAAATTATTGAAACAGAATGAAAAGGAATTGGAAAATTGGAATAAGATGCAAATTTCACTATTAGGAAGGATAGCAGCAATTAAAATGAATGTGTTACCAAAAATATTATACCTGTTTCAAACAATTCCGATATTATTGGATAAAAAATTATTTAAAGAGTTAGATAAAATTGTAATGAAATTCATTTGGGCAAAGAGAAAATCAAGGATACAAAAAAAAGATAATAAAAGCAGAGGTGGATTCAGGCTACCTGTGTGAGAGATATATTATAGCGCAGCAGTATTATTATGGATAAAAGATTGGATTGATTTGCGAAACAATAGGATCTTACAGCTAGAGAGAGACATAATTTGTTACTTGGTTGGCATGCTTTTTTTACGGAACCCAAATACTAAAACATATATTTTACTAGAAATGTTTTTTGAAAATCTTTAATTAAAATTTGGAATGACATAAGAAAGAATTATTATACGAAGATTCCAGTATGGTTTTCAACAATGGAGGTAATGTTTCACCCTAATACGATAGACGGTAGTAAAAAATTAACATACTATCAAATAATAAATAATGAGGGAAGAATCAAAACAGGAATTAAAAACACAAAAAATATTTATTGATAATTGGACATATTTTCAAATTAAAATGAGATATAATAAAGATATGAATGAGCAAGGAATTGAAATTAAAAATACACAATTAGATAAAATATTATTAAATCCGGAGAAATGCTCGATCTCCCAAGTATATAACTATTTATTGGAATGTAAAATGGCCGAGAAAATTGTCAAAGGTCCGATGCTGGCTTGGAGAAAAACTTTTGGATACAATATTGATTTGGAGATTTGGGGGGAGATATGGGAAAAAAATTTGACACTAACTAAATCAGTAACCCATAAAGAAAATCTCTATAAAATGATATATAGATGGCATCTGGCACCCTCAAGATTGGCAAAGATATTTCCAACAGCTAACCCCTGTTTTGGAAATGTAAAAAAAAAAATAGGCACATATTTTCATTCATGGTAGACATGCCCTGAAGTAAAGAAATATTGGATAAAAATTAAAAACTGGATAGAAGAAGTCACAGATTGTAAGTTGGAGTGGAAACCGGAATTATTCTTGTTGGGTATAATTAAAGGGGAGCATACCTCCAAAGTAAAATACTTGATTATACATTTACTAACTGCGGCATGTATTTCTTTAGCTCAATATTGGAAAAACTCTAACACACCACCAATACGCTTTACAATTCAAAAAGCTTATGACTGCGTGCAATTGGAGAGACTTACATTAAAGATCAGTGGAAAGGAGGATACGGAATTCTATAGAATATAGGACAAATGGTAGAAATGGGTAGAAAAAAAGGGGGAGTGGAAACAAATAAATGATTGTAGGAAGAAATATTACATAAATCAGTTATATATTTAATGTTTTATATAAATGAAGAATTTACTTTAGCAAAGCTTTCCTGTTATTTAATAGTGTCATTATTAGTATCTTGGATTATATTTTTTGACTCAATAGTTAAATTATATATAAACATTATAACATAGCAAATGATTGTGGAATAGTGTTTAAATCAATGCCTAAAGAAAAAAAAACTGTGCTGACATTCCTGGCAACTTTTTTTTTAAAATAAATTTTTAATTTTTATATTTTAAAAACATCTCTTGGTGAACAATTCAACACATTTACATTTCAATACAAGCATGACCTTAGTTACATATTCATGTTTCATATTGTATTTCATATCATATCATTACTTTTCCTGTTTTTCTTTAGATATCCTCCAACATTCTTATTTTCATCACACTTATTTTATCAATTTCCAATTCATATCATAACATATTTCATTTTTCTTTAAATATTCTCTTGTCTTATTATATAATGTTATCTAAAATTCTTATTTCATTTCTATATTCATTATACTTATATACTTTTATCTGTCACATTCCTCAAACGAGGAATCTTTCTTTCTCCTTTTCGGGGTTATCGTCATCTAACCTTTTATCTCTGGCTTTCCTAACTGTGTAATTTCTTTTCATTTTTGTTTGCTTTCTACATCCCCTCATTTTCTGGTCCTTTCTCTTAATCCCCCTTTTTTCCTTTATTATTCCCTCCATTTCTTACTCTAATTTATCCTAGGTTAGGACGATTCTAGCATCTCCTTGGGATGCTCCTAAATCCAGATTAAAAAGGGTTTGCTTGGTAATATGAGCAGGGGGGTGGACTAGATGACCTCTGAGGTCCCTTCCAGCTCTATGATTCTATTGTATTCTGTTCCCTTTTATGTTCTGTTCTAATCCCTATTCTATTTTCTATTTTATGCAGTTCTGTTTTCTATTCTGTCCTATTTTCTATTAGGAAGCAGTTCCATAGGGGGAACTGAGGTAAAGGTATGTGAGGCAACTGGCAGTTGGAACAGAGTTCTTTTCAGGTGGGGAGGGGGAGCAGAACTCCTTAGCATCAGAGCTTGTTAAATAATTTCTGTATAAGAAATACTAATGATTCCGTTGGTCATTTCGAAAAACCCTTTCTTAGCAAGCACCTAGAAGCCAAGAGGAACATACGTGCCAAATTTCAAATTTGTAGGCTTTATGGGGTTCTGGAGATTTTGTGATGATGTATGAGTGGTTTTTCGTTTTTATATACATAGGTGAAAACATCTTCCAAATGTTTTGTGGAACCTGGACAAAGCGTGTTTTTCCAGGTCCGGTCGCTAGATGGCGGTAAGGCAACAATCGATGCCTAGAAAGTAGTGCCATCTGCACTTGAGCTTAAAAAAGCCCTTTTAAACCATTGAGTACTGCATTGCTAGAAAGGATGGGAAGAGTGAAGAAGCTCAGGGGAACTTCCTCTTCCGGATGCCTCATGGGAGGAAGGTGGTGTGCAGAGCGGCTTCTGTGCTCTTCCCAGGATGGAAGCAGCAGCTGGCAGGTGAGATGGGGGCAGCAGGTGGGAGGAGAGTTCAGGAGAAAGTCGGGCTGTTCGGTTTCCTCCACGGCCTGGAAGCAGAGAAGCAATTGGGCTGAAGCGTGTCAGCTGCTGCTGCTGCTGCAGGTTCCTTCCCTTCCCAGATCGGAGCCCTCTGGGGCTGCACGCTGTGAAACTGGTGGCTGCAATTTTCTGCTGGGGGAAGATTTAAAAAGCCTCTTTCAAGTGAAGGTGGATCCTTTGGGAATGGCTTCCCTGAACAGGTTGTGGGGGCTCCGTCAATGGAGGGTCTTAAGAAGAGATTGGACAGCCGTTTGTTCGGAATGGAATAGGGCCTCCTGCCTGAACAAGGGATAGACTAGAAGACCTCCAAGGTTCCCCCCTCCCAAACTCATTCTATAGTGGACATGATGTTTTTGGGGAACAAGATCGGGCTGCTGTGCCTCTTGGTCTTTTCTGGTTATTATTGATTTGTTTTACTTCCGTTTCAAGCTAACAAGTAGGTGCCCCCATCCGTGTATTCAGCAGGTTCAACTGTGCTTAAATGCAGCAGTTTTTTTAAAAATAGCTATTGATCAGAGTGCTTAGTGACACAGATGCCCGTCCTAATTGCAGTCAGTAAGTGAGGACTACTTCAGTTCGGATGTCACCAAAGGGATTGTGGAACGTGTTTTTTGCCCTTACTCAGGACTTCCATGGGCAAAACTGATGCTTCAGATCTTGCGGAGGCTTCAGGCATCACTTCATCAGTTAAAGCCCCCACATCTGTAAAGTTAGTGTCATGCAGACTGAGAGGTGTGGCTTGATAAAATAAAAGACAGAGTCCAAGTGTGTGTATGTTTATAAACCAATGCATTTATCCATCTACGTAAAGAGGGGTCCCTCCTAAGGAGGAAGAAACCCAGAACAGATATTGATACACTTCTTTACTTTTGCTTCATTACATAAGAGGGAGCTGGCACTTGACAGATAAGATATAGAAATATAGCAATTATAAAAATTACAAAAATAGTTACGCATGCCTTCTGTGGTTTTGGTCACATGTCTAATCCACAGGCTAGTGCAGGCGTTGACAACCCACGACTCTGGAGCCGCATGCGTCCCTTTGGGACCTCTGCTGTGATTCCCTATCCCATCACCGGCTGGTCTCGCCCCTTGCCCTCCGCTCCCTCACCTGGCCTGAGAAGATATCAAAAGGCGGGGAGAGAGGGGGAAAAAAGGGAGAGAGAGACATAGAGAAGGTTTTTGTGGCTGGGTAGCGTGGCTAGGAGGTCATGTGACTGGGTGGAGCGAGTGATATCAAGTTGGCCATGCCCACCCAAGTTTTGTGACTCCCGATGTTTTATTTTTTTGTGGGAAATGGGTCCAAATGGCTCTTTGAGTGTTTAGGTTGCAGACACCTGGGCTAGTGGTTTCCTGTGAAAGTTTCCATGGCCTCAGAAGCCTGTTGAGGGCTGAACTTCAGCATTGCGATCTCAAGCAATGAGCAATCATCAAATTCATCAGATTCCTGATTAACTTTAGCACAGAAGTTTTGAGTAACCATTCTGAGATGTTTTTCAGGCTTGAAAGATTGGATTTTTTTCCACATTGTAGGTGTGTGTATTTTTATTTCTCTCTGAATGTATATATATCTGCAAATGTATAATCTCTTCCCAGGGCTTCCAGATATACAGTCATGTGAAAAAGAAAATACGCTCTCCTTGACTTTTATGATTTTACATATCAGTTGGTCCACAATCAATTGGTCCTTAAAAAAGTTCTTAAAAGTAGGGAAATACAGCCACATATGAACAACAACACATGGCATATTATACCAAATCATCATTTATTTTATAAAAAGACAGCCAAAAGGGACAAGTCGTGTGTGAAAAACGTAGGATTCAATAATTTGTAGAACCACCTTTAGCAGCAACAAATAGAAGTAATTCTTTTCTGTGACTTTATCAGTCTCTTGCAGCATTGTGGAGGAATTTTGGCTCACTCTTCTTTACAACATTGCTTCAGTTCAGTGAGGATTGTGGGTATTCTTTTATGCACAACTCTTGAGGTCCCTGCAATCGGGTTGAGGTCTGGACTTTGACTGCCATTGGAACACCTTGGTTCTTTTCTTTTTCAGCCATTCTGTTGTAGATATCTTGATGTGTTTTATGACCATTGTCTTGTTGCATAATCCCATGTCAGCCTAGCTTTAGCTATTGGACAGATGGCCTCATTTTTGACTCTATAATACTTTGGTATACAGAAGAGTTCATGGTTGACTCAAAGATTGCAAGGTGTCCAAGTCCTGTGGCTGCAAAACAAGCCCAAATCACCACCCCTCCACCTCCATTGTTGACATTTGTATAAGATGCTTGTGCTGATGCTTGTGCTGATATGTTGCGTTTGGTTTTCGTCAAATGTGTCATTGTGCATTTTGGCGAAACATCTCCACTTTGGTCTCGTCTGTGCCAAGGACAAGTGTTCCAGAAGTCATGTGATTTGTTCAGATGCAACTTTTCAAACCTCAGCTATGCTGCTTTGAGCTTTTTAGAGAGAAGAGACTTTCCTCTGGTAACCCTTCAATACAAAACATACTTGCTCAGTCTTTTTCTTATTGCACTGTCATGAATCGTAACATTTAACATGCTAACTGAATCCTGTAAAGTCGGAAATAGAATTTGTTGGGTGTTTTTGCAATTTCTTTGGCCATTGCATCATCTGGCCTAAGGGAGAATTTTCTTGGATGTCCACTCGTGGGAAGATTGGCAACTGTCTTGAATGTTTCCCACTTGTGAATAATCTTCCTCACTGTAGAATGATGGATTTTAAATTATTTGGAATTGACCTTTTAAACCTTCCCAAATCGATGAGCAGCAACAGGTCCTTTTCTAAGATAATTGCTGATTCTTTATTCTTTGCCACTGTGTTAACACACACCTCAATGCTGGAGATCAGCAAACTCCTACAATTTCAGCTTTTATAGTTGCAGTTATACTTTTATTTGGGTTAAATCTTTAGAATAAAAGTTGGAAGTTATCTCAAATGATTATCTTAAATGATTATATTATGATAATTTTTAATATGAGTTAAAGGGGAGTAAACTGAATGACGTATAAGACAAAATGGTGATGCACTCAAATGGGCTATTAAGAGGGAAATGTTTGGAATTATTAAAACTAAGATGGAATATATTTAATAATGAAATAAGAGCATGTGGTGAAATTGCAAATATGACAGATAAAAGTATAAAAGTATAAAGTATGTAAATTAAGAATATAATAATTTTATGATGTTATATAAAGAAGATATGAGTATAATTAAAGAAAAATGGAATAAATTAAAAAAGGAATTGAAAATGAACAAAAGCATGAAAAATATAAGAATTTTTGTGAAAATTTACAGAAAATGGAAAATGTAATGATATGATAAGAAACAATATGAAAGATAAATATGTAATTATGGTCATATTTGTATGGAAATGTAAAAACCTGGAACCACATTGTTCACCAGAAGAGATATTTGTAAAAGATAAAAATAAAAAAACTTTTTACACAAAAAAGAGACTTAACAAAGAAATTGTGGTTTCCTCGTGATCATTGAAACACCTCTCCTTCCTTCACCATCTCTCCAGGGCAGCTTTGACTCTGTAGAGCAGGGGTCCCCAAACTTGGCGAATTTAAGACTTATGGAAATCAAGTCCCATAGCTGGCTGGAGAATTCTGGGAGTTGAAGTTCACAAGACTTGAAGTTGCCAAGTTTGGAGACCTCTGCTTTAGGGTCTCCCAGCAGATACCAGCTGGTTTTCACAGAGCTCGGCGGAGCTCCGCTCTTTTCCATCCGTTCCCGCCGTGCCGCCAAGCACTCTCCCCATTTGAGGCTTTTCAGAAGAGATGAGACAACCACTTGTCTGACATAGTGTAGGGCTTCCTGCTTGAGCAAGGGCTGGATTAGAAGATTTCCAAGGTCCCTTCCAATTCTATTATTCTGTTCTTTTTTTATTATTACTTTTTAAAAAAAATATATTTTACAATAATCCATTTCATTTCAACTGCATGTCAACTAGGTATTTATATATATATCTTGTGCTTACAATTATAATTAATACTTTTATTACTAATATAACAATAATAATAACATTTTCTTATAGCCATTATTTAATATATCTATTATTATTTTTAACAATCTTAACTTATTGCTCTATACATTCATCAGGTCCATTTTAATTTATTTTATTTTCCAACCATTGATAAAAGAAATCCCATACCATATAATATTCAATTTCTTCTTTTTCTTTAATTACCAGTGTTAACCTATTCATCTCTGCACATTCAAATATTTTCTCAATTACTTTTCCCTCTGTTGGTATCTTATCACTTTTCCAATTCTGAGCAAAAACAATTCTGGCTGCTGTTACTACATGTATAATTAAATATGTTTTTTCTTTACTGTAACCTTCAGTTACTATTCCTAATAAAAATATTTCAGGTTTCAAATCCGTGTATTTTACCATTTTTTCCAACCATATGCTTATTTTTGTCCAGTATCTTTTAGTTTCTATATAAGACCACCACGTATGGTAATATGTTCCAGGTGTCTGGTGGCACTTCCAGCATTTACCTGATTTATCTTTGAACATCTTAGCTAATTTTGCTGGTGCAAAGTGCCATCTATAAAACGTCTTAGCATTCTTTCTATGCTGTTGATATTGTTAATTTATAATTCCTATCCCATAGCTTCTGTCATTTATCTAATTCTATAGCATATCCAAACATTTTTGCCTATGCTATGTCTCCAGGACGTGCTGGAGCCGTGACACCACGCTCATAGCCATGTCAGCCTATGGTATCGAGGGGGGAAGTGCTGTTAAATCACCCGACCTAGGGAGTCAACTGTTTCAACAGAGATAATGAACCTTGCTGACATCACACGCTGAGCTGTTACAGCCTGTGGGGGTTGTAAACAAAGAGATTAAGATGCTGCCTGTTGAACTAACGATCTCGAGAGGGGTGACAGGTCACTTAATAGCTGTAAATCCAATGAGAGAATATATGTGTACACATGTGGTAAATAGGGGTGGGTTATTGTTTTCCTTCCTGTCTGGATTTTGGTGAAACAGCTGAGAAGAAAGTCAGCTCTCTACAAATCCTTCTAGTGCTCCTGTCATTCATCACAACCCTTTGGTGTGCTGCGTTGGGGAGAAATGGCAGAAGGCGCAAATGTGGGTTCAGTTTTGCCGTTTGCATCGGAGGTGGACGAAGAAGAGATTTTTCTCTGGATGCCGGAGTGCGTGAATCTACAGAGGGATTTATAAGTGGCGACACACCATCTACTGGAGATACTGGGGATATTCCCAAAGATGTACAAAGAGTTACTAGACCTAAACTAAGTAAAATAAGGGAAAATTAGAGGCGTGATTTGGATTTCCAGGAGGAGTGTGGGGGACAAGGCATTCATGGAAAAACCCCTGATTTTGCACCTCACAATGCTGGAGTATTTGAGAAGTGGAGGGAAAGGAAAATAGTTGAAGAAGATGCCTGGAATACCTCCACCTCCAGCTTGGGGGCCCGTACTATAGAACTATTGAGAATAAAGTATGGAGATCTGAGTATATATAATTCCAGCCCAAAAGGCAGATGGGAGGGAAAGTTGTTAGACGCTAAATTGTACGTGAAATTGTCGAAATGTGATTTTCATTGCAGTAAATTGGACTATCTTGGATATAGAATTTCCCATAATGACGTGGAAATGGATCCCAAAAAAGTCATCGCTATCTTGGATTGGGAAACCCCACAAACCCGTAAACAATTGCAGAGTTTCCTTGGTTTTGTGAACTTTTATAGGCAATTTGTAGTTTGTTAGTATTGCGTTACCATTAACCAAACTACTAAAAACAAAGAATCAGAAAATAAAGCCAACGCCCGGTCAAAAACTGGAATGGTCCGCTTTCTGTCAACAGGCATTCGACAATTTGAAGACACTGTTTTTCCAGGCACCGATTCTAAAACATCCTGACCCCATGAAAAAATATATGGTTCAAGCTGATGCCAGCAATGTGGCTGTTGGTGCTGTCCTTTTGCAAATAAATGAACAAGGACTGTTACAACCTTGTACTTAGGCATCCCAGAAATTTACCCCAACAGAGAGAGGATGGGCAATTTGGGAGAAGGAAGCATTTGCGGTGAAATGGGCATTAAATACATGGAGATATCTATTAGAGGGCACCAAAGAAAGTTTTGAAGTCTGGACAGACCACAAGAATTTTGAAGCTTTACAAATGCCCCGCCGGTTATCTCCCAGATTAGGTGGGCTATGCATTTTAAACGGTTTAATTTTCATCTGCGCTATGTACCAGGCGGTTGGAATTTTATGGCAGATGCTCTGTCCCGACTACCACAATACAACGAACCTCGAGATGTGATTGTTCAGCCTTTGATCCCAGAAACCACACAAAAGAATACGGGACAGGCTACACAGTTAAAGGAAATAAAGGAGGATATGTTGCGGAAACAACTCGGACAGATACATGGCTTACAAGTAATACTGACTAGGTTTCCTATAGAGATAATTTGGCGTGGAAGGGAAGCAGGATTTATGTACTGGAAAAATGTAGGAATCACATTTTGGAAAAATGTCACGATGACAAACAAGCCGGACATTTTGGATTTTTAAAAACCTTACATTTATTTCGACGCCAATTTTGGTGGTTGAAAATGAGGTCCGATATAGAACAATATATAAACCGATGTCACGTCTGTGCAATTTCAAAACCAAGACTAGGTAAGCCATTAGGATTGTTACGAACAGTGTCTGAACCACAACATCCATGGCAGGATATTGACATGGATTTTATAGTAGAATTGCCAACCAGTAACAGATATACAGTTATATGGACAATCATTGACTTATTCTCGAAACAGGCACATTTTGTACCTTGTAAAGGGCTACCATCGGCTAAATCACTAGCTAATATGTTCATACAACATGTCTATAGATTATATGGAACCCCTCGATGAGTAATCTCTGATAGAGGAGTACAGTTTACTGCTCACTTCTGGAGAGCATTCCTCCGTTTGTTGGGATCGTCCCAGGGATTAAGTTCAGCCTATTATCCAAGCACGAACGGCGCTGCAGAAAAAGCGAATGTCATGGTGGAGAGATATTTAAGATCTTACGTATCCTATCAACAACAAGAATGGGCGGAACTTTTACCATTTGCAGAAATTGTGTACAATAACGCAGTACACAGTAGTACGGGATACAGTCCATTCTACATAACTAATGGCATGGAGTTTAGTCCATTACCAGATCTGAATAGATATCCCAATGACCCAATCAGTGTTCAACAGTGGGCACAACGAGTACAAGCTAGTTGGATACATGTCAGAAAAGCTCTGGATAAAACAGCAATGGACTATAAAGTATATGCAGACAGGAAACGGCGAGATCATAAACCTTTCCAGGTTGGAGATAGAGTATACCTGTCAACAAAATATATCAAGTTGAAATTGAACAGTAAGAACTTAGGGCCCAAATATCTGGGTCCATTCCCGATAACAAAAATCATCAATCCTGTCACAGTAGAATTGAAATTACCATCATTGTTGGGTCGTATACACCCAGTGTTTCATGTCAGTTTATTAAAACCCATTGACTCCGAAGTCGAAGTACCTGAAATAAAAAAGGGGTTATCAACACGTTACATTGAGATAGCTGGGATACTCGGCTCACGAAAAAAAAGGAATAGTATCCAATATTTAGTATTTATCAGAAACATCCTAGGTGAAGGCATAAGATGTATGTGCAGATCGTTTAGTGCGTCATTTTCATAATACATACCCCGACAAACCTGGACCGACGTTGCAATTAAAGTAACTGACGTGACTGTAACTAATAATGTTTTTACTGTGTTGCAGGCAGAGTCCTGGTAAGAGGGGCCGCCTGTCATGTCTCCAGGACGTGCTGGAGCCGTGACACCACGCTCATAGCCATGTCAGCCTATGCTATTGAGGGGGGAAGTGCTGTTAATCACCCAACCTAGGGAGTCAACTGTTTCAACAGAGATAATGAACCTTGCTGACATCACACGCTGAGCTGTTATAGCCTGTGGGGGGTTGTAGACAAAGAGATTAAGATGCTGCCTGTTGAACTAACGATCTTGAGAGGGGTGACGGGTCACTTAATAGCTGTAAATCCAATGAGAGAATATGATATGGATAAAAGCACAGTGTATAGGGTGTTACATGGTGATCGGATGTGATGCAGTAGCACTCACCGGATGGTGGATAAACTCATTAAGTTGTTAACTAGTGTATAAATACAGCTCTGGCTGCGAGGCGCACCAGAGCTGACTTTAATTTCCTCATGGTTCCTCGGTGTTGCCTGAATCCGGAGCATTGTGTGGGCGAATAAAGACTCAATTGCTCATTACGATGAGATGTTTGTTTTCCTTCCTGTCTGGATTTCGGTGAAACAGCTGAGACTATCATTGTTTTTTTTAACTTGTTCTTTTTCTAGTTTAACACCTAGTAAATAGCAATATAATATTTTAATCTTCCAACTTAATCTTCCTTTCCTATTAGTATTTTATCCAATTCTGTCAACTTCAGCTTTAATATATTTTTCATATCTTGATTGTATTTGCATATATGAATACCAATGCATTTACAACCCTTGTTCATTCAATTCTCGTTTAGTTTTGACTTCACCCTTTTCATTTCAGATATCTTTATATCTAGCAATAGTTCCCATTTTATAAACATTTGGGTGTATGAGTGCTTTCATTGTTGATAGCCAGACTGGATTCTTCATGTAATGTTGTTCTCTAGTTTATTCTCATACTAATAACAATGCATTCCTGACCATATGTCTTTGAAAACACCTATATATTTTCCTTCTCCCATACCATTAAAATGCATGCCAGCCCAGTTGTAAGTCATGTCCCTCTAGCGTTAATAACCTTCTATTTCTCAGTGTTATCCATTCTTTCATCCAAGTTAATACCGTGATCTGATAATATATTTCCCAAGTAGGTAACCCAAACCCTCCTCTAGTTTTCGCTTCCTAAAACAATAGAAATGAAAGAGAGTGAACTTTCTTTTTCACTTGACTGTATTGGAAAAAAATCATTTGCATTGCTAAGAATCTGTGATTGACCCAGTCAACAACTGAATTTCATAATTTTTCACTGTAATGTAAATGTAATAGTTTTTTTTCTTACGTTCTGCAACCATTAAAGATACCCTTTTATTTCAATCTTATAGACAAAGAGGATGGCGATAAGAGCACTCTGGACAACTGAGGCTAACAAGCAACATTGAATGACAAAGCAAGTCAGTCCAGAAATCAAAATATTTTACATTTCCTTCAGAGCGCCACACAATTCGTCACCTTCCTCAAGGGGTAAGAGAGAAACAAGAGAAGATGAAGAAAAGATTTCTACCTGGGAAAAGTAGTGTGAAATTCAAGCATATGTTACATGAGAAGTCAACAGAGATTATTTTTCCATTCAGCAAAAGAGGGAAGTGAAAAAGTCATTGGGGAAGAAAAGGTCAACTGGAAAGCCACGTAGAACATACAGTGTTGCAGGCCTCGTTTTGGAAGGTAGGGAATGACCGATAAATCAAAACACATCTAAACAAAGGATAGTCCATATTTTTGATCTCCTCAAGAATATTAGTTGTGGAAAAGCTCCATAGATGTGCCAGTTGTGGGAAAGATACAACTTGCAAATCACAGTTGATTATGCATGAGAGGATCCAGACTGGAGAAAAGTCATACATATAATTTGAAAGTGGCAAAACCTTTGATCAGAACAAATCTGTTGTGGTTTTTTGAAAGATCCATCCAAGAAAAACCCTATAAGTGCTCCCAATGCTGTAAGTTCTTTAGCGAGCATGGCCACGTGTCCTCACACCAAGGAGAAATGGTTTGAATGTCCTGATTGTGAGAAAAGTTTTCGTCAGAATTCCAGGTTGGTGACACACCAGAGAACTCACACAGGAGAGAAACCGTTTAAATGTCTTGATTGTGGGAAAAGTTTCAGTCAGAATTCCAATCTGGTGACACACCAGAGGACTCACACAGGAGAGAAACCCTTTAAATGTCCTGATTGTGGGAAAAGTTTCTGTAATAATTCCAGCCTGGTGATACATCGGAGGACTCACACAGGAGAGAAACCCTTTGAATGTACTGATTGTGGTAAAAGTTTCTGTCAAAATTATGGTCTGGTGATACACCAGAGGACTCACACAGGAGAGAAACCCTTTGAATGTCCTGATTGCGGGAAAAGTTTCCATCAGAGTTCCAACCTGGTGACACACCAGAGGACTCACACAGGAGAGAAACCCTTTGAATGTCCTGCTTGTGGGAAAAGTTTCTGTCATAATTTCAGCCTAGTAAGACACCAGAGGACTCACACAGGAGAAAAATCCTTTGAATGTCCTGATTGCAGGAAACGTTTCTGTGATAATTCCAGCCTGGTGATACACCAGAGGACTCACACAGGAAAGAAACCCTTTGAATGTCCTGATTGTGGTAAAAGTTTCAGTTCGAATTCCAGCCTGGTGACACACCAGAGGACTCACACAGGAGAGAAACCATTTAAATGTCTTGATTGTGGGAAAAGTTTCAGTCAGAGTTCCAATCTGGTGAAACACCAGAGGACTCACACAGGAGAGAAACCCTTTGAATGTCCTGCTTGTGGGAAAGGTTTCTGTGATAATTCCAGCCTGGTGACACACCAGAGGACTCACACAGGAGTGAAACCCTTTGAATGTCCTGATTGTGGGAAAAGTTTCAGTCAAAATTCCAGCCTGGTGATACACCAGAGGACTCACACAGGAGAGAAACCTTTTGAGTGTTCTGATTGTGGGAAAAGTTTCCGTCAGAGTTCCATGCTGGTGATACACCAGAGGACTCACACAGGAGAGAAACCGTTTAAATGTCTTAATTGTGGGAAAACTTTCAGTCAGAGTTCCAATCTGGTGAAACATCAGAGGACTCACACAGGAGAAAAACCCTTTAAATATCCTGATTGTGGGAAAGGTTTCAGTCAGAGTTCCAAAGTAGTGGCACGCCAGAGGACTCATACAGGAGTGAAAGCCTTTGAATGTCCTGATTGTGGTAAAAGTTTCTGTCAAAATTCCAGCCTGGTGATACACCAAAGGACTCACACAAGAGAGAAACCCTTTGAATGTCCTGATTGCGGGAAAAGTTTCCATCAGAGTTCCAGCCTGGTGACACACCAGAGGACTCACACAGGAGAGAAACCCTTTGAATGTCCTGCTTGTGGGAAATGTTTCTGCCATAATTTCAGCCTGGTAAGACACCAGAGGACTCACACAGGAGAGAAACGCTTTCAATGTCCTGATTGCGGGAAACGTTGCTGTGATAATTCCAGCCTGATGATACACCAGAGGACTCACACAGGAAAGAAACCCTTTGAATGTCCTGATTGTGGTGAAAGTTTCAGTTGGAATTCCAGCCTGGTGATACACCAAAGGACTCACACAGGAGAGAAACCCTTTGAGTGTCCTGTTTGTGGTAAAAGTTTCCCTCAGAGTTCCAACCTGGTGACACACCAGAGGACTCACACAGGAGAGAAACCCTTTGAATGTCCTGATTGCGGGAAAAGTTTCTGTAATAATTTCAGCCTGGTGATACACCAGAGGACTCACACAGGAGAGAAGCCCTTTGAATGTCCTGATTGCGGGAAAAGTTTCCGTCAGCGTTCCCACCTGGTGACACACCAGAGGAGTCACACAGGAGAGAAACCCTTTAAATGTACTGATTGTGGGAAAAGTTTTAGTTGGAATTCCAGCCTGGTAATACATCAGAGGAGTCACACAGGAGAGAAACCCTTTGAGTGTCCTGATTGTGGAAAAAAATTCAGTTTGAATTCTAGCCTGGTGACACACCAGAGGACTCACACAGGAGAGAAACCCTTTGAATGTCCTGATTGCGGGAAAAGTTTCTGTGATAATTCCAGCCTGGTGAAACACCAGAGGACTCACACAGGAAAGAAACTCTGAATATCCTTACTGTGGTAAAAGTTTCAATCACAATTCCAGCCTGATTCAACATCACAGGATTCACACAGGAGAGAAACTGTTTGGATGTCCTGTTTGTGGGAAAAGTTTCAATCAGAATTCTCACCTTGTGGAACAAAAGAGGAGTCACACAGGAGAGAAACTCTTTGAATGTCCTGATAGTGAAAAGTTTCTCTCAGAGATCCCAACTCATGCACCAGAGATCTCACACAGGAGAGAAGCCCTACAAGTGTTCCCAGTGTGGTAAATGCTTTATAGTGAGCATAGCAATGTGGACTCACACTAAGGAGAAACCCTTTAAATGTCCTGACTGGGAAAAGTTTCAGTCACAATTCCACGCACTTGCTGTGCCAACCACTCCCAAATGCAATCCCTCCAATAATCCATTTAATTGCTTACAACATAAATGAGACAAGAAAGAAAACCTTACAATGAATTTCCAGCCTCCCCCATAGTATTTCCAGCTGTCTTCTGGGGATTGAAAGGAGTCTTTGAGTCTTGTCCATCTCAGGGTCCTTTCTTTCATGTTTGCTGGGTGGCATTAGGCTTGGTTTGGTGATAAGGCTGGAGGCTTTGGAAGATCTTCCCCACTCTGGTTGCTGTGGTGACTTTCTTGTGGAGGGCTGGATCCAAACCCAATTCCTGGCTCAATGAATGGAAGGTGTCTTCTGGAAGCAGCAACTGGATCAGTGTTATCTGTTACCACAGGTTGCAGAATCATTTGTGCAGGGCTGAAAGACATGAGAACAAGACCCTCTCCCCTCTTTGTCTGTAATCCTGCCCAGAAAGGCTCTGTAAGAGGACTAGAGATGGGGAGGTGAAGTGGGGGTGGATAGAGAGGTTGCAGGCAGAGTTTGAGGGGGAATGGAAATCAGTACTGCAGTTATTAAACAAATAGAACAATTATATCAAAATGAGGACATCATAGATGAGAAAAAAAGAAGCTGGATTGGACAGATGAAACCAATTAAACCCAGTAAATGTAAGAACAAAACTTTTCTGCAAATGTTCTGTAACTTAAAACATTCCCTCATAACCTTGGGCTGTTCTTACAAGTACAGAGAGGAAAGAAAAATGAATTCAGTTTTCTTCACCCTGTTTTGTGGGCCAGACAAAACTGGGTGAAGACATTTTCTTTTAGTGCTTTTAACTCTTTTCTAACAATTTAAAATTCATATCTAGGGATCAGAGACATTTAACAATTGCAATTACCTCGAGGGCACAGAAAGACATACACAAAAACAAGGAGAAAAAAGAAGTACCTTTGTTTAATCAAATTGGTTTTCCAGCTTCGTCCCTGAGTAAAGTCCACTCTTTACACAACCTTTTTTCTTTTTCATGCCCACCTGGACAATCAACTGCCTCTTTTTGTCTTAGGTGTCAAGCAAGCCTTTCACGGGAGAGCCTATTCTGACCCTTGAGCTACAGCATCCCACATTTCCCTTTCTAATGTAGGAATTCAATTCGGCCCTTCCGGGTCCTGTCAGAAAATTAGCCTCCTAGTGAGACTCCCGCCCCACCATCAGTTTGCAGACCAAAAAGGGGTCCAGGAGGACTCCACATCTCCCCGCAGTGAGTACGGACACCTCCTTCCACCGGCTTTACTGCGCCATCAGTTTTTGAACTCACTAGTATCCAGGAGGACCTCTGCTTCCAGAGGTATGGGCCCCTCCAAATGCAAGGCTTTGCTCAGTGACTTTCCAGCTGGTTGTCCAAGTTTAACTCATTCACTTTTCCATTCCATTTTCACACTCTCCTTTCTCTAACAGAATGTCCTGTGCTGTGCCCTGACCTCCTGCATGCGTGTGCGAAGACCAACTGGCCACTGCGGTTGGGCACACTGGGGGGTTGCTCTTCTGGGTTCTGGTGCTCGTGTGAAGATCAGCTGTCCAGTGCGCATGTGCACGCTGGAACCCAGAAGAGCAACAGGAGACAGCTGGCGTGCCCGGAGAGATGGCTCTGCATGCTACTTCCAACACATGTGGCATAGGTTCACCATCACAGTCTTATCCTTTCCAGACTCTCTTGGTAGAATACAGAGAAAGGAAGATCCAGGTGTGATTGGGAGAAGGGTCCTCTCACTCACACACACAGGCATACACATATTTCCCATGCTTTCCTGGCTATAAAATTAAGAGGTATTCACCTTCCTTCCAAGAAGCCTTTGAGCTCAAAACCCCTTTAAAACCCTATTCCAAATGGCCAAGGTCCAAGAAAAATCCACCCACAGACTCAATGAGGTCTGTGCTGGCAAGAGAGACTTATCTGGGTCAGATCCATTGGTCAGGTTAGCTTGGAGTCCCATCTTGGGAGGGGCTTGGTTGTGCCATCTGGTGAGCTAGAAAATCCTATTATGTTCTGGAGGGTGCTGTCTAAATCCCATCACCCTGGAGCTGGAGGCCTTTTGTTTTGTAGATAGGCTGGCCCAGTCTTAATATCTGCTGGGGGCAGGGAGCTGCTCTTTGACTTTAGAAACCTGTTTCGCCTTTTCTCATCCAGGGAAATATAATACTGCCTTTTTAATATTTCCTAAAATATTTCATTCTTAGAAGGGTGGGTGCTGACTTCCTTCACTTCCAAGCACTCCCATGCTAAATGCCTTGTGCTTCTCTAACTTTGCATACACAGAAATCTCCATTGGGTCAAAGCAAAAAAGTCACAGACCCAGTAGGGCTAGAAAAGGGGGGCTTGGGAAGAGGAGATGACTGGCTGTATAGGGTGAGAGATGTTCCCAAAAGGAATTTCAAAGGTTGGGAAAAAAGGTTGGTAACACAGATGTGCGTGCAAAAATGTATCAAAGTCGCCCCGCTCTTTGTTTCATATACATTCCTTTTTTTAGTTCAAAAATTTAATAAAGTATACAAAACAACAAAAACAAGTCATAGAGAAGCAGGAAAGGAATCGAAAAAAAAAGAACTAATATAATTGCACCTTCCGCCCTTTTCTCTGTTGAGAAATTGTCATCACACATTCTGACTGTATATGGAAATTACCTCTGCTCAGTTGACAAGAATAAAAACCTCCTTGGAAACGGATCCTGGCCTGAATCCCATTCCTCAGAGAAATCCAGTCCAACATTTCCCTTCCACGTTACTCACATCTGTGCAGAGGAACAGGGAGATTTTCTCAATGCACAGATGGGAAGCAGTAACCAGGCCCTCATGGTAGACTCCCACTTAAGGACTCCTTGGTCCAGGTAGGATCCCAGGGAATAAAGAGCGCAGCAACAGGCCATGTTTTTCACTGCTTGCTGTCAAGAGTGGATAAAAATCAAACCTTTTTTAAAAATTAAAACAATCGGATTTTTTATAATTTAAATCAGATTTTTAAAATGCTTTTGGAGTAAAAATCTAAATATAGTTTTCTATTTAAGATACATTAATAATTTAGTTTTGTAAGGTCTGCAATATGCTTAAGCCAAAAATGAACGAAAACAAAGACTTAAATGGAAGCTTGCAAATCAAAGAAAGCAGTCTTTTATTCTTTGATCAAAGTTAAAGTTCTGGGAAGAAGTTCTTAGCGCATCACAAGAGACATGGGAGGAAAATTCTACAAAATACAGAAGGATGCCCTGTCCTTCTTATACCCTTAAGATTCTTAGAAGTCGAGTAACTGCATTGTAAAACTCTCTAACTTAGATTTACGTCTTTCCTGCAAAAGACAAATCTCTCTGGCAATGTTTACCTTTCATATCTAATTGATCACAATTGACCACTTAAGGAGGCTATTAACAGCATACTTCAAAGATGTGGATTCCTCAGAATGGAAGTAGTTACATTCCCAGAGAGGTACATTTCCTTCCCAGGGGTTGATACTGGTGAAATGTATCCATCCAGGAAAACAGATGGATTCAGATTGATTTAGATGGGACAATCATGTGTCTTAATAGGAAAGGGATGTAACTGATGGTGTTTATAATTGTTTTACAACAAGTGAAAGGTTAAGGAAATCTTTTTTACAATGGCAAGATAACAAATGTCTATAGAGTAACACTATTTAATGCTATAATATATTTTACTACATTTCCTTATTATTACTACTCCCTTCAGTTTATTCAGCATGAAATTGAGCTTAGTTATGTAGCAAGAGGCTGTATACCCTGTAATATTGGGACTGTTGGTGAGTAAAAAAGTGGGTCAGAGGAAGAACTGCTGCGGGACAGAGATGACAGCCGCTTTTAAAAAATTATAATTTGCTCTGCAGGGAGTGCAGATGTATGTGCACACACACACATGCACACACACACACACAAACACCCCCCTGTGGACATAGCAAACAGAAATGGGAGAAGTATAAAGGAAAGGAATATGATGACCAAATCCTGCCCCATCTAAAGCAACCAATCACTTGGAAGATTCAACATAGATTAAGCATGCAAACAATCACTGTGCATGCTGGATTCCAGGAAAATATTGGCAGCTTTCTGAGCAGCCCTGACCTAAAGCAGAACAGCAGGTTATATACCTTTAGCCCATTACATTACAAAGAGATAGAAACAGGCAAGTACCCTATAGAGTACAGAATGATGCTGGACTATTTTTGATAATCCCATTTGGGAAACTACAAGGTCAGCATGCAACTATGCGCTCTGTGAGATATGGTCAGGGAATGTAAACACCTTGACTCAACTCACTGGTCCAGAAATTCCTGTCCGATTCTTCCTCCTGTGGCCACTCGGGTCCAATTCAGCTAGTTGCCAGTGAAATGCTGTGGACATAGTATACTTAGATTTCAGTAAAGCATTTGATAAAGCAGATCACAATCTATTTCTGGGAAAGCTAGAAAAATGTGAGACAGACAGCACCATCGCAAGTGGATTCCTAACTGGCTGACAAAATGTACTCAACATGTAGTCCTCAATGGAACTACACTTACATGGAGGGAAGAAAGCAGTGGGATATCCTCAGATTAAATTTTAGACCCAGCATTTATTAAAATCTTCATAAACTATCTAGACAAGGGAATACAAGGGGAACTCATGCATGTTTGCATACAAAACTAAATTGGCAGGAATTGCCAATACCCCAGAATACAAGCTCAAGACCCAAAAAAAGACTTGATACACTTGAACAATAGTCCCTATCTAACAATATGATATTACACAGATAAAAGTAAAGTTTTATACGTAGACAAGAAAAACCAACTGCCTAGGTATCAACTAGGTGAAACCTGGCTTAATGCCAGTACAAGGGAACTTGGAGTCCTAGTGGACAATCACTTAAATGTAATCCAACATTGTGTGTCAGCAGCCAAAATAACCAATACAATTTTAAGCTGCATTATTAGACAGAATTAAGATCATGTGAAGTTATAGTTATATCCTCGAGGTGATAGCCGAGCTGGCGGTTGGGACCCCTAGGCTTTTAGTCATGGGGGATTTCAACCTGCCTTCGCTCGGGGAAACCTGTGGGGTAGCTCGGGAGTTCATGGCTTCCATGACGGCCATGGACCTGACCCAATTAGTTTCTGCCCCTACTCATATAGTAGGACACACGCTGGACCTGATTTTTGTCTCTGGTCAGTGGTTGAATGACTGTGATTTTGGGGACTTAGTCATTAAACCCTTGTCATGGACAGACCATTCTCTTCTTAGACTGGACTCCTGTACCGCCACCCCCCCACCGCAGGGAGGCGGAGCCGTGTAGATGGTTCCGCCCCAGGCACCTGATGGACCCTGAGCAGTTCCAGAGGGAGCTTGGGCCATTTCCCGAGACTCTGGCTCACAACTCGCCTGGAGACCTGGTGGCCACCTGGAATAGGTTGGCTGCCGGGGCTCTGGACCGAGTTGCGCCTCTGCGACCTCTGACTCGGCACAGATCCCATTTAGCTCCGTGGTTTACGGAGGAGCTACGGGAGATGAAGTGCCGGAAAAGACGTCTAGAGAGTGTTTGGAGGGCTAGCCGCACTGAGTCTGACCGAACACAGGTGAGGTCCCACATTAGGACCTACCTTGTGGCGATAGAGGCGGCGAAGCGTTCGCATTTCTCCGCCCTTATTGCATCGGCAGAAAATCGGCCTGCCGCTCTGTTTAGAGTGACCCGCTCCCTGCTGGAGCCGAGAGCGCGGGATGACCTCTTGCAGGGTAGGGCAGAAGAGTTTTCCCGATTCTTGCACGACAAAATCGCTCAGATTCGGGATGGGCTGGACTCCAATTGGGTGGTCCCGGGGGAGGTGTCCAGGGCAGGTCTTGAGACTATTATCTGGGAAGAGTTTGACCCTGTGACCCCTGAGGGTGTGGACAGGTTGCTGGGGGGGCTGAATACCACCACATGTTTGTTGGACCCGTGTCCCTCCTGGTTGGTTTCGACCGCCAGGGAGGTGACACGAGGCTGGCTCCAGGGGATTATCAATGCTTCGTTGAGAGAGGGGTCGCTCCCTACTGCCCTGAAGATGGCGTTGGTGCGGGCCCCCCTCAAGAAGCCTGCCCTGGACCCGGCTGTTTTAAATAACTATCGTCCAGTCTCCAACCTTCCTTTTTTAGCGAAGGTTGTTGAGAGTGTGGTGGCACGTCAGCTCCCTCAGTACCTGGAGGAAGCGACTTACCTCGATCCATTCCAATCAGGCTTCAAGCCCGGGCATAGTACCGAAACAGCATTGGTCGCATTGGTTGATGATCTCTGGAGGGCCCGTGATAGGGGATTTTCCTCTGTCCTGGTCCTGTTAGACCTCTCGGCGGCTTTTGATACTATTGACCATAGTATCTTATTGCGGCGGTTGGAGGGGTTGGGGATTGGGGGAACTGTCTTGCGATGGTTCTCCTCCTTCCTCTCCAACTGCTCGCAATTCGTGTTGACGGGGGGGGGGGAGAGGTCCACCTCTAGGCCCCTCATTTGTGGGGTGCCTCAGGGATCGTTCCTCTCCCCTCTTCTGTTCAATATTTATGTGAAGCCGCTGGGGGAGATCATCCGTGGTTTTGGGGTGCGGTGTCATCTGTATGCAGATGATACCCAGCTTTACATCTCCACCCCGGGCCGCCTCAATGATGCTGTGGAGGCTATGTCCCGGTGCCTGGAGGCCATGCGGAATTGGATGGGCGGGAACAGGCTCCGGCTCAACCCGTCCAAGATCGAGTGGCTGTGGTTTCCGGCGGCCCGATATAGTCAGCTGACTCCGTCGCTGGCTATTGGGGGAGAGATTTTACCCCCCACAGGGAGGGCTCGCAATTTGGGTGTCCTCTTGGATGCACGGCTGTCTTTAGAAGATCATATTGCGGCCGTCTCCAGGGGGGCTTTTTATCGGGTTCGCCTGATTTACCAGTTGCGGCCCTTTCTGGATCGGGACGCCTTACGCACGGTCACTCATGCCCTTGTCACCTCTCGCCTGGACTACTGTAACGCTCTCTACATGGGGCTCTCTGCGGGAAGCACCTGGAGACTCCAACTGGTGCAAAATGCGGTCGCGCGGGTGATTATGGGGGCGTCACGAAGCTCCCATGTGACGCCTCTCCTGCGCGAGCTGCATTGGTTGCCGGTGGTTTTCCGGGTTCGCTTTAAGGTTCTGGTTCTGACCTTTAAAGCGATCCATGGCATTGGACCAGGTTATCTGCAGGACCGCGTTCTGCCGGTGATCTCCAGCAGACCTGTGCGTTCCCACAGGGAGGGCCTTATCCGGGTGCCATCGGCTTCTATGTGTCGTCTGACGGCCCCCAGGAATAGGGCCTTCTCTGTGGGGGCCCCCGCCCTCTGGAATGGTCTGCCCCCAGAGATACGCACCAACACGGACCTGAGAGCCTTCAGACGGGCGTTAAAAACTTGGCTCTTTGAGCAGGCTGGCCTAGGCTGACATAGGATTTTAATTTTGTCTCACGTTTTTAATTGGTTTTGAATATTTGGGGTTTTACCTATTTTATGGGGGAGGGGCAAAATTTTTAAACAGCCTAAATTATTTAATCCGTTTTTAACTTTTGTATCGTGTATTGGGGTTTGTGATTGGCTGTGCACCGCCCTGAGTCCTTCGGGAGAAGGGCGGTATATAAGTATTAGTATAAATAAATAAATAAATAAATAAATAAATAAATAAATAGTTGTTAGGTTTCTTTAAGAAACTTCACTGTATTGGTTTACTATATATGGCTGCAAGTTCGAAATGACTCAGCACTATCTTGTAGCCAAGATGCTGATTGGCTACAGGAAGCAGGAGTGCTATATAGTAAGAAGCCAGAGAACACATGGGTAATCTGTTAGTCTCTGTGAGTGCTACAGGAATGCTGCTACTGGTTTGCTAGGCTTCCACTATTCTACTGTGCTACTTGGCAAGTATCTTCAACACTGTAACTATATTCCTCCATTGATGCATGGATGTATTGAAGATGATGTATTGCTGTTATGTCTACTGAACAAGAATGGTTAGTAAGCTAATCTACTGATGGATGAACTGTGTATGACATTGGACTGGAACTTGGAATGTGTTTATACTCACTGTATATAAAGACTTTGCACTTCAACTGCTGTGCTTGTGTGGTTCTATACTCACTGCTACAATCTGAACACTACTTCTGTCTGCTGTATTAATCCTTGATACCAAGGATACTCTGCTAAATACTTACCAGGCCAGTTCTACCAGAACATCAAGATATACCATAACCCAGGCCTATACAAGATATTCCAGGTCCAAAGTTAAAGGTTGTTAGTGTGGATTGAGTGAGTTACTATACAGAAGGCTTATTGTGGTATATTTTATTTTATTTATTTATTAAATAATTTTATATACCGCCCTTCTCCCGAAGACTCAGAGCGGTGAACAGCCAACTAAATATAGATATAAATTACAAATATATATACAATTAAAAAAGAATTAAATTATAGGCTGCCAATTAAAAATTTAAAACCCCCAATTAAAATAAGCTAAAACTTTCATAACCCAACCAATCAAATCTAAAACCCCTTATTTAAAATCCCATTTGAAGTCAGCTCAGGCTGGCCTGCTCAAAGAGCCAGGTTTTCAGATCACGTCTGAACGCCCTCAGGTCAATGGTTGTTCGTAGCCCCGGGGGCAGCCCGTTCCAAAGGGTGGGTGCCCCCACAGAGAAGGCCCTATTCCTCGGGGTCACCAGGCGGCACATAGATGCCGTCGGGACCCGAAGGAGACCCTCTCTGTGGGAGTGCACCGGTCGGTGGGAGACTACTGGCAGAATGTGGTCTTGTAAATATCCTGGTCCGATGCCATGGAGTGCTTTAAAGGCCAAAACCAATACTTTAAAGCGAACCCGGAAGGCTACCGGCAACCAATGCAGCTTGCGCAGGAGAGGCATCACATGGGAGTATCTCGACGCCCCCATAACCACCCGCGCAGCCGCATTTTGTACCAGTTGGAGCCTCCGGGTGCTCCCCGCAGGGAGCCCCATGTAGAGGGCATTACAGTAGTCCAGGCGGGAGGTGACCAGGGTATGGTTGACCGTGCATAAGGCATCCCGATCAAGAAAGGGTTGAAGTGAAGATAGCACAAGAACATACAACCAATTTAGCTATGATTACCCAGTTGGATGGCACCAACTACCTTACCTGGTCCACCAAGTGCAGTTTGCTCTTGAAGAGAGAAGGACTATGGAATGCTGTTGTCAATCCACTGGATGTAGAAGCTTTGGATATCTCGAACGATGCTGACAGAAAGAAGCTAGATGAATTTGCCAGAGAGAACGAGAGAGCTTTGTGCATTTTCGGACTTACTCTTGGTGATTCACAGCTTGTGCATGTTCATGGTGTGGAATCTGCAGCCAAATGCTGGAAGACCCTCAAGAAGCTCTATGTTAGAGACAGTGTTGGTTCTCACATTAATCTAACATGAAAGCTGTTTAGAGCGCATATGCGTAAAGGCAATGATATGCTTGCTCATTTGGAGTACATGAAGAGAGCTCTGCAACAACATCATGAACAGGAGCTAATTTTCTCTGAACTTCATCAAGTCTATATTATTTTTTCATCTTTAGATGACTCTTATGATGATTATGTATCTTCACTTGAAGTGTTAAACAAGGAAGAAATGACTTTGACTAACATAACAGGGAAGCTAATAGAAGAGTCAAGACAGCGAAAAGACAGACAACAACTGAGAAAAAATGACCAAACTATGGATGAAGAACAAACTACAGTTTATGTTGTTAAAAAATATTATGTATGTGGGGCTAAGGTCATTTGGCTAGAAATTGCAAGAAGAAAAATACACAGGGTAGAAAGTTGAAAAAGAACAGCAATAATTTAACTATATGTAATGCTGGTTTAGCAGGAAACCATGGTATATGGGTTGTAGATAGTGGAGCATCACATTGTTTTACTAATAGAAAGCAACAGTTTGTTCATATGGAACACAGTACTCAAAGTATTTCACTGGCTAATGGCTGGAAGCTAAAGGCTTCAGGAAAAGGTAATGCATTTTGTTCTTGTATAAATGAGGAGTTACCCATGCTGTATGTGCCTAGTACAACATATCAGTTATTATCAGTGAATGTACTGATAAAAGCAGGATATACAGTAACATTCAAAGGATTAGAATGTGTTAGAGAAACAAGGTAAGCGTGTTACAGCTAAACTTGATAATGGCTTGTTTATATTATAAGATAACCCAGTTCTAAACAGTAAGGTGGGGTTTGAGAACAGAAAAACACATGATGAATGTATCCATTTATTACACAGACGTATGGGGCATGTTAATTTTAAAGCATTAAGAAGAACTGTGGAATTATCAAAAGGTATCAAGATAAAGCCTTGTAATCACTATGTAGATTGCAATGTTTGTAACAAGGAAAAGAGTAAGTTAACTCCTTCTAATAGAACAAATGGTTTTAAAGCCAGTGAGCCTCTACAAGTGGTAGTAGCAGACTTAATTGGTCCAAAGAACCCAGCTTTGGGGGAGCGAGGTATATATTAAGTATTGTAGATTTATATTCTCGATATGGGTTTTGTTATTTAATGAAAAGTAAGGCTGAAACATATCAGAATTTTACAAATTGGTTAAGATTTGTAGAAAGGAAGACAAAACATAAAGTCATGACATTAGTGATTGATAATTGATCAGAGTTCACCAACAATAAGTTCGTAACTATGTTGAAGAAGGCAGATATAGACCATAAGCGGTCTGCGCCTTATAGACCTCAACATAATGCTTATTGTGAACTGAGAGGTCAGACATTACAAACCATGGTTAGAGCTATGCTCAGTGATTCTGGTTTAAGAAATTGTGGGGAGAAGCCACAAAATGTGCTAATCATATCCTAAACAATGTAGTCCACTCAGCAACAAATGAATTGCCATTTGTTCGTTGGCATGGTAGATAACCAAATCTTAGTTATCTCCATGTATTTGGGACTCCTGCATGGGTATATATCCCAGCTCAGCTGAGCAAGAAGCAACCTAGGGCTAGAAAAATGTATTTTATAGGATATGAATCTAATCACAGGTCATTTAGATTTTGGGAACCAGGCACAACTAAGGTTTATCGTAGTGCTAATTCAAAAGTTTCTAGAGCACATAGGATGGGAGAAAATAGACCAGGATTATGTCATTATAGAATCAAAGGTACCAATTAAGAGTAAAGATAATAATGAGTCTGTAGAGGAAACACCAAGTGATAATTCAGTTATAGAGGAATCCTCTGTCTCTTTAAAAGAGGAAGAAGTAGAGGAAAGCTCGATAAGGGAGGAAAAAGAAGAGTTTAATCAGGTGACTAGTCCAGTATTGCCGAGAAGGACTACTTAGAGTGTCACGACCTCCTGATAGATACCAGTCTAATGTTGCTCAGCAAACAGATATTGACCCTTATAACTATGAAGACATTAGGTCTTATTCTAAGAAAGAGCAAAAAGTTTGGAATGAAGCTGTGAAAAAAGAGCTAAAGTCATTGAATGAATTAAAGGTATTCAATGAAGTCAAACTTCCTAAAGGTGAAAAGGCATTTGGGTGCAGATGGGTTTATAAATTGAAGAAAGATATAGAAGGAAATGTGATCCATAAGGCACGCCTAGTCGCTCAGGGTTTTACTCAAAGTTAGACTACAATGAGATTTTTGCTCAAAGTCTAAAAGCTAGCACTTTAAGAGCAGTGCTAATATGGGCAGCAAAAAATAAATACGCAGTGAATCATATAGATGTTGAAACAGCGTACTTGCATGCTCCATTACAACATACTATATATATGAAGAAACCTCTGGGAGTGAATGATAATAGGAGACTGTTTGGTTATTAAAGAAGAATTTATATGGTCTTAAACAGTTAGGCCATGAGTGGAATAAATGCATACTAAAAGAATTAAACAAAATAGGTTTTGAGAGTGGTTTGGCAGACCCATGTTTGTTAAAAAGAAAGAAGAATGGGATGTTGGAATTGTTATTATTATTTACTGATGATATTGCCATAATTACTCAGACTATGCAGGAATCTAAGGATATAATAGAAGGTTTGCAAGTTAAGCTTAAGATAAGAAAACTAGGAGAAATTAAACACTATCTTGGACTTGATATATGTAAGACACAAAAAGGGTTCAAAATATCTCAAGTGGATAAAATAATTGCTTTATTAAAAAGATATAACATGGACCAATGTAAAACTTCCAAAACACCTATGGGGAAGGAGTTTAATAATGATAACACTGAGAGTCCTTTATTTGATAAGAATATCTATCAATCCTTGATAGGTAATTTGTCATATTTAGGAAATTGGTCAAGGCCGTATATTGCTTATAGTGTAAATCAGCTGGCAAGATACACTATAGACCCAATGTTAAACATTGGCAGGCTGCAAAGCGAATACTTAGATATTTGAAGAACACTTTGCATTATGCATTGTATTTAGCACCCAATAAGGAGTTAAGTCTTACTGCATATGCTGATGCAAGTTTTGCAAACGATGTTAAAACAAGGAAATCAGCGTCTGTTTGGTTATAATGCTGGGGAATGTAATGATTGAATGGCAATCAATTAGACAGCAACATATTAGTCTTTCAACAATGGAAGCTGAATTTTCTTGTTTATCTTTGTTATGTACGAAGATGATTTATTTTAAACAACTATGCTTGGATTTTGAGTTGGATGTAAGTAAACCATTTACTGTATATGAAGATAACCAGGCTGCTATAAAATTAGCAACAAGTATCGCTGTTAGAACAAGATCAAAGCATACTGATTTAAAGTATCTTAATGTACGACAATGTGTGGAAAACAAACTGATTGTACTAGAGTATTGTGAAAGTGAACAGAATATAGCTGATAACTTCATGAAGACACAAGGTTTTCAGAAACACAACGATTGTTGTAAGAAATATGGTTTAACTCTGTAACTCTGTAACATTGTATATATGCACTGTAACTTTGTGTATGTGTATATATGTGTAAATATAATGGTTGTTTATATATAGTAAACCAAAAGGGAGTATGTTAGGTTTCTTTAAGAAACTTCACTGTTTTGGTTTACTATATATGGCTGCAAGTCAGAAATTACTCAGCATTCTCTTGTAGCCAAGATGCTGATTGGCTAGAGAAAGCAGGAGTGCTATATAGTAAGATTTGTGGGCACTCAGAAATGTCCCCCTTTCTTTCAGGTGGCCCCCCGACCTTTCCACGGCGTTCCTTGATGACAGATCTTGGGATCCTGAGAGATGGCACAGCCAAGGGAAACACACCCATTTATATTTATTTATTTCCAAGTTTTTAGTGGGGTTAGGGAGGGTGACCAGGCTGGGTTTGGGGGACGACCCATCTGTGATAAGGGCCAGACCGGGGGTCACACATGACCAGGAGGTATTGGGGCTGGGGATGGTCGGATCGATGATGGGGGCTTCTTTCTGGGAGGGGGAGGGGATGGCTATCTGCACGATTGGCGGGAGAGGCAGGTATGGCATTGACAGGGGTCCCTATCCTGTTGCGGGAACTCGCCCCCGCTGTTTATGTGCGGTGGCGTGCTCCAACCCCCAGGTCACTTCCCGTTCCCTGGGTTGTTCGAATGATCCGGCCACAGGCCTTTGGCTGACGCTGTGCAACGCCAGGTCCGTAGTTAATAAAGTCCCCCTCATTTATGATCTTATTGTGGAGGGGGGAGTGGACCTGGCGGGCATTACCGAGACCTGGGTGTTCCCCTGGTGGAGATGTGCCCAGCCAGTTTTTGGGTTTTCTATCGCCCGAGGGCCCAGGGAAGGGTGGGGGGGTTGCAGTAATTATTCGGGAGGATCTAGGTCCTAGGGAATCCACTGTTCCTCAGACAACCGAATGTGAATCCCTCTTTGTAAAGTGTGGTTCCGGGGTTCAGATGGGTCTATTGATCACATACCTGACTCCCTGCTATGTGACATCGGCCCTGCCTGGGCTCCTCGAGGTCATAGCCAGCTTGGCGGTTGAGACCCCCAGGCTGATGGTCATGGGGGATTTCAACCTGCCTTCGGCTGGCGTGTCCTCGGGAATTGCAGTTCTTGGCTTCCATGACAGCCTTGGGCCTGACCCAACTAATTAGGTACCCCACTCACACTGGGGGTCACATCTTGGATCTGGTTTTTGTCTCTGGACAGTGGCAGGATGATCTAGGTATAGGGGACGTTGTTATTGAGCCCCTGTCATGGTCTGATCATTTGCTCCTTAGGCTGGACTTCCAAACCACACCCCCTCATCACAGGGAGGCGGAGCCGATATGATGGTTCCGCCCTAGGCGCCTGATGGACCCGGATAGGTTCCTGATGGAGCTTGGGCCGTTTCCCGGTGTCCGAACACACGACTCGGTCGAGGACCTGGTGGCCGCCTGGGATAGGGCAGCAGCTGGGGCCCTTGACTGGGTCGTGCCCTTGTGGCCTCTGACCCGATGCCGATCCCACTTGGCTCCATGGTTTTCTGAGGAGCTGAGGGAGATGAAGCATCAGAAAAGACGCCTAGAGAGCAGTTGGAGGGCCACCCGCTCCGGATCTGACCGAACACTATTGCGGTCTTGTATTAGGACCTATTTAGTGGCGATAAGGACGACAAAGCATTCTCACTTTTCCGCCTTTATCGCGTCTGCAGGAAATCACCCAGCTGCCCTTTTTAGGGTGACCCGCTACCTCCTAGAAGTGGGAGAGCGGAAGGATCCTCTGCAGGGGCAGGCTGAGGATTTTTTGAATTTTCTGATGGACAAAAACACTCAGATCCGGGATGGGTTGGACTCTGACGGGGCGACTCTGGACGGGAGATCGGGGGCAGAGTTCGGGGAGGTCATTTGGGGGGAGTTTGATCCTGTTTCCCCCGAGGACGTGGACAGGATGCTGGGTGGGCTTAATGCTACCACATGTTTACTGGATCCATGTCCCTCCTGGCTGGTATTGGCCACTCGGGAGGTGACACGAGGTTGGTTCCAGGGTATTATTAATGCTTCCTTGAGCGAGGGGTTTCTACCTGCCGCCCTGAAAGAGGTGGTAGTGAGACCCCTCCTCAAGAAACCATCCCTAGACCCAACTCTGTTATTTAACTATCGTCCGGTCTCCAACCTTCGCTTTGTGATGAAGGCTGTTGAGAGTGTGGTGGCACGACAGCTTCCCCGGCACCTGGATGAAGCTGTCTATCTAGATCAATGCTGATCAGGCTTCAGGCCCGGGTACAGCACGGAGACGGCTTTGGTCATGTTGGTGGATGATCTCTGGAGGGCCCGTGACAGAGGTTATTCCTCTGTCTTGTTCCTATTAGATCTCTCGGTGGCTTTTGATACTGTCGACCACAGTATCCTATTGCGGCGGTTGGGGGGGGTTGGGGGTGGGGGGCACTGTTTTACGGTGGTTCTCCTCCTTCCTCTCTGACCGTTCGCAATTTGTGTTGGCAGCGGGGCAGAAATCGACCCCGAGGCCCCTTATTTGTGGGGTTCCTCAGGGATCGGTTTTCTCACTCCTACTGTTCAACATTTATATGAAGCCGCTGGGTGAGATCATCCGTGGCTTTGGGGTAGAGTTTCATCAGTACGCTGATGATACTCAGCTGTATATTTCTACCCCAGGCTACCCCAGCGAAGCCGTGGAAGTGATGACCTGGTGCCTGGAGGCTGTGCGGGGTTGGATGGGGCGAAACAGGCTTCAGCTCAACCCGGCCAAAACCGAGTGGCTGTGCTTTCTGGTGCCCTGATACAGCCAGTTAGTTTCATCACTGTCTGTGAGAGGGGAAATTCTTGCCCCCACAGAGAGGGCATGCAATCTGGGTATCCTCCTGGACATACGGCTGTCGTTAGAAGTTCAAATAGCGGCCATCACCAGGGGGGCTTTTTGTCAGGTCCATAGGATCTACCAGCGGCCCTTTCTGGATCGGGATGCACTTCGCACGGTCACATCCACCCTCGTTATCTCCCGCCTAGACTATGCCAATGCTCTCTACATGGGGCTCCCTTTGAAGAGCACCCGGAGGCTCTAGTTGGTGCAAAATGCAGCCGCGCGGGTGGTTTTGGAGCTCCCATGTTTATGCCACTCTTGCGCGAGCTGCATTGGCTCCCAGTGGCCTTCTGGAAGCGATTCAAGGTGTTAGTGACCATCTTTAAAGCGCTCCATGGCTTGGGACCTGGGTACTTACGGGACCGCCTACTGCCGTCATCGATCTCCTGTCGCCCAGTGCACTCCCATAGGGCGGGCCTCCTCGGGGTCCTGCCGGCTGAATGGCTGGTGACCCCGTGGGTGCAGGCCTTCTCCTTGGGGGCACCGTCCCTCTGAAACGAATTGCCCCCGGAGATGAGGACCATCCCTGACCTTTTGGCCTTCTGGCACGCGTTGAAAATAATACCTATTTTATTAAGCCGGTCTGGCCTAGGGTTTTATAGGGTTTTAAATTGATTTTAATTGGTTTTAGTCTTTTATATTCCCAATTGAGTTTTTATCTTTAGCCATCTTATTTAATCTTTTTAAATTGTTTTTTAAATATTGTATTTGCACTGTGTTTTAACTTTGGCTGTACACTTGTCCCTGCAGGGAGAGGGGCGGTATAGAAAACTAATAAATAAATAAATAAATAAATAAATAAATAAATAAATAAGAAGCTAGAAAGCACATGGCTAGTCTGTTGTTAGTCTCTGTGAGTGCTACAGGAATGCTGCTACTGGTTTGCTAAGCTTCTCCTATGCTACTCTGCTACTTGACAAGTATCTTCAACACTGTAACTATATTTCTCCATTGATGCATTGATGTATTGAAGATGATGTATTGCTATTATGTCTACTGAACAAGAATGGTTAGTAATCTACTGATGGATGAACTGTGTATGATATTGGACTGAAACTTGGACTGTGTTTATACTCACTGTATATAAAGACTTTGCACTTCAACTGCTGTGCTTGTGTGGTTCTACACTCACTGCTACAATCTGAACACTACTTCCGTCTGCTGTATTAATCCTTGATACCAAGGATACTCTGCTAAATACTTAACAATAGTACTGTTTTACAAAGCGTTAGTAAGACCACACTTGGAATACTGCATGTAATTCTAGTCCCTCAAAAGTGACTAGAGACTCTGGAAAGAGTGCAGAGAACCACAACAAAGATGATTAGGGGGTTGGAGGCTAAAACACAGGAAGAACGGTTACAGGAATTGGGTATCTCTAGTCTAATGAAAAGAAGGACAAGGGGGGATATGATAGGAGTATTCCAATATTTGAGTGGCTGCCATAAAGAAAAGGGGGTCAACTTATTTTCCAAAGCACCAGAAGGCAAGACAAAGAACAATGGCTGGAAACTAATGAAGGAGAGAAGCAACTTAGGGTCTCTTGCTTGATCAGGGGTTGGAGTCAAGACCTCCAAAGTCCCTTCCAGATCTATTCAGATTGATTGATTGGTTGGTTGATCTTGAAAGATGCATCCTTGAATTTGCTATTGAGTTTGGTGTAGTAGTGAAGGCAGAGAAATGCTCAGGTCCAGTCCCACCTGAAGAGCAAAAGCATCTGTTCAACTTTGGCCAGTCCTCTCAAGCTTACAAAGCAGAAAATATGGGAAACCCCTTCCAAAAACTCTTGCCAAGGAAACTGCAAGGCCAGGCATCAAGACTGACCCAAAGGCACCAAAAACAAAGCTAAGTAGCATCAGGTTTCACTATTCACGGGGCTAAGTTCTTTACTTCAACTCCCACAATCCTCCATCCAGCATGCTTTAAGAGGGGTAGACTTCAACTCCCAGAATCCCCTGGCCAAGATGCTTTAAGAGGAGAGGATTTCAACTCCCAGAATTCTGGAGCCGGCATACTTTAGGAGGGACGGATTTCTTGCTGGCTGGGGGATTCTGGGAGTTGAAATCCACCCCTCTTAAAACATGCTGGCTGAGGAATTGTGGGAGAGACCATCCTAGTGAGTTAATTGTGAGCAGAGAGTAAATTGTGGAAACCTAGTTTGTTAACTGTGCTGACATTCCTTGGAGAGAAGTCCTGGCAACTTTTTTTTTTAAATAAATTTTTAAGTTTTATATTTTAAAAACATCTCTTTTGGTGACCAATTCAACACATTTACATTTCAATACAAACATGATCTTAGTTACATATTCATCTTTCATATTGTATTTCATATCATATCATTACTTTTCCCATTTTTCTTTAGATATCCTCCAACATTCTTACATTCATCACACTTATTTTATCAATTTCCAATTCATATCATAACATATTTCATTTTTCTTTAAATATTCTCTTGTCTTATTTTACAATGTTATCTAAAATTCTTATTTCATTTCTATATTCATTATACTTATATACTTTTATCTGTCACATTCCTCAAACGAGGAATCTTTCTTTCTCCTTTTCGGGGTTATCGTCATCTAACTTTTATCTCTAGCTTTCCTAACTGTGTAATTTCTTTTCATTTTTGTTTGCTTTCTACATCCCCTCATTTTCTGGTCCTTTCTCTTAATCCCCCCTTTTCCCTTTATTATTCCCTCCATTTCTTACTCTAATTTATCCTAGGTTAGGACGATTCTAGCATCTCCTTGGGATGCTCCTAAATCCAGATTAAAAAGGGTTTGCTTGGTAATATGAGTAGGGGGATGGACTAGATGACCTCTGAGGTCCCTTCCAGCTCTATGATTCTATTGTATTCTGTTCCCTTTTATGTTCTGTTCTAATCCCTATTCTATTTTCTATTTTATGCAGTTCTGTTTTCTATTTTGTCCTATTTTCTATTAGGAAAATAGGTGGAACTGAGGTAACAGAATGTGAGGCAACTGGCAGTTGGAACAGAATTCTTTTCAGGTGGGGAGGGGGAGCAGAACTCCTTAGCATCAGAGCTTATTAAATAATTTCTGAATAAGAAATACTAATGATTCCGTTGGTCATTTCGAAAAATCCTTTCTTAGTAAGCACCTAGAAGCCAAATTTCAAGTTTGTGGATATTTTGTGATGACGCATGAGTTGTTTTTCGTTTTTATATAACATAGATGAAAACATCTTCGAAATGCTTTGTGGAGCCTGGACAAAGCATGTTTTTCCACGTCCGGTCGCTAGATGGCGGTAAGGCAACAATCGATGCCTAGAAAGGAATCAATTCAGTAGTGCCATCTGCGCTTGAATTTAAAAAAGCCCTTTTAAACCATTGAGTACTGCATTGCTAGAAAGGATGGGAAGAGTGAAGAAGCTCAGCAGAACTTCCTCTTCCGAATGCCTCATGGGAGGAAGGTGGTGTTCAGAGCGGCTTCTGTGCTCTTCCCAGGATGGAAGTAACATCTGGCAGGTGAGTTGGGTGCAGTAGGTGGGAGGAGACTCCGGGAGCAAGTCGGGCTGTTCGGTTTCCTCCACGGCCGGGAAGCAGAGAAGCAACTGGGCTGACGCGTGTCAGCTGCTGCTGCTGCTGCTGCAGGTTCCTTCCCTCCCTAGATCAGAGCCCTCTGGGACTGCACACTGTGAAACTGGTGGCTGCAATTCTCAGCTGGCGGGCGGGAGAGATTTAAAAAGCCTCTTTCAAATGAAGGTGGATCCTTTGGGAATGGTTCCCCTCCAGAAGTTGTGGGGGCTCCGTCAATGGAGGGTCTTAAGAGGAGATTGAACAGACGTTTGTTCGGAATGGAATAGGGCTTCCTGCCTGAACAGAGGATGCACTAGAAGACCTCCAAGGTTCCCCCCTCCCAAACTCATTCTATAGTAGACCTGATGTTTTTGGGGAACAAGATCGGGCTGATGTGCCTCTTGGTCTTTTCTGGGTTATTATTGATTTGTTTTACTTCCGTTGCAAGCTAACAAGTAGGTGCCCCCATCCGTGTATTCAGCAAGTTCAACTGTGCTTAAATGCAGCAGTTTTTTTAAAAAATAGCTATTGATCAGAGTGCTTAGTAACACAGATGCCCGTCCTAATTGCAGTCAGCAAGTGAGGACTACTTCAATTGGGATGTCACCAAAGGGATTGTGGAACTTATTTTTTGCCCTTACTTGAAGCTTAGGACTTCCATGGGCAAAACTGATGCTTCAAATCTTGCAGAGGCTTCAGGCATCACTTCATCAGTTAAAGCCCCCACATCTGTAAAGTTAGTGTCATGCAGACTGAGAGTTGTGGCTTGATAAAATAAAAGACAGAGTCCAAGTGTGTGTATGTTTATAAACCAATGTATTTATCCATCTGCATAAAGAGGGGTCCCTCCTAAAGAGGAAGAAACCCAGAACATAGTGCAAGGCAGATATTGATACATTTCTTTGCTTTTGCTTCATTAAATAAGAGGGAGCTGGCACTTGACAGATAACATATAGAAATTATAAAAATTACAAAAAGTAATTTTTGGTAAATAGCAATATAATATTTTAATCTTCCAACTTATCTTCCATTCCTATTAGTATTTTATCCAATTCTGTCAACTCCTTATGAATCCCTTCATCTTTAATATCTTTTTCATATCTTGATTTGCAAAAATGAATACCAATGCATTTACAACCCTTGTTCATTCAATTCTTGTTTAGTTTTGAATTCACCCTTTTCATTTCAGATATCTTTATATCTAGCAATAGTTCCCATTTTACAAACATTTGGGTGTATGAGTGCTTCCATTGTTGATAGCCAGACTGGAATCTTCATGTAATGTTGTTCTCTAGTTTATTCTCAAACTAATAACAATGCATTCCTGACCATATGTCTTTGAAAATACCTATATATTTTCCTTCTCCCATACCATAAAAATGCATGCCAGCCCAGTTATAAATCATGTCCCCCTAGCATTAACAACTTTCTATTTCTTAGTGTTATCCATTCTTTCATCCAGGTTAATATTGTGGCCTGATAATATATTTCCCAAGTAAGTAACCCAAACACTCCTCTGGTTCTCGCATCCTAAAACAATAGAAATGTAAGAGAATGAACTTTCTTTTTCTCTTGACTGTATTGGAAAAAAATCATTTGCATTGCTAAGAATTTATGATTGACCCAGTCAACAACTGAATTTCATAATTTTTCATTGTAATGTAAACGTAATAGGTTTTTTTTTCTCATGTTCTGCAACCATTAAAGATACCCTTTTATTTCAATCTTATAGACAAAGAGGATGGCGATAAGAGCACTCTGGACAACTGAGGATAACAAGCAACATTGAATGACAAAGCAAGTCAGTCCAGAAATCAAAATATTTTACATTTCCTTCAGAGCGCCACACAATTCGTCACCTTCCTCAAGGGGTAAGAGAGAAACGAGAGAAGGTGAAGAAGAGATTTCTACCTGGGAAAAGTAGTGTGTGAAATTGAAGCATACGTTATATGAGAAGTCAATAGAGATTATTTTTCCATTCAGCAAAAGAGGAAAATGAAAAAGTCATTGGGGAGGAAAAGGTCAACTGGAGAGCCACGTAGAGCATACAGTGTTGCAGGCCTCATTCTGGAAGGAAGAAAATGACCAGTAAATCAAAACACATCTAAACAAAGGATAGTCCATATTTTTGATCTCCTCAAGAATATTAGTTGTGGAAAAGCTCCATAGATGCGCCAGTTGTGGGAAAGATACAACTTGCAAATCACAGTTGATTATGCATGAGAGGATCCAGACTGGAGAAAAGCCTTACATATAATCTGAATGTGGCAAAACCTTTGATCAAAACAAATCTGTTGTGGTTTTTCAAAAGATCCATCCAAGAAAAATCCTATAAGTGCTCCCAATGCGGTAAATTCTTTAGCGAGCATGGCCACGTGTGCTCACACCAAGGAGAAATGGTTTGAATGTCCTGATTGCGGGAAAAGTTTCCGTCAGAATTCCATGCTGATGACACACCAGAGGATTCACACAGGAGAGAAACCGTTTAAATGTCTTGATTGTGGGAAAAGTTTCAGTCAGAGTTCCAATCTAGTGAAACACCAAAGGACTCACACAGGAGAGAAACCCTTTAAATGTCCTGACTGTGGGAAAAGTTTCAATCAGAGTTCCGACATAGTAACACACCAGAGGACTCACACAGGAGTGAAACCCTTTGAATGCCCTGATTGTGGTAAAAGTTTCTGTCAAAATTCTAGCCTGGTGATACACCAGAGGACTCACACAGGAGAGAAACCCTTTGAATGTCCTGATTGTGGGAAAAGTTTCTATCAGAGTTCCAACCTGGTGACACACCAGAGGACACACACAGGAGAGAAACCCTTTGAATGTCCTGATTGTGGGAAAAGTTTCTGTCATAATTTCAGCCTGGTGAGACACCAGAGAACTCACAAAGGAAAGAAACCCTTTGAATGTCCTGATTGCAGGAAAAGTTTCTGTGATAATTCCAGCCTGGTGATACACCAGAGGACTCACACAGGAAAGAAACCTTTTGAATGTCCTGATTGTGGTAAAAGTTTCAGTTGGAATTCCAGCCTGGTGATACACCAAAGGACTCACACAGGAGAGAAGCCCTTTGAGTGTCCTGATTGCGGGAAAAGTTTCCGTCAGCGTTCGAACCTAGTGACACACCAGAGGAGTCACACAGGAGAGAAACCCTTTAAATGTCCTGATTGTGGGAAAAGTTTCAGTTGGAATTCCAGCCTGGTTATACACCAGAGGACTCACACAGGAGAGAAACCCTTTGAATGTCCTGATTGTGGGAAAAGTTTCTGTAATAATTCCAGCCTGGTGATACACCAGAGGACTCACACAGGAGAAAAGCCCTTTGAATGTCCTGATTGCGGGAAAAGTTTCCGTCAGAGTTCCAATCTGGTGACACACCAGAGGAGTCACACAGGAGAAAAACCCTTTGAGTGTCTTGATTGCGGGAAAAGTTTCAGTTTGAACTCTTCTCTGGTGACACACCAGAGAACTCACACAGGAGAGAAACCCTTTGAATGTCCTGATTGTGGGAAATGTTTCTGTAATAATTTCAGCCTGGTGATACACCAAAGAACTCACACAGGAGAAAAGCCCTTTGAATGTCCTGAGTGCGGGAAAAGTTTCCATCACAGTTCCAATCTGGTGACACACCAGAGGAGTCACACAGGAAAGAAACCTTTTGAATGTCCTGATTGTGGGAAAAGTTTCAGTTGGAATTCCAGCCTGGTGATACACCAAAGGACTCACACAGGAGAGAAGCCCTTTGAATGTCCTGATTGTGGGAAAAGTTTCCGTCAAAGTTCCAACCTGGTGACACACCAGAGGAGTCACACAGGAGAGAAACCCTTTGAATGTCTTGATTGTAGGAAAGGTTTCTGTGATAATTCCAGCCTGGTGATACATCAGAGGACTCACACAAGAAAGAAACCCTGAATGTCCTTATTGTGGTAAATGTTTCAGCTGGAATTCCAGCCTGTTGATACACCAGAGGACTCACACAGGAGAGAAACCTTTTGAATGTCCTGATTGTGGTAAACGTTTCAGTCACAATTCCAGCCTGATTCAACATCAGAGACGTTGAATAGTCAGAAAAGTTTCAATCAGAATTCTCACCTTGTGGAACACCAGAGGACTCACATAGGAGGGAAACCCTTTACATGTCCTGACTGTGGTAAAAGTTTCGGGAAGAATTACAACCTGGTGATACATCAGAAGACTCACATAGGAGAGAAACTCTTTGAATGTCCTGATAGTGAAAAGTTTCTCTCAGAGATCCCAACTCATGCACCAGAGATCTCACACAGGAGAGAAGCCATACAAGAGTTCCCAATGTGGTAAATGCTTTATAGCGAGCATAGCAATGTGTAATCACACTAAGGAGAAACCCTTTAAATGTCCTGACTGGGAAAAGTTTCAGTCATAATTCCACCCACAGTGGTTGCTGTGCCAACCACTCCCAAATGCAATCCCTCCAATAATCCATTTAATTGCTTACAACATAAATGAGACAAGAAAGAAAACCTTACAATGAATTTCCAGCCTCCCCCATAGTCTTTCCAGCTGTCTTCTGGGGATTGAAAGGAGTCTTTGAGTCTTGTCCATCTCAGGGTCCTTTCTTTCATGTTTGCTGGGTGGCATTAGGCTTGGCTTGGTGATAAGGCTGGAGGCTTTGGAAGATCTGCCCCATTCTGGTTGCTGTGTTGACTTTCTCGTGGAAGGCTGGATCCAAACCCAATTCCTGGCTCACTGAATGGAAGGTCTCTTCTGGAAGCAGCAACTGGATTAGTGTTATCTGCTACCACAGGTTGCAGAGTCATTTGTGCAGGACTGAAAGACATGAGAACAAGACCCTTTCCCCTCTTTGTATAATCCTGCCAGGAAAGGCACTGTAAGAGGATTAGAGATGGGGAGGTGAAGTGGGGGTGGATAGATAGGTTGCAGGCAGAGTTTGAGGGGGAATGGAAATCAGTACTGCAGTTATTAAACAAATAGACCAGTTGTATCAAAATGAGGACATCACAGATGAGAAAAAAAGAAGCTGGATTGGACAGATGAAACCAATTAAACCCAGTAAATGCAAGAATGAAACTTTTCTGCAAATGTTCTGTAACTTAAAACATTCCCTCATAACCTTGGGCTGTTCTTACAAGTACAGAGAGGAAAGAAAAAATTATTCAGTTTTCTTCACCGTGTTTTGTGGGCCAGACAAAACTGGGTGAAGACATTTTCTTTTAGTGCTTTTAACTCTTTTCTAACAATTTAAAATTCATATCTAGGGATCAGAGACATTTAACAATTGCAATTATCTCAGAAAGGTAATTGAAAGACATACACAAGAAAGACATACACAAAAACAAGGAGAAAAAAGAAGTACCTTTGTTTAACCTAATTAATTTTCCAGCTTCGTCCCTGAGCAAAGTCCACTCTTTACACAACCATTTTTCTTTTTCATGCCCACCTGGACAGTCAACCGCCTCTTTTTGGCTTAGGTATCAAACAAGTCTTTCACGGGAGAGCCTATTAGTCTCCTAGTGAGACTTCTGCCCCACCATCAGTTTGCAGACCAAAAAGGGGTCCGGGAAGACTCCATTGCTCCCTGCAGTGAGTGCAGGCACCTCCTTCCACTGGCTCAGTTTTTGGACTCACTAGAGTCCAGGAGGACCTCTGCTTCCAGAAGTACAGGCCTCTCCAAACACAAGGCTTTGCTCAGTGACTTCCCAGCTGGTTGGCCAAGTTTAACTCATTCACTTTTCCATTCCATTTTCACACTCTCTCTCCTTGAATGCCAAAAAGGGAGCACACCCATGCCGAAAAGGCACCAAGTGTCAAAATGTGCACATGCATACACGCCAGCCACCTGGTTTTCTGGTTTCGAATGTCCATGCGTGTGCGAAGACCAACTGGCCAGTTCGGGTGGGCACACGGGGGGGTTGCTCTTCTGGGTTCTGGTGCTCTTGCGCGTGTGCGTGCAAAGATCAGCTGTCCATCACGCATGTGCATGCTGGAACCCAGAAGAGCAACAGGAGACAGCTGGCGTGCCCGGAGAGATGACTCTGCATGCTACTTCCAACACATGTGGCATAGGTTCACCATCACAGTCTTATCCTTTCCAGGCTCTCTTGATAGAACACAGAGAAAGGAAGATCCAGCTGTGATGGGAGAAGGGTCCTCTCACTCACACACACAGGCATACACACATTTCTCATGGTTTTCTGGTTATAAAATTAAGAGGTTAATCTTCCTTCCAAGAAGCCTTTGAGCTCAAAACTCAAAACCCCTTTAAAACCCTTTTCCAAATGGCCAAGGTCCAAGAAAAATCCACCCACAGACTCAATGAGGTCTGTGCTGGCAAGAGAGACTTATCTGGGCCCGGTCCATTGGTTAGGTTAGCTTGGAGTCCCATCTTGGGAGGGGCTTGGTTGTGTCATGTGGTGAGCTAGAAAATCCTATTATGTTCTGGAGGGTGCTGTCTAAATCCCATCACCCTTGGAGCTGGAGGCCTTTTGTTTTGTAGATAGGCTGGCCCAGTCTTAATATCTGCTGGGGGCAGGGAGCTGCTCTTTGACTTTAGAAACCTGTTTCTCCTTTTCTCATCCAGGGAAATATAATACTGCCTTTTTAATATTTCCTAAAATATTTCATTCTAAGAAGGGTGGGTGCTGACTTCCTTCATTTCCAAGCACACCCATGCTAAATGCCTTGTGCTTCTCTAACTTTGCATACACAAAAGTCTCCACTGGGTGAAAGCGAAGAAGTCACATACCCAGCAGGGCTAGCCTTCCCAATCTCTGCAGGAGTTAGATTTATTATTCCCAAACGGTTTGGCCTAAGACTTGGAGGGCAATAGTTTGCAGAAAGCTGATGAATAGATTCTTAGGGGTGACTCGGTGGAGATCAAAACCTCTCTACATACCAATACTTCATGACTGGTTTCCTGTGGGCTCCCAAGGATTTAGGACCCAGGAGGTTCCATGGGTCAGAGCCTCAAAAGGAGCCAGCTTCATTCGTGCTGCCCAGAGATGCTTCCAAGCACACCCATGCTAAATGCCTTGTGCTTCTCTAACTTTGCGTACACAGAAATCTCCATTGGGTCAAAGCTAATAAGTCACAGACCCAGCAGGGCTAGGGAAGGGGGGGCTTGGGAAGAGGAGATGACTGGCTGTATATGGTGAGAGAAATGTTCCCAAAAGGCATTTCAAAGGTTGGGAAAAAAGGTTGGTAATACAGATGTGCGTGCAAAAATGTATCAAAGTTGCCTCACTCTTTGTTTGATACACATTCCTTTTCTTAATTTGGAATTTTTAATCTTATAAAATATACAAAACAAACAATAACCAAGAATGAAAACAGAAAAGCAGGAAAGGAATAAAAAAACAGAAAAATATGATTGCACCTTCCGTCCCTTTTGCTTGACAAATTGTCATCACACATTGGTTATTCGGGACAAAATAAATATGGGTTTCTGTCTTGGTGAGGGGTGTACTTAGGTAAATCTTCTGACACTCCTAAATCCAGCAGGTTAAAAAGATTGCAGTGGTAATATGAGCACGGGGTTGGACTGGATGACCTCTGAGGTCCCTTCGAGCTCTATGCTTCTATTGTATTCTGTTCTATTCTCCTTTTTATTCTGTTCCCTTTTATGTTCTGTTCTAAGCCTTATTCTATTTTATGCAGTTCTGTTTTCTACTGTCCTATTTTCTATTAGGAAGCAGTTCCATAGGGGGAACTGAGGTAACGGAATGTGAGGCAACTGGCAGTTGGAACACGAATTCTTTTCAGGTGGGGAGGGGGAGCAGAACTCCTTAGCATCAGAGCTTGTTAAATAATTTCTGTATAAGAAATACTAATGATGGTCATTTCGAAAAATCCTTTCTTAGCAAGCACCTAGAAGCCAAGAGGGATATACACTCCAAATTTCAAGTTTGTAGGCTTTATGGGGTTCTGGAGATTTTGTGATGACGCATGAGTGGTTTTTCGTTTTTATATATACAGATGAAAACATCTTCCAAATGCTTGGTGGAGCCTGGACAAAGCGTGTTTTTCCACTTCCTGTCGCTAGATGGCCGCACTTGAGCTTAAAAAAGCAGCTTTAAATCATTGAGTTCTGCATTGCTAGAAAATATGGGAGGACAGAGGAATTTCCTCTTCCGGATGACTCATGGAAGGAAGGTGGTGTGCAGAGCGGCTTCTGTGCTCTTTCACGGATCGAAGCAGCAGAGTTGGCAAGTGAGTTGGGGGCAGCAGGTGGGAGGAGAGTCTGAGAGCAAGTTCGGTTTCCTCCACGGCCCTGGAAGCAGAGAAGCAACTGGGCTGAAGCGTTTCAGCTGCTGCTGTTGCAGGTTCCTTCCCTCCCCAGTTCGGAGCCCGCTGGAGCTGCCCACTGTGAAACTGGTGGCTGCAATTTTCTGCTGGAGGGAAGATTTAAAAAGCCTCTTTCAAGTGAAGGTGGATTCTTTGGGAATGGCTCCCCTCCAGAAGTTGTGGGGGCTCCGTCAATGGAGGGTCTTCAGAGGAGATTGGACAGCCGTTTGTTCGGAATGGAATAGGGCTTCCTGCCTGAACAGGGGATAGACTAGAAAACCTCCAAGATTACCCCCTCCCAAACTCATTCTGTAGTGGACCTGATGATTTCTGAGCAACAAGATCGGGCTGATGTGCCTCTTGGTCTTTTCTGGGTTGTTATTGATTTGTTTTACTTCCGTTTCAAGCTAACAAGTAGGTACGTGTATTCAGCAAGTTCAAATGTGCTTAAATGCAGCCGTTTTTTAAAAAAATAGCTATTGATTAGACTGCTTAGTGACACAGATGCCAATCCTAATTGCAGTCAGTAAGTGAGGACTACTTCAATTGGGATGTCACCAAAGGGATTGTGGAAGGTATTTTCTGTCCTTACTTGGAGCTCATGGCTTCCATGGGCAAAACTGGTGCTTCAAATCTTGCTTTAGGCATCATTTCATCAGTTAAAGCTCCCACATCCCTAAAGCTAGTGTCATGCAGATTGACAGGTGTGGCTTGACAAAACAAAAGATGGAGTCCAAGTGTGTGTGTGTTAATAATGCATTTATTCATCTGAATAAAGAGGGGTCCCTCCTAAGAAGGAAGGAACCCTGAGTGTAGTGCAAGGCAGATATTTATACATTTCTTTGCTTTTGCTTCATTACATAAGAGGCAGTTGGCACAGGACAGATAAGATATAGAAATTATAACAAAATTGTAGAAATAGTCAAGCATGCCTTCTGTACTTTCAGTCACATGTCTAACCCACAGTGAACACTTGAAAGACATGGATTTTTTCCATATTGTAAGTGTGTGTATTTTTTTCCTCTCTCTGAATGTATATATCTACAAATGTATAATCTCTTCCCAGGACTTCCAGATAGGCAGTCATGTGAAAAAGAAAATACACTCTCCTTGACTTCTATGATTTTACATATCTAGACATGATAAAAATCATTTGGTCCTTAAAATGTTCTTAAAAGTAGGGAAATACAACCACAGATGAACAACAATACATTGCCTATTACATCAGGTCATCATTTATTTTATAAAAAGAAAGCCAAACCACAGAAGTCATGTATGAAAAATGAATGTTTCAATAATTTGTAGAACCACCTTTAGCAGCAACAACTAGAAGTAATCATTCTCTATATGACTTTATCAATCTCTTACAGCATTGTGGAGGAATTTTGACTCACTCTTTTTTACAACATTGTTTCAATTCATTGAGATTTGTGGGTGTTTATTTATTCACAACTCTCTTGAGGTCCCGCCAATTGGGATGAAGTCTGGACTTTGACTGCCATTGGAACACCTTGGTTCTTTTCTTTTTCAGTCATCCTGTTGTAGATTTGCTGATGTGTTTTTGCGACAATTGTCTAGTTGCATAATCCGATATCAGCCTAGCTTTAATTATTGGATAGATGGCCTCTGGCCAATTGCATTATCTCCATTTTGGTCTGGTCTGTGCAAAGGATAGCGTTCCAGAAGTCATGTGATTTGTTCAGAAGCAACTTTGCAAACCTCAGCTGTGCTGCTATGACCTTTTTAGAGAGAAGAGACTTTCCCCTGGCAACCCTTCCAACAAACCATACTTGTTCAGTCTTTTTCTAACTGGACTGTCATGAATCTGAACATTTAACATGCTAACTGAAGCCTGTAAAGTCTGAAATATAACTCTTTGTTTTTTAGCAATTTCCCAGTGTGGCATCTGGGTGTCATTCATTTTGATACAAATAATAATTTTAATATTTATCACATTAATCAAGTTTATATAATTTTAATATTAATATGCATGTTTGTATTAAGATGTAATCCTTCATTAGTTGTTTACTGTTTCTATGTGCCATTCTAATACCTCTTCCAATCTCTAATCTTCCCATCTACTTATTACTTTTATCCTATTATATAAAATTTTGTGTAGTAATATTCCCTCTATCTCTTATTTCTACCTCAATTCTAACTTTTAGATGGGCCTCAGTCAGTCCACCATTATATTAAATAATAGAATTTTCTTTTCTATCTATCATTTCTTGCTTGTTTTAATGCTCCAATTCTTATTCACTTTTTGGGTTGCCTCCCATACTTCTCTCTTGGAACTTTGTCTCTATCGACCTCTACATCTTTACTATTCAGTCTATATATTTCTCCCATCTCTCCCATCTTATACTGCCAGGCCTCTAGTATGTCTGTCCAAACTCCTATGTCTCCTGTCTCCCTTTCGAAAGTATCATCCTGTTTATCCCAATCCATTTTTAAATCTCTTAATCTCTTAATCTCATCAGTCATTTTTATCTTGACTTCTTCTTGCTTTATTTGCTGATTGTCTGTTCTATCTTTTCCTCCATTCTTTCTGTTATCTCCTCCCTTTCCTGGACATTGTGATCTTTATTCACATTCCCTTGTTGAATGTTTTCTATTTTCCCATCTGTGCCATGCATTAGGCTCTTTATCTCTCTAGAGTTCTTTGTCACGGTGCCCTTAATGTTTTGAAACATCAATGCCATTTCTTCCAAAAATCCCTCATTTCCCCCTGATGGAGCAACTTGTCTTGTTTTAGTAAGTCCCACTCTTGCTCAATAGTCCAAAAATCATATATTCAGGCCTCACATCGGCAGAGCTCAGCTGTTTTCCAGCCATTCCTGCCCAATGCTAACCAGTCTCCCCATTTGAGGTTTTTCAGTGGAGATGAGCCAGCCACTTGAAATGGTATAGAGTTTCCTGCTTGAGTAGGGGCTGGATTAGAAGATCTCCAAGGTCCTTTCCAATTCTGTTATTTTGTTCTGTTCTGTTGCAATATTTTTTATGTCCTGATAAGTAAAACCATAGAAATGAAAGATAGTGTACTTTCTTTCTCGCTTGACTGTATTTGAAAACAACCATTTGTACTGCTAAAAATTTGTGACTGACCCAGTCAACAAGTGAATTTCATCATTTTTCATTGTAATGTAAATGTTTTTCTTTTTTTCTCATCTTCTGCAACTATTAAAGATACCCTTTTATTTGAATCTTATAGACACAGAGGATGGCAATAAAAACACTGCACAATTGAGGATAACAAGCAACATTGAATAGCAAACCAAGTCAGTCCAGGAATCAAAATATCTTTCATTTTCTTCAAAGAGCCACACATTTCTTCACCTTCCTCAGCAAGTAGAGCAGACAATGTTGGATGCCTCATTCTGAAAGGAAGAAAATTACCAGTAAATCAAAGCACAATTAAACAAGGGATCATCCATATTTTGGACCTCCTTAAGAATATTAGTTGTGTAAAAGCTCCATAGATGTGCCAGTTGTGGGAAAGATACAACTTGCAAATCGAAGTTGATTATGCCTGAGAGGATCCAGACTGAAGAAAAGCCTTATATATACACTGAATGTGGCAAAACCTTTGATCAGAACAACTCTGCTGTGCTTCTTGAAAGGATCCGTACAGGAGAGAAGCCCTACAAGTGCTCCCAATGCAGTAAATGCTTTAGCGAGCATGGCAACGTGGACTCACACCAAGGAGAAACCGTTTAAATGTCCTGATTGTGGAAAATGTTACTGTGATAATTCCAGGCTGGTGACACACCAGAAGACTCACACAGGAGAGAAACCATACGAGTGTCCTGATTGTGGGAAAAATTTCAGTTGGAATTCCAGCCTGGTGAGACACCAGAGGACTCACACAGGAGAAAAGCCCTTTGAATGTCCTGATTGTGGGAAAGGTTTCAGTCGGAATTCCAACCTGGTGATACACCAAAGGACTCACACAGGAGAGAAGCCCTTTGAATGTCCTGATTGTGGGAAAAGTTTCAGTCAGAGTTCTAGTCTGGTGACACACCAGAGAACTCACACAGGAGAGAAACCATATGAGTGTCCAGACTGTGGGAAAGATTTCAGTATTAAAACTAGCCTTCTAAATCATATGCTAATACACACAGGGGAGAAACCATTTGAGTGTCCCGAGTGTGGATGGTGCTTCAGGAAACATTCCAGTCTTATTGCACACAAGAAAATCCACATGACACTCCAAGTGATGAGTGTAGAGAAGGTTTGAATTTCATTTCTAATGTCCCATTGCAAGTCCAGCTGATATATATTCACAAAATATTGTGAAAATATTCACAGACCCCTCACATCTTGGACATAAACTGTTTCAACTCCTTCCCTCAAAACGACGCTATAGACCACTGTATACCAGAACAACTAGATACAAGAACAGTTTTTTCCCGAAAGCCATCACTCTGCTTAACAAATAATTCCCTCAGCACTGTCCAACTATTTACAAAGTCTGCACTACTGTTATTGCTAATCTTCTCATCACTCCTTATCACCCATCCCCTCCCACTTGTGATTGTAGGACTGTAACTTTGTCCACTGTATCCTTACGATTTATATTGACTGTTTCCTAGCATGATTTGATTGTTGATTGTACCCTATGACTACCATTAAGTGTTGTACGTTATGATTCTTGATTCTTAATGAATGTATCTTTTCCATATGTATACTGAGAATATTTACACCAAGACAAATTCCTTGTGTGTCCAATCACACTTGGCCAATAAAGTATTCTATTCTATTCTCTATTGACTATTAAATTTGTCTACAAAGAATTTCCCCATTTTTTGGTAGGCAAATATGTAATGGTACTAAGCGGGAAGGAGGAAGGAAAAAACAACAATATACTAGTTTGATAATACTTATCTGGCCATCAGCAGCAGAATTTGCTGGATACAAGTAGTCCTTGGGGTCTGAATGCAATGCAGCCTGCCCATTCCATCTATAACTCGAGAATTTGTGGGAGTGAATCTCATACATTGAACGACATCAATTCCTGCTTCCACCCTTGCATTTGCTGCTTTCTCACCCCAAATCAGCCTGAAAAGGCCTCTGGCACCAAGAAAGCAACCCTGAAAAGCTGCGTGCGGCCGCTTTGTTAAGGATTGTATTCTTGTAAGCTTTGACAGCCCTTTGCAAACGGCCTTTGCCTGTAAGATAGGAGCAGGGCTTCAGAGGAGTGTGTCTGCTCCTCCCAGGCTCCACTGGTGGCAACAGACTTTTTGCAAAGGACTGTTGAAGCCTACAGGAATGCAATCTCCCTGCAGGCATCGGCAATGAATTGGCAAATGGAGGGAAGGACTGAAGGATTGAAGCCTTCCATCGGTTTGCAAACTTCCAGGTCTCAATTTGCAGAGAATAGAGGCCTAAAGTTTTGAGATTGCACAAGAATTCAGGCGATTGATGTTGCATGATCTCGTGATACGTTAGGCCTTTGTTCTCTGCAAATGCAGGCAAAGAGATCTTTGGGAAGTAAGTGACTCTTCACAGGCGAAGTACCTATGAAGACCTGGGTGGGAGTGGGGGTGGGGGGCAAAATAGGCGGGGTGGTCATTCATAAGAACAAACAACTGCCATGGTGCTGCAATATTCATAATTTCGGGATTTGTTTGTAAATTTTAGGGGGTGCTTATCACATAACTTTGAATGTTCACTAAGGGAATACTCATAACCTGGGGGATTACCTGTATTTATTAGTGGAGAAATTGTAAAAATCTTTTTTGGAGTGTTCGTTGCATTTTTAGAATGGTAGATGACAGAAATGCCACATATATAGTCCCAGCCTTTTTCTCCCTAGGTGCCCCCAAGATTTCAGCCGCAGAATTCCCCAGCCAGCATTTCTTGGGGATAGGAGCTCTAAGGCTATAGTTACAGATTGAGGCCTCTCATATAAGGTTTCCGGGTTTCGGAAAATGGCGGCCGCGCGCCTCCGTTGGAGCTTCCCCCGGCCGCGGCGGCTTCGGGTGCGGCCCCCCTACCCCTCGGATCCCCCCGCCGGTGGCAGAGGCGGGGGAGGATCGGGGGAGCCCGGCGGGATCCTTCAGAAGCCGGCTGGGGGTGTGCTGGAGCCGCGGGACCGGCTGGGGGAGCGGCACGGAGGGCGGCGCGGATGCGGCCCCGGCGGATGCGACGCCGAGTTGATCCTGGAGGCCTTGGAGGCCTCGGAGACCTTGCCCGGCTGCCGGTGAGACAGGACGAGGCCCCCGCCGATGGTGATCGCGTCGGGGGCTGCGGGTGCGGCGTCGGCGGAGGTCGCGGCGATGGTCGCGACGACGATGGCGGCCTCGGCGGCGGTCGCGGCGGCTGCGGCGGCGGTGGCGGCCTCGGTGGCCGCGGCGGAGGTGGAGGCGGCCTCGGTGGTCGCGGCGGCGGCGGTGGTCGCGGCGGTGGCGGCCTCGGCGGCGGTCGCAGCGGCGGCGGCGGCCTGGATGGCGGTGGCGGCGGCGGCGGCCTCGATGGCGGTGGCGGCGGCCTCTGGAGTCATCATGGCAATACGGACGCCGGTGGACCCAGCGGTCTCCGGGGTGGGGAGATCACCGCGGTGTGGCCCCAGCGGCCCCCTGGGGAGAGCGATGGCCCTGGATTTTCTGGGGCGGCGCGGACCTGGGGGAGCCGCCTGGGGGGCCCTGGACTGGCCTCTGTGGCATTGTTGAGGTCGCAGAGGCCCTGGAACAGCTACCGCGGAAACTCCGGAGTTCCGAGGGGTTATGAAGAGGTCTTGGTACCCCCAGCGAGGCACGACGGTGTGGCAGGCTCGGCGGCCTCGCTCGGGCCGCGGCGATTTCAGGGGGCCCCGACCAGTGCGGGAGTGGCCCCGCTGTGGACATGGCGGGCCTGGACTGGTTTCGGGGCCGCCCCTATGGCTGCGGGGACAATACGGAGACTGGGGGTTGAATGGTGTTGTGACCGTTCCCCTCCCCTCCTTGGGGCCCCCACCTGTGGCAGGGGTGGTGGGCCCGGGGAGGGGGGTAGTGACCTTGCCTATGACCCCTTTTCCCCCGGGGGCCCCACCAGTGGCAGGGGTGGGGCGGCCGGGGGGAGGGGGTTACCCCAGTCTGCCGGGACTTCTCCAACACAAAGACTTTGGACGCTACAAGACTGTCGGGGCGGGGTGGCCGGGGCCACGGATGTACTCCATGGCGGAGCTTTGGGCCTTGAGGGATGTCCCCCTCTCCCTTAAGTGGCCCTCTAAACTCTCAAAAACATTCCGCTATGAGGGATCCTGGGATCCGGAACGATGGTGGGGCCGTGGAAGCCGGAGGAATGGGAGGAAGCGCGGGAAACCCGGGATTGGAAATTTTTTAATGGGATTTTTTAAGGGGTTAAAAGGATCCAGGGTGGGCAGGGGAGACAGCCCACATGGAGTTGGGGGCAGCCGGGCCGGCCCGCGCGCCTGGGGGGCCTCGGGGGTTTCCGTGTCGGGGTGGCAGACTGAGGGTGGGCTGCCGGGGGCAAATTTTATCAGCACGGTGACTGGGAGAGGCAGGTATGCTGGGGGTAGAGGGCCATATCCAGTAAGGGGATCGCGCTCCCGATGTTTGCAAGCGGTAGCGCGCTCCGACCCTCCATACCCATCCTGCAGCCCTGGTTGTCTGGATTCTCAGGCCCTGAATACCCGGCTGCTGTTGTGCAATGCCAGGTCCGTGGTTAATAAGGCTCCCCTGATACATGATTTGGCTCAGGAGGAGGCCGCGGACCTGGTAGGTGTTACCGAAACCTGGTTGGGCCCAGAGGGCGGTGTCCCTCTGGTCGAGATGTGCCCACCAGGTTTCCTTGCATTTCACCAGCCTAGGGCTCAGGGAAGGGGTGGAGGGGTGGCGGTGCTTATAAAGGAGGCCCTTTATCCTAGGGAGGCCACTGTCCCTCAGACGGCTGGCTGTGAATCTCTATTTGTGAAGTGGGGGCAAGGGGTTCAGATGGGTCTTTTGATGGCGTACCTGGCTCCCTGCCACGTCTCATCGGCCCTGCCCGGACTCCTCGAGGTGATAGCCGGGCTGGCGGTTGAGACCCCTAGGCTTCTGGTCATGGGGGATTTCAACCTGCCATCATCCGGTGAAACCTCGGGGTTGGTTCGGGAGTTCTTGGCTTCCATGACGGCCATGGACCTGACCCAGTTAGTTTCTGCCCCCACTCACATTGGAGGACACATGCTGGACCTGATTTTTGTCTCTGGGCAGTGGTTGAATGACTGTATTTTCGGGGATTTAGTCATCACGCCCTTGTCATGGACAGATCATTCCCTCCTCAGGTTGGACTTCCGTTCCGCCACCCCCCACCGCAGGGAGGCGGAGCCACTTAGATTGTTCCGCCCCAGGCGCCTGATGGACCCGGAACGGTTCCAGAGGGAGCTTGGGCCATTTCCTGAGTCTCTGGCTCACAGCTCGCCTGGAGACCTGGTGGCCACCTGGGATGGGTTGGCCGCCGGGGCTCTAGATCGAGTTGTGCCCCTGCGACCTCTGACCCGGCACAGATCCCGTTTGGCTCCGTGGTATACGGAGGAGCTGCGGGAGATGAAGTGCCGGAAAAGACGTCTAGAGGGCATTTGGAGGGCGAGTCGTTCTGAGTCTGACCGAACACAGGTGAGATCTCATATTAAGACTTACCTTGTGGCGATAGGGGCGGCGAAATCTTCGTATGTCTCCGCACTTATTGCGTCAGCAGAAAATCGCCCTGCCACCCTGTTTAGAGTGACCCGCTCTCTTCTTGAACCGAGAGCGCGGGATGACCTCTTGCAGGGTAGGGCAGAGGAGTTTTCCCGATTTCTGCATGATAAAATCGCTCAGATTCGGGAGGGGCTCGACTCCAATTGGGTGGTCCCGGGGGAGGTGTCCGGGGCAGGTCTTGTGAGTGTTATCTGGGGGGAGTTCGATCCTGTGACCGCCGAGGGTGTGGACAGGTTGCTGGGGGGTCTGAATGCCACCACCTGTTTATTGGACCCGTGCCCTTCCTGGCTGGTTTCGGCCGCCAGGGAGACGACACGAGGCCAGCTCCAGGGGATTGTCAACGCTTCTTTGAGAGAGGGGGTGCTCCTGGCCGCCCTGAAGGCGGCAGTGGTGTGCCCCCTCCTCAAGAAGCCTTCCCTGGACCCGGCTATTTTAAACAACTATCGTCCGGTCTCCAACCTTCCCTTTGTGGCGAAGGTTGTTGAGAGTGTGGTGGCACGTCAGCTCCCCCGGTACCTGGAGGAAGCTACTTACCTCGATCCGTCCCAATCGGGCTTCAGGCCTGGACATAGCACTGAGACGGCATTGGTCGCATTGGTCGATGATCTCTGGAGGGCTCGTGACAGAGGGTTCTCCTCTGTCCTGGTCCTATTAGACCTCTCGGTGGCTTTCGATACTATCGACCATAGTATCTTGTTGCGACGGTTGGAGGGGTTGGGGATGGGTGGAACCGTCCTTCGATGGTTCTCCTCCTTCCTCTCCGACCGTTCGCAATTTGTGTTGGCGGGGGGGGAGAGATCCACCTCTAGGCCCCTGCTTTGTGGGGTGCCTCAGGGGTCGGTCCTCTCTCCCCTCTTGTTCAACATTTATATGAAGCCGCTGGGCGAGATCATCCGTGGTCTTGGAGTAAGGTGTCATCTATATGCAGATGACACCCAGTTATACATCTCTACTCCAGACCACCCCAACGATGCTGTGGGGGCTATGTCCAGGTGCTTGGAGGCCGTGCGGGATTGGATGGGCGGGAACAGGCTTCGGCTCAACCCATCCAAGACCGAGTGGCTGTGGTTTCCGGCGCCCCGATATAGCCAGCTGACACCTTTGCTGGCTATCGGGGGGGAAGTTTTGCCCCCCGCAGAGAGGGCTCGCAACCTGGGTGTCCTCCTGGATGTACGGCTGTCGCTTGAACATCACATCGCGGCCGTCTCCAGGGGGGCGTTTCATCAGATCCGTCGGATCTACCGGTTGCGGCCCTTCCTGGATCGGGACGCCTTGCGCACGGTCACTCAGGCCCTTGTCACCTCTCGCCTGGACTATTGTAATGCCCTCTACATGGGGCTCCCCGCGGGGAGCATCCGGAGACTCCAGCTGGTGCAAAATGCAGCCGCGCGGATGATTATGGGGGCGTCGCGTAGCGCCCATGTGACGCCACTTCTGCGCGAGCTGCATTGGTTGCCGGTGGCTCTCCGGGTTCGCTTTAAGGTTCTAGTTTTGACCTTTAGGGCGACCCATGGCATAGGACCAGGTTATCTTCAGGACCGCATCCTGCCGGTGATCTCCAACAGGCCAGTGCGTTCCCACAGAGAGGGTCTGCTCCGGGTGCCATCGGCCGCTATGTGTCGTCTGGCGGCGCCGAGGGGTAGGGCCTTCTCTGTGGGTGCCCCCGCCCTCTGGAATACTCTGCCACCGGAGCTTCGTACTGACACGGACCTGAGGGCCTTCAGGCGCGCGTTGAAGACCTGGCTCTTTGAGCTGGCCGGCCTGGGCTGAGATAATGGTTTTAATTTTGGTCTCCATGGTATTTAAATTTTAAATTGGGGTTTTAAGGTGGGGGGGTGGGACCTGTTTAGTTTTTATTTATCAGCCAAATTGGTTTAATACTTTTTTAATTTTTGTATATTTGTGGGTTTTTAGATAGGCTGTACACCGCCCTGAGTCCCTTGGGAGAAGGGCGGTATATAAATTTGATTAATAAATAAATAATAATAAATAAATAATATAAGGAGAAAATGAGAGGAGAAAAGAAGCAGAAGGGTTTCAAAGTTCATCTTTTCCAAACAGTTCCGGGAATTCAGAAAACCAAGCATGTCTGTTTAGATTGTGTCAAGAATGAGGCACGCAAATGGAAGAAACTATATGAATAGCAAGTATATTTGGGGGACTTTTGGGCAGTGACAAAAGCAGTGTAAAATTTCAGATGTAAAGGTTCTGCTCTGCAGGTGGCCTTCGTGGAGAAGACCTATAGGAAGATTGAGTTGAGAAAAGGGATTGTGGTTTTGACCACAGGATTTCCAGGTTTATTTGTAATTCCTCCTGTGATCTCCTTGTTGCCCTTTGAGATCTGGGGCCTGAGGGGAGCATCAGTGGACTGATTGTGGTTCTCCCCCCCGCTGCCCCCCCCCCCCAGAGGAGAAATGAGGAAATAATTGTATAGTAGATAATGTTTAAACAGCATTGTGTAAGAATCTTGAATAGCTTTTGAAAAAGACAAAGGAAAGTGTTTCTGTAATTCTGAACTTCTATGAACAGAACACTTTTCCTGTGCTTTCACTTGTCCCTTAGGGCTCCTTAATATTTTTTCCAAAATTGTATGCTTCAAATATAGAGAGGAACATTTTTGTAGCAGTGAAAGTGACATTTTAGCTAGGCAGATAAATTTTCCTGATTTTTCTGAGATTGGAAGACAGCAAAGAATTCCAAGTTTTATTTCTCTAACACCATTCAGAAAGATAGGTTATAATTTTTTCAGTAGCTCACATGAAGGACACTTAACAACCAGGACCGGGCCAGATGTGTGGAGAAACCAAGAGGCTCTTGGCCTGAGTCTTAAGACCAAGTGCTTTTGAATTTAAACATGTGCAAAATTTCTAAAATTTAAAATAGTAAAAATATATTTAATCCGTTTTCCCTTTTTCCTTGATGTCACATTTTAGTGCACCATCTTTATCATGTCTCATTATATTTAGGACTTGGAAATGCTTGCAATGATCCCAAAGCCTCACAGGGCTATATAAAGATATCAAGCAACATTAAATAAAGGCAACTGTTGAAAGAAATATCCAGCTCCAGTTCCAAGCCAGGAGAAAGGCACTGGAGACAAAATGGAGGCTTGAGATTGATTGAAAAGAAGGTCCATTTATTGATGGAGCAAACTACGTGGGTTCTGGACAGCTGACCACATGGACTTGGTTCAGAGTCTTATGGCTAGGAGTCAGAGGGGATGGTCTACAGGGCCTTTCAATGTCCCCAAAGCCAACCTAAGAGTCAGAGGGGATGGTCTACAGGGCAGGGTGAAAAGCCATAAGTCCCCACTCAGACTAACAATCCATTTCCTCAGAATCAGACTTTGAAGCTCAGATTGAAAGGTGTTGTAGGAAGTTAGCATCCACCCCTCTCCTAGAAAAATTGAAATAGCCTAGGAAATATTAGAAAGGCAGAATTTTTCCCCTAAGAAGAGTAGAAACTCAAGAAGCAGAAACTCACCCCAGAAGCAGAATCTCACCCCCACCTTTGTTAATGAGTGGGCCATTAAGGCCTGGGCCAGAATACTTTACATAAGAAGGAACTCCAGGCTGATGGGATTAAGGATGGCCCTCAGGAAATGATAGAATTACCCATCTCACCATGTGGTCTGGGAAGATTGCATTAGCCAGCATTCAGGTAAAGCCATGTGGTCCAGACCAAGCCTATAGAGTTAAGACCCCCGCCCCTGGGAGTCTGACAGCCAATTAGAATACAAGCTCCAATTCAAATCCAAACAGGGAGTATAAAACCCAGGTACTCTCAGCACCTCAACACTTTTTTTTCTTTTTCCCCTTTTCCCTTCTCATCTTGAAGCATGTGATCATTGTTCTCTGGAGCTCTAGGCCATGTGGCCCTGTAACCATTAAACCTTCCAAGCAGCCTCCATGTTTCCAGTATCTTTTTCCCCACTTGGAACTGAACCCAGAAGGATATTTCTTTCAACAGTATAAAGTATGTGTTGTTTGGAAGATCCTGAATCTTGAAAGCTGCAGCCTTTAATTTGGGGCTGGAGTAGCAGGAACAGCTGAATGGATAGATTTTGTGGTGAGGAAGAAGGCCCAGTTTGGTGGTCACAAGCCTAGAGCCTGAGAGACTCATTTCCAGTCCTGCTTTAGGCACAAAGCTATCTCAGAGACCTTGGCCTGTCCTGTCGTCTCAGGCCTTGGAAAGAGGAAATTTGCTTTCAAAAAAACCTTGCCAAGGAAACTGCAGGGAAGTGGGAGTCCATGATAACTCCCCAAAACCTATTTTTGCTACTGAATGAACCTTGAAGGGTGAAGATTCACCTACTTAACTTCTCAAGATTAGGGAGGTGTTGTGCCATAAACATTTATGAAGTTCTTGTTTGTGTGCACAGCCACTAAATGATTTCCAGTTTTATCCTGTAGGAAGTTGGCACCCGCCCCTCTCCTAGAAAAATTGAAATAGCCTAGGAAATATTTAAAAGGCAGAATATTTCTCCTAAAAAGAATAGTCACTCAAGAAGCAGAAACTCACCCCAGAAGTAGAATCTCACCCCCCACCTTTGTTAATGGGTGGGCCATTAAGGCCTGGGCCAGAATACTTTACATAAGAAGGAACTCCAGGCTGATGGGATTAAGGTGGCCCTCAGGAAATGATAGGATTACCCATCTCACCACATGGTCTGGGAAGATTGCATTAGCCAGCATTCAGGTAAAGCCATGTGGTCCAGACCAAGCCTACAAAGTTAAGACCCCCGCCCCTGGGAGTCTGACAGCCAATTAGAATACAAGCTCCAATTCAAATCCCAACAGAGGGTATAAAACCCAGGCACTCTCAGCACCTCAGTCCTTTTCCTTTTCCCCCCCTTTCTTCCTTTTCCCCCCCTTTCTTCCTTTTTCCCCTTCTCACCTTGAAGCATGTGATCATTCTTCTCTGGAGTTCCAGGCCATGTGGCCCTGTAACCATTAAACTGTAGGAAGTTAGCATCCACTCCTCTCCTAGAAAATTGAAATAGCCTAGGAAATATTAAAAGGCAGAATATTTCTCCTAAAAAAGAACTCACTCAAGAAGCAGAAACTCACCCCAGAAGCAGAAACTCACCCCCACCTTTGTTAATGGGTGGGCCATTAAGGCCTGGGCCAGAATACTTTACATAAGAAGGAACTCCAGGTAAAAGCTATAGCAATTGCCAAAAGCCCTTTTAAGGGCATAATCACCCAGAAAGGCCAGACCAAGCCTATAGAGTTAAGACCCCCGCCCCTGGGAGTCTGACAACCAATTAGAATACAAGCTCCAATTCAAATCTCAACAGAGGGTATAAAACCCAGGTACTCTCAGCACCCCAACACTTTTTTCTTTTTCCCCTTTTCTCTTTTTCCCTTCTCACCTTGAAGCATGTGATCATTCTTCTCTGGACCTCCAGGCCATGTGGCCCTGTAAACATTAAACCTTCCAAGCAGCCTCCATGTTTCCAGTGTCTTTTTTCCCCACTTGGAACTGAACCCAGAAGGATATTTCTTTCAACAATCCTATCAATAGAACAGCAATAGCAATATCACTTAGACTTAATATACTGCTTTATGGTGCTTTACAGACCTCTCTAAGCAGTTTTAAAGACTCAGCATATGGCCCCCAACAATTTGGGTCTTCATATTACCCATCTCGGAAGGATGGAAGGCTGAGTCAACCTTGAGCCTGGTGAGATTCAATCTGCCAAATTGCAGGAAGCTGGATGCAGAAGAAGTAGCTTGCAGTACTGCACTCTAACTACTGCGCCACTGAGGCTCTTAGAATAATGAAACATGGAAGAATAACTGGAAACATCCACTCTCTTTGCTTCCAAACCACGTCACGATAATATTCTTTCTTATCTGCATCCTTCCAGAGCCTAAATCTCACTAGAGGGAAGAGTTCCTCTGAGCAGCCTTCCCAATCTCTACAGAAGTTAGATTTATTATTCCCAAACAGTTTGGGCATAAGACTTGGAGGGCAATAGTTTGCAGAAAGCTGATGTATAGATTCTTAGGGGTGACTCAGTGGAGATCAAAACCTCTCTACATACCAATACTTTATGACTGGTTTCCTGTGGCTCCCAAGGATTTAGGACCCAGGAGGTTCAATGGGTCAGAGCCTCAAAAGGAGCCAGCTTCATTCGTGCTGCACAGAGATGCTTCCAAGCACACCCATGCTAAATGCCTTGTGCTTCTCTAACTTTGCATACACAGAAGTCTCCACTGGGTCAAAGCAAAAAAGTCACAGACCCAGCAGGGCTAGGAAAGGGGGGGCTTGGGAAGAGGAGATGACTGTCTCTATATGGTGAGAGAAATGTTCCCAAAAGGCATTTCAAAGGTTGGGAAAAAAGGTTGGTAATACAGATGTGCGTGCAAAAATGTATCAAAGTCGCCCCACTCTTTGTTTCATACACATTCCTTTTATTAGTTCAAAAATTTAATAAAGTATACAAAACAACAAAAACAAGTCATAGAGAAGCAGGAAAGGAATCGAAAAAAAGAAAACTAATATAATTGCACCTTCCGCCCTTTTCTCTGTTGAGAAATTGTCATCACACATTCTGACTGTATATGGAAATTACCTCTGCTCAGTTGACAAGAATAAAAACCTCCTTGGAAACGGATCCTGGCCTGAATCCCATTCTTCAGAGAAATCCAGTCCAACATTTCCCTTCCACATTACTCACATCTGTGCAGAGGAACAGGGAGATTTTCTCAATGCACAGATGGGAAGCAGTAACCAGGCCCTCATGGTAGACTCCCACTTAAGGACTCCTTGGTCCAGGTAGGATCCCAGGGAATAAAGAGCACAGCAACAGGCCATGTTTTTCACTGCTTGCTGTCAAGAGTGGATAAAAATCAAATCTTTTTTAAAAATTAAAACAATCGGATTTTTTATAATTTAAATCAGATTTTTAAAATGCTTTTGGAGTAAAAATCTAAATATAGTTTTCTATTTAAGATACATTAATAATTTAGTTTTGTAAGGTCTGCAATATGCTTAAGCCAAAAATGAACCAAAACAAAGACTTAAATGGAAGCTTGCAAATCAAAGAAAGCTGTCTTTTATTCTTTGATCAAAGTTAAAGTTCTGGGAAGAAGTTCCTAGCGCATCACAAGAGACATGGGAGGAAAATTCTACAAAATACAGAAAGATGCCCTGTCCTTCTTATACCCTTAAGATTCTTAGAAGTCGAGTAACTGCATTGTAAAACTCTCTAACTTAGATTTACATCTTTCCTGCAAAAGACAAATCTCTCTGGCAATGTTTACCTTTCATATCTAATTGATCACAATTGACCACTTAAGGAGGCTATTAACAGCATACTTCAAAGATGTGGATTCCTCAGAATGGAGGTAGTTACATTCCCAGAGAGGTACATTTCCTTCCCAGGGGTTGATGCTGGTGAAATGTATCCATCCAGGAAAACAGATGGATTCAGATTGATTTAGATGGGACAATCATGTGTCTTAATAGGAAAGGGATGTAACTGATGGTGTTTATAATTGTTTTACAACAAGTGAAAGGTTAAGGAAATCTTTTTTATAATGGCAAGATAACAAATGCCTATAGAATAACACTCTACTTAATGCTATAATATATTTTACTACATTTCCTTATTATTACTATTCCCTTCAGTTTATTCAGCATGAAATTGAGCTTAGTTATGTAGCAGGAGGCTGTATATCCTGCAATATTGGGACTGTCAGTGAGTCAACAGTGGGTCAGAGGAGGAGCTGCTGTGGGACAGAGATGACAACCGCTTTTAAAAAATTATAATTTGCTCCCCAGAGAGTGCAGATGTATGTGCACACACACACACACGCGTGCGCACGCACACACACACACAAGCTAGTTTGTAGGAACCCACCAAGCTTCTTGGACTGGAGTCAAAAGTTGCTTCCTCCTGCGGCTATAAGTTCCCTGTGTCAAGTCTGTGACTTCCTTGAGGAAACACTATTCATGGTAGGAGCTTCCCAGAAAAACAAGCAAGAAAGAAGGACACGCAGAAAAGTTAATTCTTTGGAGTGGCACTCAATGCCTGGTGATTTAAAGGATTAATCATTAGAGGTTTCTCTGTCTCTCATACACACAAACACACACCCCTGTGGACATTGCAAACAGAGAAATGGGAGAAGTATAAAGGAAGGGAATATGATGGCCAAATCCTGCCCCATCTAAAGCAAACAATCATTTGGAAGATTCAACATAGATTAAGCATGCAAACAATCACTGTTCATGCTGAATTCCAGCAAAACTTTGGCAGCTTTCTGAGCAACACTGACCTAAAGCAGAACTGCAGGATATATATCTTTAGCCCATTACATTATAAAGAGATAGAAATAGGCAAGTACCCTATAGAGTACAGAATGATGCTGGACTATTTTTGATAATCCCATTTGGGAAACTACAAGGTCAGCATGGCATCTATGCGCTCTGTGAGATATGGTCAGGGAATGTAAACACCTTGACTCAACTCACTGGTCCAGAAATTCCTGTCCGATTCTCCCTCCTGTGGCCACTCGGGTCCAATTCAGCTAGTTGTCAATGTTTACTTAAAAGACTTTAAAGCACCTATACAACTCTTGGGGTGGAAGGGCATCTCAGAAGTTTGCTAGTGAATGGTCTGTATGGATAATCACTGGTTACTTTCCATGACTGAGTGGAGAACATGTGTACCTCTGTGCTCCTAGCCCAGCATTTTATCCACCCTACCCTATATCCTCCCTATGCTCAGACTGAATAAACTGGCTGCCCTGACCTGCTCTCATGTTACCATAGGCAAAGGGGATGGGAAAACTGTTGTGGAGCGACGGAATAACTCAGGCAGAGACCAGGTCAAGGCTAAAAGCTTAACTCTTTATTACAAATAAAGAGGGTTACCGCTACTGCCGCGCTAACACGGCAGCCAGCTGGAGCGGCCACAGCTGATGCCGTTTGACAGCCGCCTTTTATAGCCGGCTGTCAAACGGCTCAGCCAATGGGAGAGGTCCGTGCTTCCCGCTTGAAACACGGACCTGAGTGAAGACTCAGTCCATACACAACACTCCTCCCTCCCAGTGAGGAGCATGCGTAGTCCTTCAGATACGTCGGTCGCCTGCGAATTCGTCCGGATCTTCTAGGCTCCGTCAAAGATGGCGCTGGGTTGCTGTCTGGAGCTCTCTGCGTCTCTCCAGGCGATGGAGAGGCTGCTGGACTGTCTGGAGTCGGGTCTGCACCTTGGTCAGCTTCCACATCTGGTAGGTAGTCGTCCCCGGTGGGTTGGCAACTGGTTTCGTCGAATGGTGTGGTTGCTTCTGCATGGGGCCCGTCTAGATGACCTCTGGGTGCAGTGCTCCAACGCTTCCTCAGGTGGTCCACGTGACGCCGCCAGGTCCGCCCATCAGCTAACTGGACTCTGTAAGACTTGGGACCAGTTACTGCTATCACAAGCCCTGGTAACCATAGTGGTTGCCCAGTGAAATTTCTGACAAATACCTTGTCATTAACCAGGAACCCCCTGTCTTGGCTGTTTGACCCAAGGGGAAGCAAAGGGGCATAATTTGGGTGCAGCCTATCCAAGGTGGTCCTCAGCTGGCGTCCCATTAATATTTCGGCTGGTGACTTGTTAGTAGAGGCACAGGGTGTAGTGTGTTGGCTCAATAAGTATTGGGCCAGCCTGTCATGCCAGTTAGAGGGACCCAATTTTTGTAACACCTCTTTAGTAGATCTAACTGCCCTCTCAGCCAGCCCGTTGCTGGCAGGATGGAAAGGGGCTACTAGTATGTGCCTGATGCCCAAACTTGCTAAAAACATCTCAAACTCACAGGAGGTGAATTGGGGGCCATTGTCAGACACGACAGAATCAGGAAGGCCATGTGTGGCGAATATCCTAGTCAGTGCTTTGCTGACCGCCTCTGTAGTGGTGGAGTGCATTAAAGTTAATTCCACCCATTTTGAATATGAATCTACTACCACCAGGAAAGTGCGCCCATGGAAAGGGCCTGCTAAGTCTATGTGTATCCTGGACCAGGGGTTACTTGCTTCCTCCCAGGTCCTAGGGGTGGTTGCTGGTGGTAATGCCCTGGAGGCCTGGCATGCCTGGCAAGAATTTACCCAATTAGAGATTTGGGCATCCATGCCTGGCCACCATACGTAGCTGCGGGCGAGGGCCTTCATTCTCACAATCCCTGGGTGGCCCTCATGCAAAACCTTCGGTATTGAGGTTTGTAATTTGTGGGGAATGACTACTCTGGTTCCCCATAGCAAACAGCCTTGCAAGGAGGAAAGTTCCTGCTGGCGTAATTTGTAGGGTAGGAAGTCTGAAGGATAAGGGGCCGTAGGCCACCCCCTCCCTACCCAGTCCAGGACTTGGGATATTACCTGGTCCTTGGCCGAATGGGCAGCGATGTCAGCAGCAGTGACTGGAAGCTTGAGATCGTCGATAAGAAAGACTGTGGTTGCAGGTGCTGGGTCCACGACTGGCATTGGCAGGGGACAGTGGCTGAGTGCATCAGCATGGGAAAGGCTTTTCCCGGATCGATGGATTAGAGTGTAGGAATACGCAGCCAGGAAAACCGTCCATCTGGTCATCCTTGGGGACAAAATCTGGGGAGTCTGTTTAGAGCCGGATAAAATGCCTAGCAGTGGCTTGTGATCAGTTATCAGTTCGAAATGGTGTCCGTAGAGGAATTCATGGAACTTCTTCACTGAAGCCACTGCAGCCAAGGCCTCCTTGTCAATCTGGCTGTAGTTGCGTTCAGTGGAAGATAGTGTCCTTGAAAAGAAAGCTATAGGTGCTTCTGCACCATTGGGCAGTCTGTGGCTCAGGACAGCCCCGATTCCGAATGGAGAAGCATCGGCTGCTAGAATGAGTGGTAAGTCTTTATTGAATTGGATTAAGACAGCCTTTGAAGTTAACAATGACTTGACTTGTTTGAAAGCAATAGTTTCCCTTGGTCCCCAGTGCCATGGCGAATGCTTGTCTAAAAGTCTATGAAGTGGTTCAGCAACAGAAGCTTTATGGGGCAGGAACGATGCATAGAAATTCAAGAGGCCCAGGAAAGCTTGAAGCTCAGTTTTGTTTGTAGGAGTAGGCGCATCGTGAATGGCCTTAACTTTTGACTCAGTTGGGTGAATACCCTTTGCATCAATTTTGTAACCTAAGAATTCCACTTGTGGAGTGGCTATGGTGCATTTTTCCCTTTTTAGCTTGAGACCAGATTGTCTGAAACGGTCAAGTACACTTCTGACCCTTTGTAGTAATTGCTGTTGGTTGGTGGCAGATACCAGAATATCATCAAAGTAAGGCACAACGCCTGGTAACCCTTGCAGTATTCGTTCCATAAGGGATTGGAAAATTCCAGGGGCCACACTAACTCCGAATTGTAGACGTGTGCATTTGAAAGCCCCTCTGTGGGTTACTATTGTTTGCAGTTCAGCAGTTTCATCGTCAACAGGAAACTGCTGATACGCCTGGGACATGTCCAACTTTGCAAAAATGGACCCAGGCTCAAGGGAATGGAGTAAATGTTGTACCACAGGGACTGGGTACGCACTAACTTGTAAATATCTGTTTATTGATGACTTGTAGTCCGAGCAGATCCTCAAGTGTCCATCCCTTTTTAAAGGAGTTACTATGGGGGTCTCCCACTTTGAGAAGTCAGTTGGTTGCAGTATGCCCTGTTTGATTAATTTGTCAAGTTCCTTGTCTAGTTGAGGACGAATTGCAAAAGGAACTCTGCGGGGCTTCAAACGAATTGGAACTGCCTGGGAGTCTACCCTGAAGGATATTGGGGTTCCCACGTAGCAGCCTAGGCCCTCACTGAATACGTCTGCATAGTCCCTGAACAGGGAGTCAACTTCTGAATTGTTAATGGCGTGGATTCCCCCTATGTGGAGGCCCAGGGCTGGGAACCAATCTAGTCCCAATAGGCTTGGGAGGACACCATCCACTATCACTAGAGGCAAGTGACCCTTAAACCCTTGAAAATGGACTAGGAACTTGCCTTTTCCGATGACAGGGATGGTTCTGCCTTGGTAGTCCCGAAGTGTTAGGTTGCAGGCTGGAATTTTCTGTCTTGACATTCTGGGGAGTAGCTTCTTTAAGGTGTCCCATGAGATGATGGACAATGCAGAGCCGGTGTCAACCTCCATCTTGCAGGGTCTACCTTCTATAGAAACAGTGACACTAATTTTGTTAGATTTATTAATTTTTTGAATTTTAAACTGATAGCCAGTGAAACAGTCCTCAATTTGCCTGGGGTATTGAATGAGCTTCTGTGGTCTTTGTGGCTGGCTGAAGGTTTTTCCTGACTGACAAATTTTTGCCAGATGGCCTTTCTTTTGACACCTTAAACATATGGCATTCCTGAATCTGCAGGATGCTCTGAGGTGATTTCCCCCACAGCTTAAGCATACTGTTTGTAACTGTGGGGTTTGACTTATACCTTGCCTGAACTCTTTTTGATTTGCATTGGGCTGTCTGAGGCGGTTTACCTCAGTAGCCTCTTCTGGGCCAGTTTCTGAGGAGGCTTCCTCAAAATATACTGTAGGATTTTCTAGTCTGCTGGGTTTTCCCTGAATTTCAGCTGCTGAGAGTGCTGACAGCTCAGCAGCCTGGGATTCCTCTATGGCTTGCTTAAGAGTTAGATCCCCTTTGGCTAATAAACGTCTTTGTAACTTTGGGTCTCTAACGCCACAAATCAGCTGATCGAGCAGCATATCGTCCAGGTAATCTCTGAACCCACAATGCAGGGCAGTTGTTCTCAGTGCTGCCATATAATCATTAATTGTTTCCCCCTCTGTTTGGATGCGCCTTCTGAAAACATGGCGCCTAGCAATCGTGGAAGGCTTTGGGGAGTAGTGATTTGAAAGAATTTCCTGCAGTTCCTCCCAGGGAATAGTCTTTATAGATCTAGGGGCCAGTAAAGCTGATGCGGTGTCAAAAACCGTGGCTCCGCAAACACTTAGGAAGTAAGACTTCTTCCTATGTTCAGAAATTTCTGACAGGTCTAAAGCATCAAGAAAACAGTCAAACCGGTTCTTGTATGACTCCCACGTCTCAGCAGCCGGTCTGAAGGGCGGGAATGCCGGATTCGCAGTCATCTTCTGTCAGCTGTGAAGTTTCTCCTCAGGCAAGTTAGAGACGGCACTTCGCGGTTAGAGTCTGCAACTCTGTAGCGATTTCAGCTCTAGGTAGTGATTTCGCTCTTTTAATTCTCTCCCTTGCCTGGCTTGCCTTTATTTGTATCCCGTCCTCGTCGCCAGTGTTGTGGAGCGACGGAATAACTCAGGCAGAGACCAGGTCAAGGCTAAAAGCTTAACTCTTTATTACAAATAAAGAGGGTTACCGCTACTGCCGCGCTAACACGGCAGCCAGCTGGAGCGGCCACAGCTGATGCCGTTTGACAGCCGCCTTTTATAGCCGGCTGTCAAACGGCTCAGCCAATGGGAGAGGTCCGTGCTTCCCGCTTGAAACACGGACCTGAGTGAAGACTCAGTCCATACACAACAAAAACGAACTTCACAGCTGCATCAAGGAGCTGCTATCTCAGTCATATCAAGGCACATTCCAACCGATAAGCTGAGGTCTCTGCTACCATGAAGCTCCTAATAAATAACTGGATTTCTTTTGAACTTTGGCTTCAAAGTCATGATTTAATTAGGGCATCTGTTGGAACCCTGACACTGGGTTTGGGAGATATGCAAACTCCATGACTAAAGAGGTGAGGGGAAAATGTCTCCCAAGTCTGCAGCATGTGGATCCTATTCAGAGGAGACTCAGACAACTGCTGCTAATTCACAGGAGTATAAGAAGGGGGGAGAAGGTACAAAGAAAATGCTTTATGTGTGTTTTCATCCAAAAAGAAAATATAACACAACTTAACAAAACAGAACCACAGAAATTACACACAGATCAGCCTGATATTATTACCTGGTAACATCTTGGAAAACATATCCAGGCAACAAATCTGTGAACACCTAGAAGCAATCAAAATCATAACCAGTAGCCAACATGGGTTGATCAAAATCAGATCATGCCAAACAAACCTTATTTCATTCTTTGACAAAACGATTAAATTGGACCAGTGAAATGCTGTGGACATCGTATACTTAGATTTCAGTAAAGCATGTGATAAAGTAGATCACAATCTACTTCTGGAAAAGCTAGAAAAATATGGGACAGACAGCACCACTGCAAGATGGATTCCTAACTGGGTGACAAATTAAATGTAATCCAACAGTGAGTGACAGCAGCCAAAATAACCAATACAATTTTAAGCTGCATTACTAGACAGATAGAATTAAGATCATGTGAAGTTATAGTACTGCTTTACAAAGCGTTAGTAAGACCACACTTGGAATACTGCGTGCAATTCTAGTCCCTCCAAAGTGACTAGAGACTCTGGGAAGAGTGCAGAGAACAGCAATAAAGATGATTAGTGGGCTGGAGGCTAAAACACAGGAAGAACGGTTACAGGAATTGGGTATCTCTAGTCTAATGAAAAGAAGGACAAGGGGAGACATGATAGCAGTATTCCAATATTTGAGTGGCTGCCATAAAGAAAAGAGGGTCAACTTATTTTCCAAAGCAACAGAAGGCAAGACAAAGTACAATGGATGGAAACTAATGAAGGAGAGAAGCAACTTAGGGTCTCCTGGTTGATCAGGGGTTGGAGTCAAGATCTCCAAAGTCCCTTCCAGATCTATTCAGGTTGATTGATTGGTTGGTTGATCTTGAAAGATGCATCCTTGAAGTTGCTGTTGGGAGTTTGGTATAGTGGTGAAGGCAGCAGACAAGAGGCAGAGAAATGCTCAGTTCCAGTCCCACCTGAAGGGCAAAAGCATCTGTTCAACTTTGGCCAGTCCTCTTAAGCTTATGAAGCAGAAAAGGCAGGAAACCCCTTCCAAAAACCCTTGCCAAAGAAACTCCAAGGCCAGGCATCAAGACTGATCCAAAGGCACCAAAAACAAAGCTAAGTAGCATCAGGTTTCACTATTTCACGGGGCTCGGTTCTTTACTTCAATTCCCAGAATCCCCTGGCCAAGATGCTTTAAGAGGGGAGGATTTCAACTCCCAGAATTCTGGAGCCGGCATACTTTAGGAGGGATGGATTTCTTGCTGGCTGGGGGATTCTGGGAGAGACCATCTTAGTGAGTTAATTGTGAGCAGAGAGTAAATTGTGGAAACCTAGTTTGTTAATTGTGCTGACATTCCGTGGAGAGAAGTCCTGGCAACTTTTTTTAAAAAATAAATTTTTAATTTTTATATTTTAAAAACATCTTGTTTGGTGAACAATGTGGTTCTAGGTTTTTACATTTCAATACAAACATGATCTTAGTTACATATTCATCTTTCATACTGTATTTCATATCATATCATTACTTTTCCCGTTTTCCTTTAGATATCCTCCAATATTCTTATATTCATCACACTTATTTTATCAATTTCCAATTCATATCATAACATATTTCATTTTTCTTTAAATATTCTCATCTTATTATACAATGTTATCTAAAAATTTCATTTCATTTCTATATTCATTATACTTATATATTTTTATCCGTCACATTCCTCAAACGAGGAATCTTTCTTTCTCCTTTTTGGGGTTATCGTCATCTAACCTTTATCTCTAGCTTTCCTAACTGTGTAATTTCTTTTCATTTTTGTTTGCTTTCTACATCCCCTCATTTTCTGGTCCTTTCTCTTAATCCCCCTTTTTTCCTTTATTATTTCCCTCCATTTCTTACTCCAATTTATCCTAGGTTAGGACGATTCTAGCATCTTCTTAGGATGCTCCTAAATCCAGCAGATTAAAAAGGTTGTGCTTGGTAATATGAGCAGGAGGTTGGATTGGATGACCTCTGAGGTGCCTTCCAGCTCTATGATTCTATTGTATTCTGTTCCCTTTTATGTTCCGTTCTAATCCCTATTCTATTTTCTATTTTATGCAGTTCTGTTTTCTCTTCTGTCCTATTTTCTATTAGAAAGCAGTTCCATAGGGGGAACTGAGGTAAAGGTATGTGAAGCAACTGGCAGTTGGAACAGAGTTCTTTTCAGGTGGGGAAGGGGAGTAGAACCCCTTAGCATCAGAGCTTGTTAAATAATTTCTGTATAAGAAATACTAATGATTCCTTTGGTCATTTCGAAAAATCCTAGCAAGCACCTAGAAACCAAGAGGAACATAAGTGCCAAATTTCAAGTTTGTAGGCTTTATGGGGTTCTGGAGATTTTGTGATGACGCATGAGTGGTTTTTCGTTTTTATATATATAGATTAAAATAATCTTCGAAATGCTTTGTGGAGCCTGGACAAGGCGTGTTTTTCCTCGTCCGGTCGCTAGATGGCGGTAAGGCAACAATCGATGCCTAGAAAGGCAACAATTCAGTAGTGCCATCTACGCTTTTAGCTTAAAAAAGCAGTTTTTCAACCATTGAGTGCTGCAGTGCTAGAAAGGATGGGAAGAGTGAAGAAGCTCAGGGGAACTTCCTCTTCCGGATGACTCAAGGGAGGAAGGTTGTGTGCAAAGTGGCTTCTGTGCTCTTCCCAGGATGGAACTAGCAGCTGGCAGGTGAGTTGGGGGCAGCAGGTGGGAGGAGAGTCCGGAAGCAAATCGGGCTGTTCGGTTTCGTCCACGGCCGGGAAGCAGAGCAGCAACTGGGATGAAGCGTGTCAGCTGCTGCTGTTGCAGGTTCCTTCCCTCCCCAGATTGGAGCCCGCTGCATGCTGTGAAACTGATGGCTGCAATTTTCTGCTGTGGGGAAGGTTTAAAAATCCTCTTTCAAATGAAGGTGGATTCTTTAGGAATGGCCTCCCTCCAGGGGTTGTGGGGGCTCCGTCACTGGAGGGTCTTCACAGGAGATTGGACAGCCGTTTGTTCGGAATGGAATAGGGCTTCCTGCCTGAACAGGGGATACACTAGAAGACCTCCAAGGTTCCCCCAACTCAATTATTCTGTAGTGGACCTGATGTTATCTGAGCAACAAGATCGGGCTGATATGCCTCTTGGTCTTTTCTGGGTTATTATTGATTTGTTTTACTTCCATTTCAAGCTAACAAGTAAGTGCCCCCATCCGTGTATTCAGCAGGTTCAACTGTGCTTAAATGCAGCAGTTTTTTTAAAAAATAGCTAATGATCAGACTGCTTAGTGACACAGATGCCCGTCCTAATTGCAGTCAGTAAGTGAGGACTACTTCAATTGGGATGTCACCAAAGAGATTGTGGAACTTATTTTTTGCCCTTACTTGGAGCTCATGACTTCCATGGGCAAAACTGATGCTTCAAATCTTGCGGAGGCTTCAGGCATCACTTCATCAGTTAAAGCCCCCACATCTGTAAAGTTAGTGTCATGCAGACTGAGAGTTGTGGCTTGATAAAATGAAAGACAGAGTCCAAGTGTGTGTATGTTTATAAACCAATGCATTTATCCATCTGCATAAAGAGGGGTCCCTCCTAAGGAGGAAGGAACCCAGAACATAGTGCAAGGCAGATATTGATACATTTCTTTGCTTTTGCTTCATTACATAAGAGGGAGCTGGCACTTGACAGATAACAGAGAAATATAGAAATTATAAAAATTACAAAAATAGTCAAGCATGTCTTCTGCGGTTTTGGTCAGATGTTTAACCCACAGGCTAGTGCGGGAGTTGACAACCCGCGGCTCTGGAGCCACACGCGTCCCTTTGGGACCTCTGCTGAGATTCCCTATCCCATCACCGGCTGGCCTCGCCCCTTGCCCTCCACTCCCTCACCTGGCCTGAGAAGGTATCAAAAGGGGGGGAGGGGTGAAAAAAGTGAGAGAGAGACATAGAGAAGCTTTTTGTGGCTGGGTAGTTTGGCTAGGTGGTCATGTGAGCGAGTGATATCAAGTTGGCCATGTCCACCCAAGTTCTGTGGCTCCTGGTGTTTTTGTTTTTCTGTGGGAAAGGGGTCCAAATGGCTCTTTGAGTGTTTAGGTTGCAGACTCCTGAGCTAGTGGTTTCCTGTGAAAGTTTCCATGGCCTCAGAAGCCTGTTGAGGGCTGAACTTCAGCGTTGCGATCTCAAGTGATGAGCAATCATCAAATTCATCAGATTCCTGATTAACTTTAGCACAGAAGTTTTGAGTAACCACTTTGAGATGTTTTTCAGGCTTGAAAGATTGGATTTTTTTCCACATTGTAGGTGTGTGTATTTTTATTTCTCTCTGAATGTATATATCTGCAAATGTATAATCTCTTCCCAGGGCTTCCAGATATACAGTCATGTGAAAAAGAAAATACGCTCTCCTTGACTTTTATGATTTTACATATCATTTGGTCCACAATCAATTGGTCCTTAAAAAAGTTCTTAAAAGTAGGTAAATACAACCACAGATGAACAACAATACATGGCATATTATACCAAATCATCATTTATTTTATAAAAAGAAAGCCAAAAGGGACAAGTTGTGTGTGAAAAATGTAAGATTCAATAATTTGTAGAACCACCTTTAGCAGCAACAAATAGAAGTAATTCTTTTCTGTGTGACCTTATCAGTCTCTTGCAGCATTGTGGAAGAATTTTGGCTCACTCTTCTTTACAACATTGCTCCAGTTCATTGAGGATTGTGAGTGTTTTTTTATGCACAACTCTTGAGGTCCCACCACTCGGGTTGAGATCTGGACTTTGACTGTCATTGGAACACCTTGGTTCTTTTCTTTTTCAGCCATTCTGTTGTAGATATCCTGATGTGTTTTATGACCATTGTCCTGTTGCATAATCCCATATCATAATCCCATGCACAATCCCATGTACTTTGATATACAGAAGAGTTCATGGTTGACTCAAAGATTGATAACAGATAACAGATAATCAGAGTTGGAAGGGACCTTATAGGTCATCTAGTCCAACCCCCCGCCCAAGCGGGAGACCCTACACCATTTCTGACAAATAACAGCCCAATCTCTTCTTGAAAGTCTCAAGTGATGGCGCTCCCACAACTTCCGAGGGCAAGGTGTTCCATTGGTTGATTGTTCTCACTGTCAGAAAGTTTCTCCTTATTTCCAGGTTAAATCTCTCTTTGTTCAGCTTCCATCCATTATTCCTTGTGTGGCCTACAGGTGCTTCAGAAAATAGCTTGACCGCTTCCTCCCTGTGGCAGCCCCTCAAATATTGGAAGACTGCTATCATGTCTCCCCTGGTCCTTCTCTTTATTAGACTAGCCAAGCCCAGTTCCTGCAACCGTTCGTTGTATGTTTTAGCCTCCAGTCCCCTAATCATCCTGGTTGTTCTTCTCTATACTTTTTCTAGAGACTCAATATCTTTTTTATAATGTAGTGACCAAAACTGGATGCAGTACTCTAGGTGTGGTCTTATTAAGGCTTTATAGAGTGGTATTAGTACTTCCCTTAATCTTGATTGTATCCCTCTGTTAATACAATTTAGGATTGCATTAGCTTTTTTGGCTGCTGCTGCACACTGCTGGCTCATATTTAGCTGGTTGTCCACTAAGACTCCAAGATCCCTCTCACAGTTACTGCTATTGAGCCTGGTTTCACCCAGTCTATATGTGTACTTTTGGTTTTTCTTGCTTAACTGTAGGACTTTACTTTTCTCTACATTAAATTGCATTTTGTTAGATATGGCCCAGTGGTCTAGTCTGTTAAGATCCATCTGGATCTTGAGACTATCTTGTTAGCTATTCCTGCCAGTTTAGTATCATCTGCAAATTTGGTAAGTTCTCCTTCTATTCCCTCATCTAAGTCGTTAATGAAGATATTGAAGAGTACTGGGCCTAAGACGGAACCTTGTGGCACCCCACTGCTTCCTTCCTTCCATGTATACTTAGATCCATTGAGGACTACTCATTGAGTATGGTTTGCCAGCCAGTTGCGAGTCCATCTAGTGGTGGTGCTATCTATTCCACTTTTTTCTAGCTTACTAAGAAGTAGGTTGTGGTCTACTTTGTCGAATGCCTTGCTGAAACCTAAATATATTATGTCCACAGTATGTTGCTGGTCTACTAATTTAGTCACTGTGTTGAAGAATGAAATAAGATTGGTTTTGTTTTTAACAAACATGTGCTGACTGCTAGTTATTACTTTACTTGTTTCTAGATGTTGGCAGATCTTTTTTTTTATTATCTCTTCCAGTATCTTCCCGGGTATTGATGTTAGCCTGATTGGTCTATAGTTTCCTGGGTCTGTTTTTTTTCCTTTTTTGAAGATGGGAACCACATCAGCTCTTTTCCAGGCCTCTGGTAGTTTCCCAGTGCTCCAGGATTTTTGAAAGATATGGTGCAGTGGTTCTGAGATGACCTCTGTCAGCTCCTTTAAAACTCTGGGATGTAATCCATCAGGCCCAGGTGATTTGTTTTCATCAAGATCAGACAGCTGTTCTCTTACTATTTTTTTGCTTATTTTAACTTTTATTTCTGGTCTGTCTTTTACAGTTATGTTTTTGGTGGGTTGAGCTATAGTTTATTTTTGCGTGAAGACAGATGCAAAGAATGAGTTAAGCAGTTCTGCTTTCTCTCTGTTGCCTGTTACTTCCTTGCCATCTTCTCTCTTTAGTGGACCGACTGTTTCCTTGATTTTTTTCTTGTTATTTATATGTTGGAAGAAACTTTTTTATTATCTTTTACTTTTGTTGCAAGTCTTTGTTCGTTCTGAGCCTTTGCTATCCTGACTTCGTCTTTGCAGATTCTGGCTATCTGCTGATATTCTGCCTTAGTTGTATGTCCTTCTTTCCATTTTTTGTACTTGTCCTTTTTTTCTTTCAATTTGCCAGAGAGATCTTTATGCAGCCATGCTGGTTTCTTCTTGAATTTCTTGTTTTTCTTTCTCAGTGGTATTGTGCTGGTCTGGGCTTTTATGATCATACTTTTTAGAGTTTCCCAAGATTCTTCTCTGTTTGTAAGAATTAAGTCCAGTATGGCTGTCCCTCTAGTTTCACTCTCTACCTTTTGGACAACAGAGTTGTCAGCTAGGTTGGTTAGGAACTTATTTGATTTCTCACTTGGTGCAGAATTAGTTTTCCAATTGATATCAGGATAATTGAAGTCCCCCATTACTATTGTTGTGTGTTTCCTGCATGTTTGTTAGTTGGCTGGCAAAAAGGACATCTATTTTTTCTGCTTGATTGTGTGGCCTATATTATACACCTATGGCCATGTCATTATTCTTTTGTTTTATATTTACCCATATGCATTCTAGGAGGTTTTCATCTTTGTTTTCATGCTTTTCTGTAGCAATATAATGGTCCTTTACATACAGTGCAACTCCACCTCCTCTTTTATGGGGTCTGCTTTTTTTGAATAGTTTGTATCCTTCTACCAGTATGTTCCAGTCATGGATTTCATCCCATCAAGTTTCTGTTATTCCAACTATATCATATTTACCTTCATGTATTCATAGTTCGAGTTCACCCTGTTTGTTCCCCAGACTTTGTGCATTTGTATATAGGCACTTGAGATTTTTATGTCTGACTCTGTGTTTACTGTCTATATAACCTGTGTTGTGCCTGCCTGCCCCTACTTTATTGCCACCTGTTTGATTAGTGCACATGGTATGGCACTCATTATTAAATGCTTGGTTTTGGTTGGCATCAAGGTTGATAATCTTACCTGCACAAACATCTATTTTTCATGCACTGGTATCCTTATTAGTTTCAGGTTACTGGGGACAGAAATGTTCTGAATCTATTAATTCTCTGTCCCCACTGTTCAGTTTAAATGTTTATCCAGGAAATCTGTGAATTTAATACCAAGTAACTCAGTCCCTTTCTTTGATGGATGCAAACCATCTCTTTTGTACAGTTTTTCATTGGACCAGCTGCAGACATCATGACTAATAAAACTAAAGCCTTCCCTTTTACACCACTCCTTTAGCCACACATTAAACTCTGCTACACACTGCCCTTTCCCTTTTTGTTCCTTATATACTGATAGAACCTCTGCAAATATAAGCCTACAACCCATATTACTAAGTTCATACCCCAAGCTCTGGAAGCCTTTCTGAACAGAAAGTACATCCTTCTGGGACAGATCATTTGTACCAAGATGTATAATAGCATCAACATCACAGTCTTTGCTGGCATTGTTGACTTATCTTAAGAATACGCTTCTTGTCTCTGCTGGCAATAGCACCTGGTAGACACCTGACCTCTTTCAAAACATCAGTATCCTTTCCTAAATTTATATCCCTTACAATTGAGTCCCCAACCAGAAGGTGGCTTCTCTTTTTGGATGCCTTGCTCTTCTTGTGTGACTGGTGCGTAATACCTGATTCACACTTTCTCCTTTCCAAAGTAAGTTTTTCTTCTAGGACCATGACCTCCGGCTTACTTGAGTTATTATCACAACTACCTTGACCTGTCACTTTAGTGTACCTATTAAGATCAACAAGCACTGTATCTGTTGTGCTGGGACACAGCAAAAGCTTTGCATTTATGGTCCACAGCTCTCACCCTGCCAGATCCAACAGTTGTCCATACTGCCCTTTTCCTGTAGTATCTTTGTGGTAGTGGGGGCTGGTAGCACGGCAGCTCAATAGATGGCTGGATTGGGCACCTAATTTCTGCTTGGAGAGCACAGAATAGAGATTCTAGATAGGTAATCTGTCCATGTCAACTGGTAATTTTTTTACAAAGAGGACAGTATCCAAGTTTGAAAAGAATACTGCGAAAGACAGCTGTAAAACAAGTATTACACTGAACTAAGCCGGCCATTTTGAACTAAAATAAAATCACAATCTCGAGTGCACTTACCCTAAATGTCTTATTGGTATTGTTGGTTTATAGCTATATGATTTGCATGACGTTAGGTGCGCGGGCCGCTATCTTTCTCCTTTCTACTTACCCTTTACTTCCTTCACAAGCAGCCAGCAGCTCCTCCCACAACCTCTGAGAATTTGAAATGCGATGGAAGCAATTCAGACTGCCTCTCTCTTTTCTACTCATCCTCTGCTTCCTTCACAAGCAGCCAGCAGCTCCTCCCACAACCTCTGGGAATTTGAAATGCAATGGAAGCAATTCAAACTGCTTCTCTCTTTTTTACTCGCTCTCTGCTTCCTTGACAAGCAGCCAGCAGCTCCTCCCACAACCTCTGAGAATTTGAAATGCAATGGAAGCAATCCAAACTGCCTTTCTCTTTTCTACTCGCTTTCTGCTTCTTTCACAAGCAGCCAGCAGCTCCTCCCACAACCTCTGTGAATTTGATTGCAAGGTGTCCACGTCCTGTGGCTGCGAAACAAACCCAAATCATCACCTCTCCATCTCTGTTGTTGATGGCGTGTATGAGATGCTTGTGCTGATATGCTGCGTTTGGTTTTCATCAAATGTGTCATTGTGCCTTTTGGCCAAATATCTCCACTTTGGTCTCGTCTGTGACAAGGACAGCGTTTCAGAAGTCCTGTGATTTGTTCAGATGCAACTATGCAAACATCAGCCATGCTGCTGTGGCCTTTTTAGAGAGAAGAGACTTTCCCCTGGCAACCCTTCCAAACAAACCATACTTGCTCAGTCTTTTTCTAATTGCACTGTCATGAGTCTTAACATTTAACGTGCTAACTGAAGCCTGTAAAGTCTGAAATATAACTCTGTTTTTTTTCAATTTCTCTGGCCATTGCATTGTCTAGCCTTAGGGTGAATTTTATTGGATATCCACTCCTGGGAAGATTGGCAACTGTTTTAAATGTTTCCCACGTTAATAATCTTCCTCACTGTAGAATGATGGATTTTAAATTGTTTGAAATTGGCCTTTTAAACCTTCCCAAATCAATTGGCAGCAATATTTCCTTTTCTAAGATAAGTGCTGATTCTTTATTCTTTGCCACTATGTTAACACACACCTCAATGTCGGAGATCAGCAAACTCCTACAATTTCAGCTTTTATAGATTTAGTTGTACTTGCTGATGATCAGTTGATCAACGGCACTGTATTAGCAGTACTTGGCTGCTATTTCACCTCATAATACTATGGAAGCAGTGAGAAATTTCCTAATGGGGAGAATAATTATCTAGCAGAAAGGCTGGCCTTTAGAGTTTTGTTGCTCCATCACTTGAGGCTTTTCATATATGTTTTATTTGTAATTTTTTTTAACAACCATACATACTTTTTATGACAGTGTATTGACTGGGTCGATATACTTTTAAGACAATGCTAACAACAATAATAAGGGACGCAGTGGCTCAGTAGTTATGATGCTGATCTTGTTGATCAGAAAAGTCAGCAATTCAGCAGTTTGAATCCCACGCATCTGAGTCTTTAATCTTTCTCCATGTATCCAATAGCTACTTTCTTAATGTTTGGAGATTATTTTTTGAAATTCTTTTATTTGGGTTAGATCTTTAGAATAAAAGTTGGAAGTTATCTCAAATGATTATCTTAAATGATTATATTATGATAATTTTTAATATGCGTTAAAGGGGAGTAAACTGAATTATGTACAGTATAAGACAAAAGGGTGGTACACTTAAATGGGGAATTACGGAATTATTTGGAATTATTAATACTAAGATGGAATATATTTAATAATGAAATAAGAGCATGTGATGAAATTACAAATATGACAGATACAAGTATAATGTACATAAATTAAGAATATAAGAATTTTATGATATTATATAAAGATATGAGTATAATTAAAGAAAAATGGAATAAGAAAGGAATTGAAAATGAACCAAATAAGTGTGAAAAATATATTCATGAAAATTTACAGAAAATGGAAAATGTAATGATATGATAAGAAACTGAACATTTATTTATTTATTTATTGTTCGTATTTCTATACCGCTCCCTCTCCCAAAAGGGACTCGGGGCAGTGTACAGCCTAATAAATACATAAAATACAAAGTTACAAAATTAAATAGAATTTAAAACCAGATTAAACATAGATGTGGCTGCATCCCATAAAATTTTAAAATGAGATTAAAATTTAAAAAAACCTGTTAACTTAAAACCCCATAGACCCTTACTGGGCCAGGCCAGCTTGTTTAAAAAATAGGGTCTTGACTGCGCGCCGGAAGGAGAGGATATCTGTCATGGCTCGTATCTCCGGGGGGAGATCATTCCACAGGGAGGGGGCTCCCACAGAGAAAGCACGCACCCTCGGGGCCGCCAGCCGACAACGATCAGGTGGCGGTACCCCAAGTAGGGCGACCCTGTGGGAGCGTACTGGGCGGCGGGAGGTTGTTGGTGGCAGCAGGCGGTCCCGTAAGTACCCAGGTCCCGAGCCATGGAGCACTTTAAATACCATCAGTACCACCTTGAATCGAATCCGGAAGGCCACAGGAAGCCAGTGCAGCCTGCGGAGAAGTGGTGTTACGTGTGCGCCCCGAGGGGCGCCCACAATCACCCGCGCGGCTGCATTCTGAACTAACTGCAACCTCCGGAGACTCTTCAAGGGGAGCCCCATGTAGAGAGCATTGCAATAATCCAAGTGGGAGATAACGAGGGCGGAGGTGACTGTGCGAAGTGCGCCCAGATCCAGAAAGGGCCGCAACTGGTAAATCAGACGAATCTGATAAAAAGCCCCCCTGGCGACGGCTGCAATATGTTCTTCCAAAGACAGCCACACATCCAGGAGGACACCCAAGTTGCGCGCCCTTTCCACGGGGGTCAATACCTCTCCCCCCACGGCCAGCGAAGGAATAAGCTGGCTGTATCTGGGCGCAGGAAACCACAGCCACTCGGTTTTGGCCGGGTTGAGACGAAGCCTGTTACGACCCATCCAACCCCGCACAGCCTCCAGGCACCGGGTCATCACTTTGACGGCTTCGTTGGGGTAGCCCGGGGTGGAGATGTACAGCTGAGTATCATCAGCATACTGATGGAACTCCACCCCAAAGCCACGGATGATCTCACCCAGCGGCTTTACATAAATGTTGAACAGCAGGGGCGAGAGCACCGACCCCTGAGGCACCCCACAAAGCAGGGACCTTGGGGACGATCTCTGCCCCCCCGTCAACACAAATTGCGAACGGTCGGAGAGGAAGGAGGAGAACCACCGCAACACGGTGCCTCCAACCCCCAACCCCTCCAACCGCTGCAATAAGATACTGTGGTCGACAGTATCAAAAGCCGCCGAGAGATCTAACAGGACCAGGACAGAGGAACAACCTCTGTCCCGAGCCCTCCAGAGATCATCAACCAACGCGACCAACGCCGTCTCCGTGCTGTGCCCGGGCCTGAAGCCCGATTGGAGGGGGTCAAGATAACTCGCTTCATCCAGGAACTGGGGGAGCTGACGGGCCACCACACTCTCTACAACCTTTGCAACAAAGCGAAGGTTGGAGACAGGACGATAATTTGATAACAATGCTGGGTCCAGGGACGGTTTCTTGAGGAGGGGCCGCACCACTGCCTCCTTCAAGGCGGCGGGTAAAAGCCCCTCTCTCAAGGAAGCGTTTATAATACCCTGGAACCAGCCTCGTGTCACCTCCCGAGTGGCCAAGACCAGCCAGGAGGGGCACGGGTCCAACAAACAGGTGGTGGCATTCAGTCCCCCCAGCACCCTGTCCACGTCTTCTACAGTAACAGGGTCAAACTCAACCCAATTAACCTCACCGATATCCACCCCCGCCCGGAGATGCCCAGTCGGAGTCCAGCTCGTCTCGAATCTGAGCGATTTTGTCCTGCAGAAACCTAGAAAACTCCTCAGCCCGTCCCTGTAAGGGATCCTCCCGCGCTTCCATCTCTAAAAGGGAGCGGGTCACCCTAAACAGGGCGGCTGGGCGGTTTTCCGCGGACGCAATAAGGGTGGAGAGGTAAGTCCTCCTCGCCATCCTTATCGCCACTAAATACGTCTTAATATAAGATCGTAGAAGTGTTCGGTCAGACTCAGAAAGGCTAGCCCTCCAACTACTCTCTAGGCGTCTTTTCCGGCGCTTCATCTCCCTTAGCTCCTCAGAAAACCAAGGAGCCACTTGGGATCGGCACCGGGTCAGAGGCCGCAAGGGCACGACCCGGTCAAGGGCCCCAGCAGCCACCCTATCCCAGGTGGCGACCAAGCCCTCAACCGAGTCGTGTGTGCGAGCTTCGGGAAATGGCCCAAGCTCCATCAGGAACCTATCCGGGTCCATCAGGCGCCTGGGGCAGTACCATTTAAGCGGCCCCGCCTCCTTGTGGTCGGGGGTGCGGAACGGAAGTCGAGCTTCAGGAGCGAGTGATCTGTCCATGACAGGGGTTCTATAACTATATTCCCTACACCCAGACCACTCTGCCACTGATCAGAGACAAAAACTAAATCCAGGGTGTGACCTCCCACATGAGTAAGGTCCCGAATTAACTGGGTCAGGCCCATGGCTGTCATGGAAGCCATGAACTCCTGAGCAATCCCCGAGGTACCGCCGGCAGAAGGGAGGTTGAAATCCCCCATGACCATAAGCCTGGGGGTCTCAACCGCCACGCCGGCTATAACCTCAAGGAGCTCAAGCAGGGCCGATGCCGCATAGCAGGGAGCCAGGTATGCGATCAACAAGCCCACCTGCACCCTGGGACCAAACTTCACGAAAAGAGACTCACATCCGGTCGTCTGAGAAACAGTGGATTCCCTCGGACACAGATCTTCCTTAATAATCACCGCAACACCCCCACCCCTCCCCTGGGCCCTCGGCCAATGAAAAACCCGAAACCCGGCTGGGCACATCTCCACAAGAGGGACTCCCCCCTCTGGGCCCAGCCAGGTCTCGGTGATGCCCACCAGGTCCGCTTCCCCCTCACAGATCAAATCATAAATGAGGGGGGCCTTATTACTAACGGACCTGGCGTTACACAACATCAGCCGAAGGCCCAGGGCCCGATCGCTCAGACCCACCGGGGAACGGGACATAACAAGGGGGTCGGAGCGCGCCACCGCTGACAAATAGCGGGGGCGCGCTCCCAAAACAGAATGTGGCCCCCTATAACCGCCAAATCTGCCTCTCCCGCTCACCGTACTAATAGCTTTAAAATCACCCTCCCTGGGACAACCCCCCATCCTCAATACAGCCGCATCCGACCCCAAACCCTCCCGGCAACGCTCAACCCACGACCCGGTCCCAGCCCCAGGCGGGTTGTCTCCCAACCCCCGCCCGGCCAACCCTAACCCCTTTAAAAATCTAATTAAAAATTTTAAACAACCCTTCCTCCCACGTTTCCGGCGACCCCACCATCTCTCCGGATCCCAAGATCCGTCCTTGAGATAAGTCTTGGAGAGGTAAGAGGGTCAACTCTGAGACAGGGGGACATATCTCAGGGCCCACAGATGTTTCGAAGAATATGTCAATGTCTGTGTCTTTGGCTGGATCTTCCCTGACTGCCATCGACCAGGCAAAGGCCAAACCAAACGGGACCTACATCTCCGGGCCTGATGGAAATTGCCAGGCACCATATCCGATGCCTGGCCAAACAGCGCCCCCGTCGCCCGAGAGGCCCAAAGAGCCCTCGGCGGCAGCGGCTCCGGCCCTGAAACCAGTCCCGGGCCCGGCCTCCACACCAGTGGCGGCCCCAGCGGCGGCAATGTCGGTCTCAACGGCCCCAGCGGCAGCGGCAGCGGCCTCAGAGGCCCCAACGGCGACCTCCTCTGGCCACCCCATGGCTTCCTCCGCACCGGTGACGGCCCCAGCAGCGGCTCCGACCTCAATGGCGGCGTCGACAGCAGCGGCCCCAGCGACGACGGCGGTAGCCCCAACGGCCCTAGCAGTAGCAGCGTAGGCCTCAGAGGCTCCAACGGCGACCTCCTCCGGCCTCCCCACGGCCTCCTCCGCGCCGGCAACGGCCCCAGCGGCAGCAATGACGGTCTCCACGGCCCCAGTGGCGGCGGCGGCAGCGGTGGCAGCTCCGGCAGCGACCCCAACGGCTGCGGCAACGGCGGCGGCCTTAGCGACGACCTCCTCCGGCCTCCCCATGGCCTCCTCCGCACCGGTGACAGCGGCGACAGTCCCAGCGGCCGCAGCCCCGGCCTCGGCAGTGGCCTCAGCGGCCCCCGCGACGACGGCAGCAGCCCCCGCAGCAGCGACGACGGTTCCCAGCAGTGGCGACGACCACCCCCAGCAGCGGCAGCCCCAGCAGCAGCGACGACGGCCACCGATGACGGCGGCGGCGGCCCCAGCAGCCGCGGCGGCAGCCCCGGCACCGACAGCAGCAACAGCGGTAGCGGCAGTAGCGGCAGCCCCGGCGGCAGTCCAACGGCCCCATGGCCTCCTCCGCACTTCCACGGCCTCCTCGGGGCTGCCCACCCCCCCCGGGTCCTTTTGCCACCCCTGCCACAGGTGAGGACCCCGGGGGAGGGGGACTTACCCCGAATTTCGGCCGTGGCAGCGGAGCTCCTCAGCCCGACATCCTCCGGTCGCCATCTTCAAAGACATGAAAGATAAATATGTAATTATGGTCATGTTTGTATGGAAATGTAAAAACCTGGAACCACATTGTTCACCAAAAGAGATATTTGTAAAAAAAAAAAAAGTTTTACAAAAAAAAGACCTAACAAGGAAATTTTGGTTTCCTCGTGATAATTGAAGCACCTCTCCTTCCTTCACCACTTCTCCAGGGCGGTTTTGACTCTATAGGGCAGGGGTCCACTTGGCAAAACTTGGCAAATTTAAGACTTATGGACATCAACTCCCATAGCTGGCTGGAGAATTCTGGAAATTGAAGTCCACAAGTCTTCAAGTTGCCAAGTTTGGAGACCTCTTCTTTTGGGTATCCCAGCAGATACTGGCTGGTTTTCACAGAGCTCAGTGGAGCTCCGCTATTTTCCAGCTGTTCCCGCCGCACCGCCAACCAGTCTCCCCATTTGAGGCTTTTCAAAAGAGATGAGACAACCACTTGTCTGACATAGTATAGGGTCTCCTGCTTGAGCAAGGGCTGGATTAGAAGATTTCCAAGATCTCTGTTAGAAATGTAAGTCACCTAACAGTTGGGTTGGAAATATATAAACCAGGATAGACATTTTAATACTGTCTCTTTAAGGGAATGCTAAAATTGTAATTGGGTGTGGTTTTTTAAACGGCCATAAGATGGAGCCAGAAACCTGGTTTCCCAGAAAGAAAGAAGAAGAGTGTTGCTAGTTAGAGGTCGATGTTCTGATGTTCGCTGTTTTTGCATTTCCCTATTGACTGTTGCTGATTGTCATTTATTTATTTAGTCTTTTATACCGCCCCCTCTCCCAACGGGACTCGGGGCGGTATACAGCCGAATAAAATGGAATAGAAAATACAATACAATATTTAAAAGGCAATTTAAAAAGATTAAATTAGGTGGCTGATAAATAACTGATAAATAAAAACAAGCAGGGATTAAAAGTTATAAAGTTAAAAACCGATTAAAACCAATTAAAAAACCCTGCATAGAACTCTAGGCCAGACCGGCTTGGTGAAATAAGTGGGTCTTCAGTGTGCACCGGAAGGTCAAAAGGTCAGGGATGGTCCTCATCTCCGGGGGTAATTTATTCCAGAGGGAAGGTGTTGCTCCCAGAGAGAAGGCCCGCACCCTCGGGGTCGCCAGCCGTCCAGCCGGCGGCACCCTGAGGAGGCCCACCCTATGGGAGTGCACTGGCCGACGGGAGACCGATGGTGGCAGTAGGCGGTCCCGTAAGTACCCAGGTCCCAAGCCATGGAGCGCTTTAAAGATGGTCACTAACACCTTGAATCGCATCCAGAAGGCCACCGGGAGCCAATGCGGCTTGCGCAAGAGTGGCGTAACATGGGAGCTCCGAGAAGCCTCCAAAACCACCCGCGCGGCTGCATTTTGCACCAACTGGAGCCTCCGGGTGCTCTTCAAAGGGAGCCCCATGTAGAGAGCATTGGCATAGTCTAGGCGGGAGATAACGAGGGTGGATGTGACCATGCGAAGTGCGTCTCGATCCAGAAAGGGCCGCTGGTAGATCCTACGGACCTGACAAAAAGCCCCCCTGGCGACGGCTGCTATATGGTCTTCTAACGAGAGCCGTATGTCCAGCAGGACACCCAGATTGCGTGCCCTCTCCATGGGGGCACAAATTCCCCCCCCCCCCACGGCCAGCAATGGAGTTAGTTGGCTGTATCGGGGCTCTGGAAAGCACAGCTACTCGGTTTTGGCTGGGTTGAGCTGAAGCCTGTTTCGCCCCATCCAACCCCACAAAGCCTCCAGGCACCGGGTCATCACTTCCACGGCTTCGCTGGGGTGGCCTGGGATAGAAATATACAGCTGAGTATCATCACGTACTGATGAAATTCTATCCCAAAGCCACGAATGACCTCACCCAGCGGCTTCACATAAATGTTGAACAGGAGAGGTGAGAGCCCCGACCCCTGAGGTACCCCACAAGTCAGGGGCCTCGGGGCCGACCTCTGCCCCCCTGTCAACACAAATTGCGAACGGTCAGAGAGGAAGGAGGAGAACCACCATAACACCATGCCTCCCACTCCCAACCCCTCCAGCCGCCGCAATAGGATACTGTGGTCGATAGTATCAAAAGCCACCGAGGGATCTAACAGAACCGAGAGAGAGGAATAACCCCTGTCACAGGCCCTCCAGAGATCATCCACCAACGCAACCAATGCCGTTTCTGTCCTGTACCCAGGCCTGAAGCCTGCTAGGCGTGGATCTAAATAGACACCTCCATCCAGGTGCTGGGGGAGCTGTCGTGCCACCACCCTCTCAACAGCCTTCGCCATAAAAGCGAAGGTTGGAGACCGGACGATAGTTAGATAATAAAGTTGGGTCCAGAGACGGTTTCTTGAGGAGGGGTCTCACTACTGCCTCTTTCAAGGCAGCAGGTAAAAACCCCTCACTCAAGGAAGCGTTAATAATGCTCTGGAACTAACTTCGTGTCACCTCCCGAGTGGCCAATACCAGCCAGGAGAGACATGGATCCAGTAAACATATGGTGGCATTAAGCCCACCCAGCATCCTGTCCACGTCCTCGAGGGTCACAGGATCAAACTCACCCCAAGTAACCTCACTGAACTCCGCCCCCGCCCCACCGTCCAGAGTTGCCCAGTCAGAGTGCAACCCATTCCGGATCTGAGCAATTTTGTCCTGCAGAAAATTTGAAAAATCCTCAGCCCGCCCCTGTAAAGGATCCTCTCGCACTCCCATTTCTAGAAGGGAGTGGCTCACCCTAAAAAGGGTGGCTGGGCGATTTCCTGCAGACGCAATAAGGGTGGAGAAGTGAGAGCGCTTCGCCGTCCTTATCTCCACTAAATAGGCCCTAATATGGGACCGCAATAGTGTTCGGTTAGATCCGGAGCGGGTGGTCCTCCAACCACTCTCTAGGCATCTTTTCTGGTGCTTCATCACCCTCAGCTCCTCAGAGAAGGAGCCAATTGGGATGGGCATCGGGTCAGAGGCCGCAAGGGCACAACCCGGTCAAGGGCTCCAGCCGCCACCCTAACCCAGGTGGCCACCAGGTCCTCAACCGAGTCGTGTGTGTGAACACCAGGAAACGGCCTAAGCTCCATCAGGAACCAATCCGGGCCCATCAGGTGCCTGGGGCGGAACCATCGTATCGGCTCCGCCTCCCTGCGATGAGGAGGTGCGGCTTGGAAGTCCAGCCTAGGGAGCGAATGATCAGACCATGATAGGGGCTCTACAACAACATCCCCTATACCTAGATCATTCTTCCACTGTCTAGAGACAAAAACCAAATCCAAGATGTGACCCCAGTGTGAGTGGGGTCCCTAATTAATTGGGTCAGGCCCAAGGCTGTCATGGAAGCCAAGAACTCCTGAACAATCCCCGAGGCCCCGCTGGCCGAAAACAGGTTGAAATCCCCCATGACCATGAGCCTGGGGGTCTCAACCGCCAAGCCGGTTATGACCTTCAGGAGCTCAGGCAGGGCTGATGTCACATAGCAGGGAGCCAGGTATGTGATCAATAGGCCTGAACCCCGGAACCACATTTCACAAAAAGGGATTCACATCCGGTCGTCTGAGGAACAGTGGATTTCCTAGGACATAGATCTTCCCTAATAACCACCACAACTCCCCCACCCCTCTCCTGGGCCCTCGGCCGATGAAAAACCCGAAACCTGGGTGGGCACATCTTCACCAGGGGGACACCACCCTCCTGGCCCAACCAGGGTTCGGTAACACCTGCCAAGTCCACTCCCCCTCCGAAATCAGATCACAAATGAAGGGGGCTGTATGAACTATGGACCTGGCGTTGCATAACATCAGCCGAAGGCCTGGGGCCCGATTATTCGGACAACCCGGGGAACGGGAAATGACCTGGGGGTCGGAGCACACCACCACCCGCAGACAGCAGGGACGGGCTCCCAAAACCTGATGCGGCCCCCTGACATCGCCATACCTGCCTCTCCTGCTGACCGTGCCAATGATCATCCTCCCACCATCCCAAGAACAATCCCCCATCCTCGATCCAACCCCCCCCCCGACCCCGAGTCCTCCTGATCACACTTGACCCCCGGTCTGGCCCCCGTCGCAGGTGATATCGAAGCCACCACCATCGAGACCCCAGGCATCAGGGCCATCACCACCCTCGAACCAGGCACCCCCACCAAACCGGGCAGCGCCCGGCCCAACCGCCGTCGCTGTCGTTGCCGAGGTCCTCGGGCTGCCGTCACCAACACTGATGGAGTTACCAAGGCCGGGGCCACCGCTGCTACCGTCGTCGGGGTCCCCACCAGCAGAGCCGTCAATGTTGCCAGGCCAGGACCTCGTCCACGCCGCCTCCGGGGCCGTCGGGGTCTCCGGGTCGTCCTCGACAACGCCATCACTGCCCACACCAGCAAGGCCATCTGAATTGGAGGAACTGCCCCCAGAGTCAGCGGCTCTAACGAGCCGGGCAGCATCGTCACTGGCCCAGGTCATCATTGCCATCGCCACCATCACCAAGGCCCACGATGCCTGGGGCATAGGCCCGGTCGAATCCAGGGCCGAGACCATGCCTCCACACTCCCAGCAGGCCACCATCGCTCTAGACCGGGAACACCTGGGTTGGGGGAAGCATGAAAAACGCTGCCCCACCCAGCTCAGTCAAGCAGCATCGTTCTCAACATTGCTCCTAGCAGCACCCCCAGCAGCGTCCAAGGCACCCGGCGCGCCAAGCCGAGCCAGCGCCATCGCCTCCGATCTCACCTTGGCGTTGTAGCGGGGAGCCACACTCCGCTCCCTAGCCGTCCGGGTAGCCTGCACAAGCAGGAACCCGCCCGGAGGCCAGGTCACGCCGAGGGCCGAGTGTAGAACCACGGCGGCTGCAAACCGGCGGCAGAACCACAGGCGAAGCAGAACGGGGCAAGGCCGGTAAGCGACGCCATCAGCCCCGACCGCCATCCGGGCCATTTGCATGGCCGCCCAGGCAACCCCACTGCCCACTCCACACTCCACTAGCCCCACCGAATGCCCCCAGGCCCTACCAGTCACCTTGGGCCCCAAGGGGAGGAAAGGCTCAGGCTAGGAAGAGGGGCGGCCGACCAGAGCTCGCGGAGCTCACACAGACGGTGTCCGGTCACCATCTTGGAAAACGGCATCTTGGAAAACGTCATTATTCTTGGATTGATGTGAGTCTATTACTGAACTGTTTTTGATACTGGACTTTGTTATTGGATTATCCCTGGACTGAAAACTGATTGATATAACCATGTATGACTTGGACTGTTTGTTGGACTTTGCTTAACCGTTTACTGGAAGTAAAACCTACATTTTACTATACAATGTAACTGTGTGCTGTGTGTATGTTATTCAACATTACTCTCACGACGTCTCCCTGTGTGCCCTCATTCTCCTAACGGGGAATTACCTCAACACTGGTTATGGGCCCAGTCCATACCAGGCTCAGATAACTGAGAGTTAGTGTGAATACACAGTACTGTATACAGACAACTGTTTACTGTTTAATTGTGGTTTAGTCTCCTGGTAAAGATGGCACAAGACCTGTCAACGTCTATCACTGATAACCCGGTTGGATGGAACAAACTATGTTTCCTGGTCTATGAAGTGCAGTCTACTTCTGCGTAAGGAAGGGTTCAAGATCCACCTGATGTAAATGCTTGGGATCCAGATGCTGAGGATGATGCCAAGAAGTTAGCTGACTTTAAACAGAACAACGAATGAGCTCTTTGTATAATTGGACTAACACTGAGTAATCAGCAGCTAGTCCATATTCGTGGAGAAGAGTCTGCTACTAAGTGTTGGAAGAATTTGAAGAAGATTTATGTTCGTGACAGTGTAGGTGCACACATACATCTTACATGTAAACTGTTTAGAGCACGTCTTCTGAAAGGTGGAGATATGTTAGCTCATTTGAACTTCATGAAAAGAACTTTTCAAGATCTACATGAAAAGAGCTGCATCAAGTTTACATCATTCTTTCCTCATTGGATGAAAGTTATGATGACTGACATAACCGGAAGGTTGTTAGAAGAAGCAAGAAGATGACTGGATAGGGACCAACTGAGGAAGAAACAACCACAAGAAGAGAATTTGTCTTCAACTGTCTATATTGTTAGGAAATGTTTTTCTTGTGGGGCTAGGAGACATATAGCTAGATTCTGTAAGAAGGGAAAACGACAGAATACTGGTAATCACCAGAAGGCTAAGAAGAATGTTAGTTTAGCTATGTCTAGCAAATCAACTGTAAAACATGATTTGTGGGTAGTTGATAGTGGAGCATCGCAGTGCATTACTAGAAATAGAGGTTTGTAAAGATGTCCACAAGTAAGCAACATGTATCAAATGGCAAATGGATGGAAGATGAAAGCTTCTGGTGAAGGTACTGCATGTTGTTCATGTATAAACAAGCATTTAACTATGTTATATGTACCTAAACTAAAATTTAATTTGTTATCTGTAAGGGCTTTAGTTAATATTGGTTATGTAGTAACTTTTAGGGGAGATAACTGTATAATAGAGAAAGAGGGTAAAAGTGTTACTGCTAATTTAGAGAATGATTTATATGTGATACATAATGACTAGTTGAAGATGGCTAACTCAGTTTATAACAATGTTAAGCCACATGACGAATATATACATTTACTGCATAGACGTCTGGGGCACGTTAATTTCAAAATGCTAAAACAAACTCTCGAATTGTCAGAGGGAGTAAAATTAAAACCCTGTAGCAAATATTTAAACTGTAATGCCTGTAGCCAGGAGAAAAGCAAGGTTATTCCAGCAAACAGACTTAATGGGTTTAAGACCAAAGAACCTTTAGAGGTTGTTTTTGCTGACATAATTGGTCCTAAGAAACCCAGTTTGGGAGGTGCCTGCTATGTTTTGAGTATAATGGACCATTAGTCACGGTACAGTTTCTGCTATCTAATGAAAAACAAAACAGAAACGTTCCAACATTTCTTTAATTGGCTAAGGTTTGCAGAGAGAAAAATGAAACGTAATTACTTTGGTTACTGATAATGGGACTGAGTTTGTTAACAATAGATTCCAAACAATGCTGAAATTAGCTGGTATCGAGCATAAGCGTTCTGCACCTTACAGACCACAACATAACTCGTTTGTAGAACGAAGAGGGCAAACGTTACAAGCCATGGCTCGCACTATGTTATCTGATTGAGGTTTGCCTGAAACACTGTGGGGTGAAGCTATAATGTGCAGCAATCATGTGTTAAACAATGTAGTTAACACAACAACTGGTGAATTGCCATTCACTCGTTGGCATGGCAGAAAACCAAATTTAAGTTATCTACACACATTTGGAGCACCGGCATGGGTGTATATTCCCTCACAAGAATGAAAGGGCAACATAGAGCTAGGAAATTATTTTTCGTAGGTTACAAGGCCAACCATAGATCGTTTAGATTCTGGGATCCAGGCACAGCTCATGTTTATTGTAGCGCTAGTGCAAAATTTCTTGAGCACGTTGGATGGAATAAACTGGAACAGGAATACAGCAATGATGTTATTATTGACACCAAAGTGTCAAAGATGAAATAAGTAAACCAGGAATAGTCATTAAAGAGGAAGAACAGGCACAGGAAGAAGTAGGAGAACAGGCACAGGAGGAAGTAGGAGAACTGGCACAGGAGGAGGTAGAAAAACAGGAGCAGGTGGCACAGGTGAGTCCACCAGTAAGCCCTGTATTACCAAGACGTTCAACCCGAGTAACATGACAACCTGATAGATATCAGGCTAGTGTTGTATGCCAAGTGAATACAGTTCCAAATAACTATAATGAACTAAAACTGTATCCTGCTAAGGATCCGGCTGCTTGGCAGGAAGCAATGGATAAGGAACTGGAATCCTTAAAAAAGTTGGAGGTTGAACTAAAACTGTATCCTGCTAAGGATCAGGCTGCTTGGCAGGAAGCAATGGATAAGGAACTGGAATCCTTAAAAAAGTTGGAGGTATATGAAAATGTTAAGTTGCCACCTGGTAAACATGCCATAGAATGTAAATGGATTTATAAGCTAAAGGCAAGTGTAGATGGGACTGTTACCCATAAAGCCAGGGTAGTAGCACAAGGTTTCAATCAGACAGCAAACGACTACGACGCGGTGTTTGCACCTAGTCTAAAAGCTAATACATTACAAGCAGCATTAGTGTGGGCAGCTAAAGAGAAATACATTGTAAATAATTTAGATGTAGAGACAGCATATCTTCATGCACCGTTGCAACACACTATATATTTGAAGAAACCTTTAGGTATCAGAAATGATAATACAACTGATTGCTGGAGATTGAAAAAGAGTCTTTATGGCTTAAAGCAATCAAGATATGAGTGGAACCAGTGTATAGTTAAAGAATTAACTATGATAGGTTTTGTAGCTGGCATGACTGATCCATGTTCGTTTAAAAAGGAAAGTGATGGTGTAGTGTCATTGTTGCTATTGTTTACTGATGACATAGCATTAATCATCAAAACTGAACAAGAAGCTACTAAAATAATGTCACTGTTAGAGAAGAAATTTAAGATAAAACAGGAGAAATTAAATAATATCTTGGTTTAAAAATAGAACTAGGGGAAGATACAAGATCTCACAGGCAAATAAAATTAACCAATTACTAAAAAGTTTTAAAATAGAACTTTGTAAACTGGCTAAAACACCGATGAGCCAGGAGTTTAGCCACAGTGATGTTCAAAGTCCTGTTTTTGATAAGAACATTTATCAGTCCTTGATTGGTAGTTTATCTTATCTCAGTAATTGGTCAAGGCCAGATATAGCCTACAGTGTTAACCAATTAGCGAGGTTTAATGCTGAGCCAACTGAAAGGCACTGGCAAGCTGCTAAGCGTGTGTTAAGATATCTGAAACAAACAATGCATTATGCATTGTATTTGGAGCCTAAGGATGAACTAAGTCTAACTGCATATGCCAATGTAAGTTTTGCTACAGACGTAAATACATGTAAATCTACGTCAGGTACTGTAGTATTATTAGGAAAGGTGTTGATTGGATGGAGGTCTATTCGACAGAAACATTTAAGTTTATCAACAATGGAGGCTGAATTTTCATGTTTGTCTTTATTATGTACATATTTAGTTTGTTATAAGCAACTATTGATTGATATGGGAATTGATGTAACAGATTCTATTGTTGTTTATGAAGACAACCAATCAGCAATACAGATGGCTTCAAATCTTGCTGTAAAGACAAGAACAAAACACACAGATTTAAGATATTTAAATGTAAGACAATGTGTGCAAAGTAAGATTATTAAGCTGGAATACTGTATGTCAGAAAATAACATCGCAGATCATTTTACAAAAGTCCAAGGCTCTGTAAAGCATAATGCTTGCTGTGAGGATTATGGACTTAGAATGTAAGGTTGTATATATTGTCCTACCCAAAGGGGAGAATGTTAGGAATGTAAGTCACCTAACAGTTGGGTTGGAAATATATAAACCAGGATAGACATTTTAATACTGTCTCTTTAAGGGAATGCTAAAATTGTAATTGGGTGTGGTTTTTTAAACGGCCATAAGATGGAGCCAGAAACCTGGTTTCCCAGGAAGGAAGAAGAAGAGTGTTGCTAGTTAGAGGTCGATGTTCTGATGTTCGCTGTTTTTGCATTTCCCTATTGACTGTTGCTGATTGTCGTTATTCTTGGATTGATGTGAGTCTATTACTGAACTGTTTTTGATACTGGACTTTGTTATTGGATTATCCCTGGACTGAAAACTGACTGATATAACCATGTATGACTTGGACTGTTTGTTAGACTTTGCTTAACCGTTTACTGGAAGTAAAACCTACATTTTACTATACAGTGTACCTGTGTGCTCTGTGTGTGTTATTCAACATTACTCTCATGATGTCTCCCTGTGTGCACTCATTCTCCTAACGGGGAATTACCTCAACAATCCCTTCCAATTCTATTATTCTGTTCTTTTTTATTATTATTATTATTATTATTTTAAAATATTATATTTTACAATAATTCCATTTCATTTCAACCGTGTGTCGACTAGGTATATATATCTTGTGCTTACAATTATAATTAATACTTTTCTTACCAATATAACAATAATCACATTTTCTTATAGCCATTATTTAACATATCTATTATTATTTTTAACAATCTTAACTTATTGCTCTATATATTCATCTGGTCCATTTTAATTTATTTTATTTTCCAACCATTGATAAAAGAAATCCCATACCATATAATATTCAATTTCTTCTTTTTCTTTAATTACCAATGTTCTCTGCACATTCAAATATTTTCTCAATTATTTTTCCCTCTATTGGTATCTTATCACTTTTCCAATTCTGATCAAATACAATTCTGGCTGCTGTTAATACATGTATAATTAAATATGTTTTTTCTTTACTGTAACCTTCAGGTATTATTCCTAATAAAAATATTTCAGGTTTCAAATCTGTGTGTTTTATCATTTTTTCCAACCATATGCTTATTTTTGTCCAGTATCTTTTAACTTCTATACAAGACCACCACGTATATTATATGTTCCAGGTGTCTGGTGGCACTTCCAGCATTTACCTGATTTATCTTTGAACATCTTAGCTAATTTTGCTGGTGCAAAGTACCATCTATAAAACATCTTAACATTCTTTGTATGCTGTTGATATTGTTAATTTATAATTCCTATCTAATAGCTTCTGCCATTTAATTCTATAGCATATCCAAACATTTTTGCCCATGCTATCATTGTTTTTTTTAACTTGCTCTTCTTCTAGTTTAACACCTAGTAAATAGCAATATAATATTTCAATCTTCCAGCTTACCTTCCATTCCTATTAGTATTTTATCCAATTCTGTCAATTCCTTATGAATCCCTTCAGCTTTAATATCTTTTTCATATCTTGATTGTATTTGCATATATGAATACCAATGCATTTACAACCCTTGTTCATTCAATTCTTGTTTAGTTTTGAGCTCACCTCTTTCATTTCAGATATCTTTATATCTAGCAATAGTTCCCATTTTATAAACATTTGGGTGTATGAGTGCTTCCATTGTTGATAGACAGACTGGAATCTTCATGTAATTTTGTTCTCTAGTTTATTCTCATACTAATAACAATGCATTCCTGACCATATGTCTTTGAAAATACCTGTATATTTTCCTTCTCCCATACCATAGAAATGCATGCCAGCTCAGTTGTAAATCATCTCCCTCTAGCATTAACAACTTTCTATTTCTTAGTGTTATCCATTCTTTCATCCAGGTTAATACCGTGGCCTGATAATATATTTACCAAGTAGGTAACCCAAACCCTCTGGTTTTCGCATCCTAAAACAATAGAAATATAAGAGAGTGAACTTTCTTTTTCACTTGACTGTATCGGAAAAAAATCATTTGCATTGCTAAGAATCTGTGAATGACTCAGTCAACAACTGAATTTCATAATTTTTCATTGTAACGTAAATGTAATGTTATTTTTTTCTCATGTTCTGCAACTATTAAAGATACTCTTATTTCAATCTTATAGACAAAGAGGATGGCGATAAGAGCACTCTGGACAACTGAGGATAACAAGCAACATTGAATGACAAAGCAAGTCAGTCAGAAATCAAAATATTTTACATTTCCTTCAGAGCGCTACACAATTCTTCACCTTCCTCAAGAGGTAACAGAGAAATGAGAGAAGATGAAGAAGAGATTTCTACCTGGGAAAAGTAGTGTGTGAAATTCAAGCATACGTTACATGAGAAGTCAATAGAGATTATTTTTCCATTCAGCAAAAGAGGGAAATGAAAAAATCATTGGGGAGGAAAAGGTCAACTGAAAAGCCACGTAGAGCATACAGTATTACAGGCCTCATTCTGGAAGGAAGAAAATGACCAGTAAATCAAAACGTATCTAAACAAAGGATAGTCCATATTTTTTGATCTCCTCAAGAATATTAGTTGTGGAAAAGCTCCATAGATGTGCCAGTTATGGGAAAGATGCAACTTGCAAATCACAACTGATTATGCATGAGAGGATCCAGACTGGAGAAAAGCCTTACATATAATTTGAATGTGGCAAAACCTTTGATCGGAACAAATCTGTTGTGGTTTTTCAAAAGATCCATCCAAGAAAAGCTCTACAAGTGCTCCTAATGCAATAAATGCTTTAGCTAGCATGGCCACGTGGACTCACACCAAGGGGAAAAGGTTTGAATGTCCTGATTGCGGAAAAAGTTTCCGTCAGAATTCCAGGCTGGTGACACACCAGAGGACTCACACAGGAGAGAAACCGTTTCAATGTCATGATTGTGGGAAGAGTTTCAGTCAGAGTTCCAATCTGGTGAAACACCAAAGGACTCACACAGGAGAGAAACCCTTTAAATGTCCTGATTGTGGGAAAAGTTTCAGCTGGAATTTCAGCCTGGTGACACACCGGAGAACTCACACAGGAGAGAAACCCTTTGAATGTCCTGATTGCGGGAAAAGTTACTGTGATAATTTCAGTCTGTTGAGACACCAGAGGACTCACACAGGAGAGAAATCCTTTCAACATCCTGATCGCGGGGAAAGTTTCTGTGATAATTCCAGCCTTGTCACACAACAGAGGACTGACACAGAAGAGAACCCCTTTGAATGTCTTGATTGTGGTAAAAGTTTCAGTTGCAATTCCAGCCTGGTGATACACCAGAGGACTCACACAGGAGAGAAACCCTTTGAATGTCCTGATTGCGGGAAAAGTTTCAGTCAGAGTTCCAGCTTGGTGACACACCAGAGGACTCATACAGGAGAGAAGCCCTTTGAATGTCCTGATTGTGGGAAAAGTTTCAGTCAGAGTTCCAATCTGGTGAAACACCAGATGACTCACACAGGGGAGAAACCTTTTGAATGTCCTGATTGTGAGAAAAGTTTCAGTTGGAATTTCAGCCTGGTGACACACCGAAGGACTCACACAGGGGAGAAACCCTTTGAATGTCCTGATTGTGGGAAAAGTTTCTGCGATAATTTCAGTCTTGTGAGACACCAGAGGACTCACACAGGAGAGAAACCTTTTCAATGTCCTGATTGCGGGAAACGTTTCTATGATAATTTCAGCCTAGTGAAACACCAGAGGACTCACACAGGAGAGAAACCCTTTGAATGTCCTGATTGTGGGAAAAGTTTCAGTTGGAATTCCAGCCTGGTGATACACCAGAGGACTCACACAGGAGAGAAACCCTTTGAGTGTCCTGATTGCAGGAAAAGTTTCAGTCAGAGTTCCAACCTAGTGACACACCAGAGGAGTCACACAGGAGAGAAACCCTTTGAATGTCCTGATTGTGGTAAAAGTTTCTGTGAAAATTCCAGCCTGGTGATACACCAGAGGACTCACACAGGAGAGAAACCCTTTGAATGTCCTGATTGTGGGAAAAGTTTGTGTGATTATTCCAGCCTGGTGACACACCAGAGGACTCACACAGGAGAGAAACCCTTTGAATGTCCTGATTGCGGGAAAAGCTTCTGTGATAATTCCAACCTGGTGACACACCAGAGGACTCACACAGGAGAGAAACCCTTTGAATGTCCTGATTGTGGGAAAAGTTTCAGTCAGAGTTCCAGCCTGGTTAGACACCAGAGGACTCATGCAGGAGAGAAGCCCTTTGAATGTCCTGATTGCGGGAAAAGTTTCCATCAGAGTTCCAACCTGGTGACACACCAGAGGACTCACACAGGAGAGAAACCCTTTGAATGTCCTGATTGTGGGAAAAGTTTCTGTGAAAATTCCAGCCTGGTGATACACCAGAGGACTCACACAGGAGAGAAACCCTTTGAATGTCCTGCTTGTGGGAAAAGTTTCTGTGATAATTTCCGCCTCGTTAAACACCAGAGGACTCACACAGAAAAGAAACCGTTTGAATGTCCTGATTGTGGTAAATGTTTCAGTTGGAATTCCAGCCTGATAATACACCAAAGGACTCACACAGGAGAGAAACCCTTTGAGTGTCCTGATTGCGGGAAAAGTTTCAGTCAGAGTTCCAACCTGGTGACACACCAGAGGACTCACACAGGAGAGAAACCCTTAGAATGTCCTGATTGTGGGAAAAGTTTCTGTGATAATTCCAGCCTGGTGATACACCAGAGGACTCACACAGGAGAGAAGCCGTTTGAATGTCCTGATTGCGGGAAAAGTTTCCGTCAGAGTTCCAACCTGGTGACACACCAGAGGAGTCACACAGGAGAGAAACCCTTTGAATGTCCTGATTGTGGGAAAAGTTTCTGTGATAATTCCAGCCTGGTGATACACCAGAGGACTCACACAGGAGAGAAACCCTTTGAATGTCCTGATTGTGGGAAAAGTTTCTGTGATAATTCCAACCTGGTGAGACACCAGAGGACTCACACAGGAGAGAAGCCCTTTGAATGTCCTGATTGTGGGAAAAGTTTCCGTCAGAGTTCCAATCTGGTGACACATCAGAGGACACACACAGGAGAGAAACCCTTTGAATGTCCTGATTGTGGGAAATGTTTCTGTGATAATTCCAGTCTGGTGAGACACCAGAGAACTCACACAGGAGAAAAGCCCTTTCAATGTCCTGATTGCAGGAAAAGTTTCAGTCGGAGTTCCAGCCTGGTGATACACCAGAGAACTCACACAGGAGAGAAACCATTTCAATGTCCTGATTGTGGGAAAAGTTTCAGTTTTCATTCCAGCCTGGTGAGACACCAGAGGACTCACACAGGAGAGAAGCCCTTTGAATGTTGTGATTGTGGGAAAACTTTCTGTCTGCGTTCCCGCCTGATGTCACACCAGAGAACTCACACGGGAGAGAAAACCATTCAAGTGTCCAGACTGTGGGAAAGTTTTCAGTATTAAACCTAGAATTCTAAATCATATGCTTATACACACAGGTGAGAAACCATTTGAGTGTTCCAAGTGTGGATGGTGCTTCAGGAAACATTCCACCATGATCACACACTAGAAAATGCACACAAGGCATTTCTAATGTCTTTGTAAGTCTTTGTAAGTCCAGCTGAGAAATTGTTTAATTTGGCTGCAAAGAATTTGCCTAACTTTTTGTAGGCAAACATGTAATGGTATTAGATGGGAAGGAATAAAGAAAAATTTGCAACCTATTAGTTTGATAATGCCTATCGGGCCATCAGGAGCAGAATTTGGTGGATACAGAAAGTCCTTGAGTTATGAATGCAATGCATCCTGTCCATTCCATCTGTAAGTCAAGAATGTGTGGGAGTGAATCTCATAGATTGAATGACATCACTTCCTGCTTCTTGTCTTGCATTTGATGCTTTCTCGCCCCAGATCAGCCTGATGAGGCCTCCGGTGCCAAGAAAGCAACCCCAAGAAGCTGCGCACTGCCTCTTGAGGCTACTTTCTTGTTAGGAAAGCGCTTGAGGATTGTGTTCCTGTAGGATTTGGCAGCCCTTTGCCTATAGGATTTGGCAGCCTTTGCCTATAGGATAGGAACAGGGCTTCAGAGGGATGCACCCTCTCCTCCCAAGCTCTGCTGGTGCCAACGAAAGCTTTTTGCAAAGGGTTGCTGAAGCCTGTAATCCGTGCAGGCTTCGGCAAGGAATAGGCAAAAAGAGGGAAGGACTAAAGGACAGAAGCCTTCCCTCTGTTTGCAGATGTCCAGGTCTCAATTTGCAGAGAATAGAGGCCTAAAGTGTGAGATTATACAAGATTTTGCGCTACTGATCTTGAGTGATCTTGCGGTATGTTAGGCCTCTGTTCTCTGCAAATGCAGGCAAAGAAACTGCAACAGAGAGTGAACAACTGCCATGGTGCTGCAATATTCATAATTTCAGGATTTGTTTGTAAATTCTAGGGGACGCTTATCACATAACTTTGAACGTACGCTAACAGAACGCTCATAACTTGGGGATTATCTGTATTTATTTTTGCAGATATTGTAAAAAATATTTTTTTGAATGCTCATTGCATTTTTATAATGGTGGATGATAAAAATGCCACGTACAGAGTCCCAGCCTTTTTCTCCCTCGATACCCCAAGAGTTTCAGCCCCAGAATTCCCCAACCAGCATCTCTTAGGGATAGGACCACTAAGGCTATAGTTGCAGATTGAGGCTCCTCATATAAGGAGAAAATGAGAGGAGAAAAGAAGCAGAAGGGTTTCAAAGTTCATATAAGGAGAAAATGAGAGGAGAAAAGAAGCAGAAGGGTTTCAAAGTTCATCTTTTCCAAACAGTTCCAGGAATTCAGTGCACCAAGCATGTCTGTTCAGATTGTGTCAAGAATGAGGCACGCAAGTGGAAAAAACTATATGAATTTCAAGTATATTTGGGGGACTTTTGGGCAGTGACAAAGGCAGTGTAAAATTTCAGATGTAAAGGCTATTGTGCCTTGTAGGTGGCCTTCATGGAGAAGAATTGTTGAGGAATATTGAGTTGAGGAAAAAAGGAATTGTGGTTTTGAGCACAGGATTTCTAGGTTTATTTGCAGCTCCTGCTATGATCTCCTTTGCTTGGAGTTGCCTCCTTGTTGCCCTTTGAGAGCTGGGGCCTGACAGCAGCATCAATGGACTGATAATTTTGTAGTCCTGACCTGCCCACCCCCCCTTGGTGGGGAAATGTGAGGAAATAATTGTATAGTAGATAATGTTTAAACAGCATTGTGTAAGAATCTTGAATAGCTTCTGAGAAAGAGAAATAATGGAAAGTGTTTCTGTAATTCTGAATTTCTATAAACAGAACACGTTTCCTGTTCTTTCACTTGTCTCTCAGGGCTCCTTAATATTTTTTCCAAAAATGTATCCTTCAAATATAGGGAGGAATATTATTTGTAGCAGCAAAAGTGACATTTTAGCTAGGCAGATGAATTCTCCTGATTTTTTCTGAGATTGGAAGACACCAAAGAATTCCAAGATTTATTTCCATAACTCCATTCAGAAAGACAGGTTATAATTTTTTTTAGTAGCTCTCATTACATGAAGGATACCCAACAACCAGGACCGGGCCAGATGTGTGGAGAAACCAAGAGGCTCTTGGCCTGAGTCTTAAGTCCAAGTGCTTTCAAATTTAAACATGTGCAAAATTTCTAAAATTTAAAATAGTAAAAATATATTCAATCTGTTTTCCCTTTTTCCTTGATGTCAAATTTTAGTGCACCATCTTTATCATGTCTATTATATTTAGGAGTTGGAAATGCTTGCAATGATCCCAAAGCCTCTGAATCTCTCACAGGGTTAAAGATATTAAGCAACATTAAATAAAGGCAACTGTTGGAAGAAATATCCAGGTCCAGTTCCAAGCCGGGAGAAAGGCACTGGAGACAAAATGGAGACTGGGGGGCAATTGAAAAGAAAGTCCATTTATTGATGGACCGAACAACATGGGTTCTGGACAGCTGACCACATGGAGTTGGTTAGGAGTCTTATGGCTAGGAATCAGAAACCCTTTCAGTGTTCCCAAAGCCAACCTTAAGAGTCAGAGGGGATGGTCTACAGGGCAGGGTGAAAAGCCATAAGTCCCCACTCAGACTAACAATCCATTTCCTCAGAATCAGACTTTGAAGCTCAGATTGAAAGGTGTAAAGTATGTGTTGCTTGGAAGATCCTGGATCTTGAAAGCTGCAGCCTTGAATTTGGGGCTGGAGTAGCAGGAACAGCTGAATGGATAGATTTTGTGGGGAGGAAGAAGGCCCAGTTTGGTGGTCACAAGCCTAGAGCCTGAGAGACTCATTTCCAGTCCTGCTTTAGGCACAAAGCTATCTCAGAGACCTTGGCCTGTCCTGTCCTCTCAAGCCTTGGAAAGGGGAAATCTGCTTTCAAAAAACCTTGGTAAGGAAACTGCAGGGAAGTGGGAGTGGAGCATAACTCCCCAAAACCTACTTTTGCTACTGAGCAAACTTCTCAAGATTAGGAACAGCCCTAAATGATTTCCAGCTTCAGCCTATCAATAGAATAGCAATAGCACTTAGACTTACATACCGTTTTATGGTGCTTTACAGCCCTCTCTAAGATGTTTTACAGAGTCAGCATATTGCCCCCAACAATTTGGGTCCTCATTTTACCCACCTCGGAAGGATGGAAGGCTGAGTCAACCTTGAGCCTGGTGAGATTCAGTCTGCCAAATTGCAGGCAGCTGGCTGCAGCAGACATTGTTTGCAGTATTGCACTCTAACCACTGTACCGCTGAAGCTCTTAGAATAATGAAACATGGGAAAATAACTGGAAACATCCACTCTCTTTGCTTCCAAACCACGTCATGATAATATTCTTTCTTCTCTGCATCCTTCCGGAGCCTAAATCTCACTAGAGGGAAGAGTTCCTCTGAGCAGCCTTCCCAATCTCTACAGAAGTTAGATTTATTATTCCCAAACAGTTTGGGCATAAGACTTGGAGAGCAATAGTTTGCAGAAAGCTGATGTATAGATTCTTAGGGGTGACTCAGTGGAGATCAAAACCTCTCTACATACCAATACTTTATGACTAATTTCCTGTGGCTCCCAAGGATTTAGGACCCAGGAGGTTCCATGGGTCAGAGCCTCAAAAGGAGCCAGCTTCATTTGTGCTGCACAGAGATGCTTCCAAGCACACCCATGCTAAATGCCTTGTGCTTCTCTAACTTTGCATACACAGAAGTCTCCATTGGGTCAAAGCTAATAAGTCACTGACCCAGCAGGGCTAGGGAAGGGGGGCTTGGGAAGAGGAGATGACTGGCTGTATAGGGTGAGAGTAATGTTCCCAAAAGGCATTTCAAAGGTTGGGAAAAAAAGGTTGGTAATACAAATGTGCATGCAAAAATGTCACTCTTTGTTTCATACACATTCCTTTTTTTAGTTCAAAAATTTAATAAAGTATACAAAACAACAAAAACAAGTCATAGAGAAGCAGGAAAGGAATCGAAAAAAAGAAAAATAATATAATTGCACCTTCCGCCCTTTTCTCTGTTGAGAAATTGTCATCACACATTCTTACCGTATATGGAAATTACCTCTGCTCAGTTGACCAGAATAAAAACCTCCTTGGAAATGGATCCTGGCCTGAATCCCATTCCTCAGAGAAATCCAGTCCGACATTTCCCTTCCACGTTACTCACAACTGTGCAGAGGAACAGGGAGATTTTCTCAATGCGCAGATGGAAAGCGGTAACCAGACCCTCTTGGTAGACTACTTAAGGACTCCTTAGGCCAGGTGAGATCCCAGGCAGTGGTGGGATTCAAAAATTTTTACTACCGGTTCTACGGGCGTGGCTTATTTGGTGGGTGTGGCTTATTTGGTGGGTGTGGCTTATTTGGTGGGCGTGGCTTGGTCATGTGACTGGGTGGGCGTGGCCCACTCAATGTCACTCTCAAGGGGTGCCTCGCCTAGCCTCTCCCCTCCCAGCCATTCCTTGTCACACCCAGCCTCAACTTATCTATAGTTCTGAAAAAAGGTTGTTCACCATTTTTTTTGACTTTATTATCTACATATTATAGGTGTATTTTCATGGACCACTGAAAGGAGAAAATGGCTCACGTGCTTTGCCCAAGAGGGTGATAGGCAACAGGCTTTTAAGGGGCTGCCAGAAAGAAAGGGGGGGATGTATTTTCCAAAGCACCAGAAGGCAAACAAGAAGCAATGCGTCAACTAAAAAATACTTCTTTGGTCTTTTTAATTGCCTGTAGAAAGGGAGTGGTGGAAAGCAGTGCATTCCTGAAATGCTTCAGGTAGTTGCTAGGCAGCCGAAAGCTATCGGAATGCAAGAATATGACTAGAGAGCATGATTGATGACTCTTGGCTATGGATGTGTCCCACTGGAGAATCCAGGGGGTGGGGGGAAGACCAGGGTCAAGGGGGAAATGAATGATGTATTTTAGTGTCGGCTGCACCCAGCTAACACCAACATGGTCGCTCCTAATCAGTTTTTTTACTCTGAGAGATGCAGCTAGAGACTTATGATTTGAACGGGGGTGGATTTGTTGGAGCCCTGACACAATGGATGGAAACTGAACAAACAAAGAAGCAATGTAAAACGAAGGAGGAACTTCCTGACAGTGAGAACAATTAACCAGTGTCCAGTGCTCGATCACTAGAAGTTTTTAAGAAAACACTGGACAGCCATTTCTCTGAAATGATATAGGGTTCCCCCCGGGGTCCCTTCTAAGTGTTATTTTGTTATGCTGACATCTTTTCCAGGACCTCTACTCAGTTTGGCATCCTCAGTTTTCCTGCCTGAGAAGACCTCCAAAGTCCCTTTCAGCTCTTAAACACACATGTATTTATGCTCTGGACTACAGACATTGAATGCATGTATTATAAACCCTGAAAAATACCTGGGCAAAAGAAAGGCAGTAAAATTACTCTAGGTGTAGGGACAGTATAAAATATTAATATAAGATAAATAATGGAACAATTAAAAATAATACCACAGAATTTTCTCTCTCTCCCTCTCTCCCTATTTCTTTTTTTCTCTTTCTCTTTATTTCTCTCCCTTCCTCTTTCTTTCTTTCTTTCTTTCTTTCTTTCTTTCTTTCTTTCTTTCTTTCTTTCTTTCTTTCTTTCTTTCTTTCTTTCTTTCTTTCTTTCTTTCTTTCTTTCTTTCTTTCTTTCTTTCTTTCTTTCTTTCTTTCTCTCCCTTCCACTTTCTTGCTCTTTCTTGCTCTTGCTTTTCTTATCTCTCTCACACACACCACACACTCTTTCTCCCTTCCTATTTTTCTCTCTTCCCTCTCTCTCTCTCTCTCTCTCTCTCTCTCACACACACATGACAAACAGACATTGGTCTTGAACAAACTGATCCGGCAAGCTCCAGAGCAGTAGGCGGCGGGAGAATGAAGAAAGTTCGCCGAGGTACTAGAGGGGGCAGCGGGGGGCAGTGGGGCTACGGGAAGCAGCCCCGGGAGTTCCTGTCCTCCCTTTCAGGGTGCCGCTGCTGCCGCTCGGAGTGCGCCTCTCCCGGCCCCGCTCCCTCACACCTGGGGCAGCTGGACCAAGCCGCACCAGCTATGACCAGCAACAGACCGTCTCCTCCTTCACCTCCCTTGAAGTCGTTGCCTCGTGCTGCCTCATACCTTCGCTGCTCATTGGGGAGGAACCGGAGCGCAAAGCCTTTGTCCACATCGCCCCTTCGACCTCACACTCTGCCACCAATCAACTGCCCCCCCCCCGAATTTCTCAATTCCCCACAATTAACATCTAAAAAAATCCACATTCTTTTCATAATGCCATCTAGCCGCAAAGGCCCCCACCAGAGCCCAATCTCGAAATCTTGGGGAGAGGGCTGCTGAATCCCTCGGAGGGGCCTCTTTCAGGGAACTGGCTGCTCTGGAAAAGGGACGGTAGCTTCATCTGCCCAGATGATGAAATTGGAGAGGACCAGGAGGCACCCACCCCCTTTGACTTGGGGAGACGGCAAGGGACCCTCAGAGAGGGGCTGGGGTCCCACAAGTCTCCTGGCCCTGTCCTGTTCCTGGATTTCCGAGTGATGGGGAGCGGCTTCCTCTTCATCTGCACCCTTGCAGCCTCCGGGCACTGGGGGATTGTCTGGATGGCCTCACCTGACCGACTGGTCCTACCGTCTGCCCTCACCCAACGGCTTTACCATGTGCCAGTATGAATGAAAAGAAGCAACGACGGACCCTGCCCTAGAAGAACAGCAGTGGCAGCCACAACAGGGCAAGAAACTATGGCAGAACTGTGAATGGTGGCGGAGGTGCAAGAAGCCTACTCGGGCAGGGAGGAAGGAAAGTCCCAGCCCACCCATTCTGGCTGGCAGTTCTGCTCCCCTTGCTCTTCCAGGTTCCAGCGTGCCGACCAGCTCAAACATGGGATAGTTGACCACCCCGCCAGCAAACACTGCCCTGCCCGCTGCTCCTGCCGTCACCGGGGGTGAAAAGGCGGCAGCAGTTCTCGCTTTGTCTCTTGCCCTGGCCTTCCACTGCTGCTCTTTTGGGGAGGCAGGGCAGCACACGTGAAGCACTGCCAGCCTCTCATTACTATTACTATTAATCTTTTCATCACTCATCAGCCATCCCCTCCTACTTGTGACTGTATGACAGCAACTTTGCTTGTATCCTTACGATTTATATTCTGTTTCCTAGTATGATTTGATTGCTTATTGTACCCTATGACTATTATTAAGTGTTGTACTTTATAATTCTTGACTCTTGACAAATGTATCTTTTCTTTTATGTACACTGAGAACATATGCACCAAAACAAAGTTCTTGTGTGTCCAACCACACTTGGCCAATAAAGAATTCTAACTATGCGCTTTGTGAGATATGGTCAGGGAATGTAAACACTTTGACTCACTGGTCCAGAAATCCCTGCCTGATTCTTCCCCCTGTGACCACTCCGGTCCAATTCAGCTTGTTGTCAGAAGTTTGCTAGTGAATGTAACTCTATGGTCTGTGTGGATAATCACTGGGGACATTCCGTGACTGAGCGGAGAACACAAAGTGTACCTCCATGCTCCTAGCCCAGCATTATATCCATCCTATCCTATACCCTCCCTATGCTCAGACTGAAGAAATTGGCTGTCAACTCACAAAACATCCCTGACCTGCTCTAATGTTGCCATAGGCAAGGGGGATGGGAAAGCGAACTTCGTAGGTACATCAAGGAGCTGGCATCTCAGTCAAAACAAGCCACATTCCAACCGGTACGCTAAGGTCACTTCCATAGAAACCCACAGTAGCTGGAGGGATTGACTTTTACAACTCACATATTTGCTTCGTTGGGGAATGTGACTGATGACACATATTGGGGGAGGGGGAAATAGGGTCAGAGGCAAAGCCCGAATTAACTGAGGTCAGAGTTGGTTCCACCTAGTTCGTGCCGCCATGAAGTTTCTAATAAATAACTGGATTTCTTTTGAAGCTTGGCTTGAAACTCATTCTCAGATTTAATTAGGGCATCTTTTGGAACCCTGACACTGGCCTTGGAAGATATGCAAACTCCCTGACTAAAGAGGTGAGGGGAAAATGTCTCCCAAGTCTGCAGCATGTGGATCCTATTCAGAGGAGACTCAGATAAATCTTGCTAATTCACAGGAGTATAAGAAGGGGGGAGAAGGTACAAAGGAAATACTTTACATGTTCTTTTCATCCAAAAAGAAAGCATGACACAATTTACCAAAAACAGAACCATAAGTGCCAGATTAGGAATGCAAATTAGAATTTGGAAAAATAAGGTAAGAGAATATCTATCTCCTCTAGACCAATTCAAATCACTGGGTCTGGACGTACTGCATCCCAGAATTCTGAAGGAACCAGCAAAGGTGATTTCAGAACCATTGAAAGATACGTTTCAAAGAGCTTGGACTATGGGGGAACTAGAGGTAGTCCTTGACTTACAACATTTTAATTTGATGATTAAAGTTACGACACTGAAAAAATTGACTTATGACCATTTATCACACTTATGACCATTGTAGCACCCCTATGGTCCTGTGATTTACAATCAGATACTCAACAACTGACTCAGATTTATGATGGGTGCAGTGTCCTGGGGTCAAGTGATCCCCGTTTGTGACCTGCTGACAAGGGAAGTCAATGGGGAAACCAGATACACTTAATGACTGTGTTATAACCATATTACTAATTTAAAAACTGCAATAATTCACTTAAATATGGCAATAAAAGTCATAAAACAGAACAAAACCAGGGGTGGTATGCTACCGGTTCGGCCCAGTTCTACAGGACCTGTAGCTGCAAAGAACAGCTGACACCGAACTAGTTCAGTGTTTGGCCCACCCACCTGCCCGGGCTCTAGGCTGTCCTTTATTCCCTGCTTTTCCCTCCTCAGCTGCTTCGCACGGCACAGCTGACGTTGAAAAAACAAGAGGATTTTCAAATGCTGCGCACCAGAGCGCACCACTCGTCAGCTGTCCAGGAAGCACAAATGATGATTTCTTGCAAATGCTGCACACATGATTATCCCCAGTTCGGAGACCCAGCAAACCGCTCCACTGGCTGGCCCCACCCCTCCCCACCCACTCACTTCTTACCTGGCATGCCAGACATCCAACTTGCCTGCTTTGCTAAGTTGCTATTTTTCCGTTTTTCCCCCTGACCATTAGCTGTTCTGCTCTGCCAGGAAATTTAGATTAGCTAGAAAGCAGGAAATCCTTGGATTTCTTGCTTTCTAGCTAATCTAAAAGCAGAACCGAACCTTCCTTAGGACTGAAGCTTTTCAGTGCAGACTCAGGTAGCCAATAGCAGATAGACAGATCTCTAACTTAATCTGTGATTCTGTGAGCAACTCAATCTGCCTGCCTGCTTTGGGGTAAAAGTTGCTCTTTTTTTAAATAAAAAAAAATCAAGCTTTACATACATAGTGTGTTGTGAGCTAATTTTATGAGTTTGCTTGTAAGCATATTTTATGTGAGAGACTCAGATAGTTGATTGCAGATAGATAAATCTCTAAATTAATCTGTGATTCTGTGAGCAACTCAATCTGCCTGTCTGCTTTGCCTGTTTTGGGGTAAAGATTGCTCTTTTTTAATAGAAAATTCAATATTTACATACATGGTGTGTTCTGAGTTAATTTTGTGAGTTTGCTTGCTAGCAAATTTTATGTGACAGACTGAGCTAGATGATGGCAGATAGATAGATATCTGAATGAATCGGTGATTCTGTGAGCAACTCAATCTGCCCATCTGCTTTGCCTGCTTTTGGGTAAAAGTTGCTCTTTTTTAATAAAAAAGTCAATATTTACATAAAATATTTATAATATTTACATACAAGCCAAGCCCACCCAGTCACATGACCACCAAGCCATGCCCAGTCAGCAAGCCATACCCATCTGGTCACATGACCACCAAGCCACACCCACAAATTAGGCCACACCCACAAAACCAGTTTAAGAAATTTGAATCCCACTCCTGGGCAAAACTCGCTTAACAAGTTTCTCACTTAACCACATAAATTTTGGGCTCAGTTGTGGTTGTAAGTTCAGGACTATCTGTAACTAAAGACTGCAAAAGAGCTGATAGGGTTCCCATCTTCAAAAAAAAAGGGGGGAAGGTACAAATCCAGGAAATTACAAACAGATCAGCCTGATATTAATACCTGGTAACATCTTGGAAAACATATCCAGGCAACAAATCTATGAACATCTAGAAGCAAACAAAATTATAACTAGTAACCAACATGGGTTGATCAAAAACAGATCACGCCAAACAACTGTATTTTATTCTTTGACAATATGACTAAATAAGGGGAGTAGCGAATGCTGCGGACATCGTATACTTAGATTTCAGTAAAGCATTTGATAAAGTAGATCACAACCTACTTGCATCTTGGAGTCCTAGCAGACAATCACTTAAATGTGATCCGACAGTGAGTGACAGCAGCCAAAATACAATCCTCAGCTGCATTAAAAGAGAGATAGAATAAAGAAGTTATAGTACCGCTTTACAAAGCTTTAGTAAGACTACAATTGGAATAACCATGCAATTCTAGTCTCTCCAGAGTGACTAGAGACTCTGGAAAGAGTGCAGAGAAGAGCAACCAAGATTATTAGGGGGCTGGAGGCTTAAACACATGAAGAATGGTTACAGGAATTGGTCTAATCTAGTCTAGTCTAATGAAAAGAAAGACAAGGGGAGACATGAAAGCAGTATTCCAATATTTGAGTGGCAGAGAAGGTCAAGTTATTTTCCCAATCACCAGAAGGCAAGATGAGGAACAGTGGATGGAAACTAATGAAGGAGAGAAGCAATTTAGGGTCTCCTGCTTGATCAGGGGTTGGAGTCAAGACCTCCAAAGTCCCTTCCAGATCTATTCAGATTGATTGATTGGTTGGTTGATCTTGAAAGATGCATCCTTGAATTTGCTGTTGGAGCAACAGGAATTGGTCAATGAGTAGATTTTGTGGGGAGGAAGAAGAGCCACCTTGGTGTAGTGGTGAAGGCACCAGGTTAGAGACAGAGAAACGCTCAGTTCCAGTCCCACCTGAAGGGCAAAACCATCTGTTCAACTTTGGTCAGTCCTAAGAAGCAGGAAAGAAGGGAAAGCCCTTCCAAAAACCATTGCCAAGGACACTGCAAGACCAGGCATCAAGACTGACCCAAAGGTACAAAAACAAAGCTAAGTAGGGTCACGTTTCACTATTTCACGGGGCTCAGTTGCAAAGGTCATTTGCTAGGAGTACAAAACAATTTGGGACCATATAAACAATGAAAACATCTTCCAAATGCTTGGTGGAGCCTGGACAAAGCGTGTTTTTCCACTTTCTGTCGCTAGATGGCGGTAAGGTAACATTTGTGCCTATACAGGTATCAATTCAGTAGTGCCATCCGCGCGTGTGCTTAAAAAAGCAGTTTTTAAATCATTGAGTGTTGCATTGCTAGAAAGGATGAAAGGAGAAACGCAGAGGAATTTCCGGATCACTCGTAGGCGGATGATGGTGGTCAGAGTAGCTTTTGTGCTCTTCCCAGGATGGAAGCAACAGCTGGAAGGTGAGTTGGGGCAGCTGGTGGGAGGAGAGTCCGGGAGTAAGTTGGGCTGTTCGGTTCCTTCACGGCCTGGAAGCTGGACTGAAGCGTGTCAGCTGCTGCTGCTGCAGGTTCCTTCCCTCCCCAGATCGGAGCCCGCTGGGGCTGCACGCTGTGAAACTGATGGCTGCAATTTTCTGCTGGGGGGAAAAGCCTCTTTTAAAAAGCCTCTTTTAAGTGAAGGTGGATCCTTTGGGAATGGCCTCCCTCCAGAGGTTGTGGGGGCTCGGTCACTGGAGGGTCTTAAGAGGAGATTGGACAGCCGTTTGTTCAGAATGGAATAGGGTCTCCTGCCTGAACAAGGGATGGACTAGAAGACCTCCAAGGTCCCCCCCAAACTCAGTGGACCTGATGTTTTCTGGGCAACAAGATCGGACTGATGTGCCTCTTGGTCTTTTTTAGGTTGTTATTGTTTTGCTTTACTTCCATTTCAAGCTAACAAGTAAGGTGCTCCCATCCGTGTATTAACTAGGTTCAACTGTGCTTAATGCAGCACTTTTTTAAAAAATAGCTATTTTTTTAATAAAAACTTATTTTTTATTTTTACACATCTTTCCATGTGGGCAACATGTTTCCAGATTATAACACATAGTCATAGTTTCCATTAATCTTATATAATGTCAGTTCATATTATTATCCATTTCACTCATCTTTAAATAAATTTCCATTTCATATTTCAGTTCATTGATTCAATATCAATATCATTTCATCCACACATAAGTTTTCAATTCTTTATTCCCTATTATTTCCATTTTCAGCTTACCATCTATTTTATTTTACGTTACACATCATTTATGTTACATATCCTTAATTTTCTCTAAGCCAATATATAATAAACAATCTAAAAAGAGTAAAAATAAAATAAAGCCAATATATTTAGGGTCCACATGGTGTTTTCCATTCCCCTACTTTAATCATAATAAAATATTCTCATTGTACACTTCTAATATCCATTAAATAATAATCTGTATATTTTAAAATGTATATATTTTAAAGTATTCCCTCAAATAAATCATTAAAATAGCTTCTTAATATATCTCATTTTATCTTCACTTTACTTATAATCATTAGTAATCATATTTTTTAATTCATTTCCATTTCCTTGTTTTAATCCTCCCAAAAAAGGGTTCATAACAACATATTTCATATACGGTTCATATTCATATATATATGTAATTATACATTCCTAAGATATTTCCCAGCAAGTTTTAAACTAAATACGAATATATATTCCATGTGATATTCCCCCTTATAAAATCCCTATCCCTTATCTCTAAATTTTTTGGCTTTATTATTTCTTTTAACTTTAGCCAGCTTTCCCTTTTCTAGATTTCCCTGGTCTTCCTTCTTTTTTCCTTCTAACATTTCACCCATCTTCTCCCCTACCCTTTCCTGTTCTCTTTTTTGAAATTTCTTCTTGTAGAATTTTTGTTTAATCCTGGGAACATTTTCTCTTTTATTTATTAACTCTGTCACCAACGTCATATTTTTAGTTCATTTAGTGTTTTTTAGCAGCATCTCTTGTTCTCCATGTCTATCTGAGTCACTTTCTTCTTCCTTTAACTCCGCCTCACTAAAATTTCTTTATTCTTCTACTATCGCCATTATTTTTTTTGCCAATATGTCCAATAATTCCCTTCTTTCTTTCAGCATTCCTCTTACAGTTTGCAATTTCAACTTAACGTCTTTGCATATTTCTTCCATTTTTTTATAATCAAGTCAAAGTCTTTTGTTGCAATCCTTGCCAAAAGTCTCCTTTTATCTTTGTGCCCCTTATTAATCCTTCTGCTTCTTTGTCACAATCCACACTCAACAGTCCCAGGAAATTGCATTTGTATATTCTCTTTATAATAAAATTTCTCTCCCCCTTTTTAAGTTTCCAGGGTTCTTATTATTTTATCTGTGTTTTATCTCATAACAATTATAGGACCAGTAAATTTCCATAAGATTCTGTAGAAAAAAGTCTTTAACCATTAGATGGCGCTCTGTATCATATAGCTTTGTTAAAAATAATTCCAGGCAAGTCCAGCATTTTATCCAATGCCTAATTAATGCCAATTAATTAATGCCAAATTATATTATTCAAAATTTAGTCTCTAATTTCATTGTAGCTTTTATACTCCAATTTTGTTTACCTTGTATTTTCCTGGTATTTTCTGTTTGCTGTTGTGATACTCTTAAGTGAGGGCTCTTTCTTTCTACTTCTCGGGGTTGTTAGGAAGAGATCAAATTCTTTATCTGGTTACATGTCGCTCACCACTTCATCGTTCCTGCTCACACTTAGGTCCCGGGAGCTTTCCATCTTCAGGGAAGCCATTTTAGACTGCCATTTCTCCCTGGCTTCCAGAGGAGTAATACTTAGCCAAGGAGGGGAGATGCGGCTCCCCTTGACCCAGCTGGCAGTCTTCCCCTCTTCCCCCACCCCTCCGAAAATTTTGGAAATTTTGAGTAGTTCAGAGAACTGGCAAATACCACCTCTGACTGGAGATTTTACAGTATCCTTCCCCTGCCACGCACACCAAGCCACGCCATTGAACCGGTAGTAAAAAAAAATTGATTCCCACCACTAGCATATCCAAAAAATGTTGCCCATGCTATCATTGTTTCTTTAACTTGTTCTTCTTCTGCTATAACACGTAGTAAATAGCAATATAATCTTTTAATCAACTTATCTTCCATTCCTGTTAGTATTTTATCCAATTCTGTCAACTCCTTATGAATTCCTTCAGCATTAATATCTTTTTCATATTTTGATTGTATTTGCATATATGAATATGAATGCATTTACAACCCCTGTTCATTCAATTCTGGTTTAGTTTTGAGCTCACCCTTTTCATTTCAGATATCTTTATATCTAGCAATAGTTCCCATTTTATAAACATTTGGGTGTATGAGTGCTTCCATTGTTGATAGCCAGACTGGAATCTTCATGTAATATTGTTCTCTAGTTTTTCCCCATGCTAATAACAATGCATTTCTGACCATATGTCTTTGAAAATACCCATGTATTTTACTTCTCCCATAGAAATGCATGCCAGCCGGTCAGGTTTCCAAGTGTTGAAATCAATTTAAAAAAAAAAAGAATAAAGTCCATGTTCAAAAAAGTTTTCTTTTATTTAGGAAAGCATCAAATTGGCAAAGTCCATGGTAATTCTGGATCTGACACAATCCGGAATCACCCCACAATATTACAAGTTAGAAACAACCCCCAAAAGTCACATTTTCCAATAGAAGTAATTCAACATTGCTTGATGTCATAAATCTGCACCTCAAGGGGCCCAACCACGGTCAGCTCGTTTCCCATGAGAAGAAAGATCACCTAGCCAAAACATACTCTTTATCTCCACTGCTCCTCTCCCTTAAGAATGTGGCAACCCCGAAACCCTTTTCCCCATGACTGCCACAGAGAAAATAAGAAAAAGAACATATAACTAAGACTAACTAAAATGGCTACACTTATGTCAGTTTTGGGCTTGACAGCCTAATTGTAAATCATTTATTTATTTATTTAAATTTATATACCGCCCCCCTCTCCCAAAGGGACTCGGGGCGGTGAACAGCCAAGATAAAATACACATATAGAAATACATATACAATATTTAAAAATTAAAAGAATTAAATACGTTGGCCATATCAAAAGATTAAAAATAAGGGATTAAGAAAGTTAAAACCAAATTAAAAGCTCTAAAAACCCCTAAGCCAGACCGGCTTGCTGAAATAAATGGGTTTTCAATGCACGGCGGAAGGTCAGGAGATCAGGGATGGTCCTCATCTCCGGGAGTAATTCGTTCCAGAGGGAGGGTGCCCCCAATGAGAAGGCCCGCATCCTCGGGGTCGCCAGCCATCCAGCCGGCGGCACCCTGAGGAGGCCAACTCTATGGGAGTGTATTGGTCGGCGGGAGGCCGATAATGGCAGGAGGCGGTCTCGCAAATATCCTGGTCCCGAGCCATGGAGCGCTTTAAAGATGATAACTAAGACCTTGAAGCGCACCCGGAGGACCACTGGGAGCCAATGCAGCTCGCGCAGAAGTGGCGTAACATGGGAGCCCCGAGGAGCCCCCAACACCACCCGCGCAGCCGCATTCTGCACCAGCTGGAGCCTCCGGATGCTCTTCAAAGGCAGACCCATGTAGAGAGCATTGGCATAGGCAGCCCCATGTAGAGAGCATTGGTGGGAGGTTACAAGGGCGGAAGTGACCGTGCGAAGCGCAACCCGATCCAGAAAGGGCCGCAACTAGTAGATCCTACGGACCTGGCCAAAAGCCCCCCCTGGCGACGGCCGCCACATGGTCTTCCAATGACAGCCGCACATCCAGGAGGACACCCAGATTGCGAGCCCTCTCTGGGGGGCAAGAATTCCCCCCCCCCCAGCCAGCGATGGAACCAGCTGGCTGTACCGGGGTGCCGGGAAGCACAGCCACTCAGTCTTAGCTGGGTTGAGCTGAAGCCTGTTCCGCCCCATCCAACACCGCATGGTCTCCAGGCACCAGGTCATCGCTTCGACGGCTTCATCAGGGTGGCCCGGGGTAGAGATGTACAGCTGAGTATCATCAGTGTACTGATGGAACTCTACCCCAAAGCCACGGATGATCTCACCCAGCGGCTTCATATAAATGTTGAATAGAAGGGGCGAGAGCACCGACCCCTGAGGCACCCCGCAAACCAGGGGCTTCAGGGCCGATCTCTGCCCCCCCGCCAACACGAATTCATGTCCGTCTAGCATTAACAACCTTCTGTCTCTCAGTGTTATCCATTCTTTCATCCAGGATAATACCGTGGCCTGATAATCTATTTCCCAATTAGGTAAGCCAAACCCTCCTCTGGTTCTCGTATCCTATAACCAAAGAAATGAGAATGTATTTCTTTTTTACTTGACTGTATTTGAAAATAATAATTTGCACTAAGAATTTGTGATTGACTCAGTCAACAAGTTAATTTCATCGTTTTTCATTGTAATGTAAATGTAATGTTTTTCTTTTTTTTCTCATGTTCCGCAACCATTAAAGATACCCTTTTATTTCAATCTTATAGATAAAGAGGATGGCAATAAGAGCACTTTGGACAACTGAGGATAACAAGCAATATTGAACAGCAAAGCAAGTTAGTCCAGAAATCAAAATATCTTCCATTTCCTTCAAAGAGCCACACAATTCTTCACCTTCCTCAGCAGGTGAGAGAGATACAACAGAAAATGAGGAAGAGATTTCTTGCTGGGAAAAGTAGTCTGTGAAATTCAAGCATACGTTACATGAAAAGTCAATGGAAGATCCATACAGAAGAAAAGCCCTACAAGTACTCCCAATGCGGTAAATGTTTTAGCGAGCATGGCAACATGGACTCACATCAAGGAGGAATCCTTTGAATGTCCTGGTTGTGGGAAAAGTTTCAGTCAGAATTCCAGCCTAATGACACCCCAGAGGACTCTCACAGGAGAGAAACCCTTTGAATGTCCTGATTGTGATAAAAGTTTCAGTTCAAATTCCAGCCTGGTGACGTACCAGAGGACTCTCACAGGAGAGAAGCCCTTCGAATGTCTTTATTGTGATAAAAGTTTCAGTTGGAATTCCAGCCTTGTGACACACCAGAGGACTCACACAGGAGATAAACCTTTTGAATGTCCTGATTGTGGGAAAAGTTTCAGTCAGAGTTCCAACCTGGTGAGACACCAGTGGACACACATAGGAAAGAAACCCTTTCAATGTCCTGACTGCGGGAAAAGTTTCAGTTTGAATTCCAGCCTGATGAGACACCAGAGGACTCACACAGGAGAGAAACCCTTTGAATGTCCTGATTGTGGGAAAAGTTTCAGTCAGAATTCCAGCCTGGTGACACACCAGAGGACTCACACAGGAGAGAAACCCTTTGAATGTCCTAATTGCAGGAAAAGTTTCTGTGATAATTCCAGTCTGGTGAAACACCAGAGGACTCACACAGGAGAGAAGCCCTTTGAATGCCCTGATTGCGGGAAAAGTTTCTATGATAATTCCAACCTGGTGACACACCAGAGGACTCACACAGGAGAGAAGCCCTTTGAATGTCCTAATTGTGGGAAAAGTTTCAGTTTGAATTCCAGCCTGGTGAAACACCAGAGGATTCACACAGGAGAGAAACCCTTTGAATGTCCAGATTGTGATAAAAGTTTTAGATCGAATTCCAACCTGGTGATACACCAGAGGACTCACACAGGAGAGAAACCATACGAGTGTCCAGACTGTGGGAAAGATTTCAGTACTAGATCTTCTCTTATAAACCATGTACTTATACACACAGGTGAGAAACCATTTGAGTGTTCCGAGTGTGGATAGTATTTCAGGAATCATTCCACCCTTATTGCACATAAAAAAATGCACATAAGGCCCCATGTGATTAGTGTAGAGAAGGTTTGAATTTCATTTCTAATGTCCCATTGCAAATCCAGTTGAGAAATTGACTATTTAATTTGACTACAAAGAATTTGCCTAATTTTTTGTAGACAAATATGTAATAGCATTGGACAGGAAGGAGGAAAGAAAAAATTGCAACATACTAGTTTGATAATAGTCTGGCTATCAGCAGCAGAAGTTGCTGGATACAGGTAGTCCTCGGGTTACGAATGTAATGCAGCCTGCCCATTCCATCCGTAACTTGAGAATTTGTGGGAATGAATCTCATACATTGAACATAACTTCCTGCGTCGTCTGTTGCATTTGCTGCTTTCTCATCCCATATCAGCCTGACGAGGCCTCTGGCACCAAGAAAGCAACCCCAAGAAGTTGCAAGCGGCCTCTCAAGGCTACCTTTTTGTTGACAAAGCGCTTGAGGATAGTGTTCCTGTAGATCTCGGCAGTCCTTTGCAAAAAGCATTGGGCTTTTTCCCTTCAACCGAAAAGAATGAACTTCTGAAAACGAGGTGTTTCAAAAGGAATCCTTTATTGAAAGGGATTTAACCCCAACACTAGGCAAAGCAAAGTCTAAGATATTTCCAGGCATACAGTCATAGATAAAGGAAGTTAGAATCCCTCCCCCTTTTTAGATGTGGATTTAGTCAAACAAAGAACCAACATGTTAATTCCTCCCCTATCTTAGCAGACGACAGACTTGACAACGGACCAGAGACAGCGATTGTGCGTGGATTTGATCCATGCTTGCCCTGTTGGAGGGGTCCTTAAAGGACCGGATCCATCTGACCTTCCTCGTAGGGGTGGGGGGGAAAAGGGGAGACTGCCAGCTTGGTCTAGGGGAGGCGCATCTCCCCTCCCTGACTTGGCAAACTCCCCTAGAAGACAGGGAGAAGCAGCAGTCTTTTAATGGCTGCCCTGAAGAGGGGAAGCTGCCTGGACACAAGTTTTGTGCTGGAGAGTGAAAGTGGTGAGCAGCGTGTAACTGGATAAAAGACTTTGAACATTCTTTTTGAGAACCCTGAAAAGTGGATAGAAAGAGCCCTCGTTTGGAAGAGTGGTAGTGGTGAACAAGAAATAAGAGGAAAATATAAGGTAAAGAAGAAAAAAAAACCAGAAATAAAAGAATTATATGTGATTAGAGACTAAATTTGGAATAACATACAGAATTAGACATTAATCAGACATTGGATAAAATGCTGGACTTATTTGGAATTGGTTAAATTTAATATTAATACTACAGAAAAGTGAATTAAAAATAAAACAGTTCTAAAAGGAAAGTGATATAGAGTACCACCTAAGGGTTAAAGATTTCCTTCTTTTATGTTTCTATGGAAAATTATTGGTTGTACATAAGATCCCCGGAAGCTTTATAAAAAAAAAGGGGGGGAATACAGTTAAACATAAAAGAATGAAATACTTTGGGACTGTTGGAGGTGGATTGTGACAAGAAAACAGAAAAAAGAGAAAGTGAGATAAACGGAGACTTTTGACAAGGATTACAACAGAAAAACGTGACTTTTAATAAAATAAAGAATAACTTAATAGACCAAAGAAATGGAAGAAATAAGCCAAGAATTTAAGTTGGAGCTCCAAAATGTGAGAGAGATGTTTAAAGAAAGAATGAGATTGGTGGAGTTAATGCTGAGTAAAGTAATGGCATCACAGCTTGTGGAAGAAGAAAGGAAGCCCAGTGAGGACGAATTAAAAGAGGAAAATAACAGCCTTGACGAGCATGAGGAACAAGGACCATTGTCAAAGGACATAAAAGGACTTAAAACAGAGACATCGACATTAGAGACAATAAATAAAAGAGATAAGACACCCAAGACTAAGAAGAAGAGAATATGTAAGAAGAAACCCCCCAAAAAAGAACTGAAAGGTGGGGGGGAACATGGCCGACAGGCAGAGGAAAATAAAAATAAAACAAGAAGGAAAAAAGAAAGACTGGGGAAACTTAGAAAAGGGAAAGCTAGCCAAAATTAAAAGGAATGATAAGGTTACAAGATTTAGAGATAAGGGTTAGGGATTGTATAAGGGGGATACCACATGGGAATGTATATTGGCATTTAGTTTAAAACTTGTTGGAAATTATTCTAGGATTATATAACTATATATATATATGTGTGTGTTTGAAAATATACAGTTGATTATTTAATGTTAATATGTTTAAAGTTGGGGAATGAATTATTAAATCAGATAGATTGAGGGGATATACCATGTGGATCCCAAATATATTGGTTTTTATTTTTACTCTTTTTAGATTGTTTATTATATAATTGGATTAGGGAAAATTAAGGATAATAATGATGTGTAATGTTAAATAAAATAGATGGTAAGCTGAAAATGGAAATAATAGAGGATAAAGAATTGGGAATCTGTATTTGGATGAAATAATATTGATATTGAATTAATGAATTGAAATATGAAATGGAAATTTATTTAAAGATGAGTGAAATGAATAATGATATGAGATGACATCATATAAGATTGGTGGAAATGAAAATATGATTATGTACAAATGTTATAATCTGGAACCACATTGCCTACAAAAAGAGAAGTGTAAAAATTAAGATTAAAATTCTTTGGGAACAAAAAAGAAAATACCTATGTATTTTCCTTCTCCCATACCATAGAAATGCATGCCAGCCCAGTTGTAAGTCATGTCCCTCTAGCATTAACAACCTTCTATTTCTCGGTGTTATCCATTCTTTCATCCAGGATAATACCGTGGCCTGATAATCTATTTCCCAATTAGGTAACCCAAACCCTCCTCTGATTCTCGCATTCTAAAATGATAGAAATGAAAGAGAGTGTACTTTCTTTTTCATTTGATTATATTTGAAAACAATCATTTGCACTGCTAAGAATTTGTGATTGACCCAGTCAACAACTGAATTTCATTATTTTTCATGTAAATGTAATGGTTTTTTTTTTCATCTTCTGCAACCATTAAAGATACCCTTTTATTTCAATCTTATAGACAAAGAGGATAGTGATAAGAGCACTACTCTGGACAACTGAGGATGACAAGCAACTTTGAATAAGAAAGCAAGTCAGTCCAGAAATCAAAATATTTTCCATTTCCTTCAGAGCACCACACAATTCTTCACCTTCCTCAAGAGGTGAGAGAGAAATGAGAAAAGATGAAGAAGAGATTTCTACCTGGGAAAAGTAGTGTGTGAAATTCATACGTTACATGAAAAGTCAATAGTCAATATTTTTCATTCAGCAAAAGAGGGAAGTGAAAAAGTCATTGGGGAAGAAAAGGTCAACTGGAAATCCACGTAGAGCATACAGTGTTGCAGGCCTCATTCTGGAAGGAAGAAAATGACCGGTAAATCAAAACACATCTAAACGAAGGATAGTCCATATTTTGATCTCCTCAAGAATATTAGTTGTGGAAAAGCTCCATAGGTGTGCCAGTTGTGGGAAACATACAACTTGCAAATCACAGCTGATTATGCATGAGAGGATCCAGACTGGAGAAGAGCATTACATATAATCTGAATGGGGCAAAACCTTTGATCAGAACAACTCTGTTGTGGTTTTTCTAAAGATCCATCCAAGAAAAGCCCATGAAATGCTTCCAATGCGGTAAATGCTTTAGTGAGCATGGCCACATGGACTCACACCAAGGAGAAACGATTTGAATGTCCTAACTGTGGGAAAAGTTTCAGTGATAATTCCAGCCTGGTGAAACACCAGAGGACTCACACAGGAGAGAAACCATTTGAATGTCCTTATTGTGGGAATTTTTTCAGTTTGCATTTCAATCTGGTGATACACCAGAGGACTCACACAGGAGAGAAACCCTTTGAATGTCCTGATTGTGGGAAAAGTTTCAGTTGGAATTTCAGCCTGGTGATACACCAGAGGACTCACAGGAGAGAAACCCTTTAAATGTCCTGATTGCGGGAAAAGTTTCCATCAGAGTTCCAACATGGTGAGACACCAGAGAACTCATACAGGAGAGAAGTCCTTTCAATGTCCTGATTGCAGGAAAAGTTTCAGTTGGAGTTCCAGCCTGGTGACACACCAGAGAACTCACATAGGAGAGAAAACCATTCGAGTGTCCAGACTGTGGGAAAGCTTTCAGTATTAAAGTACAATTCTAAATCATATGCTTATACACAAAGGTGAGAAACCATTTGAGTGTTCCGAGTGTGGATGGTGCTTCAGGAAACATTCCACCATTATCACACACAAGAAAATGCACTCAAGGCCCTAAGTGATTAGTGTAGAGAAGGTTTGAATTTCATTTCTAATGTCCCTTTGTAAGTCCAGCTGAGAAATTGTTTAATTTGGCTGCAAAGAATTTGCCTAACTTTTTGTAGGCAAATATGTAATGGTTGGAAGGAGGAAAGTAAAAGATTGCAACATATTAGTTTGATGATGCCTATCTGGCCATCAGGAGCAGAATTTGCTGGATACAGAAAGTCCTCGAGCTACAAATTCAGTGCAGCCTGCCCCTTCCATCCATAAGTCAAGAATGCGTGAGAGTGAATCTCATAGATTGAATGACATCACTTCCTGCTTACTCTCTTGCATTTTCTGCTTTCTCGTTCCAGATCTCATCAGATTAGCCTGATGAGGCCTCCGGTGCAAAGAAAGCAACCCTGAGAAGCGGTGCGCAGCCTCTCAAGGCTACTTTCTTGTCAGGAAAGCGCTTGAGGATTGTGTTCCTGTAGGCTTTGGCAACCCTTTGCAAAAAGCCTTTGCCTGTGAGATAGGAACAGGGCTTCAGAGGAGCACGCCTGCTGTTCCCAAGCTCCGCTGGTGCCAACAAAAGCTTTTTGCAAAGGGTTGCTGAAGCCTACAGGAACGCAACCTCCCTGAAGGCTTTGGCAAGAAATCGGCAAACAGAGGGAAGGACTAAAGGACCAAAGCCTTCCTTCTGTAGATGTCCAATTTTCAATTTGCAGAGAATAGAGGCGTAAAGTGTGAGATTACACAAGATCTTGCACTACTGATCTTGAATGATCTTGCAGTACATTAGGCCTCTGTTCTTTGCAAATGCAAAGAAACTGCAATAGAGAATGAACAACTGCTGTGGTGCTGCAATATTATAATTTCGAGATTTGTTTGTAAATTCTGGAGGATGCTTATCACGTAACTTCAAACGTTCACTAAGAGAATGCTCATAACCTGGGGATTATCTATATTTATTTTTGCAGATATTGTAAAAAATCTTTTTTTGAACGTTCATTGCATTTTTATAATGGTGGATGATAAAAATGCCACGTACAGAGTCCCAGTCTTTTTCTCCCTGGATACCCCAAGAGTTTCAGCCCCAGAATTCCCCAACCAGCATCTCTTAGGGATAGGACCACTAAGGCTATAGTTGCAGATTGAGGCTCCTCATATAAGGAGAAAATGAGAGGAGAAAAGAAGCAGAAGGGTTTCAAAGTTCATCTTTTCCAAACAGTTCCAGGAATTCAGTGCACCAAGCATGTCTGTTCAGATTGTGTCAAGAATGAGGCACGCAAGTGGAAGAAACTATATGAATTTCAAGTATATTTGGGGGACTTTTGGGCAGTGACAAAGGCAGTGTAAAATTTCAGATGTAAAGGCTGTTGTGCCTTATAAGGGGGCCTTCATGGAGAAGAGTTGTTGAGGAATATTGAGTTGAGGAAAAAAGGAATTGTGGTTTTGAGCACAGGATTTCTAGGTTTATTTGCAGCTCCTGCTGTGATCTCCTTTGCTTGGAGTTGCCTCCTTGTTGCCCTTTGAGAGCTGGGGCCTGACAGCAGCATCAATGGACTGATAATTTTGTGGTTCCCCCCCTCCCCCCCTTGGTGGGGAGATGCTGGGGAAATAATTGTATAATAGATAATTAAACAGCATTGTGTAAGAATCTTGAATAGCTTTTGAGAAAGACAAATAAAGGAAAGTGTTTCTGTAATTCTGAATTTCTGTAAACAGAACACGTTTCCTGTTCTTTCACTTGTCTCTCAGGGCTCCTTAATATTTTTTCCAAAAATGTATCCTTCAAATATAGGGAGGAATATTATTTGTAGCAGCAAAAGTGACATTTTAGCTAGGCAGATGAATTCTCCTGATTTTTTCTGAGATTGGAAGGCACCAAAGAATTCCAAGATTTATTTCCATAACTCCATTCAGAAAGACAGGTTATAATTTTTTTTAGTAGCTCTCATTACATGAAGGATACCCAACAACCAGGACTGGGCCAGATGTGTGGAGAAAGCAAGAGGCTCTTGGCCTGAGTCTTAAGTCCAAGTGCTTTCGAATTTAAACATGTGCAAAATTTCTAAAATTTAAAATAGTAAAAATATATTCAATCTGTTTTCCCTTTTTCCTTGATGTCAAATTTTAGTGCACCATCTTTATCATGTCTATTATATTTAGGAGTTGGAAATGCTTGCAATGATCCCAAAGCCTCTGAATCTCTCACAGGGTTAAAGATATCAAGCAACATTAAATAAAGACAACTGTTGGAAGAAGTATCCAGGTCCAGTTCCAAGCCGGGAGAAAGTCAGTGGAGACAAAATGGAGGCTGGAGTTCGATTGAAAAGAAGGTCCATTTATTGATGGACTGAACCACATGGGTTCTGGTCAGCTGACCAAATGGAGTTGGTTCGGAGTCTTATGGTTTCAATGTCCCCAAAGCCAACCTAAGAGTCAGAGGGGATGGTCTACAGGGTGGGGTGAAAAGCCATAAGTCCCCACTGAGACGAACAATCCATTTCCTCAGAATCAAACTTTGAAGCTTAGATTGAAAGGTGTAAAGTATATATTGTTTGGAGGATACTTTATCTTGAAAACTGCAGCCTTGAATTTGAGGCTGGAGTAGCAGGAACAGCTGAATGGAGTGGCACTCAATGCTTGGTGATTTAAAGGATTAGTCATTACACATTTCTAGACAGCAACACACAAACTGTCATTTCTTCAGAGTGTTTCTCTCTCTGCCTCCCTCCCTCCCTCCCTCCCTCTCATGCGCCCGCGCACAGACACACACAATAGGAAGAGAGAAATGGGAGAAGTATAAAGGAAGGGAATATAATGGCCAAATTTATGGTCAAATCCTGCCCCATCTAAAGTAACCAATCACTTGGAAGATTCAACATATATTAAGCATGGAAACAATCACTGTGCATGCTGGATTCCAGCAAAGCATTGGCAGCTTTCTGATCAGGCCTGACCTAAAGGAGAACCACAGCTTATATACCGTTAGTCCATTACATTACAAAGATACTGTATAGAAAACAGGCAAGCAGACTATAGAGTACAGCATGATGTTGGACTATTTTTGATAATCCCATTTGGGAAATTGCAAGATCAGCGTGGCAACTATGCACTCTGTGAGATATGGTCACTGGTCTAGAAATTCCTGTCTGATTCTTCCTCCTGTGCCCACTCAGGCCCAAATCAGCTTGTTGTCAATGTTTATTTACAACAAGACTTTACGGTGTCTATATAACTATTGGGGTGCAGCTGCATCTCAGAGGTTTGCTAGTGAATGTAACTCTATGGTCTGCTTGGATAATCACTGAGGACATTCCATGACTGGGCGGAGAACACAAAGTGTACCTCTGTGCTCCTAGCCCAGCACTATATCCACCCTATCCTATACCCTCCCTATGCTCAGACTGAACAAACTGTCAACTCGCAAAGTATCCCTGCTCTCGTGTTGCCATAGGCAAGGGGGATGGGAAAGCAAACTTCGCAGCTGCCTCAGAGAACTGGTATCAGTCAAATCAAGGCTCATTCCAACCGATATGCTGAGGTCCATGCCTCCATGAAGCTCCTAATAAATAACTGGATTTCTTTTGAAGCTTGGCTTGAAACTCATGATTTCATTCATGATCCATAATCCAGAAATATTTCACAAGAAGAATTCTCCACTCCTCTACTCAATGCAGAATACCTTATGTCACCAGACTTGAAATTCTAGACCTAGAAAACCTAGAACTACGCCGCCTTCGGTCCGATCTAAGTAAGTATATAAAATCATACTTTGCAATGTCCTACCTGTCAATGAATACTTCAGCTTCAACCATAACAATACAAGAGCAAACAATAGGTACAAACTCATGGTTAACTGCATCAAACTTGATTGCAGGAAATACGACTTCAGCAACAGAGTGGTCAATATCTGGAATATTCCACCTGACTCTGTGGATTCTTCCTCAAAACCCAAAAACTTTAACCTTACACTGTCTACTATTGACCTCACCCCTTTCCTAAGAGGTCATAAGCAGACCAACGTGCCTACCATCCCTGTCCTATTGTTTCTTTTATTTTTTTTATGTGTATCCATGTATTCATAACTATGTTTATACTTATGCCTATTATCTTGTAAGCAATTGACAAATCAAATCAAATAAACAAAAATTAATTAGGGCATCTTTTGGAACCCTGACACTGGCCTTGGGAGATATGCAAACTCCATGACTAAAGAGGTGAGGGGAAAATGTCTCCCAAGTCTGTAGCATGTGGATCCTATTCAGAGGAGACTCAGACAACTGCTGCTAATTCACAGGAGTATAAGAAGGGGGAGAAGGTACAAAGAAAATGCTTTACATGTGTTTTCATCCAAAAACATGATACAACGTATCAAAACAAAACCATAGAAATTACACAGATCAGCCTGATATTACCTGGTAACATCTTGGAAACCATATCCAGGCAACAAATATGTGAACACCTAGAAGCAAACAAAATTATAACCAGTAGCCAACATGGGTTGATCAAAAACAGATCATGCCAAACAAACTTTATTTCATTCTTTGACCAAATGACTAAATTAGTGGACCAGTGAAATGCTGTGGACATAGTATACTTAGATTTCAGTAAAGCATTTGATAAAGTAGATTACAACCTACTTCTGGGAAAGCTAGAAAAATGTGGGACAGACAACACCTCCACAAGATGGATTCCTAAGTGGCTGACAAATTGTACTCAACATGTAGTCCTCAATGGTACTACACCTACATGGAGGGAAGTAAGCAGTGGGGTATCCTCAGATTGAATTTTAGACCCAGCACTGATCAAAATCTTCATAAACTATCTAGACAAGAGAATAAAAAGGGAACTCATCAAGTTTGCATACGACACTAAACTGGCAGTAATTGCCAACACCCCAGAAGACAAGCTCAAGATCCAAAAAAGTCTTGACAGACTTGAACAATGGTCCCTATATAACAGTGTATCTGAACCTTGGCAATTTTAAGATGGGTGGACTTCAACTCCCAGGATTATCAGGAATGCTGGGAGTTCAAGTCCACTCATCTTAAAGTTGTCAAGGTTTAGAAACACTCCTATATAACAATATGATATTACATAGATAAAAGTAAAGTTTTATACTTAGACAAGAAAAACTAACTGCATAGGTATAAATTAGGTGAAACCTGGCTTAATGCCACTAATTGTGAGAGGGAACTTGGAGTCCTAGTAGACAATCACTTGAATGAGATCCAACAGTGAGTGACAGCAGCTAAACCAACCAATACAACCCTAAACTGCATTTAATAGATAGAATTAAGATCACATGAAGTTATAGTACCGCTTTACAAAGTCTTAGTAAGAGCACACTTGGAATACTGCATACAATTCTAGTCTCTCCAGAGTGACTAGAGACTCTGGAAAGAGTACAGAGAACAGTAATAAAGATGATTAAGGGGCTGGAGGCTAAAACACAGGAAGAACGGTTACAGGAATTGGGTATCTCTAGTCTAATGAAAAGAAGGACAAGGGGAGACATGATAGCAGTATTCCAATATTTTAGTGGCTGCCATAAAGAAAAGGGGGTCAACTTATTTTCCAAAGCACCAGAAGGCAAGAAAAAGAACAATGGATGGAAACTAATGAAGGAGAGAAGCAACTTAGGGTCTCTTGCTTGATCAGGGGTTGGAATCAAGACCTCCAAGGTCCCTTCCAGATCTATTCAGATTGATTGATTGGTTGGTTGATCTTGAAAGCTGCATCCTTGAATTTGCTGCTGAGTTTGGTGTAATGGTGAAGGCAGCAGGTTAGTGATAGAGAAACGCTCAGTTCCAGTCCAACCTGAAGGTCAAAACCATCTGTTCAACTTTGGTCCTCTCAAGTTTAGGAAGCAGGAAGGTGGGGAAAACCCTCCAAAAACCCTTGCCAAGGAAACTGCAAGGCCAGGAATCAAGACCGACCCAAAGGCACCAAAAACCAAAGCTAAGTAGTATCAGGTTTCACTATTTCACAGGGCTCAGTTGCAAAGCTCAGTTGCTAGGAGTCGAAAATGATCTGCTGCCATATAAAACAACTAACTGGATACTCTTGCTTCACTACAAAACTATGTGATCAGGCATATTTTACTGAGGACAATGTTGAGAGGATCAATAACCCTCCAAAAACAACACTTGGCCTTTTTTTGAGGTAATATCTCTCCCGCTGCCTTAAATTCGGAAATGGCTCCATAAGTGGAAGGCGTAGACATTTTACTAAGGTAGCAATGTTTAATACTGTAAGGAGCCCCAGACTGCTCCTGAGTGAAGGAGTGGAACGTCTGCCAGTTTGAACCGAGGTAACAGAATGTGAGGCAATTGGCAGTTGGAACAGAGTTCTTTACTTCTATTCCCAGAATCCCCCAGCCAGGATGGTTTAAGAGGAGAGGATTTCAACTCCCAGAATCCCCCAGCCAGGATGCTTTAAACGGGAGGACTTCCACTCCCAGAATTCCGGAGCCAGAATACTTTAGGAGGGATGGATTTCTTGGTGGCTGGGGGATTCTGGGAGTTAGTCCTGATGTCAGATCCGTGTATCTGTCATTTCTTCAGGGAAGAAGAAAAGGGGTGGGGAGACTTGATAAACAAATCCTTTCTTGATGTAACTTGAATACATTCAATCTTATATCGAATTTGTATAACCCACACATGATACTGTAGGAAGAATATGAGAGGAAGAAACTTAATCAGCACAAAAACATTAAAATAAGAAACACCAAGATTTCCCCAAATCAGAAAGAATGAGACAAAGACAGGGCAATCAAAGGGGATTACAAGATAAGGAAAGCATATAGAAAACACCTAGGGCTACTGACCTTGGAAAGAAAGGAAACAGATAAAGTAACACTCAAAGTCAATCATCCTACCTGATACGTAGACCAAATAAAAGGATTAATTTAGGAAAACCAATCAAGTCCAGGTCATCACCTTTTCACCAGCCCCAGGATACTTCCAAATAAAGCAAAGATGCCAAACGCCAACCTTTTAAGGTAGCAAACACCCGAAACCATTACAACACAAAGACAAAAGGGTATAAAAACACCTGGCTACTCACCATTTGTTTGCTAGCCCAGGAACTTGTACCGTTGCTACCTCTCCGCACCGCGTGTACTTCTTCCTGAAATAAAAAAAACCTTCGCTTTCATCAGCTGCTTCCATCTGATTCTTGCTCCAGTTCTGGCGTTTCCTCCCGGCGGGAAATTCGAACCCAGCAGAGGGGATTTCTCTCAAATTCAACAATACAATGGAGAAAGGAATACCAGATGGCTGGAACCTAACACCTCTGAGCGGCACAGCCAGGAAGATGAGAAGACCATAAAAATTCCAGTGAGATGTATGCTTGGGAAACTGTGAAAAAGATCATTCCTTCAGAAGGGGTGGAATAAACATGCTGGCTTTTGTTTCACAAAATAAACATTGAGAGAAAGGGAGGGGTTCTAAACTCCCTTATCTATCTCTGCATGCCTGAAGGACCCAGACGCTGCTTTTGAGCCCCTACATGAATTGTCTCATCTCAATAAAGGATTCCTTTTGATATGTTTGGTTCTCAGAAGTTCATTCTTGCTAATTGAATGGGAAAAAGTTCTGTAGCCTGACACCTCCCCTCTTAAAGCATTCTGGATGGGGAATTCTGGGAGAAACCATCTTAGTGAATTAATTGTGACCGGAGAGTAAACTGTGAAAACCTGGTTTGTTAACTGTGCTGAGATTCCTTGGAAAGAAGTCCTGGCAGCTTTCTGAGGATATCAGCTAGGAATTTATCCTAGGTTAGGAGGATCCTAGTATATTCTTAGGATGCTCCTAAATCCAGCAGATTAAAAAGATTGTGCTTGGTAATATGAGCTGGGGCTTAGACTGGATCAGCTGGTGGGATTCTATTTTTTTTTTACTACCGTTTCTGTGGGCATGGCTTGATGGGCGTGGCAAGGGAAGGATACTATAAAATCTCAGTCAGAGGTGGTATTTGCTGGTTCTCTGATCAAAATTTCCGCTATTGGTTCTCCAGAACTGGTTAGAACCACCTCTGGACTGGAAGATCTCTTAGGTCCCTTCCAGCTCTATGCTTCTATTATATGCTGTTCTATTCTCTTTTTTATTATCTTCCCTTTTATGTTCTGTTCTAATCCCTATTCTATTTTCTATTTTATGCAGTTCTGTTTTCTACTGTCCTATTTTCTATTCAGAAGCAGTTCCATAGGTGGAACTGAGGTAACGAAATGTGAGTTAACTGGCAGTTGTAACAGAGTTCTTTTCAAGTGTGGGGGGGAGTAAAGAACTCCTTAGCATCAGTACGTATTAAATAATTCCTGTATAAGAAATACTAATGATCTGATGATCATTTCGAAAAACCCTTTCTTAGCAAGCACCTAGAAGCCAAGAGGAACATACGTGCCAAATTATAAGTTTGTAGGCTTTGCGGTCCTGGAGATGTGATGACGCACGAGTGATTTTTCGCTTTTATGTAAATAGATGAAAACATCTTCCAAATGCTTGGTGGAGCCTGGACAAAGCGTGTTTTTCCACCTCCTGTCGCTAGATGGCGGTCAGGCCACATCTGTGCCGAGAAAGGCATCAATTCAGTAGTGCCATCCGCACTTGAGCTTAAAAAGGCAATTTTAAACCATTGAGTACTGCATTGCTAGAAAATATGGGAGGACAGAGGAATTTCCTCTTCCGGATCGCTCATGGGAGGAAGTTGGTGTGCAGGGCGGCTTCTGTGCTCTTCTACGGATCGAAGTAGCAGCTGGCAGGTGAGTTGGGGGCAGCAGGTGGGAGGAGAGTCAGAGAGCAAGTTCGGTTCCCTCCACGGCCTGGAAGCAGAGAAGCAACTGGGCTGAAGCGTGTCAGCTGCTGCTGCTGCAGGTTTCTTCCCTCCCCAGATCGAGCCCGCTGGGGCTACCCACTGTGAAACTGGTGGCTGCAATTTTCTGCTGGGGGAAAGATTTAAAAAGCCTCTTTCAAGTGAAGGTAGATCCTTTGTGAATGGCCTCCCTCCAGAGGTTTGGGGGTTCCGTCACTGGAGGGTCTTCAGAGGAGATTGGACAGCCGTTTTTTCGGAATGGGATAGGGTCTCCTGCCTGAACAGGGGATGGACTAGAAGACCTCCAAGGTTCCCCCCTCCCAAAACTCAATTATTCTGTAGTGGACCTGATGTTTTCTGGGCAACAAGATCGGGCTGATGTGCCTCTTGGTCTTTTCTGGGTTGTTATTGTTTTGTTTTACTTCCGTTTCAAGCTAACAAGTAGGTGCCCCCATCCGTGTATTCAGCAAGTTCAACTGTGCTTAAATGCAGCACTTTTTAAAAAAATAGCTATTGATCAGACTGCTTAGTGACACAGATGCCAGTCCTAATTGCAGTCAGTAAGTGAGGACTACTTCAGTTGAGATGTCACCAAAGGGGTTGTGGAAAGTATTTTCTGCCCTTACTTAGAGCTCAGGGCTTCCATGGACAAAACTGATGCTTCAAATCTTGCAGAGACTTCAGGCATCATTTCATCAGTTAAAGCCCCCACATCTGTAAAGTTAGTGTTATGCAGACTGAGAGGTGTGGCTTGATAAAATAAAAGACAGTCCAAATGTGTATATGTTTATAAACCAATGCATTTATCTATCTGAATAAAGAGAGGTCTCTCCTAAGGAGGAAGAAACCCAGAACATAGTGCAAGGCAGATATTGATACATTTATTTGCTTTTGCTTCATTACATACAGTAAGAGGCAGCTGGCACATGACAGAAATGTAGAAATTATAAAAATTACAAAAATAATCAAGCATGCCTTCTGTGGAGTGAGTGATATCGAGTTGGCCATGCCCACCCAGGTTTTGTGGTTTCCGGTGTTTTGTTTTTCTGTGGGAAATGGGTCCAAATGGCTCTTTAAGTATTTAAGGTTGCAAATCCCTAGGCTAGTGGTTTCCGGTGAAAGTTTCCAGGGCCTCAGAAGCCTGTTCAGGCGCGAACTTCAGCATTGCCATGTCAACAGATAATCAATCAGCAAATTCATCAGATTCCTGATTAACTTTAGCGCAAAAGTTTTGAGTAACCATTTTGAGATGTTTTTCAGGCTTGAAAGATTGGATTTTTTTCCACATTGTAGGTGTGTGTATTTTTATTTCTCTCTGAATGTATATATCTGCAAATGTACATATCAGGATGTAATAAAAATCAATTGGTCCTTAAAAATTTCTTTAAAGTAGGTAAATACAACCATAGATGAACAACAATACATGGCATATTACACCAGATCATCATTTATTTTATAAAAAGAAAGCCAAAAGGGACAAGTCGTGTGAGAAAAATATAAGATTCAATAATTTGTAGAACCACCTTTAGCAGCAACAACTAGAAGTAATTCTTTTCTGTATGACTTGCAGCATTGTGGAGGAATGTTGGCTCCCTCTTCTTTACAACATTGCTTTAGTTCAGGGGTAGGGAACCTTGGCTCTTTTATCACTTATGGACTTCAACTCCAAGAATTCCTGAGTGAGCCATAAAAGGTTCTCCATCCCTGGCCTACTAGTTTTTCAGTTGTGGGGGAAATCAATTTTTGACTGGAATGGGATTGTTTGATATACAAATGTAGGACATATAAAGAATATATAAAGAATATGTCCTACATGTGTATATTAAACAGTCCCATTCCAGTCAAAAATTGATTTCCCCCACAACTGAAAAACCAGTAGGCCAGGGATGGGGAACCTTTTATGGCTCACTCAGGGATTCTGGGAGTTGAAGTCCATAAGTGATAAAAGAGCCAAGGTTCCCTACCCCTGCTTTAGTTCATTGAAGATTGTAGGCGTTTTTTTATGCACAACTCTTGAGGTCCCACCACTCGGGTTGAGGTCTGGACTTTGACTGCCATTGGAACACTTTGGTTCTTTTCTTTTCCAGCCATTCTGTTGTAGATTTCCTGATGTGTTTTGCGACTATTGTCCTGTTGGATAATCCCATGTCAGCCTAGCTTTAGCTATTAGAGAGATGGCCTCATTTTTGACTCTAGAATACTTTGGTATACAGAAGAGTTCATGGTCGACTCAAAGATAGCAAGGTGTCCAGGTCCTGCGGCTGCAAAACAAGTCCAAATCATCACCCCTCCACCTCCGCTGTTGACGGTTTGTATGAGATGTTTGTCCTGATATGCTGTGTGTGGTTTTCGTCAAACATGCCATTGTGTATTATAGCCAAACATCTCCACTTTGGTCTGGTCTGTGCAAAGGACAGGTGTTCCAGAAGTCATGTGATTTGTTCAGATGCAACTTTGCAAACCTCAGCTGTGCTGCTATGACCTTTTTAGAGAGAAGAGACGAAACCATACTTGTTCAGTCTTTTTCGAATAGCACTGTGATGAATCTTAACATTTAACATACTAACTGAAGCCTGTAAAGTCTGAAATATAACTCTTTGTTTTTTTCAATTTCTCTGGCCATTGCATCGTTTAGGGTGAATTTTCTTGGATGTCCACTCCTGGGAAGATTGGCAACTGTCTTGAATGTGAATAATCTTCCTCACTGTAGAATGATGGATTTTAAATAGTTTGGAATTGGCTTTTTAAACCTTCCCAAATCGATGGGCAGCAATAGTTCCTTTTCTAAGATAATTGCTGATTCTTTATTCTTTGCCACTGTGTTAATACACACCTCAATGCTGGAGATCAGCAAACTTCTACAATTTCAGCTTTTATAGATGTAGTTATCCTTGCTGATGATATAATTGACCAACAGCACTGTGTTAGCAATACTTGGCTGCTATTTCACCTCATAATACTATGGAAGCAGTGAGAAATTTCCTAATGGTGAGAACAATTAACCAGGAGAAAGGCTGGCTTTGAGAGTTTTGTTGCTCCATCACTTGAGGCTTTTTTATATATGTTTTATTTGCAATTTAACTTTAAGAACCATACATATTTTGTGGACATATTTTTAGACAATGTGAACAATAATAAGGGACGCAGTGGCTCTGTGGTTAAGATACTGTGCTTGTTGATCAGAAAGGTCAGCAATTTGGCAGTTCAACTCCCTCTCATCTGAGTTTTTAATCTTTCTCCATGTATGCAATAGCTGCTTTCTTAATGTTTGCAGATTATTTTTTGGGATTCTTTTACTTGGGTTAGATCTTTAGAATAAAAGTTGGAAGGTATCTCATCCAGTTTCAATGCTCTGTCCATGAACCACTCCAGCACAATTCTTATTGTCCCAGTTGTCACAGCTTATGACTTGCCAAAATGGCCCTCATCCCTGCTGCCATTTGGGAGACTTTTCTTCGGACCTAACGAGGAAATTGTGGTTTCCTTGTGATCAATGAAGCACCTCACCTTCCTTCACCACCCCTCAAGGGCGGCTTTGACCCTTTAGGGCAAGGGTCCCCAAACTTGGCAACTTGAAGACTTATGGACTTCAAATCCCATAGATGGCTGGAGAATTCTGGGAGTTGAAGTCCACAAGTCTTCAAGTCTTCAAGTTGCCAAGTTTGGAGACCTGTGCTTTAGGGTCTCCAAGCAGATACCGGCTGGTTTTCACAGAGCCCGGCGGAGCTCCACTATTTTCCAGCCGTTCCCGCCATGCTGCCAACCAGTCTCCCCATTTGAGAAGAGATGAAACAGCCACTTGTCTGAAATAGTATATTACAGGTTTCATATCTTTGTGTTGTTTTATCATTTTTTCCAACCATGAGCGTATTTTTGTTCAGTATCTTTTACTTCTATACAAGACCACCACGTATGGTAATATATTCCAGGTGTCTTGTCACACTTCCAGCATTTAGCTAATTTATCTTTGAACATCTTAGCTAATTTATAAAACGTGTTATACAAATTTTCTTTGTATGCTGTCGATATTGTTAATTTATAGTTCCTATATATTCCTATGGCTTCTGCAATTTATCTAATTCTATAGCATATCCAAACATTTTTGCCCATGCTATCATTGTTTCTTTAACTTGTTCTTCTAGTTTAACACCTAGTAAATAGCAATATAATCTTTTAATCAACTTATCTTCCATTTCTGTTAGTATTTTATCCAATTCTGTCAACTCCTTATGAATCCCTTCAGCTTTAATATTTTTTTCATATCTTGATTGTATTTGCATATATGAATACCAATGCATTTACAATCCTTGTTCATTCAATTCTTGTTTAGATTTGACCTCACCCTTTTCATTTCAGATATCTTTATATCTAGCAATAGTTCCCATTTTACAAACATTTGGGTGTATGAGTGCTTCCATTGTTGATAGTCAGATTGGAATCTTCATGTAATGTTGTCCTCTAGTTTTTCCCCATGCTAATAATAATGCATTCCTGACCACATGTCTTTGAAAATACCCACGTATTTTCCTTCTCCCATACCATAGATTGCCAGCTCAATTGTAAATCATGTCCCTCTAGCGTTAACAACCATCTATTTCTCAGTATTGTCCATTCTTTCATCCAGGTTAATACCGTGGCCTGATAATCTATTTCCCAATTAGATAACCCAAACCCTCCTAGAACCATAGAAATGAAAGAGAGTGTATTTTCTTTTTCAGTTGACTGTATTTGAAAACAATCATCTGCCACTGCTAAGAATTTGTGATTGACCCGATCAACAAGTGAATTTCATCATTTTTCATTGTAATGTAAATGTAATGTTCTTTTTTTCTCATCTTCTGCAACCATTAAAGATACCCTTTTATTTCATTCTTATAGACAAAGAGGATGGCGATAAGAGCCCTCTGGACAACTGAGGATAACAAGCAACATTGAATAGCAAAGCAAGTCAGTCCAGAAATCAAAAAATTTTCCATTTTCTTCAAAGAGCCACACAATTCTTCACCTTCCTCAGCAGGTGAGAGAGAAACAAGAAAAAAATCAAGAAGAGATTTCTAGCTGGGAAAAGTAATGTGTGAAATTCAAGAATACGTTACATGAAAAGACAATGGAGATTATTTTTCCATTCAGCAAAAGAGGGAAGAGAAAAAGTCAGTGGGGAGGAAAAGATCAATTGGAAAGCCATGTAGAGCAGACAGTGTTGCAGGCTTCACTCTGGAAGGAAGAAAATCATCAGTAAATCAAAGCACAACTAACAAGGGATCATCCATATTTTTGATCTCGAGAATTTTAGTTGCGGAAAAGCTCCATAGATGTGCCAGTTGTGAGAAAGATACAACTTGCAAATCACAGTTGATTATGCATGAGAGGATCCAGACTGGAGAAAAGTCTTACATATATACTGAATGCGATAAAACCTTTGATCAGTACAACTCCATTGTGGTTTTTGGAAGGATCCATACAGGAGAGAAGCCCTACAAGTGCTCCCAATGCAGTAAATGCTTTAGCGAGCATGGCAATGTGGAATCACACCAAGGGGAAACCCTTTGAATATCCTGATTGCTGGAAAAGTTTCAGTCAGAATTCCAGCCTGGTGACACACCAGAAGACTTTCACAGGAGAGAAACCCTTTGAATGTCCTTATTGTGATAAAAGTTTCAGTTGGAATTCCAGCCTGTTGTCACATCAGAGGACTCACACAGGAGAGAAACCCTTTGAATGTCCTGATTGTGGGAAAAGTTTCAGTTTGAATTCCAGCCTGATGAGACACCAGAGGACTCACACAGGAGAAAAACCCTTTGAATGTCCTGATTGTGGGAAAAGTTTCAGTCAGAATTCCAGCTTAGTGACTCACCAGAGGACTCACACAGGAGAGAAACCCTTTCAGTGTTCTCATTGCGGGAAAAGTTTCTGTGATAATTCCAGCCTGGTGAAACACCAGAGGACTCACACAGGAGAGAAACCCTTTGAATGTCCTGATTGTGGGAAAAGTTTCTATGATAATTCCAGCCTGGTAACACACCAGAGGACTCACACAGGAGAGAAGCCCTTTGAATGTCCTGATTGTGGTAAAAGTTTCAGTTTGCATTCCAACCTGATGAGACACCAGAGGACTCACACAGGAGAGAAGCCCTTTGAATGTCCTGATTGTGATAAAAGTTTCAGATCGAATTCCAACCTGGTGATACACCAGAGGACTCACACAGGAGAAAAACCCTTTGAATGTCCTGATTGCGGGAAAGGTTTCTGTGATAATTCCAGCCTGGTGAAACACCAGAGGATTCACACAGGAGAGAACCTCTTTGAATGTCCTGATTGTGGAAAAAGTTTTTGTGATAATTCCAGCCTGGTGAGACACCAGAGGACTCACACAGGAGAGAAGCCCTTTGAATGTCCTGAATGTGGGAAAAGTTTCAGTTTGAATTCCAGCTTGGTGATACACCAGAGAACTCACACAGGAGAGAAACCATACGAGTGTCCAGACTGTGGGAAAGATTTCAGTACTAGATCTAATCTTATAAAACATGTACTTATACACACAGGTGAGGAACCATGTGAGTGTTCTGAGTGTGGATGTTGCTTCAGGAGACATTCCACCCTTATTGCGCACAAGAAAATGCACACAAGGCCCCAAGTGATTAGTATAGAGAAGGTTTGAATTTCATTTCTAATGTTCCCTTGCAAGTCCAGCTGAGAAATTGACTATTTAATTTGACTATAAAGAATTTGCGTAATTTTTTGAAGGCAAATATGTAATAGTATTGGACAGGAAAGAGGAAAGAAAAAATTGCAACATACTAGTTTGATAATGCCTATCTGTCTATCAGCAGCAGAAGTTGCTGTATACGATTAGTCCTCGGGTTACAAATGCAATGCAGCCTGCCCATTCAACCCGTAACTTGAGAATTCGTGGGAGTGAATCTCATACATTGAATGACATCACTTCCTGCTTCCTCTCTTGCATTTTCTCACCCCAGAGCAGCCTGACTAAGCCTCCGATACCAAGAAAGCAACCCCAAAAAGCTTCGTGCGGCCTCTCGAGGCTGCTTTCTTGTCAGCAAAGCGCTTGAGCATTGCATTCCTGTAGGCTTTGGCAGCCCTTTGCAAAAAGCCTTTGCCTATAGGATAGGAACAGGTCTCCAGGGGAGTGCATCTGCTCCTCCTGCTGGTGCCAACAAAAGCTTTTTGCAAAGGGCTGGTGAAGCCTACAGGAACACAATCTCCCTGCAGGCTTTGGCAAGGAATCGGTAAACGGAGGGAAGAACTGAAGGACTGAAGCTTCCCTCCATTTGCAAACGTCCAGGTCTCAATTTGCAGAGAATAGAGGCCTAAAGTGTGAGATTACAGAAGATCTATCGCTACTGATCTTGCATGATCTCGTGGTATGTTAGGCCTCTGTTCTCTGCAAATGCAGGCAAAGAAACCACAACAGAGAGATCTTTGGGAAGTGACTCTCCATAGTCGAAGTGCCTGTGAAGACCTGGCTGGAGGTGGTGGTGGATAGGCAGGGTGAATGTTGCAGAATCTGTGCGATTATTTGTAAGAATGGACAGATTTCCAGGTTTATTGCAACCGTGGTGCTGCAATATTCATAATTTTGGGATTTATTTGTAAACTCTAGGGGGCGCTTATCACGTAACTTTGAATATTTGCTAAGAGAATGTTCATAAGCTGGGAATTACTTGTATTTATTTTTTCAGAAATTGTAAAAATCTTTTTTTGGAGTGTTCATTGTATTTTTACCATAGTAGATGATAGAAATGCCACATGGAGGGTCCCAGCCTTTTTCTCTCTGGGTGCCCCCAAGATTTCAGTTGCAAAATTCCCCAGCCTGCATTTCTTGGGGATAGGAGCACTAAGGCTATAGTTACAGTTTGACGCTGCTCATATAAGGAGAAAATGAGAGGAAAAGAGAAGCAGAAAGGTTTCAAAGTTCATCTTTTCCAAACATTTTCAGGAATTCAGAAAACCGAGCATGTCTGTTCAGATTGTGTCAAGCATGAGGCACGCAAGTGGAAGAAACTATGAATAGCAAGTATAATTGGGGGAGTTTGGGCAGTGACAAAACCAGCATAACATTTTCTGCCCTGTTCTGCCCTGCAGGTGGCCTTCATGGAGAAGACCTATCGGAATATTGAGTTGAGGAGAAAAGGGATTATGGTTTTGAGCACAGGATTTCCAGGTTTATTTGCAACTCCTGCTGTGATCTCCTTTGCTTAAGAGTTGCCTCCTTATTAGTCTTTGAGAGCTGTGGGCCTGAGAGCAGCATCAATGGACGGATAATTGTGTGGTTTCCTCACCCACCCCCTTGGTGGGGAGATGTGAGGGAAAAATTGTATAGTAGATAATATTTAGTTTCTAAAACAGCATTACGTAAGAATCTTGAATAGCTTTTGAGAAAGATAAATAAAGGAAAGCGTCAGGATTTCTGTAAGCAGAACATGTTTCCTGTGCTTTCACTTGTCCCTCAGGGCTCCTTAATATTTTTTTCAAAAATTTTATCCTTCAAATATAGGGAGGAATGGGGTGGGCGGAGCTGGAGTCGCAGCGGAAAGACGGGGATTCGGCAGCTCCCTAAAGAACCGTCGATATCCCTGCTACTGGACAGTCCTTTTGGACCTAAACCATCCCAGAGAGATGATGACAGAAGGGAGCACATCCTGTCGATCCCAGGGACATCGCAAAGTCCCTGGTTAATCCAGGAAAAGCTCCCTGAACCGGTGGCAGAGGAAAGCAGCCATTAAAGCTGCTGGAAAGCTGAGACAGCTCTGGAACGAAAGTGGAAAGCGGAAGGAAAGTATGTCAGAATTGGGTGAGATTTTTTTTTTTTTAAATTGCTAAATATTAAAGAGTACCCTAAGGGAAAAAGAAATTTGAAGAAGATTGAAGACAGAAGAGAAAGCGGTGGGAAAGCATGTTTATAACTGTCAGATTCAAGTAGGGTTATTTTATAACATGTTTTAACAGAGAGATCAATTTTTTCTCTTTAACTGGACTGGACTAATAATTTGGAAAAGACAAAACCCTAATTTTAATTTTAAAATCCTGGACTATTTTTTCCTTTTTAGTTTGCCTATTCAGCAACTGTAACTTTAAAAGTGAATCTTTTTCTTTTTTCTTTTTTTGAAACTTTGCTGGATACAATATAACAAAGGAGTGAAAGCAAAGCAATAGTGCCACCTAGAAGCTATAGAATTTTTTTTATAAATCTTAAGAATTGTTTTCCTGGACAATATGCTGTTTAGACTCAAAAGGAAGATAAAAAGCAAAGCGCTGAAAGATTGTTGAAACAGGTGTTGTGCTGGCAATCTAAACAGCTGGAGATAGAAGAGAAAGACTACTGTGACCTTGGATTATGTTCTGATTTGGTTTTCTGGACACAATACGGTGGCTTGGAATTGCTTTGTGACTGCTATCTAAAATGATTGTTGGCTATTTCATTTTGTTTTATTTTTTACTACTGGAATTTTTTGTCGGCCTTTTTACTGTTTTAAATTTGTCTGCATCTGCTTGCCTCCTCCTTCTCTTTGGCTAGCTTTTTATTTGGAACATACTAGTTTTTCCTATTTTTATTCTCTATTACTGGATTACTACAAGCGGACTATTTTTGAAACTCTTTCCTTTTTTAATTTTTTGTTTTTTTTATTTTTTTTATTTTTACCACTGTGGATTTAACAGTTATTTTTATTTTTCATCACTTTTTGTCTTTTCTCTTTGATATGGAAATATTGTTTTCCTTATAATTGGATTAAGGTAGAGAAGAATCTGAAAGAAGCAGAATTTGAATTAATTGGCAGGTATCCTTTGTGTGGAATTATAATTGACTTGAGATGAGGAAGACAGCTGCAACAGGATCATTGATTCCTACTTCCTCCTCCCTAAGCCCAGCTGGTCAGCGATCAATACAGACTATGCTACAGCAGGAAAAAGAAAGGGAAAAACAGAACATATGACAGTTTACACATCCAGGTCACAAAAAATGTGAAATATCTGCGGATGCAATTGATAGTGAGATGTGGAACACTTAAGGAAGACAATTGCTATAAATTAAAACAACAGATTGCGACAGATTTGGAAAAGTGAAAAAACCTAGACCTATCCTCGACAGGGAAAATATCTACAATTAAAATGAATACCAAGGATATTATATTTGTTTCAGACAATTCCAATAAAATTAGGGAAAGAATACTTTAAAGACTTAAAATGATGTTGAAATATATATGGCAGGAAAGAAGACAAGAATTAAAACTATTACAGGACACTATAATGAGGGGAGGCTTTGAATTACCCATTGGTAATTATACTATCAGGCAGTAATATTGATGTGGATGAAAGAATGGATTTTTTTGAGAAATATTAGACTGTTAATATTGGAAGATCATGATTTGCAATTGGGGTGGCATGCATTCTTATGGTATAAGGAAAGTAAAGCGCATGGATATTTTAGGAGACACTATATTCAAGATGCCTTATTATCAATATTGGAGAAAATAAGGGAACAACATTTGAAAATACCAGTAGTTATCAACAATGGAGGCATTTGCATATCCAAATATATTTAAAATGGAAAATATTATTAGATATATTGAAATTTTAAATGAAAAGGATGAACTCAAAACAAAGCGAGAACTACATGAACAAGGAATAAAGATGAACTGGTACTCATATATGCAAATACATTCTAGATATGATACAATAAAATAAATGGGTTTTATAAAGAAATGACTGAATTAGATAAAATCTTAACAGGTACTGAAGAGAGGATGGTTAAAAAATTCTATGGTTATTTACTAGGAGTGAAATTAGAAGAAGAGCAAGTTAAAGAAACCATTGCTTGAGGGAAAAAATTTGGATATGGGATAGATTTGGATAAATGGCAGAAATTATGGACTAGAAATTATAAATTAACAATGTCAACAGCATATAAAGAGAATTTGTATAAGATATTTTACAGATGGCACCTACCGCCAGCAACAGTAGCAAAGATGTTTAAGGACAAATCAGTGAAACGTTGGAAATGTCACAAGGTACCTGGATCATATTACCATATGTGCTGGACATGTATAGAAGCTAAAGGATATTGAACTAAAATTCACATATGGTTGGAAAAAATGATAAAACAGCACATAAACTTAAAACCAGAGGTATTTTTACTGGAGATTGTACAGCTATGTGAAAAAGTCCTGCACGCTTTACAGTTTATGACATTTTTTTGGATAGGCCATTGATTTTATGATATTTTATGCTAACTACTATGCAAATATTGTTATATTTAAATATTGGTGGTTTTTAATTGAAAAGCATAAGTTTTTTGCAATTTGGTGCTGTTTTAATGGGGATTGTGAATTTTCTTGCATGCTTACAATGCATGCTTACAATGACTATGAAAACAGATTAACTGATACCTACCCAGTGGCATACGTGTTGCAATTAGTAAGGCCGATGCTAGTGTTTTGTTAACATTTTTATTGTTTGTGGCCCTGAAAAGGACCGTTTAGGTAACCAAACATGGTTACTAATATGAAATTGGAAAGCCCTTATTGCTTATCACCAGGCGGCATCGCTTTGGCACGGACTGTATAAGGCTTTGCACATGATCTTTGGTGACAGTGTGGTGCCAGGCTGCAATAATAGATTCAATCAGCTCCTGCTTGGTCTTTGGATGCTTCTTGCTTATTTTGTAACCAATCTTGGCCCACAAGTTCTCAATTGGTTCAAATCCGGGCTCTGAGCTGACCAATCCAGGAGTCAAACACCATGCTTCTTCATCCACTGCTGGGCGGACTTGGCTCGATGACAAGGAGCTTTGTCATCCTGGAAGTAAAAGTCCTTCTCTACAAGTTGCTGAGCTGAAGGAAGCGTGGTCTTTTCCAGGACTTCAATATACTGCTTGGAATTCATGATTCCCTGCACGATTTGTATCCGACCAATACCAGAAACAGCAACACAGCCCCAGATCATCGTGTGCAATGGATGCTTCACAGATAGATTCAGGCAGTACGGCCTAAATTCTTCAGCTGGAAATCTTCTGACATACTTTTTGCAGTGATTCCCAGTCAAGTAGAAATTGCTCTCGTCACTGAAGATTACCTTGGCCCACTGTTCGTTGGTCCACTTGGCATACTTCTTGGCCCACGCACGTTGATGAGAGTGGTGAGCATCTGTGAACAAAGGTTTACTTCGAGCCCTGCAGCCTTTGAGCCCCCTGGCAAGCAGCCTGCAATGCACTGTACTTGTGCACACTTTTACATCACATGTTTCACCCCAAATTCTTGTAATCTGAGGTGAGCTGAGCTTCCTGTCAGTCATGGAAATGCGTTGCAGAGCCCGATCTTGCTGTTTTGTCGACTTTCTTGATCTTCCAGAGTGGAGCCTGTCATCAACTGAACCAGTTATTTGGTATTTTTCAACCACTCTGCTCACTGTACTGCGATGGCATTTCACTCTCTTGGCTATTTCTGTACAGGAGTAACTCTCTTCATGAAGCACAATGATGTGATCCCACTGCTCAGTACTGGTGAAAGCAGAGGCCTTCATCCTTGCCTGCAGCCAGAGCTAAATTACATTTCTCAATGCTTTTGATACCTATTTATAGTCAGAGAGTATGACAACGTTGATTGGCTCATAGATTTAGCCTCTGTGCATTTTGATTGGTCAGCCAAAGCTTGCTGCTGATTGACTACTTTCGATCCTAACATTCTCGAAAATGCAAGTTGTGTTTGTTTTAGCACATAAACTCACTCAAAACCTTAAAAAGACTTTGGTTATATTAATAAAAATTATGCATCTCAATCCAACTACAGAAATTTTCATCGCATAATTTTGCTTGGTTTCTATGAGTGAAAAGTTGATTAAACATGTAAATACGACTTAAAACTGAAAGCGTGCAGGACTTTTTCACACAGCTGTACCTGAAGGGTACAGTAAAGAGACAATATATTTGATTATTAATGTTTTAACTGCGGCTAAAATTGTATTTACTCAAAATTGGAAAAATGAGAAAATTCCGATGGAAGAGGAAGTGATTAAGAAAATAAAGGAATGTGCAGAAATGAGTAGATTGACATTAGAAATTGGAGATAAAAAGGAGTATTATAAGATTTGGGATTTATTTTATCAATGGCTAGATAGAAGAGCGAGAAATTGAAATATAACAGTAGTGATATAATTGATTATTTTTAAGTTATACGTACTATGAATATATCTCAGTAAGAATTGAGACAGCCTGGAAATGAACTTAGAAATTAGATAATAGAATAATAGTGAGAGAATATGATGTGGAATATAGATCAGAATATATTATGAATGTAAACTTAGGAGGAAAGAATTACAAATATTGTGCACATGATATACGTATATATACCAAACCAATACACTGTATAACTGAAAGATGGTTTTATTTGTTATGTTGTATGTTATAAAAATAAAAAACTTTTTTAAAAAAAAATAGGAATATTTTTTATAGAAGTGAAAGTAATATTTTAGCTAGGCAGATGAATTTTCCTGATTTTTTTGAGATTGGAAGACACCAAAGAATTCCAAGATTTATTTCCCTAACACCATTCAGAAAGACAGGTTATAATTTTTTTAGTAGTTCTGATTACATGAAGGACACCCAACAACCAGGACCGGGCCAGATGTGTGGGGAAATCAAGAGGTTCTTGACCTGAGTCTTAAGTCCAAGTGCTTTCGAATTTAAACATGTGCAAAATTTCTAAAATTTAAAATAGTAAAAATATTTTTAATCCGTTTTCCCTTTTTCCTTGATGTCACATTTTAGTGCACCATCTTTATCATGTCTCATCTTATTATATTTAGAGTTGGAAATGCTTGCAATGATCCCAAAGCCTCTGAGTCTCTCACAGGGCTATATAAAGATATCAAGCAACATTAAATAAAGGCAACTGTTGGAAGAAATATCCAGCTCCGGTTCCAAGCCGGGGGAAAGGCACTGGATACAAAACGTAGGCTGGAGGCCGATTGAAAAGAAGGTCCGTTTATTGATGAACCGAACCACATGGATTCTGGACAGCTGACCACATGGAGTTGGTTAGGAGTCTTATAGTTAGGAGTCAGAAACCCTTTCAGTGTCCCCAAAGCCAACCTAAGAGTCAGAGGGGATGGTCTACAGGGCAGAGTGAAAAGTCATAAGTCCCCACTCAAGACAGAACAATCCATTTCCTCAGAATCAAACTTTGAAGCTCAGGTTGAAAGGTGTAAAGCAATGGTTCCCAAAGTGGGCGGTACCGCCTCCTGGGGGGAGGTAGGATGCCTTAGTGGGGCGCTAAGAGGCAGAAAGGGTGTGATGGAGGTGGGCCCCTCGCAGGGCACAATTCAGGGGTGAGAAAAAATTCCACCCCCACCGCGTTCGAGGCAAGGCCCCGCAGGATCCCCCCATTGACTTGCACGCTCCCGTGCAAAGGGCTCGATAGGGTGATCCTGTGGGGCCTCGCCCCGAATGCAGCGTTGGGAAAGGAGAACAAATCAGAGTGGCTTTGTTTTCCTTTTCAAACATCCCGCCGCCGCTGCGTTCAGGACGAGGCCCTCTAGGTCAACCCCATTGAGCCCCTTGCACCGGAGGTACCTGCCCAAGCAAGTCCGAACGGAGCAGTGCATGAAGTCAATGGGGTGAGCCTGAGAGAAGGAAAGAGGAAAGAGAGAGAGAGAGAAGAAGAGAAAGAGAAAAGGGAAAGAAAGAAAAAGGGACAAAGAAAGGGTGGTGGTGGAAGGAAGGGACAGAAAGAAAAAGAAATAAAGAAGGAGGGAGGGAGGAGAAAGATAATGAGATATCTATTCTAGTCCAATCACCTGCTCCAGCAGAATTAGAAGGGAGTGTGTGTGTGCAAAGGCACCAAAAACGAAGCTAAGTATCATCACGTTTCACTATTTCACGGGGCTAAGTTACAAAGGTCATTTGCTAGGAGTACAAAACGATTTGCTGCCATATAAACAATGAAAACATCTTCCAAACGCTTGGTGGAGCCTGGATAAAGCGTGTTTTTCCACCTCCTGTCGCTAGATGGCGGTAAGGCAACATCGGTGCCTAGAAAGGCATCAATTCAGTAGTGCCATCCGCGCTAGAGCTTAAAAAAACAGTTTTAAATCATTGAGTACTGCATTGCTAGAAAGGAGGGGAGGGGAGGAGAAGCGTAGGGGAACTTCCTCTTCCAGATCGCTCATGGGAGGAAGGTGGTGTGCAGAGCGGCTCTTCTGCTCTTCTCAGAATGGAAGCAGCAGCTGGCAGGTGAGTTGGGGGCAGCAGGTGGGAGGAGAGCCGGGACCAAGTCTGGCTGTTCGGTTCCCTCCACGGAAGCAGAGAAGCAACTGGGCTGAAGCGTGTCAGCTGCTGCTGCAGGTTCCTTCCCTCCCCAGATCGGAGCCCGCTGGGGCTGCACGCTGTGAAACTGGTGGCTGCAATTTTCTGCTGGGGGAAGATTTAAAAAGCCTCTTTCAAGTGAAGGTGGATCCTTTGGGAATGGCTTCCCTGAACAGGTTGTGGGGGCTCCGTCAATGGAGGGTCTTCAAGAGGAGATTGGACAGCCGTTTGTTCGGAATGGAATAGGGCCTCCTGCCTGAACAGGGGATGGACTAGAAGACCTCCAAGGTCCCCCCCCCCAACTCAATTATTCTGTGTTGGACCTGATGTTTTCTGGGCAACAAGATTGGACTTTTTTAGGTTATTGCTTTAGGTTTTTTTTTAGGTTATTGTTATTTTGTTTTACTTCCCTTTCTAGCTTACCAGCACCGTGTTTCCATATTGGTTCCCTCAATAGTATTAACTAGGTTCAACGGTGCTTAATGCAGAAGTTTTTTTAAAAAAAATAGCTATTGATCAGATTGCTTAGTGACACAGATGCCAGTTCTAATTGCAGTCAGTAAGTGAGGACTACTTCAGTTGAGATGTCACCAAAGGGATTTTGGAAAGAATTTTCTGCCCTTGGAGCTCAGGGCTTCCATGGGCAAAACTGGTGAGTCACATCTTGCAGAGGCTTCAGATGTCATTTCATCAGTTAAAGCCCCCACATCTATAAAGCTAGTGTCATGCAGACTGAGAGGTGTGACTTGGTTAAAAAAAAAAGGCTCTTACCTGACCTTTATTTCTCGCTTTTTCAACTGCTGCTCCTTTGCATGCAGTGCTGCTCAGCTGTCCGGGCAGCTTAGCAGGTCGTAAATTGCATTCACACGATGCAGAGCAACAGAACCGGTAACTACCGATCAGATCCCATCCCTGCCCAGAATATAGTGCAAGGCAGATATTGATACATTTCTTTGCTTTTGCTTCATTACATAAGAGGGAGCTGGCCCTTGACAGATAAGCTATAGAAATACAGAAATTATTAAAACTACAAAAATAGTCAAGTATGCCTTCTGTGGTTTTGGTCACATGCCTAACCCACAGGCTAGTGTGGGTGTAGACAACCCTAGGCTCTGGAGCCACATGCGTCTCTTTGGGCCTCTGCTGTGACTCCCTGTCCCATCACCGACTGGCCCCGGCCCTCGCCCTCCCCTTAGCTGGCCTGAGAAGGTATCAAAAAAAAAGGGGGGGAGAGATACAGAGAGAGGGGAAAAAAGGGAGAGAGAGAAGTAGACGTTCTTTGTGGCTGGGTAGGTGTGGCTAGCGGGTCTTGTGACTGGGTGGAGCGAGTGATATCGAGTTGGCAATGCCCACCCAGGTTTTGTGGCTCCCGATGTTTTGTTTTTCTGTAGGAAATGGGTCCAAATGGCTCTTTGAGTGTTTAAGGTTGCAGACACCTGGGCTAGTGGTTTCCTGTGAAAGTTTCCATGGCCTCAGAAGCCTGTTCAGGGCTGAACTTCAGCAGTGCAATCTTAACAAATGAGCAATCATCAAATTCATCAGATTCCTGATTAACATTAGTGCAGAAGTTTTGACTAACCATTTTGAGATGTTTTTCAGGCTTGAAAGACATTGATTTTTTTCCATATTGTAGGTGTGTGTATTTTTATTTCTTTTTGAATATATATATCTGCAAATGTATAACCTCTCCCCAGGGCTTCGAGATATACAGTCATGTGAAAAAGAAAGTACACTCCTTGATTTTTATGATTTTACATATCAGGATGTAATAAAAATAAATTGGTCCTTTAAAAAGTTCTTAAAAGTAGGTAAGTACAACTACAGATGAACAACAATACATAGCATATTATATCAAATCATCATTTATTTTATAAAAAGAACGCCAAAACGGAGAAGTCGTGTGTGAAAAATGTAAGATTCAATAATTTGTAGAACCACGTTTAGCAGCAACAACTAGAAGTAATTTTTTTCTGTATGACCTACAGCATTGTGGAGGAATTTTGGCTCACTCTTTTTACAACATTGCTTAAGTTCATTGAGGTTTGTAGGTGTTTTTTTATGCACAACTCTTGAGGTCCCTCCAATCGGGTTGAGGTCTGAACTTTGATTGCCATTGAAACACCTTGGTTCTTTTCTTTTTCAGCCATTCTGTTGTAGATATCCTGATGTGTTTTGCGACCATTGTCCTGTTGCATAATCCCATGTCAGCCTAGTTTTAGCTATTGGGTAGATGGGCTCACTTTTGACTCTAGAATATTTTGGTATACAGAAGAGTTCATGGTCGACTCAAAGACTGCAAGGTGACCAGGTCCTATGGCTGCAAAACAAGCCCAAATCATTACCCCTCCACCTCCGTTGTTGATGGTTTGTATGAGATGCTTGTGCTGATATGCTGTGTTTGGTTTTCGTCATACATGCCATTGTGTATTATGGCCAAACATCTCCACTTTGGTCTCGTCTGCGACAAGGACAGTGTTTCAGAAGTCATGTGATTTATTCAGATGCAACTTTGCACAGCTCAGCCATGCTGCTATGACCTTTTTAGGGAGAAGAGACTTTCCCCTGGCAACCCTTCCAAACAAACCATACTTGCTCAGTCTTTTTCTAATTGCACTGTCATGAATCTTAACATTTAATGTGCTAACTGAAGCCTGTAAAGTCTGAAATATAACTCTGTTTTTTTCAATTTCTCTGGCCATTGCATTGTCTGGCCTTAGGGAGAATTTTCTTGGATGTCACTCCTGGGAATATTGGCAACTGTCTTGAATGTTTCCCACTTGTGAATAATCTTCCTCACTGTAGAATGATGATTTTAAATTGTTCGGAATTGGCCTTTTAAACCTTCCCAAATCGATGGGCAGCAACAGGTCCTTTTCTAAGATAATTGCTGATTCTTTATTCTTTGCCACTGTGTTAACACACACCTCAATGTTGGAGCTCAGCAAACTCCTACAGTTTCAGCTTTTATAGATATAGTTATACTTGCTGATGATCAGTTGATCAAGGGCACTGTATTAGCAGTACTTGGCTGCTATTTCACCTCATAATACCGTGTTTCTCCAACAATACAGCCTCCCCCAATAGGAAGTCCCAGCATGTTTTATAGGCTTAAAATGAAATTAAGCCCCTCCCCCCAAATTTAGGCCTATTTTAAAACATGCAAAATGGGGGAAGGGCTTGCCGTTAGGAACACCCCGCGGGCAACCATGCCTCGCCACCAACCTCCCTACTCTCGCCAAGTACTGATGCAGACCCGGGTAGGGTGCTGCCTGCAGGCCAGGTGGAGTCGGCGTGGATGTCGGCCTCGGTACTGGTAGGGCACTTCGTATCGGAAGACCTTCTGCCACCGTTGCTTTATTTATTTATTTATTTATTTTATTAAACTTATATATCGCTCTCTTTCCCTCCAGGACAGCTGATTAAAAATGCAACAATACAAAATTAAAAACAATTAAAATCAAATATAATAGCTGAAAGGTAAAAACATATAAAAGGGAATTAAAACATATAAAAGGGAATTAAAACTACTAAAAACCAGATAAAACCAGATTAAAAACCCTAAGAGAACCCTAGGCCAGACCGGCGTGGCGAAATAGATGAGTTTTCACCGCCCGCCGGAAGGTCAGGAGATCATTCGTTCCAGAGGGAGGGTGCCCCCAATGAGAAGGCCCGCACCCTCGGGGTCACCAGCCGTCCAGCCGGCGGCACCCCGAGGAGACCCACTCTATGGGAATGTATTGGCCGGCGGGAGGCCGATGATGGCAGGAGGCGGTCCCATAGATACCCCGGCCCCAAGCCATGGAGCACTTTAAAGATGGTAACTAATACCTTGAAGCGCACCCGGAGGACCACCGCGAGCCAATGCAGCTCGTGCAAGAGCGGCGTGACATGGGAGCCCCGAGAAGCCCCAAACACCACCCGGCGGCCGCATTCTGCACCAGCTGGAGCCTCTGAGTGCTCTTCAAGGAGAGCCCCATGTAGAGAGCGTTGGCATAGTCTAGGCGGGAGATTACGAGGGCGGAGATGACGGTGCGAAGCGCATCCCGATCCAGAAAGGGCCGCAACTGGTAGATCCTACGGACGTGACCAAAAGCCCCCCTGGCGACGGCCGCCACAAGGTCATCCAACAACAGTCGTACATCCAGGAGGACACCCAGATTGCGCGCCCTCTCTGTGGGGGCAAGAATTTCCATCCCCCACAGCCAGCGATGGGACCAGCTGGCTGTATCAGGATGCCGGGAAATATGGCCACTCGGTCTTAGATGAGTTGAGCCAAAGCCTGTTCCGCCCCATCCAACACCACACGGCCTCCAAGCACCGGACCATCTCTTCGACGGCTTCATCTTCTCCCTATGCTGCCGCAGTATTTGGAGCACCGCTGCGGCGTTTGGAGCATCGCCGCAGTGTTTGGCGCAGCCACGCGGGCCGGCCAGGGCTCCTCCCTGCAAACAGAGCCCTGCCAGAGGCTTTGGAGCTCCTGTTGCCACCTTCCCAGGCATCGTTCGAAGGCAAAGCCCATTCTTTTAAAAACGACACCTTTCTATAATGAAGCCTCCCCTGCCTGAGAGAGCAGCCCAACCCCAAGTGGGGAGGTGAATCTCCCGGGGCCCCAGCGCAGGATCAGCCCACCCTAGGAGAAGCGCCCAGCCACCATCCCTGCCTGGCTCCAAGCAGAGCACAAAGAGCTTTGCCTGGGGCACTCTGCACAGCTGACAGGTGGGCCCTCCTGCCCAGCGGCAGAGCTCTGGCCAAGGCAGTGAGCGCCTCCCCACCGGGCCCTCTGCTCATCCCATCAGGGCTGTGTTGGAGTTGGGCGGGCTGGGCAAAGCTGGGGAAGTGAGCCACGGGTGGGCGCCCTCCTGCCAAGCGAAAGAGCCGGGCCAACCTGATCTTGGCTTCCCGAGTCCCTCCAGCTCGACCCTGAAGGGGCCACCAGGAGAGGCCACTCGAGGCAGTGATAGTGCCCACCCGTCTACAAACAGGGAGGCGAGGCGACGGCCCGTGCTGCATCGTCCTCTGAGCTGAGTCCCGCCGAGTGAGCATCGATGACCGAGCCGCTGCAGCGTTTGGAGCATCGCCGCTGCGTTTGGAGCTGCTGGCGCATTTGGAGATGCGTGGGGATGGGGTCGTGCTGGGTGAGGAGTGGAAAGGATGGGTGGCTGCAGGCTCCGCTGGAGCCGCCGACCAGGGAAGCAGCGCTGCTGTCGCCTTGCCTCCCTGTCTGCAGACGGGTGGGTGCTATCACTACCCCGGGTGGCCTCTCCTGGTGGCCTCTTCAGGGTCAGGCTGGAGGGACTCGGGAAGTCAAGTTCGGGTCGGCCCGGCTTTTGCTTGGTAGGTGGGTGCACACCCGTGGCTCGCTTTTCTGGCTTTGCCCAGCCCACCCGGCTCCAGCACGGCCCTGGCAGGATGAACGGAGGGCCCAACAGGGAGGCGCCCTCTGCCTTGGCCAGAGCTCCACCGCTGGGCAGGAGGTCCCCCCTGTCAGCTGTGCAGGGTGCCCAAGGCAAGGCACTTCCGCTCTGCCTTGCGCCAGGCAGGGATGGTGGCTGGGCGCTTCTTCGGGGGTGGGTGGGTTCTGCGCTGTGGCCCCGGGAGATTCGCCTCCCACGTGGGGCTGACCTCTTGGGTAGGGGAGGCTTTGTCGTAGTAGGACACCATTTTTAAAAGAATGGGCTTTGCCTTCGAACAATGCCTGGGAAGACGGCGACAGGAGTGCCTGAAGCCAAGTGTCTCCGGTGGGGCTCCAGTTGCAGGGAGGAGCCCTGGCCGGCCCCACGCGGCTGTGCCAAATGCCGCGGTAGTAGCACGGGGAAAAGGGAAAACAACGGTGGTGGAAAGTCTCCCGATACGAAGTGCCCCACCAACGCTGAAGTCAACATGCAAGCCGTCGCCACCCACCCACCCAAGGATACAAGGGGGGGAATTAAATCATCCCTGAAAAGATGGCCTAGCCGTTTTTTGGGGACTCAAAAAAAATTAAGACCTGGCCTTATTATATGAGAAACACGGTACTATGGAAGCAGTGAGAAATTTCCTAATGGTAAGAACAATTAACCAGCAGAAAGGCTGGCCTTTAGAGTTTTGCTGCTCCATCACTTGAGGCTTTTCATATATGTTTTATTTGTAATGTTCTCTTAGTGTTCCTACATATTTTGTGGACAGTGTATTTATTGGGTCAATATACTTTTTACACAATGCTAACAATAATAAGGGACATGGTGGCTCAGTGGTTAAGACGCTGAGCTTATCAATCAGAAAGGTCAGCAGTTCAGCGGTTTGAATCCCTCGCATCTGATCTTTAATCTTTCTCCATGTATCCAATAGCTGCTTTCTTAATGTTTGGAGATTATTTTTTGAAATTCTTTTACTTGGGTTAGATCTTTTGAATAAAAGTTGGCAGTTATCTCACTCAGTTTCAATGCTCTGTCCACGAACCGCTCCACACAATTCTTATTGTCCCAGTTGTCACAGCTTGTGACTTGCCAAAATGGCCCTCATCCCTGCTGCCATTCTTGAGAGCTTTCTTCGGACCTAACGAGGAAATTGTGGTTTCCTCGTGATCAATAAAGCGCTTCTCCTTCCTTCACCACCACCCCAGGGCGGGTTTGATCCTATAGGGCAGGGATCCCCAAACTTGGCAACTTTGAGCCCTTTGAATTAAAGTCCACAAGTCTTAAAGTTGCCAAGTTTGCAGACCTCTACTGTAGGGTTTCCTGGCAGATACCGGCTGGTTTTCACAGAGCGGAGCTCCGCTATTTTCCTGCTGTTCCTGCTGCGACACCAACCGGTCTCCTCATTTGAGGCTTTTCAGAAAAGATGAGAGCCACTCGTCTGAAGTGGTATAGGGCCTCTTCCTTGAGCAGGGGCTGGATTAGAAGATCTTCAAGGTCCCTTCCAATTCTATTGTTCTGTTTTTATTATTATTATTATTATTAAAAATATTTATATTTTAGAATAATTCCATTCCATTTTTATTTATTTATTTTATTTTGTAAAATAAAATTACAAATCTCTATTTATATTAACAGTATTGTGTCATTAGTAATACATATTAAGTAATACATTAGTAACATTAATTGTTATTTCTATGTTCCACCCATTTATACAACCTATCCCAAACCGCATAATAGTCCGATTGGTCCTTGCCTTTTAATTCTGCTGTGAGCTTATCCATCTCCGCATAGTCTAGTATTTTTTGTATCAGGTTCGGATGGTATCTTTTCCGGCCCTGTGTGAAAACTATCCTCGCCACCGTTATTATATGTAGAACGATGTTTTGGATATACTTGCTAAATTTCCCCTTAATTATTTCTAATAAAAATATTTCAGGTTTAAATTCTATTTGGTGTTCTGTAATTTCTATTTTTAATTTATGGGCTAACCATCTCCATTGTTTGTTGGCATATTCAAAGAAATTCTGTTTCGCCATTTTTTAGGTCCTTTACCTTTTCTTCCTGATTTATCACATTTAATTTATGTTTGGCTAAGACCATTTCCCCCTTCACTTTCTCATCTTGTGTTCTTTGTAATCTAATTTTTAACTTTTTAATCTCCTCCTATAACCTAGTTTGTTGCTGTCATTTTTCTTTGTTTCTTTTTGCCATATAAGCTATCGTTATTCCCCTTAAATATGCTTTGGTCATATCCCATAGTATCTGCAATGATGTTTGTTGTTTTGTGTTTCCTTAAAGAATAGTTCCATTTCTTTTTAAATTGTTAACAAATGTTCTTTTTCTTTTACAATTTGGGAGTTCAATGTCCATCTTCTCCTTGTTTTTCCCCTTCCTTTCCAAATTATTTTAGGGGGTTATGGTCTACCCATACATTTGACATAATTTCTACTGTTTCAAGCTTGTTTCCTATTTATACATTCATCCATACCATGTCTAATCAGGACCATGACTTATGTGGATTTGAATAAAAAATATATTCCTTTTGTTCAGGGTTTAATCTCCTCCACTGATCTGACAAATTTAATTCCTGTATCATATCAAAGAAGGATGTTGCAGAAATTTCCTTTTCTTCTTATTTTTTTTGTATTGCTAATATAGTCCTTTTTTATGTCCACCAACGCATTGTAATCCCTCACTATACATATATTCCTCTGTCCAATTTCTAAAAAAATTTCATGTAATTTGCTATAGAATTCATTTTGGTTTTCATTTGGGACATAAGTTGTAACTAATAACATTTGTTTCTGACATATCTCTAATTCAATCATCAAAACTCTTCCATTCGTATCAGCATATCTTTTTACTGCCTTGATTCCTTCTTTGATATATACTGCTATTCCTCTCTGTTCTGCCAGGACTGTATATTATCTTCCTAATTTTGGGTACTCTATAAACATTTCCTATATTTTTTAATGTGTACTTATTGTAAGCACACTATTTCTACTTTTTGTTTTACCAATCTTGTTAATATTTTTTAATATTCTTAACGAATGTTCCTTCTTTATGTATACTGAGAGTATTTACACCAAGACAAATTCCTTGTGTGTCCAATCACACTTGGCCAATAAAGTATTCTATTCTATTCTATTTGTTTTCTTTTGGTGGGTGAATTTAATCCATTAATGTTTAACGATATTAACCTATTTCTTCTTCCATTGTCCTACTTGCAACTTGGTATCTGTTTTCTATTAATTCTTACGTTCCTTTATTCCTTCTTTCTCCCCTTATTTAGTTTCTTCTTTACTTCCTCCTTCTTGTTCTATTTCTCCTACCTCCTGTTGTTGATCCTCCTGGCTTCTGGTCTCCAATTCTTTCTTGCTGCTGCTTTTTTCTTTCACTCCCATGACTTGGTCATACAAATCCTGTGCCTTATCCAGATTGTCTATCCTAAACCACTTCTCCTGCCATGATACCAACAACCCCTCCGAATTAGCCACCTAAACTTTATGTTTCTCTTGATCAGTTGTATTGCAAGGAATTTATAATCTCTTCTCTGTTCTCTTACTTTTTTGGGATCTGTTTTAGGGTTTCTATCTCTTTGTCTTTATACAGTATATCAGGAGCTCATCTCTCGTTATCTTATATATTATGTCCCTAACTTTTTTTCTAGAAAATCTAATGTAGACTTCTTTGGTAATCTATTATGTCTTGCATAACTGGTATGAATTCTGTAGACTTCATCTATTTCTAGCAGGATGTCTTTTCTATCTCTCTGTAATGCTTGTGCAATTAGTTCTGCCATGATGATACCCAGATCTTCCTCTTTGCTTTCCATAACATTCTGGAACCTCAAGTGGAACGCTGTACGATCCATCTCCAAATGAATAATTTGTTCCTCTAATTCCTTGTTCATTGTCATTTTTGTCCATTAATTCCAATTTCTTCTCATTTTCTTCTGATCTAATTTCCACCGCCTCTATTTTTTGTTCATTCTTCTCGATGGCTTGTTGTATCATGTCTACTTTAGCATCTAATTTATTAATGTCCCCTTTCATTTCCACATGATTTTTTGACATGTTTTTCTGCATCCTCATTATGTTTTCTTGAATCACCAGATGTATTGTTTGCATTGTTTGTGTACTAGATGTTATGCTTTGTTTTTCCGCACCCAACATTCCTTCAATCGTCTTTTGGCCAGCTGGGGATGAAACTGTCAATGATGGATTAGATGTTGTCTTCTTTGATGTTTTCAAAATTGTTGTTATGGCACTTGTCATGTTTCTAAGGCTTGTTTACTTCTGCCCACACTACATCCACTTCATATTTTATTTAAGAGTTAGCTTATATTGGTCTCTTTTCCCTACTAATCATTCTACTTTTAATTTTGACTGTCTTCTTTTGTACAGTAACTTAACCCAACCTCTTAGGTTCTCATTATTTAAATACATAAACCTTCAGTTTCAATATATCTCTACTTATCACAAAGCGTACCAATACTATATATATTTGTTTCTCACTCCAACTTCCTCAAAAAGCTCTTATCTTATATATAATATATAATATATTTCTTAATTCCTTTTAATCTATATATTAAGTGTTATTATTTAATTCTATTAAGTAATTATCTTAAGTAATAATTCATTAATAATTCAGTAAATAAAGTAATAATTCAACAGTAGTTTGTCTATTGCAATCCTATCAAGTAATCTAATTAATCAATATCCTTATTAGAAAGAATATAATCACAGATAAAAGCTTAAATATATACAAATAATATAGATATTTAAATATAAATATATATCTGTATCTATAGATATATGTAATTAATATATAGCTTTTATGATTATAATAAGCATATAGTAAGTATATATCTATGTACAGTATTTTTCCAAAATCTCTTCTTTTAGTTTAAATAGATAGATATATAATATAGATATAGATAGATAGATAATAGATAGTCCAATAGTCTTACTTAATTATTCACTGTCAGCACCATCAAAAACTGTCCTTCAATTTAGTTCTGTTATTTCAGATACTCCTCTCTTCTCCTTCTTCAAGTTCCAGCTTAACTTTCCATTTTCCCTCTGCTACTTTCTGTTCCTTCTGTCACTCTTGTTCTTCTTGCCTTCAGATTGGATCCCCAGTTTCTTCTTCCAATCTTCTTCTATCCAATGTCCGTCTGGTCATTTCTCTTTTGCCACCTTGTCGTTCCCACTGTTTCTTTCCTTTTTGTTTCGCTGCCCAGGATCTCCGGTTTCCTCCTTCCGATCCTCTTCCTTCCTTCCAATTTCTCCTCTGTGTGCCCGCTCATCTTTCCTAGCCTCCCCCTGAATTCCTTCACTCAAAGTTCTGTATCATCTCTTTTCTCAGTCTTTTCCGTCTGTGTTAGTTTGCTGACTTCACTGCTCATTCTGCCAAATCGCCGTCAGTTCTTTGGGGATTCCCCCCACGGAGCTTCCTTTTTCAATAAATATTTAGGAACTCATTTTTATGACAAATTACCACCATTGTGCCTCTGGGATTTTCGATCAGGTATAACAACACAAACCTCAGGTTTGCCATACTTGTATAACAGGCACTTTCACTTTGGGTTTGAGGAGTTTCCTTTCGTGGCGGCGAGTGATGGCCTTTCACCTCGCTGTCGTCCAGGCTTCCCCTCTATTGCACAGCTCTCCAGGTTCTCTGCTCCCCCGAAGGGTCCATTTTTCATTTCAAACCTTTGTCAACTGGTTACATATATCTTGTGCTTACAATTATAATTATTACTTTTCTTACAAATATAACAATCACATTTTCTTATAGCTATTATTTACCATATTATTTTTAAACAATCTTAACTTATTGCTCTATATATTCATCTGGTCCATTTTAATTTATTTTATTTTTCAACCATTGACAAAATAAATCCCATACTATATAATATTCCGTTTCTTCTTTTTCTTTAATTACCAATGTTAACCTATTCATCTTTGCACATTCAAATATTACTTTTCCCTCTATTGGTAACTTATCATTTTTCCAATTCTGAGCAAATACAGTTCTGGCTGCTGTTAATACATGTATAATTAAATATGTTTTTTCTTTACTGTAACCTTCAGGTACCATTCCTAATAAAAATATTTCAGGTTTCAAATCTGTGTGTTGTTTTATCATGTTTTCCAACCATATGTGTATTTTTGTCCAGTATCTTTTAGCTTCTATACAAGACCACCACTTATGGTAATTGTTATGATATGTACAGAATAACGCTTGAATAACAAGGATATGCATATGAAAACATTTATGAGAGTAGTTATGAATAATTATTCAGCCACACACAGATACACTAAATTGAGTTAAAGTTTACTTTAAGAAATAGCAAAGTTCAATAAACGGTCCACGTTTTACAGTCTAAAGAATATTCAATTACAAAGTCTTCTTACCGGTTGCCTTTGTCATTTACAGTAAACAAAAATATCAAACTATAAGTACAGCATAAATACAACAGAGAACCTTAGATAGCAATAGAATGTCAGAGAGAAAGAATGTCAGAGAGAGCAAGCTACGATCACTAGCTCCCTCTTATGGTAATTTGCAATATTATCAACCAATCAGAATATAGTATAAATCAATATAGTGATTTTGGCTTAAAGCTACAAATATACATTGTTGGTTTCTATATTGCCAACCCAATTAATTGGTGGACAGATTCTTAACAGTAATACGTTCCAGATATCTGGTGGCACTTCCAGCAAATTTAGCTGATTTATCTTTCAACATCTTAGCTAATTTTGCTGGTGCAAAGTGCCATCTATAAAACATATTAGCATTCTTTCTATGCTGCCGATATTGTTAATTTATAGTTCCTATCCTGTAGCTTCTGCCATTTATCTAATTCTATAGCATATTCAAACATTTTTGCCTGTGCTATCGTTTTTTTAATTTGTTCTTCTAGTTTAACACTTAGTAAATAGCAATGTAATCTTTTAATCTATTCCTGTTAGTATTTTATTCGATTCTGTCAACCCCTTGTGAATCTCTTCAGCTTTAATATCTTTTTCATATCTTGATTTTATTTGCATATATGAATACCAATGCATTTACAATCCTTGTTCATTCAATTTTTGTTTAGTTTTGAGCTCACCCTTTTTCATTTCAGAGAGCAATAGTTCCCATTTTACAAACATTTGGGAGTATGAGTGCTTCCATTGTGGAAAGCCAGACTGGAATCTTCATATAATGTTGTTCTCTAGTTTTTTCCCATGCTAATAACAATGCATTCCTGACCATATGTTTTTGAAAATATCCATGTATTTTACTTCTCCCATACCATAGAAATGCATGCCAGCCCAGTTGTAAATCATGTCCCTCTAGCATTAACAACCTTCTATTTCTCAGTGTTACCCATTCTTTCATCCAGGTTAATACTGTGGCCTGATAATCTATTTCCTAATTAGGTAATCCAAACCCTCCTCTGGTTCTCGCATCCTAAAACCATAGAAACGAAAGAGAGTGTACTTTCTTTTTCACTTGACTGTATTTGAAAACAATCATTTGCACTGCTAAGAATTTGTGATTGACCCAGTCAATAACTTAATTTCATCATCTTTCATTGTAATGTAAATGTAATGTTTTTCTTTTTTTCTCATCTTCTGCAACCATTAAAGATACTCTTTTATTTCAATCTTATAGACAAAGAGGATGGCAATAACAGCATTCTGGACAACAGAGTATAACAAGCAACATTGAATAGCACCGCAAGTCAGTCCAGAAATAAAAATATTTTCCATTTCCTTCAGAGCGCCACACAATTCTTCACTTTCCTAAGCTGGTGAGAGAGAAATGAGAGAAAATGAAGAAGAGATTTCTAGCTGGGAAAGATAAGGGTAAAATTCAAGCATACGTTACATGAAAAGTAGAAGCAACAGAGATTATTTTTCCATTTAGCAAAAGAGGGAAGTGAAAAATGTCAGTGGGAGGAAAAAGGTCAACTGGAAAGCCATGTAGAGCAGACAGTGTATCAGGCCTCATTCTGGAAGGAAGAAAATCACCAGTAAATCAAAGAATCACTAAACAAGGGATCATCCAGATTGTTGACCTCCTCAAGAATATTAGTTGTGAAAAAGTTCCATAGATGTGCCAGTTGTGGGAAAGATACAACTTGCAAATCGTAGTTAATTATGCATGAGAGGATCCAGACTGGAGAAAAGCCTTAAATATACTCTGAATTTGGCAAACTCTTTGATCAGAACAACTCCATTTTGTTTCATGGAAGGAACCACACAGGAGAGGAACCCTACAAGTAGTCCCAATGCGGTAAATGCTTTAGCGAGCATGGCAACATGGACTCACATCAAGGAGAAACGGTTTGAATGTCTTGATTGTGGGAAATGTTTCTGTGATAATTCCAGGCTGGTGACACATCAGAGGACCCACACAGGAGAGAAACCCTTTGAATGTCCTGATTGTGGGAAAAGTTTCAGTCAGAGTTCCAACCTGGTAAAACATCAGAGGACACACACAGGAGAGAAACCCTTTGAATGTCCTGACTGTGGGAAAAGTTTCAGTTGGAATTTCAGTCTAGTTACACACCAGAGGACTCACACAGGAGAGAAACCCTTTGAATGTCCTTATTGCGGGAAAGGTTTCTATGATAATTTCAGCCTGGTGAGACACCAGAGGATTCACACAGGAGAGAAACCCTTTGAATGTTCTGATTGTGGGAAAACTTTCAGTCAAAGTTCCAACCTGGTGACACACCAGAGGACACACACAGGAGAGAAACCCTTTCAATGTCTTGACTGCGGGAAAAGTTTCTATGATAATTTCAGCCTGGTGAGACACCAGAGGACTCACACAGGAGAGAAACCCTTTGAATGTCCTGATTGTGGGAAAAGTTTCAGTCAGAGTTCCAACCTGGTGAAACATCAGAGGACTCACATAGGAGAGAAACCCTTTCAATGTCCTGATGGCAGGGAAGGTTTCTGTGATAATTCCAGCCTGGTGACACACCAGAGGACTCACACAGAAGAGAAACCGTTTGAATGTCCTTATTGTGGTAAAAGCTTCAGTTGGAATTCCAGCCTGGTGATACACCAGAGGACTCACACAGGAGAGAAACCCTTTCAATGTCCTGATTGTGGGAAAAGTTTCTGTGATAATTCCAGCCTGGTGACACACCAGAGGACTCACACAGGAGAGAAACCCTTTGAATGTCCTGATTGTGGTAAAAGTTTCAGTCAGAGTTCCAGCCTGCTGACACACCAGAGTACTCACACAGGAGAGAAACCTTTTGAATGTCCTGATTGTGGGAAAAGTTTCAGTTTGAATTCCAGCCTGGTGAGACACCAGAGGACTCACACAGGAGAGAAGCCCTTTGAATGTCCTGATTGTGATAAAAGTTTCAGTTCAAATTCCAACCTTGTGATACACCAAAGGACTCACACAGGAGAGAAGCCCTTTGAATGTCCTGATTGCGGGAAACGTTTCTGTGATAATTCCAGCCTGGTGACACATCAGCGGACTCACACAGGAGAGAAGCCCTTTGAATGTTCTGATTGCGGGAAAAGTTTCAGTCAGAGTTCCAGCCTGGTGAGACACCAGAGGACTCACACAGGAGAGAAGCCCTTTGAATGTCCTGATTGCGGGAAAAGTTTTAGTCGGAGTTCCAGCCTAGGTGACACACCAGAGAACTCACACAGGAGAGAAACCCTTTGAATGTTCTGATTGTGGGAAAAGTTTCAGTTTGCATTCCAGCCTGGTGATACACCAGAGGACTCACACAGGAGAGAAGCCCTTTGAATGTTGTGATTGCGGGAAAAGTTTCAGTCAGCGTTCCAGCCTAGTGACACACCAGAGAACTCACACAGGAGAGAAACCATACAAGTGTCCAGACTGTGGGAAAGATTTCAGTATTAAAGCTAGTGTTCTAAATCATATGCTTATACACACAGGTGAGAAACCATTTGAGTGTTCCGAATGTGGATGGTGCTTCAGGAAACATTCCACCCTTATCGCACACAAGAAAATGCACACAAGGCCCCAAGTGATAAGTGTAGGGAAGGTTTGAATTTCATTTCTAATGTCCCATTTTAAATCCAGCTGATAAATTGACTGTTTAATTTGACTACAAAGTATTTGTCTAATTTTTTGTAGGCAAATATGTTTTAGACAGGAAGGAGGAAAGAAAAAATTGTGACATATTAGTTTGATAATGCCTATCTGCTCATCACCAGCAGAATTTGCTGGATACAGAAAGTCCTCGAGCTACGAATGCATTGCAGCCTGCCCATTCCATCCGTAACTTGAGAATTAGTGGGAGTGAATCTCATACATTGAACGACATCAATTCCTGCTTCCACTCTTGCATTTGCTGCTTTCTCATCCCAGATCAGCCTGATGAAGCCTCCGGTGCCAAGAAAACAACCTCGAGAAGCTGCGTATAGCCTCTTGAGGGTACTTACTTGTCGGCAAAACACTTGAGGATTGTGTTCCTGTAGGCTTTGGCAGCCCTTTACAAAAAGGCTTTTCCTGTAGGATAGGAACAGGGCTTCAGAGGAGTGTGTCTGTTCCTCCCAAGATCCGTGGGTGCCAACAGAAGCTTTTTGCAAGGGGTTGCAGAAGCCTACAGGAACAGAATTTTCCTGCAGGCTTTGGCAAGGAATCGGCAAACGGAGGGAAGAACTGAAGGATCAAAGCCTTCCATCAGTTTGCAAACGTCCAGGTCTCAGCTTGCAGAGAATAGAAGCCTAATGTGTGAGATTACACAAGATTTCAGGCTACTGATCTTGCGTGATCTCGTGGAACGTTAGGCCTCTGTTCTCTGCAAATGCAGGCAAAGAAACTACAACAGAGATACCTTTGGAAGGTAAGTGACTCCACAGGCGAAGTGTCTGGAAGACCTGGCTGGGAAGGGGGGGCAGAATAGACGGGGTGAATGTTGCGGAGCTTCTGCGGTCATTCATAAGAGTGAACAACTGCTGTAGTGCTGCAATATTCATAATTTCAGGATTTGTTTGTAAATTCTAGGGGGTGCTTATCACATAACTTCGAATGTTCGCTAAGGGAACACTCATAACCTGGGGATTATCTGTATTTATTTTTGCAGAAATTGTGAAAAATCCTTCTTTTGAATGTTCATTGCATTTTTACCATGGTGTATAATAAAAATGCCATGTACAGAGTCCCAGCCTTTTTCTCCCTGGATACCCCAAGAGTTTCAGCTCCAGAATTCCCCAACCAGCATCTCTTGGGGATAGGAGCTCTAAGGCTATAGTTACAGATTGAGGCCTCTCATATAAGGAGAAAATGAGAGGAGAAGAGAAGCAGAAGGGTTTCAAAGTTCATCTTTTCCAAACAGTTCCAGGAATTCAGAAAACCAAGCATGTCTGTTTCAGATTGTGTCAAGAATGAGGCACGCAAGTGGAAGAAACTATATGAATTTCAAGTATATTTGGGGGACTTTTGGGCAGTGACAAAAGCAGTGTAGAATTTCAGATGTAAAGGCTGTTGTGCCTTGTAGGTGGCCTTCATGGAGAAGACCTATCAGCATATTGAGTTGAGGAGAAAAGGAATTGTGGTTTTGAGCACAGGATTTTCAGGTTTATTTGCAACTCCTGCTGTGATCTCCTTTGCTTGGAGTTGCCTCCTTATTAGTCTCTGAGAGCTGGGGCCTGAGAGCAGCATCAATGGACGGATAATTGTGTGGTTTCCCCCCCTCCTCCTTGGTGGGGAGATGTGAGGGGAAAAATTGTATAATAGATAATGTTTAATTTCTAAAACAGCATTGCGTAAGAATCTTGAATAGCTTTTGAGAAAGACACAGAAAAGTGTTTCTGTAATTCTGAATTTCTGTAAACAGAACACGTTTCCTGTTCTTTCACTTGTCTCTCAGGGCTCCTTAATATTTTTTTCAAAAATGTATCCTTCAAATATAGGGAGGAACATTTTTTTTAGCAGTGAAAGTGACATTTTAGCTAGGCAGATGAATTTTCCTGATTTTTCTGAGATTGGAAGACACCAAAGAATTCCAAGATTTATTTCCCTAACACCATTCAGAAAGATAGGTTATAATTTTTTTAGTAGCTCACATGAAGGACACTCAACAACCAGGACAGGGCCAGATGTATGGAGAAACCAAGAGGCTCTTGGGCTGAGTATTAAGTCCAAGTGCTTTTGAATTTAAACATGTGCAAAATTTCTAAAATTTAAAATAGTAAAAAATATATTTAATCCGTTTTCCCTTTTTCCTTGATGTCACATTTTAGTGCACCATCTTTATCATGTCTCATCTTATTATATTTACGACTTGGAAATGCTTGCAATGATCCCAAAGCCTCACAGGGCTATATAAAGATATCAAGCAACATTAAATAAAGGCAACTGTTGGAAGAAATATCCATCTCCAGTTCCAAACTGGGAGAAAGGCACTGGAGACAAAATGGAGGCTGGGGGCCGATTGAAAAGAAGATCCATTTATTGATGAACCAAACCACATGGGTTTTGGACAGCTGACCACATGGAGTTGGTTAGGAATCAGAAACCCTTTCAGTGTCCCCAAAGCCAACCTAAGAGTCAGAGGGGATTGTCTACAGCAGGAGTCACCAACCTTTTGCACCTCAGGGACTACCAAACTCATAATTTTAAATCCTGCTGACTACTAATATGAATTTTGACTGACAGTGGCTTGCTGATGTTGATGGGAATGTCGGTCCCATATTCCAGAGCTGCAGTAGTCACAAGACTGGCTGTTGATGGCCAAGGGGCCAGTCCTGTGACTACTGCAACTCAGGAATATGGGACCGACTTTCCCATCAACGTCAGCATGCCATCCTGGGGTGGATTTCCCTCCCCCACCATTGGTCTTACCTTCTACCATGTTTCTTAGACCCCCCAAAAAACGGCTAGGCTATCTTGCTGAGGGGTGTCCAACTTTTTTCCCCACACACCTTGACCCTTCTAGTATGCTTTTTTCACGGCCAAAAAGAGTGAGTGATGCGCCTTGCCTGGCTCCCTGCTGGCCAAACACTAATGCTCCACTACTGGTGCTGGGGGGGTGGAGAGAGAGGAAGAGATCCAATCTAACCTTGGAGGGCTGGCGTTCATGTTCTCTCTCACACACAGAGGTCCCTCACACCCCTCCAAGGCAGCCACATTCCTTCACTAACCTGCTTTTCAGCTCCGTTCTCGGGGGGGGGGGGGGAAGAGATAGTATCCTGTGATCCCAAATAAAGGACAATTGATTGGTAGGAAAACGGGGTGGGGGATTTTTCTGTAGACGTTTTGGGATTTTCCCAGGGTCTCTTTTGCTTCTCCTTTTGGCTGCACTCAAGGAAAGCAGCAGAAGTCTTTCTTTCTCTTCCCCCAAACTCCGCCAACTTGCGCTTTGTGTGATATGGTCAGGGAATTTAAACACCTTGACTCAACTCACTGTTGGATTCCTCAACTCACATTCTTCCTCCTGTGGCTACTCAGGTTCAATTCAGCTAGTTGTCAATGTTTACTTACAACAAGACTTTAAGCTGTCTATACCACTATTGGGGTGCAAGGGCATCTCAAAAGTTTGCGAGTGACTATATCTCTATGGTCTGTGTGGATAATCACTAGGGACTTTCTATGACTGAGCGGAGAACACAAAGTGTACCTCCATGCTCCTAGCCCAGCACTATATCCACCCTACTCTATACCCTCCCTATGCTCAGACTGAAGAAACTGTCAACTCACAAAGCATCCCTGACCTGCTCTTGTTTTGCCATAGGCAAGGGGCATAGGAAAGCGAACTTCACAGGTACATCAAGCTGGCATCTTAGTCAAAACAAGGCACATTCCAACTGATAACGCTGAGGTTGTCTCCACGGAAACCCAAATTGATTCTTTGGGGAATGTGAATGACAGGGTCAGAGGTAAAGCCCGAATTAACTGAGGTTAGAGTTGGCCCCACCTGGTTGGTGCCAATCCAGTTATTTCCCAGGAAATAACTGGATTTCTTTTGAAGCTTGGCTTGAAAGTCATGATTTAATTAGGGCATCTGTTGGAACCCTTACACTGGCCTTGGCAGATAGGCAAACTCCGTGACTAAGGAGGTAAGGGGGAAACATCTCCCAAGTCTGCAGCATGTGGATCCTATTCAGAGGAGACTCAAGACAAATCTGAAAAAAGTGACTTATGACCATTTATCGCACTTATGACTGTTGTAGCACCCCCATGGTCATGTGATTTACATTTGGATGCTCAACAAGTGACTCAGATTTATGACGGATGCAGTGTCCCAGTGTCATGTAATCCTCTTTTGTGACCTGCTGACAAGGGAAGTCAATGGGAAACCAGATTCATTAGCGACCGTGTTATAACCATGTTACTAATTTAAAAACTGCAATAATTCACTTAAATATGGCAAGAAAAGTCATAAAATGGGGCAAAACTCACTTAACAAGTTTCTCACTTAACTACGTAAATTTTGGGCTCAATTGTGGTTGTAAGTTCTGGACTATCTGTAACTGAGGATGGAAAAGAGCTGATGGGGTTCCCATGTTCAAAAAAAAAGGGGGGGGGGGAGGACAAATCCAGGAAATTATACACAGATCAGCCTGGCATTAATACCTGGTAACATCTTAGAAAACATATCCAGGCAACAAATCTGTGAACACCTAGAAACAAAATAATAACCAGTAGCCAACATGGGTTGATCAAAAACAGATCATGCCAAACAAACTTTTATTTCATTCTTTGACCAAATGACTAAATTAGTGGACTGGTGAAATGCTGTAGACATATTATACTTAGATTTCAGTAAAGCATTTGATAAAGTAGATCACAATCCATTTCTGGGAAAGCTAGAAAAATGTGGGACAGACAACACCACCACAAGATGGATTCCTAAGTGGCTGACAAATTGTACTCAACATGTAGTCCTCAATGGAACTACACCCACACGGAGGAAAATAAGCAGTGAGGTCTCCTCAGATTGAATTTCAGACCCAGCAGTGACCAAAATCTTCATAAACTATCTAGACAAGGGAACAGAAGGGGAACTCATCAAGTTTGTAAATGACACTAAACTGGCAGGAATTGCCAGCATCCCAGAAGACAAGCTCAAGATCCAAAAAAGACTTGACAGACTTGAACAGTGGTCTTTATCTAACAATATGGTATTACATAGATAAAAGTAAAGTTTTATACTTAGACAAGAAAAAAACAACTCTGGAAAGAGTGCAGGGAAGAGCAACAAAGGTTATTAGGGGGCTGGAAGCTAAAAGACAGGAAGAACGGTTACAGGAATTGGGTATCTCTAGTGACTCTAATGAAAAGAAGGACAAGGGGAGACATGATAGCAGTATTCCAATATTTGACTGGCTGCCATAAAGAAAAGGGGGTCAACTTATTTTCCAAAGCATCAGAAGGCAAGACAAGGAACAATGGATGGAAATTAATGAAGGAGAGAAGCAACTTAGGGTCTCCTGCTTGATCAGGGGTTGGAGTCAAGACCTCCAAAGTCCCTTCCAGATCTATTCAGATTGATTGATTGATCTTGAAAGCTGCATCCTTGAATTTGCTGTTGAGTTTGGTGTAATGGTGAAGGCACCAGGTGAGAGACAGAGAAACGCTCAATTCCAGTCCCACCTGAAGAGCAAAACCATTTGTTCAACTTTGGTCAGTCCTGGGAAGCAGGAAAGAGGGGAAAGCCCTTCCAAAAACCCTTGCCAAGGACACTGCAAGGCCAGGAATCAAGACTGACCCAAAGGCACAAAAAACGTAGCTAAGTAGCACCAGGTTTCATTATTTCATGGGGCTCGGTTGCAAAGCTCAGTTGCTAGGAGTCGAAAACGACCTTCTGGCATATAAACAATAGCAAGTATCCATGCTCCGCTACGAAACTATGCGATTGGGCAAGTTTTGGGGGATGAAAATAAGGGGGGAAATGTGCTCTGCCTATCAGTATCCATCAGTATTCATCTGGTTAGCTTCCTGTCAGGGTGTGAGACAGTTCTGGGCTGTTTGGAAACTGAAACAGTATTTGCTGTGTCAGCAAGGAGACAGCAAGGAGCCTGGGTGTGGTTTAGCTCAACTGCAGTTAGAACAGATTTCTTTTCAGGTGGGGAAGGGGAGTAGAACTCCTTAGCAATCAGAGAGTGTTAATAATAATATAGGAAATACTAATGCTCTGATGGTCATTTCGAAAAAACCTTTTCTTAGCAAGCACCTAGAAGCCAAGAGAAACATAAGTACCAAATTTCAAGTTTCTACGGTTCTGGAGATTTCATGATGATGCCTGAGTGATATTTCGCGTTTATATATACAGAAGAAGAGGAAACCATCTTCCAAATGCTTGGTGGAGACTGGACAGGCGTGTTTCCACCTCCTTGTCGCTAGATGGCGGTCAGGCAACATCTGTGCCTAGAAAGACTTCCACATTTTAGTGCCATCCGGGCTTGAAAGGAGTTTTAAACCATAGAGTACTGCATTGCTAGAAAGGAAGGGAGGGAGGAGAGGAGAAGCGCAGAGAGAAACTTCCTCTTCCGGGTTCGCTCATGGGAGAAAGGTGGTGTGCAGAGCGGCTTCTGTGCTCTTCCCAGGATAGAAGCAGCAGCTGGCAGGTGAGTTGTGGGCAGCAGGCGGGAGGCGAGTCCGGGAGCAAGTCGGGCTGTTCGGTTCCCTCCACGGCCTGGAAGCAGAGAAGCAACTGGGCTGAAGCGCGTCAGCTGCTGCTGTTGCAGGTTCCTTCCCTCCCCAGATCGAAGCCCGCTTGGGCTGCACGCTGTGAAACTGGTGGCTGCAATTTTCTGCTGGGGGAAGATTTAAAAAGCCTCTTTCAAGTGAAGGTGGATACTTTGGGAATGGCTCCCCTCCAGAGGTTGTGGGGGCTCCGTCAATGGAGGGTCTTCAGAGGAGATTGGACAGCCATTTGTTCGGAATGGAATAGGGTCTCCTGCCTGAACAGGGGATGGACTAGAAGACCTTCAAAGTTCCCCCCCCAACTCAATTATTCTGTAGTGGACCTGATGTTTTCCGGGTAACAAGATCGGATTGATGTGCCTCTTGGACTTTCCTGGGTTGTTTTACTTCCATTTCTAGATTACAAGCACCGTGGTTTCCATATTGGTTCCCCCATCCGTGTATTCAGCAGGTTCAACTGTGCTTAAATGCAGCAAGTTTTTTAAAAAATAGCTATTGATCAGCCCCCTTAGTGACACAGATGCCAGTTCCAATTGCAGTCAGTAAGTGAGGACTAATTCAATTGGGATGTCACCAAAGGGGTTGTGGAAAGTATTTTCTGCCCTTACTTGGAGCTCATGGCTTCCATGGGCAAAACTGGTGCTTCAAATCTTGCAGAGGCTTCAGGCATCATTTCATCAGTTAAAGCTCCCACATCTGTAAAGCCAGTGTCCTGCAGACTGAGAGGTGTGGCTTGATGAAATAAAAGACAGAGTCCAAGTATGTGTATATTTATAAACCAAATGCATTTATCAGTTAAAACCCCCATATCTGTAAAGCCAGTGTCATGCAGATTAACAGGTGTGGCTCGATAAAAGACAAGTATGGGTGTTGATTTATTGTTAGAGTTTGCAGCAGAAATTCAAGTCCAGAAAACACACACATGACTAAATTCAGCAGGATCATTAACTTTTTTATAAACATAATAAAATGAGTAAAGTTTACAATACCATTTGTAGATTCTTTCAAGTAAGGTAAGCAAGAACAAGCAGCAGCAGCTCATCAGTTTTAGCAAGCAAGCAAGTTAGTTTCAGTTTCAATCTCAGCAAAGCACACAGAGCCAAACCACACCCAGGCTGTCATCTCCATTGGCTGGTCTGTTGCCATGTTTACTCACTTGCTGACTTGTTAACCATGTCTCCGCCAGTTAATGAATATAATCTGATATTTAAACATTTCTTTGCTTTTGCTTTGTTACATAAGAGACAGCTGGCACTTACAGATAAGATATAGAAATATAGAAAATCTGTCCCCAGGACTTCCAGATAGACAGTCATGTGAAAAAGAAAGTACACTCTCCTTGACTTCTATGATTTTACCTATCAGGACATAATAAAAATCATTTGGTCCTTAGAAGTTCTTAAAAGTCAGTAAATACAAGCACAGATGAACAACAACACATGACATATTACATCAAGTCATCATTTATTTTGTAAAAAGAAAGCCAAAACAGAGGTCATGTGTGAAAAAACATAAGATCCAATAATTTGAGCTCCCCTTACTTGTCCCAGCTTCTGCCAACTTAGCAGTTTGAAAGCATGTAAAAATGTAAGTAGAAAAATATGGACCACTTTGGTGGAAAGATAACAGCGTTCCGTAAGACTTTGGTGTTTACTCATGCCGGCCACATGACTATGGAGACGTCTTCGGACAGTGTTGACTCTTCAGTTTTGTAATGGAGAGGAACACTGCCTCCTAGAGCCGGAAACGACTAGCACATATGTGCGAGGGGAACCTGTACCTTTACCTAACAATACAATTAAAGATACATAATCCTTGTCTTCCAACTACTAACCTTCACATGCACATTGTAATTAGGATAGATTCTTTTATATATCCGTGTGTATAATTCCCAATTTGTACTCATCTTGTTTCCTCAGTTGTTGTGGGTTTTTTTTCTACATTCACATCTTTGTCTTTAAACAATATCATTCTCTCTTTATGATTCTTTATCACTTTCTCCATAAATACATTTAAACATCAATAACGTTTCTTCATACAGTGTATTTGTTGTTCCCTGCTGAATCACTAATATTTTAATATTTTAAAAATTACTCAATATTCCACCATAATTCCAATATCTCAATTTTCTAGAAACGCCAATAAGGCCAATTATTAATAAGGTTTAATCAGTCCCAGGATTATATCTAAGTCCCCTGGTCTCCTTTTTTCTTTCTCTTCTATCACTTTTCTTCTTTTTCCTCATAGGATGTTCTATCAAGTAGCGTCAGTTGTCAAAGCGAAAACATTTCAGCTTTATGAATTAGAGGAAATGAATCGTGTTTTTCTGTTGCCAGCATACTTTATTTACAAAATAACTAAGAACAAAAGAAACAGCAGTACCATTCTAAGAAGCAAGCGAAAGAAAAGTTATAATGAAAGATGAAGTAGAAGTAAAACTCCTCCCCTGCACACAAGCGCAGTACTTCAAACATCACAAGACACTCATATCTTGTTAGTATGGAAACTTTGATAACCAGTCCAGCTTATTCTGTAAACCTCTATGGAAGTTCATCAGACAAACCCAAAACAAACGCAGTGACATTAGTAATCCAAATCCAAATTGCCCCACCAAATTTCCTCAAATCTTTTAAATCGGCCTTCCAGTGAACAATTTCAATACAGTATTAGTTATTTGTAATTCAGTTTGTCTTAAAGATCTTCAAGAAGCGCATTAGATATTTCCAAACGTCCACATTGCCTACTGAAATAGAATAAAGATCAAGTGGTCTTCCAGGTGTTATTTACTTTGGCTCCTTTCCTTTGTTTATATTAAACAATTATCACTTTCCCTTGTGTTTCCTACGCTGCAGTAATATTCCTCCAGTAGATGGCTTCCTTGCTCCAAATTCCAACATTAAACAGCGTACAAAAATCTAAACAGCTGATTGTCAACAGATGGGGGGAGGGGTTAAAAATAAAAATAAGAAAACTAGTTTCTCTCAATAATCACTTTTCAAGATGTTGTTAAATCTTTTCCAGACTTTCTCTGTTTTAAAGCTTCCATTAGATATGTCTTTCGCATCTGAGTCTTTAATCTTTCTCCATATATCCAGTAGCTGCTTTCTTAATGTTTGGAGATTATTTTTTGAAATTATTTTACTTGGATTAGATATTTAGAATAAAAGTTGGAAGGTATCTCATCCAGTTTCAATGCTCTGTCTATGAACCACTCCAGCATAATTCTTATTGTCCCAGTTGTCACAGCTTGTGACTTGCCAAAATGGCCCTCATCCCTGCTGCTATTTGGGAGAGCTTTCTTTGGACCTAACGAGGAAATTATGGTTTCCTCATGATCAATGAAGCATCTCTCCTTCCTTCACTACCTCTCCAGGGCAGCTTTGACCCTGTAGGCAAGATCCCAGCAAGCAGATATCGGCTGGTTTTCACAGAGCTCAGTGGAGCTCCGCTAATTTTTAGCCGTTCCCGCCGCGATGCCAACCAATCTCACCATTTGAGGCTTGTCAGAAAAAATTGGACAACCACTTGTCTGAAATGGTATAGGGTCTCCTGCTTGACTAGGGGCCGCATTAGAAGATCTCCAGGGTCCCTTCCAATTCTATTATTCTGTTATGTTGCAATGATATTTATGATACCCTGATAAGTAAAACCATAGAAATGAAAGAGAGTGTACTTTCTTTTTCACTTGACTGTATTGGAAAACAAACATTTGCACTGCTAAGAATTTATGATAGACCCAGTGAATTTCAACATTTTTCATTGTAATGTAAGTGTTTTTCTTTTTTTCTCATCTTCTGCAACCATTAAAGATAACCTTTTATTTCAATCTTATAGACAAAGCGGATGGCAATAAGAACATTCTGCACAACCCAGATTAACAAGCAACATTGAATAGCAAAGCAAGTCAGTCGAGAAACCAAAATATTTTCCATTTCCTCCAGAGCACCACACATTTCTTCATCTTTCTCAGCAGGTGAGAGAGAAACGAGAGAAAATGAAGAAGAGATTTCTAGCTGGGAAAAGTAATGTGTGAAAATCAAGCATACATTACATGAAGAATCAATGGAAATTATTTTTCCTTTCGGCAAAAGAGGGAAGTAAAAAAGTCAGTGGGGAGGAAAAGGTCAACTGGAAAGGCACGTGGAGCAGAAAGTGGCAGGCCTCATTTTGGAAGGAAGAAAATGACCAGTAAATCAAAGCATCACTAAACAAGGGATCATCCATATTCTTGACCTCCGCAAGAATATTAGTTGTAGAAGAGCTCCATCAATGTGCCAGTTGTGGGAAAGATACAATTTGCAAATCACAGTTGATTATGCATGAGAGGATCCAGACTGGAGAAAAATCTGAATGTAGGTAAAACCTTTGATCAGAACAACTCTGTTGTGGTTTTTGGAAGGATCCATACAGGAGAAAAGCCCTACAAGGGCTCCCAATGCAGTAAATGCTTTAGTGAGCATGGCAACGTGGACTCACACCAAGGAGAAACTCTTTGAATGTCCTGATTGTGGGAAATGTTTCTGTGGTAATTCCAGCCTGGTGAAACACCAGAGGACTCACACAGGACAGAAGCCCTTTCAATGTCCTGATTGCGGAAAAAGTTTCAGTTTGCATTCCAACCTGGTGAGACACCAGAGGACTCACACAGGAGAAAAGCCCTTTCAATGTCGTGATTGTGCGAAAAGTTTCAGATGGAACTCCAACCTGGTGAAACACCAGAGGATTCACACAGGAGAGAAGCCCTTTCAATGTCGTGATTGTGGGAAAAGTTTCAGATGGAACTCCAACCTGGTGATACACCAGAGGACTCACACAGGAGAGAAACCCTTTCAATGTCCTGACTGTGGGAAAAGTTTCAGTTTGCATTCCAGCCTGGTGAGACACCAGAGGACTCACACAGGAGAGAAGCCCTTTCAATGTCCTGTTTGTGGGAAAGGTTTCAGGAAGAATTTCAACCTGGTGATACACCAGAGGACTCACACAGGACAGAAGCCCTTTGAATGTCCTGACTGCGGGAAAAGTTTCAGTTTGCATTCCAGCCTGGTGAGACACCAGAGGACTCAGACAGAAGAGAAGCCCTTTCAATGTCGTGATTGTGGGAAAAGTTTCAGATGGAACTCCACCCTGGTGATACACCAGAGGACTCACACAGGAGAGAAGCCCTTTCAATGTCCTGTTTGTGGGAAAGGTTTCAGGGAGAATTTCAACCTGGTGATACACCAGAGGACTCACACAGGAGAGAAACCCTTTGAATGTCCTGACTGCGGGAAAAGTTTCCGTACCAGTTCTAGCCTGGTGTCACACCAGAGGACTCACACAGGAGAGAAACCTTTTGAATGTCCTGACTGCGGGAAAGGTTTCAGTGAGAATTCCAGCCTGGTGTCACACCAGAGGACTCACACAGGAGAGAAACCCTTTGAATGTCCTGACTGCGGGAAAAATTTCAGTTCCAATTCCAGCCTGGTGATACACCAGAGGATTCACACAGGAGAAAAGCCCTTTGAATGTCCTGACTGTGAGAAAAGTTTCAGTTCCAATTCCAGCCTGGTGAGACACCAGAGGACTCACACAGGAGAGAAACCCTTTGAATGTCCTGACTGCGGGAAAAATTTCAGTTCCAATTCCAGCCTGGTGAGACACCAGAGGACTCAACACAGCAGAGAAACCGTATGAGTGTCCTGTTTTGGAAATAGTTTCAATTGGAATTCCAGAGTGGTGATACACCAAAGAACTCACACGGGAGAGAAACCATACAAGTGTGTCAAGTCCGCAGCATATGAATCCTATTTGGAAGAGGCTCAGAAAACGCCTCCTTAATTCACAGGAGTATAAGTAGGGGAGTTAGGTTATAAAGAAGATACTTTACATGTGTTTTCACTGATAAAGAAAACACGACTCAGCTTATCAAAACAGAACTGTAACTGACAGGTTAGGAATGCAAATTATAATATGGAAAAATAAGGTAAGAGAATACCTGTCAGCTCTAGACCAATTCATATCACTGGGTTTGGACAGGCTATACCCCAGAGTTCTGAAGGAACAAGCAAAGGTGATTTCAAAACCATTGAAACATGTTTCAAGTCCTTGGAACACGGGAGTACTTTAGGTAGACCCACAAGAGTCCATTTAGTGACTGAAGTTACAATGATACTGAAAAAAGAGAGTTATCATTTTTTACACATGACCATTGTAACATCCCCCCATGATTGTGTGATTTATATTCAGATGTTTGGCAACTGACTTATAATAGTTCCAGTGTCACAGAGTCATGTCATTCTCTTTTGTGACCTATTGACAGGCAAAGTCAATGGGGAAACATGATTCACTTAACAACAGTATTATTCAGGAGTGGGCTGCTGGGGGTTCGCAGCGGTTCGGGAGAATCCCTAGCTAAGGTTCTGTGCAGTTCTTAGAACCCCCAAATCCAGGGATGGGATTCAATTTTTTTAACAACCAGTTCTGTGGGCGTGGCTTAGTTGGTGGGCATGGCTTGGTGGTCATGTGACTGGCTGGGTGTGGTCAACTCAACATCACTCACATCAAGGCACGCATCTCGCCTGGCCTCATGACTGGGGGATGCTGCAACAGTCATAAGTGTGAAAAATGGTCATAAGTCATTTTTTTCAGTGCCATTGTAACTTTAAATGGTCACTCCACACAAGCAAAGTACCAGCAAAGGCGGGGGAAAAACTCCAGAGAAGTTCCAGAGACAGGAAGTCTAGTCCTGCCAAGTATGGAATAAGGGCTAACAGAGAGGCAGTTTCTGTAAGCAACACCAGAGTGTTTCCTTCCTGCCTTCCTTACAGGATTAGGCCAGTAATTTCTTCTAACAACCGGTTCTCCGAACTGCTTAGAATGTTAACAACCGGTTCTAGCGAATAGGTGCAAACCTGTAGAATCCCACCCCTGCCCAAATCCCACTCCTTGCTGGCCCAGCCCACCCTCCCCCTCCCCTCCCAGGAGTCCCCATGTGGCCTGTTTTGGATGCAGGTAAGTGCAAGGCATGTGCAGAGGCTCAGGGAGGGTGAAAAACGGCCTCCTGGAAGTTCGGGAAAGCCGGAAATGGGCCCGTTTCTGGCTTCCAGAGAGCCTCGAGAGCCTGAGCAGGTCATTTTTGCCCTCCCAGAGGCTCCAGGAAACCCTCCAGAGCCGGGGAGAGGAAAAATGCCCCTCCCGCTGTAGTGCAAGAGGCTGACTAGGCCACGTCCAACATGGCTGTGCCCACCCAACAACTGGGCAGAAATCTGTTGCTAATAATTTTGAAGCCCACCCCTGGTGTTCCTAGTTTAACAACTGCAATGATTCGCTTAAATTTATTTATTTATATAAATACTTATATACCGCCCTTCTCCCGAAGGACTCAGGGCGGTGCAGAATACACTATACAAAAGTTAAAAACAGATTAAATAATTTAGGCTGTTTAAAAATTTTGCCCCTCCCCTGTAAGATAGTTAAAACCCAAATATTCAAAACCAATTAAAACGTAAGACAAAATTAAAAATCCTACATCAACCTAGGCCAGCCTGCTCAAAGAGCCAAGTTTTTAACGCCCGTCTGAAGGCTCTCAGGTCCGTGTTGGTGCGTATCTCTGGGGGCAGACCATTCCAGAGGGCGGGGGCCCCCCACAGAGAAGGCCCTATTCCTGGGGGCACCCAGACGGCACATAGAAGCAGACGGCACCCGGAGAAGGCCCTCCCTGTGGGAACGCACAAGTCTGTTGGAGATCACCGGCAGAACGCGATCCTGCAGATAACCTGGTCCAATGCCATGGATCGCTTTAAAGGTCAGAACCTTAAAGCGAACCCGGAAAACCACCGGCAACCAATGCAGCTCGCGCAGGAGAGGCGTCACATGGGAGCTTCGCGACGCCCCCATAACCACCCGCGCGGCCGCATTTTGTACCAGTTGGAGTCTCCGGGTGCTCCCCGCAGGGAGCCCCATGTAGAGAGCGTTACAGTAGTCCAGGCGAGAGGCGACAAGGGCATGAGTGACCGTGCGTAAGGCGTCCCGATCCAGAAAGGGCCGCAACTGGTAAATCAGGCGAACCCGATAAAAACAAGCACGCTTCATAGTCTGCTCAAGGTTACCTTTGGCCAAAAGCTAGGTAGGATGTTTATAAAAGAAATCTACAGGCTGCACAGGATGCCCCGCAGGATCATTTTTAATAGGGGTGTCCAATTCTGTCAGCCTTCAAGATTTTCTTCCTTTGCTTTGCATCTTTTGGCTGTCATAAGTAACGGAGGGAGGAGGGGGGACATGGTTATGGGAAGCGAGGTGGGGGTGTTACAAAACAGAACTGTATAAGTTGGGGGGGGGGAGATTCTTGCTTAGGCTTCTATCCTATGCTATGCGCAGCCCTTTATCAAAATATGTCAAGGTCAATGGACAGAGGCCTCATCACCACCTGGAGATGCCCACATGATGCTATACACAACTTTTAATTGGATGAGCCAATTGAACTATTGCGGGTGGGAATGTTGCCATCACTTAGTATATGTGATTTACGTGCTCATTTTCTAAGATTCAGAATTCTTTTGTTGCTACCACTTGACTTCCAGTAAATGATACCTTTTCTCTAACTAATGGAGTCTTAAGTATTTCATTCTTGGATTTTAAGTGGAGCACCAGCTGACAAATTCACTGCAAAATTTTGGAGGGACCATCTGAGGGCCATCGGGTCCACACAGGGACATAGCTCAGCTTTTCATCCAAACAGAAATGGTGCAGCTGAACAAGTGAACACCATGGTCAAGCAACACTTAAGGTGCTATGTTGACCACTAGCAGTCTAACTGGGCCAACTTGCTGCCTTTTGTGGAAGTTGCCTTACAACAATGCAGTGGACAGTAGCACTTGGCTTGATCCCCTTCCAGGTCACCAGCAGCATAAGAGTTTTTCCCCATGCCTGAATTACCCGGGGAACTGCCATCCTCCGTGTCCCTGAGTGAGTGGATAGAATTGTTGAAGCAGGGGTGGGAAAATACAAAGTGGGCTTTAATAGACATGGCGAAGATGTATAAAATGCAAGCCAATGAACGCTGCTCCCCCCCCCAGTCTCCTTTCCAGGTCAGCAGCAAAGTGTGCTTGTCAACAAAGTATCTGAAACTGAAGCTGCCAAGTAAAAAAATGGGTCATAGAGCCTTTCCTGATAGTGAAAGCAATAAACCCTGTAACTGTTCAGCTTAGACTGCCATCCTTGTTAGGGAAAGTGCATCCGGTTTTTCATAGCAGTCTGTTAAAGCCAGCAGTAGGCTCCCAGCTAAGGACTGTAGACCAGAAGTCCCAAAGCCTATTGTAATACATATTTGTATTACAAAGCCTATTGTAATATTGAGACACATTATGAAGTAAAAAAGATTTTAGACTCCCGCTTGCATGAGGGTAACTTGCAATACTTATTTCATTGGAAAGGATATCGCCTATCTGAAGCTACCAGGGTTAAGAACTGGGATGTAAAGCTGATAGGTTGATTAAACACTTTCATGACGTACCCTCAAAAAGAATCCCACACAACCACCTGTAGGGGGGGAGTGGAGGTTGAAGTTGGTACAGATTAACCCTCTAATTTCTCTTTTGCAGGAGGTCTTTCTCAGCTGGGGGGGCAGCCTGTCAGCCCTGAAGCCATGTTGGAGCATCTTTGGAGTTGCCACAATGAGGCTGGTCAGAGCTGTGGGAAAAGGAAGGGAGAATAGTGATAACTGGGGACTTGCAGCCAAAATAACATTCTTTCTCCAGTGAATCAAGGACATTCCCACCAGGTGTTGGGGAGGAGTGGACTGGAGCCAACTGGAGTTGGGGCTTTGACCTGATTGGACGATGTGATTGACGTGTGGACTGGGAGGAGGAACTTTGGGTTTGAAAACCTCAGGTCTTTCAGAATTGGTTTTCACCAGCTGTGCTGATATGACATGCCTAATAAATTCATACTTTGAGGAAATCCCAGGCCTCAAGAGTTTTGATTGAGTTGAGTCTGTTACTTGGAACCCTGACAGATGAAGCAGGACCACCAAGCACGTGTGGTTCTGGGTAGCTGACCACATGGAGTTCAGAGTGGGGGGTATTTATACCTTCTCTTGGGCTTTGCACTTGGACTTCCTGTTTCTGTGGAAGAACATGAATTCTATTGGCTGTTGTCAGACTCCCATGAGGCCATGTACAAATCCTAGGAGTTTATCTGAGGTAAACTTAGTTGAAGTTTGAGGGTGATGCAATGAAGGGGCGTTTGGCAATTCCTATTGTGGCTGAGGGCTAATCCTACCTTTGTTGGATCTTGGGTGAGGGTATTTGCTTATGAATAGAGCTATCTATCTCTTAAGTGCTGACATTTGCTGTGGGCTATTAAGGAAGGTGGGGGCTGCTTTCTCCCTCCAGGGAAATATAATATTCTGCCTTTTTAATATTTCTCAAATTATTTCCTTCTTCTAGGAAATGGGTGGGTGCTAACTTTCTCCAATATGCCCCCTTTTTGCCAAAATATGTGTGGCTGACATACATTTTTCTGGCAAAAGATTAAAATTGATCAGACTATAGATGCAAAGGGGAAGGCATTGATAGAGGCATTAGTAAGGTATCCCTTGGCTCCCAAAAGGAGAGCTTTCAACCTGTGAAGGTCTGGCAGCCAGGGCAAAAGTTTTGTAAAAGAAATTTACAGTATCCAATTTCTATGCCAATTTTCAGGTGTTTGATGTCACTTTCTGTGAGCTTCCAGTCAGGTTTGAAGAAAGCACAAGCCCCAAAATTCCTCACAGCCATGGTTTTGTATTATTGAATAACCACAGGCTACCCATTTCCAGGGGTTTCTCCCTGAACCTGCCTTAGCTCTTAGTTTAGTGCATCCAGGTTTTGTGAGGCCAAATGGAGGTTAGCTAGTGTGCAATCCAGGCTATTTAGTATTTTTCAAATTACACACAATTAGCCCTGGGAGTCCTTCTAATAAGACTACCAGTGCAACATATTCAGCTTTACTGAGCGACTGGGCAGTGTCATTTGTGAGTCCCAATCAGGGTTTGGGGTTTAGAGGTCTCTTTTCCACTACTTCTTTAGGGAGGGAAGTGCCTGAGGGGCATGCCCCCTCCCCATGGAATTAACAGGGAGATATGACTGCTTGGGACTTAGTTGCCACAGAGCAAAAACCTAGGAGGAGCTTTGTGTGGAGGTAGGTGAAGGGAATAGCCTCAGTCTGGTTCTGAGTGGTCTGTGTGTATGTGTGTAGCTACACAAGTATCCTGGACAAATTTCTCTCCCACCAGACAGAAGTCCAAGGTGTTCAGAACTTGCTGTGCCAACCACTCCCAAATGTCATTCCCCCATGAATCCATTTAACTAATTACAATATAAGTGAAGCAAGAAATAAAATCTTACAATGAATTTCCACCCTACCCCATAGTCTTTCCAGCTGTCTTCTGGGGATTGAAAAGTGTCTTTTAGTCCATCTCAGGGTCCTTTCTTTCATGTCTGCTGGGTGTTATTAGGCTTGGCTTGGTGGTAAGGCCAGTCAGTCAGGCTTAGGAAGGTCTGCTCCACTCTGGTTGTTGTGATGAATTTCTAGTGGATGGCTGGATCCAAACCCAATTCCCTGGCTGGAATGGATGGTCTCCTCTGGAGGCAGCATCTGGGTCAGTGTGATCTGCTTCCACAGGTTGCAGAGTCGTCGTCTCTGCAGGGCTGAAAGGTATGAGAACAGGGCCCACTCTCCCCTTTGTGGGTGACTCTCCCAGGAAAGGCTTGTTGGAGTATAAGAGATTGAGATAGCGTGGGGGTGGGTGGATAGCTTGCAGGCAGTACTGCAGTTATTAAACAGATAAAACCAGTCTCAACAAATTGGTAACACTACAGATGGGGAAAAAAAGTTGGATTCACATGTTTAGGAAAAGGATGGACAGATAAAACCATTTAAACACATATAGTAAATGCAAGAATGAAGTTTTTCCTGTAAATGAACTTAAAACATTCCCTCATAACCTTGGGCTGTTCTTAAAGGTACAGAGAGGGAAGGAAAAAAAGGTTCTCTTCACCCTGTTTTGTTGACCAGACCAACCCAGGATGAAGGCATTTTCTTTCATTGCTTTAATTCTCTTTTTTTCCTAACAATTTAAAATTCTTATCTGTAGGGATCAGATACTGTCAAGCATCCAGAAAGTATCCATGATATCAATCACTCCGAGATGTTATCGCTCCAATTGATTTATTAGAAACAGATCTGGCATGTCAAAGGCAATTTCCTAAGTGAAATTATTTTTGCGCCTTATACAGAATTCACCTTCTGTCCTCCCTTATCTCCTCCCACTTCTACACTTCATAAATCACGAGAACCAATTAACTGCCACTGGAATTACTTAATAGGACATACAGAATAACCTTGAACTTTTCAACTCCAGCTCTCTAAAAGGAAAAAAAAATATGTGGCAGCTGAATTTTTTAAAGCTGACAAATACATTTAACTGTTGCAATTACCTCAAGGGCACACAAAGACTGACAGATAAACAGACACACACACACACACACACACACAATCAAGGAGAACAGGAGAGGAAAACAGAACTCTTGGGTTTACACCCTAGTTTCCCACCATACGTCTCAGTTAACTCAACTGAGGGAAGGCAAAATCTTAATAAATATAACATGTGGTTGCATGGAAGACGGAAAGGAAGAGGGAGAACAAACTAACGAACAACCCCCCACCCCAACATTCCTATTTATATGTTTCAATTTTCTTTTAAGTACCTTTATTTAGCCAAATTGGTTTTCCAGCTTCGTCTCTGAGCGAAGTCCATTTCTCATAACTTGCACATGAGCTTCTTACTCATTCCTGCCTGGACGGGCAATTGCTTCTCATCCCAGGCATCAAGGAATTCCCCTAAGCGGGAGGCTACCACAACCCTTGAGCTAGAGCTGGATCTCCGGCAAATTGAGTCACCTAATGAAACTCGCCCCATCATAAAAGGGTCTGGGAGAACTCTGGTTCCCTTTCCAGAGTAAGGACCCCTCCTATCAAAGAAATACTGCCGTCAGTTTGAAGACCAAAAAGGGGTCCGGAAGGAATCTACTGTTCTCCACAGAGAGTAAGGGTGCCTCCTTCCCTGACCTTTCACCCCGCAGCGGTTTTTGGACTCAAGGAAGACGGGAGGACCTTTGCTTTCCTTCCTTGAGGTAAGGACCCCTTCTTCCTGCCACACTTTTCGAACTCAGGAGCGTCCAGGAGGACCTCTACTTGCTTTCCAGAGATAAGGACCCCTCCTAACACAGGGCTTCACTCAGTAACTTCCCAGCTGGTTGCCCAAGTTCAACTCTCTCATTCACTTTTCCATTCCATTTTCACACAGTCACTCCTTTCTCCCTAACAGAAGGTCCTGTGCTCTGGCGTGACTCCCTATACTTTCCAGGCTCTATTGGTGGAACAGATCTATCCAGGGATGGGATCCGGCTGGTATAACTACCGGTTCTGTTGCTCTGCGTCGCGCGCGCTTTGCGTGCGAGTGCAATTTACGACCTGCTGAACTGCCCAGACAGCTGAGCAGCGCTGCGTGCAAGTGCACAGCGATTGGAAAAGCCCTTTTTTCCTGCTTTTTCAACCGCAGCTGTGTCGCACAAAGCAGCGGAGGTTGAAAAAGCAGGAAATAAAGGTCAGGTAATAGCCCCGGCAGGTGCGTGGGCCAAAACAGCAGCAGACATAGAACCGGTTCTATATATGCTCTCTGTCTGCTGCTCTTCAGAACTACTGTTTCTACAGAGGTGGACAGAACCGGTAGAATCCCACCCCTGGATCTATCTGTGCAGTGGTGGGATTCAAAATTTACCACCACCAGTGCTGTGGGCATGGCTTGGGTCATGTGACTGGGTGGGCGTGGCCAACTTGACATCACTCACGGCAAGGTGGGGGGGCGGCACCTTGCTGTGAGTGACATCGAGTTGGCCACACCCACCCAGTCACATGACCGATGCTGCAGAGACAGGGAGATTGCTTACGTACCTAACCTTTCCTCCCCCTCCCACCCTTGGGCTGACAAAATAAGGAGGAGGAGAAGACTTACCGAACTTTTCTGCCTCCATTCTCTGGAGCTGCTCGGAAGGCAGCTCCTGTGCCCTGCCTGTCCCTTTATGGTCCTTCCTCCCCTCCGCGTTGAAGTACCTTAAAGGGACAGACTGCGGCGGCTGACTTCCAAGCAGCAGCGGAGCAAAGGGAGGCAGAAATGTTTGCCCAAGTCTTCTCCTCCTTCTCGGGCATACACACACACACAGAGCTTGCACACATCTCACGGCACCGTAGGGACTCATGGCTCGCCCACATGCCGACTCCTCACAGAAAGTCCTCCCGGCACTGTGTGTGCACTCTGTGTGTATGCCCGAGAAGGAGAAGACTTTTCTGCCTCCCTTCACAGTAAAGATGCCCTGCCTGTCCCGTTATGATTCCCCCTCCCCTCTGTGTCAAAGTACCTTAAAGAACAGGACATCTTCCTGTGCAGAGCACCATGAGATGTCTGCATGCTCTGTGTATGCCCATGAAGGAGGAGAAGACTTGGGCAAACTTTCCTGCCTCTCGCTCTTCTGACACACACTGGCCAGGCAGGTGAGCAGCACCGCATGGGGCAGAAGACAGCACAGGCTCAGCCATGAAGCTTCCCTGCCTGCCAGGAGGAAAAGCTCTTCCATTCTCTCTGCTCAGCCATGCATTGACAGTATTTGCTTATGGATAGAGCTATCTATCTATCTATCTATCTATCTATCTATCTATCTATCTATCTATCTATCTATCTATCTATCTATCTATCTCTTAAGTGCTGACATCTGCTGTGGGCTATTTAGGAAGGTGGGGACTGCTTTCTCCCTCCAGGGTAATATAATATTCTGCCTTTTTAATATTTCTCAAAATATTTCATTCTTCTAGGAGAGGAGTGGTTGCTAACTTTCTACACTACATATTCTTTCACTCCCCAGATTTTATTCCATTGATGGTGCATGCTTTAAAACTGGTTCTCCTTCATATTAGGGTTAACTCAGGGGTGGGATTCAAATTTTTTAACAACTGGTTCTGTGGCCGTGGCTTAGTTGGTGGGCATGGCTTGGTGGTCATGTGACTGGCTGGGTGTGGTCAACTCAACATCACTCACATTGAGGCACACATCTTCTCGCCCGGCATCTCATGACTGTGGGGATGCTGCAACAGTCGTAAGTGTGAAAAATGGCCATAAGTCACTTTTTTCAGTGCCATTGTAACTTTAAATGGTCACTCCACACAAGCAAAGTACCAGCAAAGGAGGGGGAAAAAACTCCAGAGAAGTTCCAGAGACAGGAAGTCTAGTCCTGCCAAGAATGTAATAAGGGTTAACAGAGAGGCAGTTTCTGTAAGCAACACCAGAATGTTTCCTTCCTGCCTTCTTTACAGGATTAGGCCAGTCATTTCTTCTAATAACTGGTTCTTCCAACTGCTTAGAATGTTAACAACCAGTTCTAGCGAATAGGTGCAAACCGGTAGAATCCCATCCCTGGGTTAACTTGTGATTTTATGGACATGTTTTTTTCTTGAAACTGATAATGCCACTGCTGTCTTCTGTGATTTTTTTTTTAAACTTCCCTATGTAGCAAACAAAACACAGGATTTCCTAGTAGTGCACCTAGTAGTGCATTTAATATCTTGGCACAACTATGCTTAACCTAAGATTTTCTAAATAATAGCTATCAAGCATCATTTGGGATGTTCAGTTTTATAGACAGTCTTCACCTGCCACTTACAATGGTGCTGAAAAAGTAGACCTTTGTGGCCATCATAGTTATTTGGAGGTGGCACTAGCTTGCAATTACGATAGTTGTGGTGTCCCACAGTCATGGAATCACCATTTGGAACCTTCAGAATTGGCTTCCAATAAACAAAATTGACAGGAAGTTGCAAGTCACAGTCGTGGTAGATTGCACTGAACAGAACACAGTGATTCGCTTAATGAGCACAGCGAGAACCGATGTTGTAAGTTGGCATGGTTTTAAGGGTCTAAAATTAGATCAAAAAGGGTGAGTGTAAGGTAAGAAATAATCACGCCCCATACCCCCAGAAAATGAAATATTTTGGAGAATATTAAAAAGTGTGCTGTCCAGCCAGTGTATGGGAATTGGATAGTTAGTTAGGATTTGTGAGCTTCCCCTTAAGGGAATGCATCATGGTAAATGTAGTTAAGGTATCCTGGGAAATGTAGTCAATGTCACGTGACCGCATCTGTAATCCTGATTGGTCACTAAATTGACCCTTGATGGGTTGGGGGAGGTTTTTTTACTCTTGCCTGAACTCACTGACTCTTGGTAGCTGCTCTTTCTACCCCTACAAGATGGGAGGAAAGGGATAAGGAGATAACCATCTTTTTACCTACAAAGAAAGATATACAAAGGATTGGACATTAAGAACTTTGTCATAAATGTGAGTTATGAGGATACCTGATGAATCAATAATAAAGACTTTGTATGGATGCTTTGTTGAGTTTATCTGTCTGGATCTGTACAGAGGACAAAATCTACCTCTGTACAGAAGGCAGAACAAAAAGAGTCAAAATATTATATTTCCCCAGAGGATTTGTTTTTAACAAAGACAGAAAGCAGTCTGAACAGCTTTCAGCAAATGTCTGAAATCTTTACAGTTGGATGTTTTGTGCCCATTAAGAAATCCAGGCCAATCTTTTCACCAACAAAACATCTTCAGCTCCAGTTGATGAGATTAAAATTTGCATTCCCCCACCCAAATTCTAAGGACAGGATTTTAAGGACTTTTAGGACATAATGGATAGAAACTGATCAGTTCCAAGTGGGGAAGAAAGTCACTGGAAACATGGTGATTGCTTGGAAAGATGGTTTAATGTGGACAGGACCACATGGCTTGGAGATCCTGGGTTGAAAAGGAGGAGATGCTGAGAGTCCCTGGGTTTTATGCCCTCTGTTGGGCTTTGAATTTGAGTTTGTGTTCTGATTGGTTGTCAGACTCCCATGGGGCCATACAGGGGTAACTTGGTAGGTTGTCTTTTGAGTCCCAGGCTTGGTTGACTCTTGCTGGATGATCTGACATAATACAGTATAATTAACCCACCACCTGAAATAGCAAAAGACACAAAAGCCCCTTCCTTGCACAGTCCCGAAAACACTTCATACTTCAAAGTCACAGAAACCTATAAAGATCCATCCACTCATTCAGCCATTTTTGTCAGCTTTCCCAGAACTTCATGCTGTTGTTGGTTCTTCCAAAGCACCAGAAGGCAAGACAAGGAACAATGGATGGAAACTAATGAAGGAGAGAAGCAACCTGGAATGAAGGAGAAACTTCCTAACAGTGAGGACAATAATCCAGTGGAACAGCTTCCCTTGAGAGGTTGTGGGTTCTTCATCCCTGGAGGTTTTTAAAGAGACTGGACAGTCACTTGTCTGAAATGCTACAGGGCTCCTGCTTGAGCAGGGGGCCAGACTAGAAGACCTCCAAGGTCCCTTCCAGCTCCATTATGATTAATTGATTGAGTGGTTGATTGAGTGATTGATTGATCTTGGAAGCTGCAGCCTTGAATTTGCTTTTGCAGCAGCAGGAACAGGTCAATGGGTATATTTTGTGGGGAGGAAGAAGATCCAGTGTGGTGTGGTGATGAAGGAAAGGGGGGAACCTCTTCCAAAAACCCTTGCCAAGGAAACTGCAAGGCCACGCATCAAGACTGACCCAAAGGCACCAAAAACAGAGCAAAGTAGCGTCACGTTTCAGTGTTTCACTTGATTCAGTTGCAAAGATCGGTTGCTAGAAGTCGAAAACGACCTACTGCCATATAATCAGTGAAAAAAATCTTCCAAACGCCTTGGTGGAGATTGGACAGGCGTATTTTTCCACTTCCTGTTGCTAGATGGCGGTCAGGCAACATCTGTGCCTAGAAAGGCATCAACACTGTGCTTGCGCTTAAAAAAGGAGTTTTAAACCATTGAGTACTGCATTGCTAGAAAGGAGGAGAAGGGAAGACAAGCGCAGAGAGGAACTTCCACTTCCGGATGAATCATGGGAGGAAGGTATAGTGCAGAGCGGTTTCTGTGCTCTCCCCAGGATGGAAGCAGCAGCTGGCAGGTGAGTTTGGGGCAGCAGGTGGGAGAAGAATCCGGGAGCAAATCGGGCTGTTGGGTTCCCTCCACGGCCTGGAAGCAGAGAAGCAACTGGGCTGAAGCGCGTCAGCTGCTGCTGCTGCAGGTTCCTTCCCTCCCCAGATCGGAGCCCGCTGGGGCTGCACGCTGTGAAACTGATGGCTGCAATTTTCTGCTGGGGGGGAGATTTAAAAAGTCTCTTTCAAGTGAAGGTGAATCCTTTGGGAATGGTCCCCCTCCAGAGGTTGTTTAGGGTCTCCTGCTTGAGCAGCGGTTGGATTAGAAGACTCTTCCAATTCTGTTATTCTGTTCCGTTGCAATTATATTTATGATAAGTAAAACTATAGAAATGAAAGAATGTGTACCTTTTTTCACTGAATTGTATTTGAAAACAACTGTTTGCTCTTTTAAGAATCTGTGATTGACCCAGTCAACAAGTGAATTTCATCATTGAATGGATATTTGAACTTGGATCTGGGTAGCCTTCCATGGGTCAAATGAATCATGATTAATATTATTTATTTATTTATTTATCATATTTTTATACCGCTCCCTCTCCCAAAAAGGGACTCGGGGCGGTGTACAGCCTACTAAAAACACATAATAAATACACTATAAATACAATTAAAAATATATTAAACACGATTGGTCCGGCTGTGTCCCATCAAAATGAAATTTAGCAATATAAAATCAGGGATCTGAATAAAAATTAAAAATTAATTATTAAAACCGAATTAAGTTTAAAACCGGAACCTGATTACTGGGCCAGGCCAGCCTGTCTAAAAAATAGGGTTTTAACTGCGCGCTGGAAGGTCAGAATATCCGTCATGGCTCGTATCTCCGGGGGGAGATCATTCCATAGGGAGGGAGCTCTCACAGAGAAAGCCCGAACTCTCGGGGCCGTCAGCCGACAACGGCCGGGCGGCGGTACCCCAAGGAGGGCAACCCTGTGGGAGCGTACTGGGCGGCGGGAGGTTGACGATGGCAGTAGGCGGTCCCGTAGGTACCCAGGTCCCGAGCCATGGAGCACTTTAAATACCATCAGTACCACCTTGAATCGAATCCGGAAGGCCACAGGAAGCCAGTGCAGCCTGCGGAGAAGCGGTGTAACATGGGAGCTCCGAGGGGCACCCACGATCACCCGCGCGGCTGCATTCTGGACCAACTGCAACCTCCGGAGACTCTTCAAGGGGAGCCCCATGTAGAGAGCATTGCAATAATCCAGGCGGGAGATAACGAGGGCGGAAGTGACTGTGCGAAGTGCGCCCAGATCCAGAAAGGGCCGCAACTGGTAGATCAGACGAATCTGATAGAAAGCCCCCCTGGCGACGGCTGCAATGTGTTCTTCTAAAGACAGCCGTACGTCCAGGAGGACACCCAAGTTGCGCGCCCTTTCCACGGGGGTCAAAACCTCTCCCCCCACGGCCAGCGAAGAAACCAGCTGGCTGTATCTGGCGCAGAAAACCACAGCCACTCGGTTTTGGTCGGGTTGAGACGAAGCCTGTTACGACCCATCCAACTCCGCACGGCCTCCAGGCACCGGGACATCACTTCGACGGCTTCGTTGGGGTGGCCCGGGGTGGAGATGTACAGCTGAGTATCATCAGCGTACTGATGGAACTCCACCCCGAAGCCACGGATGACCTCACCCAGCGGCTTTACATAAATGTTGAACAGCAGGGGCGAGAGCACCGACCCCTGAGGAACCCCACATAGTAGGGGCCTCGGGGCCGATCTCTGCCCCCCCGTCAACACAAATTGCGAACGGTCGGAGAGGAAGGAGGTGAACCACCGCAACACGGTGCCCCCCACCCCCAACCCCTCCAACCGCCGCAATAGGATACTGTGGTCGACAGTATCAAAAGCCGCTGAGAGATCTAACAGGACCAGGACAGAGGAACAGCCCCTGTCTCGGGCCCTCCAGAGGTCATCCACCAACGCGACCAACGCCGTCTCCGTGCTGTGCCCGGGCCTGAAGCCCGATTAGAGGGGGTCGAGATAACTCGCTTCATCCAGGTACTGCGGGAGCTGACGTGCCACCACACTCTCAACAACCTTCGCAACAAAGCGAAGGTTGGAGACAGGACGATAATTAGATAACAATGCTGGGTCCAGGGACGGTTTCTTGAGGAGGGGCCGCACCACCGCCTCTTTCAAGGCGGCGGGTAACAGCCCCTCTCTCAAGGAAGCGTTTATAATACCCTGGAACCAGCCTCGTGTCACCTCCCGAGTGGCCAAGACCAGCCAGGAGGGGCACGGGTCCAGCAAACAGGTGGTGGCATTCAGTCCCCCCAGTATCCTGTCCACGTCCTCCACAGTAACAGGATCGAACTCAACCCAGTTGACCTCACCGATATCCACCCCCGCCCCCCCGCCCGGAGATGCCCAGTCGGAGTCCAGTTTGTCCCGGATCTGAGCGATTTTGTCCTGCAGAAACCTAGAAAACTCCTCAGCCCGTCCCTGCAAGGGGTCCTCCCGCGCTCCCACCTCCAGGAGGGAGTGGGTCACCCTAAACAGGGCGGCTGGGCGGTTTTCCGTGGACGCAATAAGGGTGGAGAGGTAAGACCTCCTCGCCATCCTCATCGCCACTAAATACGTCTTGATATAAGATCGTAATAGTGTTCGGTCAGACCCAGAGCGGCTAGCCCTCCAACTGCTCTCTAGGCGTCTTTTCTGGCGCTTCATCTCCCTTAGCTCCTCAGAAAACCAGGGAGCCACATGGGATCGGCACCGGGTCAGAGGCCGCAAGGGCACAACTCGGTCAAGGGCCTCAGCAGCCACCCTATCCCAGGTGGCGACCAAGCCCTCAACCGAGTCGTGTGTGTGAGCTTCGAGGAATGGCCCAAGCTCCGTCACATCATTCCATTACATCATTCTAATGTAATTTTTTTTCTTTTTTTCTCATCTTCTGCAACCAGTTTATGCACAATTAAACATACATTTTTATTTGAATCTTATAGACAAAGAAGATGGCAATAAGAGCACTCTGGACAACGAATAACAAGCAACATTGAAAAGGAAAACGAATCAGTCCAGAAATCAAAATATTTTCCATTTTCTTCAGAAAGCCACATAACCCTTCCTAGGCAGGTGAGAGAAAATCAAGAGAAGATGTGTATCTGGAAAAAGCAGAGTATGCAAAACTCAAGCATACATTAGATGAAAAATCAAGGGCGATTATTTTTCCATTCAGCAAAAGAGGAAAGTCAGTGGGGAGGAAAAGATCAATTGGATAGCCATGTAGGGCAGACAAGAGACAGATCTCACTCCATGTGGAAGAAAATCACCACTAAATGAAAGCACAAACAAGGGATCATCTAGATTTTTGACTTCCTCAAGAATACAACTTGCAATTCATAGCTGATTATGCCTGAGAGGATCTAAACTGGAGAAAAACCTTACGTATACTCTGAATGTGGTAAAACCTTTGACCAGAATAACTCCACATTTTGTTTCATGGAAGGAACCACACAGGAGAGAAGCCCTTCAAGCGCTCCCAATACAGTAAATGCTTTTACGATCATGGCAATATGGTGATACACCAGAGGACTCGTACCATGGGGAAACGGTTTGAATGTCCTGATTGTGGGAAAGGTTTAAGTGATAATTCCAGCCTGGTGATACACCAGAGAACTCACACAGGAGAGAAACCCTTTGGATGTCCTGATTGTGGGAAATGTTTCAATAGAAATTCCAACCTCATTAGTCACCAGAGAATTCATACAGGCAAGAAACCCTGTAAATGTCTTGAGTGTGGGAATAGTTTCAGTCGGAATTCTAATCTTATTGCACACCAGAGAATTCACACAGGAGAGAAACCGTTTGAATGCCCTGTTTGTGGGAAAAGTTTCAGTAAGAATTCCAGCCTGGTGATACACCAGAGAACTCACACAGGCGAGAAACCCTTTGAATGTCCTGATTGTGAGAAAAATTTCAGTACCAATTCCAGCCTGGTTAGACACCAGAGGACTCACACAGGAGAGAAACCCTTTGAGTGTCCTGATTGCGGGAAACATTTCAGTACCAATTCTAGCCTGGTGTTACACCAGAGGACTCACACAGGAGAGAAACCCTTTGAATGTCCTGATTGTGGTAAAACTTTCAGTAATAATTCCAATCTGCTGACACACCAGAGGACTCACACAGGAGAGAAACCCTTTGAGTGTCCTGATTGCGGGAAACGTTTCAGTACCAATTCTAGCCTGGTGTTACACCAGAGGACTCACACAGGAGAGAAACCCTTTGAATGTCCTGATTGTGGTAAAACTTTCAGTAATAATTCCAATCTGCTGACACACCAGAGGACTCACACAGGAGAGAAACCCTTTGAATGTCCTTATTGCGGGAAAGGTTTCAGTCAGAGTTCCAGCCTGCTGACACACCGGAGTACTCATACAGGAGAGAAACCCTTTGAATGTGCTGATTGTGGGAAAAGTTTCAGTTTGAATTCCAGCCTGGTGAGACACCAGAGGATTCACACAGGAGAGAAGCCCTTTGAATGTCCTGATTGTGGGAAACGTTTCAGTACAAATTCCTACCTCATTGGTCACCAGAGGATTCACACAGGAGAGAAGCCCTTTCAATGTCCTGTTTGTGGGAAAGGTTTCAGGAAGAATTTCAACCTGGTGATACACCAGAGGACTCACACAGGAGAGAAATCCTTTGAATGTCCTGACTGCGGGAAAAGTTTCAGTAACAATTCTAGGCTGGTGACACACCAGAGGATTCACACAGGAGAGAAACCCTTTGAATGTCCTGATTGTGGGAGAAGCTTCAGTCAGAGTTCCCACCTTGTGAGACACCAGAGGACTCACACAGGAGAGAAACCTTATGAGTGTCCAGACTGTGGGAAAGATCTCAGTAGTAGGTTTAACCTTATAAATCATGTGCTTATACACACAGGGGAGAAACCATTTGAGTGCCCTGAGTGTGATCGGTGCTTCACGAAACATTCCACCCTTATCGCACACAAGAACATCCACATGAAGCCCAAAGTGATGAGTAAACAGAAGGCTTGAATTTATTTTCTAATGTCCCTTTGTAAGTCTAGCTGAAAAACTGACTACCATATTTTTCGCACTACAAGATGCTCCGGACTATAAGATGCACATTAGTTTTAGAGGAGGAAAATAAGAAAAAAAATCTGCCTCTACATCCCAGCATCCATCCTGTATGTATCTGGCTAGCGTCCTTGCAGCAAACAACCTGGTCAACTTCAGCACCTTATCGCAGCCCCAGCACGTAGCTCATCAGGGCTCCTCTCCTTGTGCCCACCACAGGTCAATTGAGCTGAGCTGCTGCTGCCACCAAGGAACACTGAAGCCTTCACTGCTGAGAAGCTGATTAGCGGATGGGTCGGCCTCCCAGAATACCGCTGATCAGCTGTTCTAGGCAGTGGGGATTGCCACTACTGCCTATCGCCACTGATTGCTGCGGCGTGTTTATCGCCAGCCATTTGCTACTGCCCATTGGTGGCAAATGGGCCACGGTGATCCACAGCAAATGGGCCATGGCGATCAGGCGGCGGTGATTGGCGGTGAATGGGCAGGTGGCAATAGGTGGTGGTAAGAGGCAGTGGCGATCCACGCCGCCTAGAACAGCTGATTGGCAGTATTCTGGGAGACCAACCGCCAATCAGCTGCCCGGCAGCAAAAGCTTCAATGTTCCTTGGCGGCAGCACACCAACCCCCCTCCCCTCCCCATAATATTTGCTCTATAAGGTGCACAAACATTTCCACCCACTTTCAGAGGGGGGAAGACCAGGTTACAGTGAAAAAAATATGGTAATTTGATTACAAAGAATTTACCTGATTTTTTTAAGGCAAATATGTCATGGTGTTAGATGGGAAGGAGGAAAGAAAAAATTGCAACATATTAGTTTGATAACCTGCAGCATAAAAAATTGCTGAATATTTATGCAGAAATTGTGCAATTATATAAAAATAGTTTTGGGAGTGTTCTTTTTATTTTTATCATGGTAGATGATAGAAATGCCACATACAGAGTCCCAGCCTTTTTGTTCTTTGCCTGCCCCGAGATTTTCAGCCCCAGAATTCTCCAGCCAGCATCTCTTGGGGATAGAAGCTCTCAGACTATAGTTAAAGATTGTGGCTTCTCATATAATGAGAAAGCGAGAGAAGAAGCAGAAGGGTTTCAAAGTTCATCTTTTCTGTTCCAGGAATTCATTGCACCAAGCAATGTCTGTTCAGATTGTGTCAAGAATGAGGCACACAAGTGGAAAAAGCCATATGAATAACAAATATATTGGGGGAGTTTTGGGCAGTGACAAAACTTCAGTAAAATTTCAGGTGTGAAGGCTGTTGTGCCTTGTAGGTGGCCTTCATGGAGAAGAGCTGTACGGAATATTAAGTTGATGAGAAAAAGAATTGTGGTTTTGTGCACAGGATCTTCAGATTTATTCGCAACTCCTGCTGTGATCCTCCTTCGCTTGCAGGTGCCTTCTTGTTAACCTTTGATGGCTGGGGGTTGAGAGCAGTACCAAGGGACTGATGGTTTTGGTCCCCCCACCTTGGAGGGGAGATGTGAGAAAAAAATTGTACAGCAGATATTTCATTTCTAAAAGCATTTTTGGAAGAATCTTGAATAGCTTCTGAGAAAGAAAAATAAAGGAAAGTGTCAGCATTTTTGCTCCCAGAATGCTTCCTTGGGGCTCAGGAAGGAAAAAATGGAGCGGGGGGAGCCTGGTGAAGCAGTAAGACAGCAAAGGGAATTCTGGAACAGCTGATCGTCGGGAGGAGGAAAAATACCGTATGGAGTGACAGGGCAGAGAAGAAGCAGTGAGGTATGTCGGGCATGCATGTAATGTTGCGCGTGTGCGGGAACTTACTAGTTGGGGCCTTGATATCCCTCTCCCGGTGGGTCACTCATGGGAAAAGATCAGACATGGAGACCAGCTTCAGTCATGGGTAGAGTGACCTCGAGAGGCAGGCTCAGACCCCTTTTATTGAGATTACACGTCAGCTTACCTGGCGAATGCGGAAAGCAAGTTCTATTGGTTACATTGGTATAATATTACCATATTTGGTATAACATAGCATGTATCATATATGTAACATGTAGGTAGTATGTGGTTTGGGCCTGCGCAATGGTTACAACATCTCCTCTGTTTTTATTTTTTAAAATAACGAGGGGGTCTATGAGGACACTGATCAATGTGGTGAGCCATGGGGAAAAGTTGAACATCCCCTCAAAACCACCCTTTTATTAAGAAGTTATAAGGAAATAGAGCATGCTGAATTATTATTGGTTACATTATTGCATATAGCCTAATATGATTATGTTGTACCCCTACTTGCTTATGCAGTTTCTGCGGTATGAGTATCTTAACAGCTCTGTTTCCTGGGCTGCTGGTAACTGGCCCAGTTTGGAAAGTCCCCTTAAGATGGTTGCGATGTCTATACTTCCTGTTGTGTGGAGGGCGCTGGTTGAGGCCAACGCTCTGCGCACAACAGGTGCAGTATTCCAACATCTCCCCTGTTGTCTTTTTTATAAGCTGTCAGTCTCTGATTCAGAGTCCGAATCAGATTCCAATAGATCGACCCGATAGGGGTCCGTTAGTAAAGGGGTGGACTCTGGATTAGGGGGTGGTTGTAGGGATTGCAGGTGTAAAGCTTCAATGTTATTAAGGCGGGTTTTCAAGAACCGGAGCAGGCGAGAAAAGACACAAGGACCAATCGTACAGATTAAAAGGAGAATGAATAGGGGGCCTAGGAGAGCACAGGTCAAAGTAGTGAGCCAGGGGGAAAAATTGAACATTCCCTCAAACCAACCCTGTCTTGCTTCTCTTTCCCTTTTTCTTTCTGTTAGTCTCTTCCGTAGCTGGTTCATAGAATCCAGCACAATGCCAGAATGATCGGCATAGAAACAGCATTCCTCTTTCAGGGTCACACAAAGACCACCTTCTTTGAGAAAAAGGAGGTCTAGGCCCCTTCGATTTTGTAAGACTACTTCCGAAAGGGAGGTCAGGGACTTTTGCAAGTGGGTGATAGATGTTTCTATGCGCTCAAGATCGGTGTCAATGTCTTCCCGCAGGGAGTGGAATTGTTGGTTCCCTACGACGAGCAGTGATACCAACCCTGCAGCCCCCAAGCCTAGGAGTAGGGATAACATTAGGGCAGTTACAACTTCCCGTTTATGTCGGGAAGAAGAAGGAGAGGAGTCTAAGAAGTCATCTGACTTATGATATGACAATTTGGGAAGAAGGTACACCTGAATGCAAAAGCTATTGGTACTTAGCAGAGCATCACCTGAAACACATGGGGTTAAACCTGTGGAGCAGGCCCATACTGAATCATTGCCAGGGACAAGCCAAGTTTTTTGCAATCGAAGAGTAATGTTGCCCTTCTTGGTCCACAGTATATGCGGGCCTGCTGTGGAGGTTGAAGTTCTGTTAGTAGGGAGATACATTTTACAGAAGGAAGAGTTTAAACAGTAATTGCTAAAATTACCAACTATTCCGATACAACAGCCCTGCCCGATTATGGAGGTGACGGTTTGAGTGCCATTTGTCCAGCGACATGAAGAGGGAAGAGAGGAGTGGTTGGTGAAGTCCTGAGAAGAGCCGGCGGCCTCGTAAAAAGGCGGCGTGGCGGAGAGGCAAAGCCAACAAGTGGTAGTCAGGTTTGGCTGGGTAGAATTGAGAAACTTGAAGGTAGAATTGATTAACCGCAAAAGAGGGTTGGGGAGGAGTTCATCCGGAGGAGCTAGGAAAGAGGACAGGGTGGCCTTGTTTTTTCCTACGGGGGGGGGGGGGAGTATGGGAGAGAAACGGTCAGGCGGATGGTGAAAAAATTGCCAGGGTGGCTACTGCCAGAATTGTCATTCACACGCCCCCCCCATCGAAGTCCAGTTTGCCAAGTGCTCCGTGGAAGCTGGCGGCCCAGGGTGGTAAAAGAATTTTTGTGGGGTTTAATCGGATCCCACAGCACGCCCAGTTCGAACAGGAACTCCATGGAAGGGATCCATCGGGGCCCAGAGTGGCAGTGATGTAATCATCTTTGTGAGGGGGAGTCCACCATATTTTTCCAGTGGAAACACAAGCCCATTTTTTGCAGTAAAAATCCAGAACGCCACCACATTTGTCCCGATGAGCATAGGTATTAATATGTCCCGGACAGATGTATAGGCCACGGCCAATATTCCATACCTCTCGGGGGGAGGGGTTGCATTTGGATTTATCAGCAAAACCCTCGACCCTCACTAACATTTCTCCATAATCAAAATATAAAGGAGGGAACCATGGCCAAAAGGTATAGTTCGAGGTGGAATTCAAGGAAGCACCCCGATAATCTAGAACGTGCCATGTAAGGTGCAGAGGGCGATGGGGGTTATAGCTCCCGAGGGAGGGTGTCCAACAGTTCAGAAAAATAAAGAGATACCACATACCGAAGAGCCTGGTTTACGGTGGTAGAGGGGGCTAAAGTATAATAGGGGGGGTGAGAAAAACTGGAGACTAAAAAGCGCTGCAAAACATCTTCAACTATGACGATGTCACACACTGGAGAGCAGTCGCAGATGGGGTGGCAGTCACAACAGTGGCTGCAACAGCAGCAATCACAAAGACAAGGACAGAACCAGCACATGTGACTCGGCGGTTATCTCAAACGGCGGTCGTCGCAAAAGTCAATTGACCGGTTGGTTACCTGTCTTTTTGTGATAGGAACGGACACATCGACCAGGGACCCAAAAAACACGATCTGGAAGTTGAATCGCAGCGTATCCCCTGCCCCAGGTGATAAGGTCAGCTGGTCCTTGCCAGGTGGGATCTGGAAGACAGCGATAGTAGACTTTGGGTCTTGATGGGCTGGCAGCTGGAGAAGCGGTGAAATGTCGATTGGCTGCAGTGGTAGGTGGCTGTCCAGTCAGATTCAGAAAATTGAGGGTGTATAGAGAGAGGTTTAAAACATTTTGCACTGCTGGGAGGCTAGGGGGTACTTTTCCCTGTGTGCCAATATATCTGTCTAGAGCGTGCTTCAAGGTCTGGTTCGCACGTTCTACTAGAGCCTGTCCTTGGCTGTTGTAAGGAATGCCAAACTTGTGGACAATGTCCCGTTTTTTGCAAAAATCTGCAAAAGTTGTACTGGTGTAAGCCGGACCATTGTCTGTTTTGAGTTCATTTGGGCGTCCCAACGATGCAAAGGTGCGAATACAATGATTGAGTACATGTTTAGTGGCCTCACCCCCTTGTGGGGTGGCCATTATGAAGCCAGAATGTCAATGGAAACATGAAGATATTTCCAAGGGGCAAAGGAAGCATATTGAGTGACATCCATTTGCCATATTTGGCAAGATTGAGTGCCTCTGGGGTTAACTCCCATAGGTACTGAATGTGCCTGGCGACTGCATGTGGGGCATTGTTGAATGATTGCAGCCGCCTCTGTTGAAGAGAGACTAAATTGTTTCATGAGTGCCTTTTTGTTTTGATGAAAATATGAATGGCTTTCCCAAGGAAGGGAAGAAGCAGGTTGTAGAGTCAGAGCTGCGGCAGCAGCCGAAGCCGCAGCGTCGGCTATGTCATTTCCTTCCTGAATAGGCCCAGGAAAGGGTTGATGACTTCTGATATGAGAGACATGAAAGGAGTGTTGTCTTTTTGAAATAAGAGTTTGTAGGGAAAGAAAGAGAGATAGCAAAGTAGGTTCAATAGAAGGAGAGAGATAAGCTTCATAGATGGAAGAGATAATTTGAGAAACATACAGACTATCCAAGATGAGATTGAAAGGCTGATCAGAAAATTGTTAAAATGCTAGCAAGGAGGCATAGAGCTCTGCGTGCTGGGCAGAGGACTGTGGAGGAGTAATTTTAGTGTGCCATTGGCCATTCAGCTGCCAGGCACATGCACCATATTTTTTGCTCCCATCAGCAAACACTGTGATAGCATCTGTAATAGGCAAAGGGTTGAAAGGAGAGTTCCAAAGGAAAGGTACAGTTTTCAGCAATTGCAGCCTGGGGTCTGGAGGAGGATGACAGGAGACCATTCCAGGCCAGTCTTCCATTGCAAATTGCAGCTGTTCAGATGCAATAAAAAGAGATTCCCAAGTAGCTAAAGAACACGGAATATAGATCATAGAAGGTTCTATACCAGCCAGAACTTTGCTACGAGAACGGCCTTTATTGATGAGCAGGGCCAATTGAGTTGGTTTGGAAGTGAGTGTGGCTTTGGATGTATGAGATAAATGGAGCCATTCTACAATCAATAGTGATGGTGTCACCTGTCCCAATGCACCCGTTGGCAAGCCTGGGGTATTGAACAACAAGAGCACTATTGGGAATTTTGCTTGAATCCGATCTACCCATTTAGTTCTAAGGGCTTGATTAATCAATTGAATGACTGACATCTGATCTTGCTGTAATGGGATAATATCCGCAGGATGCTTTCCCTTGGTGAGAGCTGAGAACAGGGGTGAAAGCTGCATAGTGGAGAGGCCTAGGTAGGGACGTACCCAGTTAATGGCACCTAAATACTGTTGTAATTGTAAAAGAGTTGGCTTCTCAGGAAGCTTTACATGGGGCACTGTAGGTACTGCATGTGAGGCAAGTACCTTGTGACCCAAATAGGAAAAAGATTCTGCTGTTTGGACCTTGCCTGGAGCTATGTATAAGCCTCCTTTCTGTAAAGTTAATCTAAGCTGGGGCAGGGTGGCCAACACTGTGCCCTTAGGGCCAGGTGCGGCCACTAGAATGTCATCCATGTAATGATACACTAAAAAGTTAGGGTGAAGCAGTCTATAAGGCTTGAGGATGTTAGCAACATAATACTGACACATTGTTGGACTGTTGAGCATGCCCTGTGGAAGTACCTTCCATTGGTATCTACAGGTAGGTTGAGAATTGTTTAATTCAGGGACCGTAAAAGCAAAAATCTGCCTGTTATCAGGATGCAAAGGAATAGAGAAAAAACAATCTTTCAAATCAATTACCATCATGTCGTAATTTTGAGGAATCAGATTAGGGTTTGGGAGACCACATTGCAGCGCCCCCATGGGTTGAATAATGGCGTTGACCGCTCGCAGATCATTTAATAAGCGCCAATTGCCAGATTTCTTTTTGATGACAAATACAGGAGTATTGTAGGGGCTAACAGATTTTTCAATATGTCCCTTTTGTAGCTGCTCAGCTACTAAGTGATGCAGTGCAGTTAATTTTTCAGAGGTCAAAGGCCATTGATCTATCCAGACAGGGGTAGCAGATTTTAATTGCAAACGTAACACAAAGCTATCCATCATTGCAAAATTAATTTAGCCTGTAATTGAGACATTAGGTCCCTCCCCCACAGGTTTATATGTAAAGGCAATATAACTGGTTTGATGAAAGCGGTGACACAGGAAGTGGGTGACTTGACAGGAAGCCAGTTCGTGCTAACAAGAGCTGGCTGTGTTCCGCCCACCCCCCTTACTGATGGAGCTGTGTCAGTGGGCCAATCGGAAGGCCATTCAGCAGAGCGTATGACAGAAACGTCAGCGCCGGTATCTAAAAGACCCCGGAAGGAAACGCCATTGAGTAAAAATTCTGCCGTTGGTTTGGCAGACTGCACGTTTTGTTCCAAAGCAAAGGCATCTGCAGCTGTTTCCAGTAGAATCATGGTGGCTACAATATCTCCCTGGTTGATTGTAACCGGAGAATTCACCATTATGGACAAAGCCAGATCAGAAAAGGAATCTGAGGAGCGCAGAAAGGGGGCTGCAATGACCCCTTGGGAGGTAAGATCCAGGTTTGGGAAAATAAGCATAGGCAACGCTGGAGGGAGGTTAAGCTTAAGGCGAGATGATATAAAGAGAGGGTAAACATGGGCAGGAAGTGAATAAGTCACAGTCTCGTTTGCAACCATTTCAAAGGAATGAGAGAGAACCTGATCATCAAGGGTTTCAACCTTTGTGGCGGGGCTGGCTGAGCGCCCCATCTCTAGTTTCCCGCCTGTGATTCTTGAGGGAAAGATGGACATTGGTTAGCCCAGTGGAAGCCTTTTTTACATTTGGGACAAACAGTTTTCGGTTTCGAGAATCTGTATGGGTTGTTTCTGCTTGCGCCGCCTCCAAGGGCACGGCATTGAGCCTTAAAATGGCCGGGTTTGCCACAGTTGAAGCAATTTCCGGTAGGGCGGGGTGCGGAAGCAAAGGGGGAAGAAGAAGGAGGAAATGGAGTAGTCTGTTGTAAAGCAGCAGCAAGAGCCTCCATTTTGTAACTTGTGGTGCCGACGATGCGACAGGCTTTAAGAAAATCGGCTAGCGTGGCTCCCGGACGATTTGCAATGGGCTGGAGGACCTTTTGACAATCTTGATTTGTGTTTTCATAAGCCAATTTCATCATTAATTCGCCTCTGGCATCTACATTGTCTATTTGACGCTCAAGGGCGACCTGAAGACGATCAATAAAGGAAGCATAGTCTTCAGTAGAAGTTTGGATAATTTTTGAAAATGTTTGTAACGGAACGCCTTGATTGTCATCTACTTTTCTCAGAGCCGCAAACACAGCATCTTTTATAATGGGAAATGCGGCTCTATCAGAAAGGATTTGTTGATCTATTGTGGATCTCGTGCCAGTCCCTTTTAAGTCATCTGTATCGACATTAGCGGGGAGTCCGGCATTGACCGCAATGGTGATATGTTTGCCATATTCCGAATTCCAAATGACATATTAGGCCGGGGTCAAAATCATGCCAAATAGAGATTGCCAATCGGCAAGTAGCATTTCTGTTGTAGCAGAGGAAAGAGAGGAAAGTAAGCCTAACACATGAGATTGAAGACCATAATCCTTAACCGCCCCTTAGATCTCCTTAATTTGTTTATAATTAACATGCTGATGTATGGGTCTAGCAGCGGCCCCTGCAGCGGCCCCCGCTTGATCCAAGATAACCGGAAACATCGCGCACGTCTCTAAATCCTCCGTTTCAAGTTGCCCTGTCTGCTGAGCAACCTGCATAGCTCTAATTATCTGACCTCCTTGTCGCAGGGATTTGGAGGGTGGGGCGTTTGGAGTGATCACCTCAGAGGCTAGAACAGGAGTAAGAGTTGCCTGTTCTTTTTCGGTGGATTCATACGGGGGAGGCGCAGAATCCGCCGGTTCCTTGGTTGGAGTTTTAACAAATTTATGGTGGATCATTAAACATTCCATGACTACGCGCCACGTAGTCAAAATTTGAACGGGCTCTAGGAGTCTCATGGAAATATTCCCCCAATCTAGTCCAGGTTGATATTTGTAAACTCCCCTTTTCAGGATATACTGGACATTGTTTCCAAATGTAAGACAAAAGGCCAATTAATTCTTTGTTTTTCAGACGAGGGAGTGTCTTCCCTCGGTTAGCAGCAATCTTATAGGAAGATTTGGTCAGTTCTTTCAACTCTTGCAGATGAGCAACCTGCTGCTGAGAGAACTTTCCGCCCATACTTACGAAAAACCCAACCGTGTTTCAGGCGGGTAGGGGTGCACGGCCTCTTCCAGGCGAGTAAGAAGGACGGTCCGAGACTGACCTCTCGTCAAGGCGGCGGAGAAATCATGTCGAGGGTCACCAGTTGGCAGGAACTTACTAGTTGGGGCCTTGATATCCCTCTCCTGGTGGGTCACTCATGGGAAAAGATCAGACATGGAGACCAGCTTCAGTCATGGGTAGAGTGACCTCGAGAGGCAGGCTCAAACCCCTTTTATTGAGATTACACGTCAGCTTACCTGGCGAATGCGGAAAGCAAGTTCTATTGGTTACATTGGTATAATATTACCATATTTGGTATAACATAGCATGTGTCATATATGTAGCATGTAGGTAGTATGTGGTTTGGGCCTGCGCAATGGTTACAACACGCATGCACGATAAGGACTGACTGGGAGGGGAGGGGCAGGTGAGAGGGCTGGGCCAGCCAGGGGCACGATTTGCTGATTCTCTGAACTGCGCAGAATCATAACCGGTTCTATAGAACTGGTCCAAACCGGTAGAATCCCACCCCTGGGCTTCCAACAAACACAATTGACAGGAAGTTGCAAGTCACAGTCATGGTACATTGCATTGAACAGAACACTGATTCACTTAATGACCACAGCTAGAACAGACGTTCTAAGTTGGCATGGTAAAGTGAGGACATATTACACAACCACAATAGTCAGGAATTGACTTGTTGATACCAATGGCTGTTAAGTGAGGACTATATTAATCAGGATGTAATCAGGGTGGTTGTGCACAGTATTTCTTGCCTTTTTTCTTATAGGTAGTCCTCAACTTAAAATAGTTCATTTAGTGGCCACTCAGTAGCTCTGAAAAGTGACATGATTGTTTTTCACACAACCTTTGCATCGAGGTCTACCTGTATTTACGTAAAGTATCAAGAGTTGGAAGGAACTTTAGAGATCTTGTAGTGACTAAAGACACTTTTCAATCCCCAGAAGACAGCTGGAAAGACTATGGGGGGAGGGTGGAAATTCATTGTAAGATTTTCTTTCTTGCCTCACTTATGTTGTAATTAGTTAAATGGGGGTGGGAGTGATTGGCACAGCAAGTTCTGAACACTTTGGACTTCTGTCTGGTCGGTGGGAAATTTGTCCAGGACACTTGGGTAGCTGCATACACACACCACTCAGAACCAGACTGAGGCTATTCCCTTCACCTACCTCCACACAAAGCTCCTCCTAGGTTTAGTTTTTGCTCTGTGGCAACTGAGACCCAAGCAGTCATATCTCCCTGCTAATTCCACGGGGGAGGGGGCATGCCCCTGAGGCACTTCCCTCCCTAAAGAAGTAGCAGAAAAGAGATCTCTAAACCCCAAACCCTGATTGTAACTCACAAATGATGCTGCCCAGTTGCTCAGTAAGGTCGAATATGTTGCACTGGTGATTTTATTAGGAGTCCCAGGGCTAATTGTGTGTAATTTGAAAAATACTAAATAGCCTGGATTGCACACTGGCTAACCTCCATTTGGCCTCACAAATCCTGGATGTACTAAACTAAGAACTAAGGCAGGTTCAGGGAGAAACCCCTGGAAATGGGTAGCCTGTAGTTATTTAATAATGCAAAACTACGGCTGTGAGGAATTTTGGGGCTTGTGCTTTCTTCAAACCTGACTGGAAGCTCACAGAAAGTGACATCAAACACCTGAAAATTGGCATAGAAATTGGATACTGTAAATTTCTTTTACAGAACTTTTGCCCTGGCTGCCAGAGCTTCACAGGTTGAAATCTCTCCTTTTGGGAGCCAAAGGATACTTTACTAATGTCTTTATCAATGCCTTCCCCTTTGCATCTATAGTCTGATCAATTTTAATCTTTTGCCAGAAAAATATGTGTCACCCACACGTATTTTGGCAAAAAAGGGGGGATACTGTAGAAAGTTAGCACCCATCCATTTCCTAGAAAGAAATATTTTGAGAAATATTAAAAAGGCAGATTATATTTCCCTGGAGGGAGAAAGCAGGCCCCACCTTCCTTAATGGCCCACAGCAGATGTCAGCACTTAAGAGATAGATAGCTCTATTCATAAGCAAATAACCTCACCCAAGATCCAACAAAGGTAGGATTAGCCCTCAGTCACAATAGGTATTGCCGAAAGCCCCTTCATTGCATCACCCTCAGAAACTTCAACTAAGCTTACCTCAGATAAACTCCTAGGATTTGTACATGGCCCCATGGGAGTTTGACAACAGCCAATAGAATACATGTTCTTCCACAGAAACAGGAAGTCCAAGTGCAAAGCCCAAGAGAAGGTATAAATATCCCCCACTCTGAACTCCATGTGGTCAGCTACCCAGAACCACATGTGGTTCTGCTTCATCTGTCAGGGTTCCAAGTAACAAACCCAACTCAATCAAAACTCTGAGGCCGGGGATTTCAAAGTATGAATTTATTAGGCATGTTATATGGGCACATGTGGTGAAAACCAACTCTGAAACACCTGAGGTTTTCCCCACCCAAATCAAACCCAAAGTTCTCCCAATCCAGGTCCACGCTTCCATCACATCATATAATCAGGTCAAAGTCCGAACTCCAGTTGGCTCCAGTCCACTCCTCCCCAACACCTGGTGGGAACGTCCTTCATTCACTGGAGAAAGAATGTTATTTTGGCTACAAGTCCCCAGTTATCTCTATTCTCCCTTCCTGTTCCCACAGCTCTGACCAGCCTCACTTGGCAGTCCCGAAGATGCTCCAACATGGCTTCAGGGCTGACAGGCTGCCCCCCCAGCTGAGAAGGACCTCCTGCAAAAGAGAAATTAAAGGATTAATCTGTACCAACTTCAATCTCCACTCCCCCCCCCCCCAACAGGTGGTTGTGTGGGATTCTTTTTGAGGATATGTCATGAAAGTGTTTAATCAACCTATCAGCTTTACATCCCAGTTCTTAACCCTGGTAGCTTCAGATAGGCGATATTCTTTCCAATGAAATAAGTGTTGCAAGTTACCCTCATGCAAGTAGGAGTCTAAAATCTTTTATACTTCATAATGTGTCTTCCCCCTGTATTACAATAGGCTTTGGGACTTCTGGTCTACCGTCCTTAGCTGGGAGTCTACTGCCGGCTTTAACAGACTGCTATGAAAAACCAGATGCACTTTCCCTAACAAGCATGGCAGTCTAAGCTGAACAGTTACCGGGTTTATTACTTTCACTATCAGGAAAGGCTCTATGACCCATTTTTTTACTTGGCTTCTTCAGTTTCAGGAAATTGTTGGCAAGCACACTTTGCTACTGACCTGGAAAGGAGACTGAGAGGGGAGCAGCGTTCATTGGCTTGCGTTTTATAAATCTTCGCCATGTCTATTCAAACCCACTTTGTATTTTCCCACCCCTGCTTCAACAATTCTATCCACTCACTCAGGGACACGGAGGATGGCAGTTCCCTGGGTAATTTCAGGCATGGGGAAAAACTCTTATGCTGCTGGTGACCTGGAAGGGGGTCAGGCCAAGTGCTACTGTCCACTGCATTGTTGTAGGCAACTTCCACAAAAGGCAGCAGATCGGCCTGATTAGACTCCCAAAATAGCACCTTAAGTATTGCTTGATCATGGTGTTTCACTTGTTCACTGCGCCATTCAGTGCTCGGATGAAAAGCTGAGCTAAGCCATGGGGACCCGATGGCCCTCAGAAACTCCCTCCAAAATTTTGAAGTGAATTAGACACTCCTATTAGAAGTGATCCTGCGGGGCACCCGGTGCGGCCTGTAGATTTGTTTAATAAACATCCTAGCTAGTTTTTTTGGCCAAAAGAGCAGGCTGTGAAGTGGGTTTGCTTTGAGAATAGGTCAATCATGATCCAAGTAACCATGTTCCCGCCACTCTCCAGCAGCTCAACTATAAAGTCCATGGCAATTTTTTCTCAGTGCCAGCTCAGGTCTGCCACTTGCTGGAGGGGGACAGGGGGCTTCCCAGGTCTTTTCTTCATGGCAGCAAAAGTAGCACAGTTTTTCACATAGTCCTCCATGTTTGCTTTCATCTTTGGCCACTAGAATTTCCTTCTGGGTAGGTGCAGGGTCTTCAAGTAGCCAAAGTTTCCCGCCAGTATGGAGTCATGGCTACGCTGCAGGAGTTGAAGTCTCAAGCTGGTGGGGAAGTCCAGCTTAGTTCTCTTCCATGTTAGCCTGTCTTTGAGGGTTAGGGCGTTTTTGTTGTCATTGAACCATGGATCTTCAGGGAGCTCCGTTTTCAGCCATTTCGTCATCAGATCTTTCCCGGTGGTGTCCCGACATCTGGTTTGGTCATGACTGATGGCTTGGGTCACCTGCTTGGGGGGGGGGGGGGAAGAATGATGGCATGGATTATGTCCTTGTGACGACTGTTGAACAGTGATTTTCTGGACAAGGCATCAGCGAGTTGGTTCTTTCCCCTCCGGGATATATTTTTAATTTGAAGTTAAACCGTTTGAAGTACTACACCCAGCTAACTTGCTTGGGAGAGTTTTGGGGGAGGTTTTAGTGCATCTAGGTTTTGTGGTCAGTCAAACCTCAAACAGAATTTCGCTCCTCTCTTGGAAGTGTTGCCAGGTGAGTGGGGCCCATCGGACCGCATAGGCTTCTTTTCCTACACTGCCCACCATTTTTCAGTATCGGTGAGCTTCTTGGAAGTGTCAGGACAGGGTTGTAGCTGGCCTTTGTCATTGGCTGGCAGCAGGCCACATCACTGGCATCTGCCTAGACCATGAATGGTTGTTCGGGATCAGGGTGCTTAAGGACTGGCTCCTCAGGAAACGTATTAAATTATTCCATTGACTCATTTTTAAGTGATTGTCCACTAGGATTCCAAGATCCCTTTCACAGTTACTGGCATTAAGCCAGGTTTCACATAGTTCCGTGATGGGAACCTATGGCACACGTGCCACAGGTGGCAAGCAGAGTCCTCTCTATGGGTATGAGCCGTCGCCCCAGCTCAGCTCCACATTGCATGCGCACATACCTCCCACCGGCCAGCTGATTTTGGGGTGTCTGCCGTGCATGCGCAGGGGAGGGGGAGGCCCCCCGCAGTCCATTTTTGCTCCCAGGAGGCTGCAGGGAGGCCTATTAGGCCCCAAATAGGGTGTGTGGGGGCATGTGTGCATGCACAGGGAGCAGGGGGAGTGCATGGGGTTGTGTGCGCATTTTCAGGGGCATGCAGGGGATCATATATATTACATTATGGGTGCGGGCATGCGCATGCGCGCTTTTGGCATGCAACAACAAAAAGGTTAGCCATCACTGACCTAGTTTGTACCTATGTCATTGTTTTTTCTTATCTAAGTATAAAACTTTACACTTGTGTTGAATATCGTTTTGTTAGATAGGGCCCACTGTTCAAGTCTGTCAAGTCTTTTTGCATCTTGACCTTATCTTCTGGAGTGTCGGAAATTCCTTCCAGCTGGGTGCCATCTGCAAATTTGATGAGTTCACCTTCTATTCCCTCATCTAGACAGTTTATGAAGATTTTGAGCAGTACTGAGCCTAAAATGCAATCTGAGCCTAAATGCACTGTTTACTTCCCTCCTTGTGGGTGTAGTTCCATTGAGGACTACAGGTCGAGTATTATTTGTCAGCCAGTTAGAAACCCATTTTGTGGTGGCTGGCTATCCCACATTTTTCTAGTTTGCCAAGAAGTAGATTGTGATCAAATGCTTTACTGAAAAGTAAGTATACTATGTCTGCAGCCTTTCAGCTGGTCCGCTAATTTAATCACTTTGTCAAAGAATGAAATAAGGTTTGTTTGGCAGGATCTGTTTTTGATCAACCCATGTTGGTTACTGGTTATAACTTTGTTTGCTTCTAGGTGTTCACAGATTTATTGCCTGGATATGTTTTCCAAGATGTTACCAGGTATTAATGTCAGGCAGATTTGTCTGTAAATTCCTGGATATATTTTTTTTTACCTGATTTGAAGATGGGAACAACATCAGCTCTTTTCCAGTCCTCAGTTACAGATTGTCCTGAACTTACAACCATAACTCAGTCCAAAAGTTATGTTGTTAAATGAGAAATGTGCTAAGTGAGCCTTGCCCCATTTTACGATTTTTTCTTGCCACATTTAAGCGAATCATTGCAGTTGTTAAACTAGGAACACCAGGGGTGGGCTTCAAAATTATTAGCAACAGATTTCTGCCCAGTTGTTGGGTGGGCACAGCCATGTTGGACGTGGCCTAGTCAGCCTCCTGCACCACAGCAGGAGGGGCATTTTTCCTCTCCCCGGCTCTGGAGCCTTTCCTGGAGCCTCTGGGAGGGCGAAAATGACCTGCTCAGGCTCTCGAGGCTCTCTGGAAGCCAGAAACGGGCCCATTTCCGGCTTTTCTGAACTTCCAGGAGGCCGTTTTTCACCCTCCCTGAGCCTCTGCACATGCCCTGCACTTACCTGCATCCAAAACAGGCCACATGGGGACTCCTGGGAGGGGAGGGGGAGGGTGGGCTGGGCCAGCAAGGAGTGGGATTTGGGCAGGGGTGGGATTCTACAGGTTTGCACCTTTTCGCTAGAACCGGTTGTTAACATTCTAAGCAGTTCGGAGAACCGGTTGTTAGAAGAAATTACTGGCCTAATCCTGTAAGGAAGGCAGGAAGGAAACACTCTGGTGTTGCTTACAGAAACTGCCTCTCCGTTAGCCCTTATTCCATACATGGCAGGACTAGACTTCCTGTCTCTGGAACTTCTCTGGAGTTTTTCCCCCGCCTTTGCTTGTGTGGAGTGACCATTTAAAGTTACAATGGCACTGAAAAAAATGACTTATGACCATTTTTCACACTTATGACTGTTGCAGCATCCCCAGTCATGAGGCCAGGCGAGATGCGTGCCTTGATGTGAGTGATGTTGAGTTGACCACACCCAGCCAGTCACATAACCACCAAGCCATGCCCATCAACTAAGCCACGCCCACAGAACCGGTTGTTAAAAAAATTGAATCCCATCCCTGGATTTGGGAGTTCTAAGAACTGCACAGAACCTTAGCTAGGGATTCTCCCGAACCGCTGCGAATCTCCAGCAGCCCACTCCTGTGTAACACTGTTGTTAAGTGAATCAGGTTTCGCATTGAGTTTGCCTGTCAGTAGGTCACAAAAGGAATGACATGACTCTGTGACACTGGAACTATTATAAGTCAGTTGCCAAACATCTGAATATAAATCACACAATCATGGGGGGATGTTACAATGGTCATGTGTGAAAAATGATAACTCTCTTTTTCAGTATCATTGTAACTTCAGTCACTAAATGGACTCTTGTGGGTCTACCTAAAGTACTCCCGTGTTCCAAGGACTTTGAAACATGTTTCAATGGTTTTGAAATCACCTTTGCTTGTTCCTTCAGAACTCTGGGGTATAGCCTGTCCAAACCCAGTGATATGAATTGGTCTAGAGCTGACAGGTATTCTCTTACTTTATTATTCCATATTATAATTTGCATTCATAACCTGTCAGTTACAGTTCTGTTTTGATAAGTTGAGTCGTGTTTTCTTTATCAGTGAAAACACATGTAAAATATCTTCTTTATAACCTAACCCCCCTTCTTATACTCCTGTGAATTAAGGAGGTGTTTTCTGAGCCTCTTCCAAATAGGATTCATATGCTGCAGACTTGACACACTTGTATGGTTTCTCTCCTGTGTGCGTTCTTTGGTGTATCACCACTCTGGAATTACAACTGAAACTATTTCCAAAACAGGACACTCATACGGTTTCTCTGCTGTGTTGAGTCCTCTGGTGTCTCACCAGGTTGGAACTCTGACTGAAACTTTTCCCACAATCAAGACATTCAAAGGGCTTCTCTCCTGTGTGAATCCTCTGGTGTAACACCAGGCTGGAATTGGAACTGAAACTTTTCCCACAGTCAGGACATTCAAAGGGTTTCTCTCCTGTGTGAGTCCTCTGGTGTATCACCAGGCTGGAATTCTCACTGAACCCTTTCCCGCAGTCAGGACATTCAAAGGGTTTCTCTCCTGTGTGAGTCCTCTGGTGTGACACCAGGCTGGAATTGGTACTGAAACTTTTCCCGCAGTCAGGACATTCAAAGGGTTTCTCTCCTGTGTGAGTCCTCTGGTGTATCACCAGGCTGAAATTCTCCCTGAAATCTTTCCCACAAACAGGACATTCAAAGGGCTTCTCTCCTGTGTGAGTCCTCTGATGTATCACCAGGTTGGAGTTCCATCTGAAACTTTTCCCACAATCACGACATTGAAAGGGCTTCTCTCCTGTCTGAGTCCTCTGGTGTCTCACCAGGCTGGAATGCAAACTGAAACTTTTTCTGCAATCAGGACATTCAAAGGGCTTCTGTCCTGTGTGAGTCCTCTGGTGTTTCACCAGGCTGGAATTACCACAGAAATATTTCCCACAATCAGGACATTCAAAGAGTTTCTCCTTGGTGTGAGTCCACGTTGCCATGCTCGCTAAAGCATTTACTACATTGGGAACACTTGTAGGGCTTCTCTCCTGTATGGATCCTTCCAAAAACCACAACAGAGTTGTTCTGATCAAAGGTTTTACCACATTCAGAGTATATGTAAGATTTCTCTCCAGTCTGGATCCTCTCATGCATAATCAACTGTGATTTGCAAGTTGTATCTTTCCCACAACTGGCACATTGATGGAGCTCTTCTACAACTAATATTCTTGCGGAGGTCAAGAATATGGATGATCCCTTGTTTAGTGATACTTTGATTTACTGGTCATTTTCTTCCTTCCAAAATGAGGCCTGCCACTTTCTGCTCCACGTGCCTTTCCAGTTGACCTTTTCCTCCCCACTGACTTTTTTACTTCCCTCTTTTGCCAAAAGGAAAAATTATTTCCATTGACTCTTCGTGTAATGTATGCTTGATTTTCACACATTACTTTTCCCAGCTAGAAATCTCTTCTTCATTTTCTCTCGTTTCTCTCTCACCTGCTGAGGAAGATGAAGAAATGTGTGGTGCTCTGGAGGAAATGGAAAATATTTTGGTTTCTCGACTGACTTGCTTTGCTATTCAATGTTGCTTGTTAATCTGGGTAGTGCAGAGTGTTCTTATTGCCATCCTCTTTGTCTATAAGATTGAAATAAAAGGTTATCTTTAATGGTTGCAGAAGATGAGAAAAAAAGAAAAACGCTTACATTACAATGAAAAATAATGAAATTCACTTGTTGACTGGGTCTATTATAAATTCTTAGCAGTGCAAATGTTTGTTTTCCAATACAGTCAAGTGAAAAAGAAAGTACACTCTCTTTCATTTCTATGGTTTTACTTATCAGGGTATCATAAATATCATTGCAACATAACAGAATAATAGAATTGGAAGAGACCCTGGAGATCTTCTAATGCGGCCCCTAGTCAAGCAGGAGACCCTGTACCATTTCAGACAAGTGGCTGTCCAATTTTTTCTGACAAGCCTCAAATGGTGAGATTGGTTGGCATCGCGGCGGGAACGGCTAAAAATTAGCGGAGCTCCACTGAGCTCTGTGAAATGTAGAAACCCCCGCCCCCAACAAATGGGGAAACAAGATGAGTACAAATTGGGAAAATAGTATTATACAAACGGATATATAAAATAATCTATCCTAATTACAATGTGCATGTGAAGGTTAGTAGTCGGAAGATAAGGATTATGTATCTTTAATTGTATTGTTAGGTAAAGGTAAAGGTTCCCCTCGCACATATGTGCTAGTCGTTTCCGGCTCTAGGAGGCAGTGCTCCTCTCCATTACAAAGCTGAAGAGTCAACACTGTCCGAAGACGTCTCCATAGTCATGTGGCCGGCATGAATAAACACCAAAGTCTTACGGAACGCTGTTATTTTTCCACCAAAGTTTACATTTTTACATGCTCATACTGCTAGGTTGGCAGAAGCTGGGACAAGTAAGGAGAGCTCAAATTATTGGATCATATGTTTTTTCACACATGACCTCTGTTTTGGCTTTCTTTTTACAAAATAAATGATGACTTGATGTAATATGTCATGTGTTGTTGTTCATCTGTGCTTGTATTTACTGACTTTTAAGAACTTCTAAGGACCAAATGATTTTTATTATGTCCTGATAGGTAAAATCATAGAAGTCAAGGAGAGTGTACTTTCTTTTTCACATGACTGTCTATCTGGAAGTCCTGGGGACAGATTTTCTATATTTCTATATCTTATCTGTAAGTGCCAGCTGTCTCTTATGTAACAAAGCAAAAGCAAAGAAATGTTTAAATATCAGATTATATTCATTAACTGGCAGAGACATGGTTAACAAGTCAGCAAGTGAGTAAACATGGCAACAGACCAGCCAATGGAGATGACAGCCTGGGTGTGGTTTGGCTCTGTGTGCTTTGCTGAGATTGAAACTGAAACTAACTTGCTTGCTTGCTAAAACTGATGAGCTGCTGCTGCTTGTTCTTGCTTACCTTACTTGAAAGAATCTACAAATGGTATTGTAAACTTTACTCATTTTATTATGTTTATAAAAAAGTTAATGATCCTGCTGAATTTAGTCATGTGTGTGTTTTCTGGACTTGAATTTCTGCTGCAAACTCTAACAATAAATCAACACCCATACTTGTCTTTTATCGAGCCACACCTGTCAATCTGCATGACACTGGCTTTACAGATATGGGGGTTTTAACTGATAAATGCATTTGGTTTATAAACATACACATACTTGGACTCTGTCTTTTATTTCATCAAGCCACACCTCTCAGTCTGCAGGACACTGGCTTTACAGATGTGGGAGCTTTAACTGATGAAATGATGCCTGAAGCCTCTGCAAGATTTGAAGCACCAGTTTTGCCCATGGAAGCCATGAGCTCCAAGTAAGGGCAGAAAATACTTTCCACAACCCCTTTGGTGACATCCCAATTGAATTAGTCCTCACTTACTGACTGCAATTGGAACTGGCATCTGTGTCACTAAGGGGGCTGATCAATAGCTATTTTTTAAAAAACTTGCTGCATTTAAGCACAGTTGAACCTGCTGAATACACGGATGGGGGAACCAATATGGAAACCACGGTGCTTGTAATCTAGAAATGGAAGTAAAACAACCCAGGAAAGTCCAAGAGGCACATCAATCCGATCTTGTTACCCGGAAAACATCAGGTCCACTACAGAATAATTGAGTTGGGGGGGAACCTTGAAGGTCTTCTAGTCCATCCCCTGTTCAGGCAGGAGACCCTATTCCATTCCGAACAAATGGCTGTCCAATCTCCTCTGAAGACCCTCCATTGACGGAGCCCCCACAACCTCTGGAGGGGGACCATTCCCAAAGGATTCACCTTCACTTGAAAGAGACTTTTTAAATCTCCCCCCCAGCAGAAAATTGCAGCCATCAGTTTCACAGCGTGCAGCCCCAGCGGGCTCCGATCTGGGGAGGGAAGGAACCTGCAGCAGCAGCAGCTGACGCGCTTCAGCCCAGTTGCTTCTCTGCTTCCAGGCCGTGGAGGGAACCGAACAGCCCGACTTGCTCCCGGACTCGCCTCCCGCCTGCTGCCCACAACTCACCTGCCAGCTGCTGCTTCTATCCTGGGAAGAGCACAGAAGCCGCTCTGCACACCACCTTTCTCCCATGAGCAACCCGGAAGAGGAAGTTTCTCTCTGCGCTTCTCCTCTCCTCCCTCCCTTCCTTTCTAGCAATGCAGTACTCTATGTTTTAAAAACTCCTTTTTTTTAAGCTCAAGCCCGGATGGCACTAAAATGTGGAAGTCTTTCTAGGCACAGATGTTGCCTGACCGCCATCTAGCGACAAGGAGGTGGAAACACGCCTGTCCAGTCTCCACTTAAGCATTTGGAAGATGGTTTCCTCTTCTTCTGTATATATAAACGCGAAATATCACTCAGGCATCATCATGAAATCTCCAGAACCGTAGAAACTTGAAATTTGGTACTTATGTTTCTCTTGGCTTCTAGGTGCTTGCTAAGAAAAGGTTTTTTTGAAATGGCCATCAGAGCATTAGTATTTCCTATATTATTATTAACACCCTCTGATGCTAAGGAGTTCTACTCCCCCTCCCCACCTGAAAAGAAACCTGTTCCAACTGCAGTTGAGCTAACCCACGCCCAGGCTCCTTGCTGTCTCCTCCTTGCTGACACAGCAAATACTGTTTCAGTTTCCAAACAGCCCTGAACTATCTCACACCCTGACAGGAAGCTAGCCAGATGAATACTGATGGATACTGGTAGGCAGAGGCACATTTTCCCCCTTATTTTCATCTTCCAAAACTTGCCCAATCACAGTTTCGTAGCGGAGCATGGGTACCTTGTTAGTTTTCATTGTTTATATGACAGCAGGTCGTTTTTGACTCCTAGCAACTGAGCTTTGCAACTGAGCCCTGAGAAATAGTGAAACCTGGCGCTATTTAGCTACGTTTTTTGTGCCTTTGGGTCAGTCTTGATTCCTGGCCTTGCAGTGTCCTTGGCAAGGGTTTTTGGAAGGGCTTTCCCCTCTTTCCTGCTTCCCAGGACTGACCAAAGTTGAACAGATGGTTTTGCCCTTCAGGTAGGACTGGAACTGAGCGTTTCTCTGTCTCTCACCTGGTGCCTTCACCATTACACCAAACTCAGCAGCAAATTCAAGGATGCAGCTTTCAAGATCAATCAATCAATCTGAATAGATCTGGAAAGGACTGTGGAGGTCTTGACTCCAACCTCTGATGAAGCAGGAGGCCCTAAGTTGCTTCTCTCCTTCATTAGTTTCCATCCATCGTTCCTTGACTTACCTTCTGGTGCTTTGGAAAATAAGTTGACCCCCTTTTCTTTATGGCAGCCAGTCAAATATTGGAATACTGCTATCATGTCTCCCCTTGTCCTTCTTTTCATTAGAGTCACTAGAGATACCCAATTCCTGTAACTGTTCTTCCTGTGTTTTAGCTTCCAGCCCCCTAATAACCTTTGTTGCTCTTCCCTGCACTCTTTCCAGAGTTGTTTTTTCTTGGCTAAGTATAAAACTTTACTTTTATCTATGTAGTAATACCATATTGTTAGATAAGGACCACTGTTCAAGTCTGTCAAGTCTTTTTGGATCTTGAGCTTGTCTTCTGGGATGTTCTGGCAATTCCTGCCAGTTTAGTGTCATTTACAAACTTGATGAGTTCCCCTTCTATTCCCTTGTCTAGATAGTTTATGAAGATTTTGGTCACTGCTGGGTCTGAAATTCAATCTGAGGAGACCCCACTGCTTATTTTCCTCCGTGTGGGTGTAGTTCCATTGAGGACTACATGCTGAGTACAATTTGTCAGCCACTTAGGAATCCATCTTGTGGTGGTGCTGTCTGTCCCACCTTTTTCTAGCTTTCCCAGAAGTAGGTTGTGATCTACTTTATCAAATGCTTTACTGAAATCTAAGTATACAATGTCCACAGCATTTCGCTGGTCCACTAATTTAGTCATTTTGTCGAAGAATGAAATAAGTTTGTTTGGCATGATCTGCTTATGATCAACTCATTTTGGCTACTGGTTATTATTTTGTTTCTAGGTGTTCACAGATTTGTTGCCTGGATATGTTTTCCAAGATGTTACCAGGTATTAATGCCAGGCTGATCTGTGTATAATTTCCTGGATTTGTCCTCCCCCCCCCTTTTTTTGAACATGGGAACCCCATCAGCTCTTTTCCATCCTCAGTTACAGATAGTCCAGAACTTACAACCACAATTGAGCCCAAAATTTATGTAGTTAAGTGAGAAACTTGTTAAGTGAGTTTTGCCCCATTTTATGACTTTTCTTGCCATATTTAAGTGAATTATTGCAGTTTTTAAGTTAGTAACATGGTTATAACACGGTCGTTAATGAATCTGGTTTCCCATTGACTTCCCTTGTCAGCAGGTCACAAAAGAGGATTACATGACACTGGGACACTGCATCCGTCATAAATCTGAGTCACTTGTTGAGCATCCAAATGTAAATCACATGACCATGGGGGTGCTACAACAGTCATAAGTGCGATAAATGGTCATAAGTCACTTTTTTCAGATTTGTCTGAGTCTCCTCTGAATAGAATCCACATGCTGCAGACTTGGGAGGTGTTTCCCCTTCACCTCCTTAGTCACAGAGTTTGCCTATTTGCCAAAGCCAGTGTAAGGGTTCCAACAGATGCCCTAATTAAATCAGGACTTTCAAGCCAAGCTTCAAAAGAAATCCAGTTATTAGGAGCTTGATGGCGGCACCGACCAGGTGGAGCCAACTCTGATCTCAGTTAATTTGGGCTTTACCTCTGAGATTGTCAGTCACATTTCCCAAAGAAGCAATTTTGTGGGTTGTACAAGTCACTCCCTCTGGCCACTGTGGGTTTCCATGGAGATGACCTCAGCGTTAATCAGTTGGAATGTGCCTTGATTTGACTGAGATGCCAGCTCCTTGATGCAGCTGTGAAGTTCGCTTTCCCATCCCCCTTGCCTATGGCAACACGAGAGCAGGTCAGGGATGCTTTGCGAGTTGACAGCCAGTTTCTTCAGTCTGAGCATAGGGAGGATATAGGGTAGGGTGGATATAGTGCTGGGCTAGGAGCATGGAGGTACACTTTGTGTTCTCCGCTCAGTCACAGAAAGACCCCAGTGATTATCCACACAGACCATAGTTATATTCACTCGCAAACTTCTGAGATGCCCTTGCACCCCAATAGTGGTATAGACAGCTTAAAGTCTTGTTGTAAGTAAATACTGACAACTACTGAATTGGACCTGAGTGGCCACAGGAGGAAGAATCGGACAGGAATTTTCTGGACCAGTGAGTTGAGTCAAGGTGTTTACATTCCCTGACCATATCTCACAGAGCGCAAAGTTAGCGGAATTTGGGGGAGAGAAAGAAAGACTTCTGCTGCTTTTCTTGTGTGCAGCCAAAAGCAGAAGCAGCAGAGACCCTTGGAAGATCCCGAAAAGAGTCTGCAAGAAAATCCCTCAGCCCGTTTTGCTACCAATCAATCGTTCCTTATTTGGGATCGCAGGATACCATCTCTCTTTCTCCCCACCATCTGAGAATGAAGCTGAAAAGCAGGTTAGTGAAGGAATGTGGCTACCTTGGAGGGATATGTGTGAAGGACCTCTGTATGTGTGTGCGTGTGCGTGTGTGTGAGAAAGAGAAAGAGAGAGAGAAAACATGAACACCAGCCCTCCGAGGTTAGATCAGATCTCTCTCTCTCTCCACCCCCCCCCCCCCCCAGTAGTAGTGGTGGAGCATCAGTGCTTGGCCAGCTCTGTGCAAGCTTTCTCAGCCGCCGCCTGTCCTCTTCAGTTGCTGCTTCTGCGAATGACTCTCCAATCCCCTAAAAAAATCCTCCTTCCAAGCCCCACTCCTTCCCCTCAAGCCCAGGGTAAGACCTCCTGGTGAACCTAGACATGAACTTAGAATCACAGAATAACAGAGTTGCATTTTTACATGCTTTTGAACTGCTAGGTTGGCAGAAGCTGGGACAAGTAATGGGAGCTCACTCCGTTACGTGGTGCTAGGGATTCGAACTGTCAAACTTTCTGATCGACAAGCTGAGCGTCTTAGCCACTGACCCACCGAAAGCTGCCAATGCTTTGCTGGAATCCAGTGTGTACAAAGATTGTTTGCATGCTTCATATATACATTGAATCTTGCAAGTGATTTGGTTGCTTTACATGAGGCAGGTTTTGGCCCCAGTATTGTCTTCCTTTATACTTCTCCTTTTTCGCTCTCTTCCTCCCCTTTTGACTAGGAGTACTCAGATTGTTCTCGCTGTTTGTGATGTCCGCAGGGCTGTATGATAGAGAAATACGCTGAAGGAAATGACAGTTCGTGTGTTGCTATCAAGAAACCTGTAATGACTAATCCTTTAAATCAACAGGCATTGAGTGCCATTCCAAAGAGACTTGGGTTAACTTTTTCTGCAGCATAGCTGATGTCCTTCTAACTTGCTTATTTTGGGAGGCTCCCATCAACGCTTCCTCAGAGAGATCACAGACCTTCCTTGACAAAATGTACAGCAGGAGGAAGACAACTTCTGACTCCCCTCCAAGGGGCTTGGTGGGTCCCTACCAACTAGCGTATGTGCACCTGTTGTACAGGGTATGAGATACAACACAGATTTTACATATTTCAATTTGAGCTTCAAAGTTTGATTCTGAGGAAATTGACTGTTCCTCCGATTGGGAACTTATGGCTGTAGACCAGGGGTGTCAAGCTCATGTTGTCATGGCAGTGTCACATGACGTATTGGGATTTTTCCCTCCTTCACTAAACAGGGCATGGGCATGGCCAGCATGTGATGCATCCGGCCTGTGGGCCAACCCTGCTGTATACCATCCCCTCTATTAGGTTGGCTTTATTTAATTTGATCTGATATTTTTATCAGATCAAATTAAATAAAGCCTGTAAGAGTCAGAGGCTTTGGGAACATTGCAAGGGTTTCCAACTTTTGATCCTAACGAGACATGATAAAACATGTGCACCGAAATATCACACGAAGGAAAGAAAGGAAAATGGATTAAATATAATTTTACTATTTAAAAAGTTTAGAAATTTTGCACATTAAATTCGAAGTCACTTGGAGGTTAAGACTCTGGCCAAGAGAGCCTTTTGGTTTCTCCACATGCCAGTCTTGATCTGCTCCTGGTCACTGAGTGTCCTTTGCAAAGGGATCGCATGCAATGTGACCCACTTAAAAAATTGTAATCTGTTTTTTTTTAATTGTGTTGGTGAAATGAATAATCTTGGAATTCTTTGGTGTCTTCCAATCCCCGCAAAATCAGGATCATTCATCTGCATTGCTAAAATGTTATTTTTGCTGCTACAAGAAATTTGAATTGAATTTTTAAAAAAACAATTAAAGAGGCCTGGGAGAAAAGTGAAAGAACAGGAAATATGTCCCATGTGCTGGGAACATGTTTGTCCCAATGTTTACAGAAATGCCGACACCTGCCTTTTATTTGTCTTTCTCAAAAGCTATTCATGATACTTACGGAATGCCCTTTTAGCAATAAAACATCTACTGTTTTTTTCTCACCATTTCCCCAAAGGGTGGGGGACCACAAATCCATCAGCCCCTGGATTTTGCTCTCACCCACCAGCTGTCAAAGACTAACAAGGAGGCACCTGCAAACGAAGATCACAGCAGGAGTTGCGAATAAAGCTGGAGATCCTGTATTCAAAACCACAATCCCTTTTCTCCTCAACTCAATATTCCTACAGTTCTTCTCCATTAAAGTCACCTGCAGGACAGAATAGCCTTTATATCTGAAATTTTACACAGCTTTTGTCACTGCCCCGATATATTTGCTATTCATATGGTTTCTTCCACATTGGTGCCTCATTCTTGACATAATATGAACAGACATGCTTGATGCAATGAATTCCTGGAACAGTTAGAAAGAGATAAACTTTGAAATCCTTCTGCTTCTTCTCTCGCTTTCTCCTTATACGAGGAGCCACTATCTCTAACTATAGTCTGTGTTTAGAGTATTCCTACGCTGAAGAGATGCTGGTTGGGGAATTCTGTGGCTCAAAACCTTGAGGCTGGGACTCTGCAAGTGACATTTCTGTAATCTATCATGATAAAAATGCAAACAACACGCTATTTTTTTTTTTTGCAGAATTGTATACAATTTCTGCAAAAATAAATATCCAGCAACTTCTGCTGCTAATGGCCAGGTAACCATTATTAAATTTCTCCCCTCCTTCACATCTAATACTGTGACATATTTGACTAAAAAAAAGATCAGGCCAAAAAGTAAAAAGTCAATTTCTCAGTTGGACTTATAATGGGACATAAGAAAGGAAATTCAAGTCTTCTCTACATTCATCACTTTGGGCCTCATGTGGATTTTCTTGTGTGCAATAAGGGTGGAATGTTTCCTGAAGCACTGTCCACAGTCGGGACACTTAAATGGTTTCTCTCCTGTGTGTATACGCACATGATTGATAAGGTTAGACCTAGTACTAAAATCTTTCCCGCAGTCTGGACACTCATAAGGTTTTTCTCCTGTGTGAGTCCTCTGGTGTATCACCAGCTCAGAATTCCGAAGGAAACATTTCCAACAATCTGGGCACTCATACAGTTTCTTCCCTGTGTGAATCTTTTGGTGTATCATTAGGTGGGAATTCAGACAGAAACCTTCTCCACAATCTGGGCATTCATATACTTTGTCTGCTGTGTGACTCCTCTGGTGTCTCACCAGGCTGGAATTCTGACTAAAACATTTCCCACAGTCTAGACACGCATAAGGTTTCTCTCCTGAGTGAGTTCTCTGATGTATCACCAGGGAGGAATTCTGACTGAAATCTTTCCCACACTCCAGACACTTATATGGTTTCTCTCCTGTGTGAATCTTCTGGTGTATTAGCAGGTAAGAATTCCGACTGAAACTTTTCCCACAAATCAGGCACTCATATGGTTTCTCTCCTGTGTGTGTTGCGTGGTGTCTCACCAGGTCGGAATTCCGAATGAAACTTTTCTCACAATCTGGACACTCGTATGGTTTCTCTCCTGTGTGAGTCCGCTGATGTACGACCAAGTGCGAATTCCAATTGAAACTTTTCCCACAATCTGGACACACATATGGTTTCACTCCTGTGTGAGTCCGCTGATGTACGACCAAGTGCGAATTCCAATTGAAATTTTTTCCACAAACTGGGCACTCATATGGTTTCTCTCCTGTGTGAGTCCTCTGATGTATCACTAGGTCAAAATTCTGACTGAAACATTTTCCACAATCCAAACACTCATACGGTTTCTCTCCTGTGTGTGTCCTCTGGTGTATCACCAGGTCGCAATTCCGAATGAAACATTTCGAACAATCTGGACACTCGTATGGTTTCTCACCTGTGTGAATCTTCTGGTGTATCACCAGATGGGAATTCTGACGGAAACCTTTCCCACATTCTGGACATTCATATGGTTTGTCTCCTGTATGTGTCCACTGGTGTACCATCAGGCTAGAATTCTGACTGAAAGTTTTCCCACAAACTGGACACTCATACATGGTATAGTATCAACTGTGATTTACTATCCATGCTTTCCCCACAATATGTACATTTATGGTGTTTTTCCACCATTGGCATTCTTAGATTCTCAAGGAAGTTAAAAATTCTTTGTATCCCTTGTTAGATGGAGTTTTGATTCAAGCTACTGTTTCCTTTCACACAGGTGAGGCCTGCAGTGCTCTCTGCCCTACATGGCTATCCAAGTGACTTTTTCCTTCCCGCTGACATCCCATGTTTTTTGAATTTGGAAACTGGTGAAGAAAAGTCTCTGGTTTTCTGGGGAAAATAGAAATTATTTTGACTGTTGGCTTCATTTGCTTTCCATTTTAATGCTGCTTGTCTCTCTCAGTTGTCCAGCGTGCTTTGATTGGCATTCTCTTTGTCTATAAGATTCACATAAGAGGGTTAGTTTAATTATGATTTATAAAATGGTTAGTCAACATAATAAAAACAAAAAATCGTAAATTACAATTAAGAAGCAAACATTACAAAATGCTAATAAAACCTCTTATATTAGTTAAAGTTCATTTTCTGTTTGTATAAGTCCATAAGTCTAGAGAGACCCAAATTCAAACTTCCCGAGTCATGAAATTTATTTGCTGACTAAGGTCAGTCACACATTTCTAGACATGCAATGGTTTCTTTCAAAATATATTGGGTCTAATTTTAGAAAGGCTTTAAGCCCTCTGATAATATCACAATGTACCTGTGCACAATCTTGCCCTCTCTTACTGATCACCACAACTATTAACAGGCAATTTCTAAACAGTGTGGTCATTAAGCATGATGTCGTATGACAGTGCCAATTTACAACATCAGTTCTAGCTGCGATCATTCAGCAAATCACCGTGGGTTGTTATGTGCCACATAAAATGACTTGCAACTTTCTGTCAGTTTCCCAATTGGCTTTGTTTGTAGGAAGCCAACTGTGAAGGTTTCAGTTGTGGCAATTCCATGATTGTGGGAGACACCACCACTGTCGTAACTGCAAGTCGGTGCCAGCACCCAAATAACTGCAATAGCCATAACTTTTGAGGACAAGTTGTAAATCTCCTTGTTCAGCACCAACTGTTATCTTTGAAGGGTGGGTGGAAAAAAAATAGTAAACTAGGACTACGTATACAACTGAAAATTCCAAATGGCGTTCAAAAGTTATTTTTAAAAAATTGCTGGGTTAAGCACATTTGAAACTGATGAATACATAGGTAGAGCACCTCTGAGAAATCCAGTGTTTGTTAGCTGGACATGGAAGTAGGAAAGGAAAAAAACCCCAGAAGAGAGCAATAGTAAATCAGCCTCATATTGTTGCCAAGAAAACAGATAATCAGAGTTGGAAGGGACCTTGTAGGTCATCTAGTCGACCACTCCCCCACCCAAGCAGGAGACCCTACACCATTTCTGACAAATGGCAGTCCAATCCCTTCTTGAAAGTCTCAAGTGATGATGCTCCCATAACTTCCGATGGCAAAGCTGTTCTATTGGTTGATTGTTCTCACTGTCAGAAAATGTCTCCTTATTTCTAGGTTAAATCTCTCGTTCAGTTTCCATCCATTATTCCTTGTCTGGCCTTCAGGTGCTTTGGAAAATAGCTTGACCCCTTCCTCTCTGTTGCAGCCCCTCAAATATTGGAACACTGCTATCATGTCTCCCCTGGTCCTTCTCTTTACTAGACTAGCCAAACCCAGTTCCTGCAACCATTCGTTGTATGTTTTAGCCTCCAGTCCACTAATCATCCTGGTTGCTCTTCTCTGCACTTTTTCTAGAACCTCAACATCTTTTTCACAGTGTGGTGACCAAAACTGGATGCCGTACTCTAGGTGTGGTCTTACTAAGGCTTTATATTGGTACGTCCCTTGATCTTGGCTGTATCCCTCTGTTAATGACCCCACCCCTAAAACCACAAGGAGTCAAACCTAACTTGAAGGAGACTTTGAAAATCTTCCAACCACCAGAAAATTGCAGGCGCCGCTTTTAAAGCGTGCAGCACCAGTGGTTGCAGTGATTTATAAAACAAGACATTAGCCGACGCGTTTCAGCCTAGTTGCTTCTCTGCTTCCTACACCGTGGAGGAAGCCAAACAGCGCGACTTGCGCCTGATTTCTGCTCCGATTCTTCGACTCACCTTCCAGCAGCCGCTTCGACCCTGGGAAGAGCACGAGAGCCCCCTATACCACCACCATACTCACATTGGCTGAGCGGAAGAAGTCCTTCTACCCTCTTTTCTCGTCTTCTCCAGCGTCCTCTCTACCAAATTAATACTTTACGGTTTCCACTCCTTTCAACTACCGATGCCGCCTCTGCGCTGACACAGTTCCCTCATCGCGAGCATTGCTGAACCTATAGATCGCCCTCTAGCGACAGTGTTTTCTCTCCGTTTTGTGTTTATATTAGATTAAAAAATTGTATTATTTTTAAAAAAGGAACGTATCAATCAAAGAGTGACTTTTATACAGTTTTGCGTGCACATCTGCATTACCAACCTTTTTACAATGTTTTGAAGTGCTTTTGGGAAACATTTCTCTTATCATATTTAGAAAGAGTTACCGGCTCTTTCTAAGCTGCCTTTATCTTGGTTTTGCTGTGTATATCTCTCTCTGTTTGAATTAAGCATGACTTCTTTTTCAAGGGAATTTATAGAAGCACAAGACATTTAGCATTTACCAGACTTAAAATCTCATCCAGGAGCAAATCTGGCTTGATGGGAACATCAGCTTTAAGACATATAAACAACGATCTCTCATCCCTTGATTGGCAATTTCTATTCACTGGATGCAATACTGTAGAAGACCATTACAACATATTTTTACTTGAAGTCAAAAGAGTCATCAGTAATATGTACCATTAACAACTCCCAAAACCAGAAAAAACAAATTATCCAAAACAATAAGGAAGCTTCAAACAAATCTGGTCACTTTGCCAACCTCAAAAGCCGATACAAAAATTTATTCTACCAGATAAAAACTGAATGCACCAATTATCACATTAAACAAGAAGAAAACCTTCTATGCACCAATTCCACCCGCGCTTTCTACAATTTTGTAAACAACAATCTATAATTCTTTAAGTTTAAGGTCATATTTTGCAATGGTAGAATTACAAAGTTTTGAGCATCTTAGGTGCTTCTCCAAAAGCTTGTGTTTGTGACACAATGAATTATAATCAGGAGCTTTAATGTAGACTACATTAGTAACAGAAGAGAGTTGCTAAGAAATCAGATAATGGCTGTTTCAAACCTCCTTCAGTGCTAAATACGTTGTGGTCCATCAAACCAAAAATAAGCATTGTTCCGAACCTCTTAATTTTTGCCTCTTCTTCCCATCTGAAGTCTCTGAAAATTAGTGCAATTAGAGACAGAAAATGTTCCCATGTGAAGTTTTTCCTCCCTTATTCCTGATCTCAGTTGGTGAAGTGGGTTCCATGAAGTTCCTTCGGTTAGATTGGCAATGTGATACAGCACTACCTGTGCTTAGTTTTCTTTTCATCTTTGGGCATATATAATTCCATTAGTAGACAAAGAGAATGCCTTCCTAATTTGCACATATTGTAGTTGTGGATTAGTGCATGCAAGTTTCTTTTACTGTTGCAGTAATTCATTCTCTCTCTCTCTCTCTCTCTCCCCATCTCCCTCCCTACTTTGACGGGGTCCCGGCTTCAGCGAAGGAGTTAAACGCAGAGAGCTTTCCACTTGCGCCTAGAGAGGAGGCAGGAAAGCCGGGGTGGGGGGGGGAAGGGGGTTGGGAGCCCAGTTTCCTGCCCATCCCGCGCCCCCCCCCCTTTCCTGGTCTCCAGACATCCCTTACGCCAGAGCTGCGGAGATCGCTTCGTAGGGAGGGGCGCGCAAGGGGCGCCAGGTGGGCAACGACGCTTGCAAGAGGAGGAGGAGGAGTGGGCATTCCCCAATGCAGGAAGGGAGGGGGAGAAGCGTGGAGGTGGTCTTTTTACAGCGGCTCTCCTTCCCTTCTCAGTCCTCTCCTTTGCTTGCAAAGTTTTCTGCTCCCTGCCGGCTGCTGCTGCGCGGCGCCGAGGGGAGCTCAAGAGGCGCCAGGTGGGCAAAGGACACAGCAAGAGGAGGATTGGACCAGGAGGGGAGGAGGGAGAGGAGACGGGGGAAGGAGGGAGGGAGGGGGGAATCCCCAGGTGCAGGGAGATTCCTGTAGGGAGAGGAGAAGCGCGGAGGTGGTCTTTTTACAGCGTGTCCCCTTCCCTTCTGAATTCTCCCGTCTTTACTTGCAGCCACTGACCCTCCGCTACACTCAGAACCCCTTGAAATCCTTCCTTCAAGCCTCCTTTCTTCCCCTCAGCCCAACATCTTGGTGCAGCCCCAGCTACCAGCGCGTGGCTTCCTGGTGTTGCCGCTCCCACGTTCCCGGGCTGCAGGTGGTGGAGGATCGGGTCCCCAAAGTAAGTCTGGAGGGATAAAAGAGGTGGAGGACTTGAGGAGATCTGAATTCAGAGGGAAGGTGGCAGAAAATGGATCCCTCCGAGGTTATGAACCCTACTAGGAGGAGGCCAGTGGCATCTGAAAGGCAGGTGACAGAGACCTGAAAGGCGTTCAGGTAGGCTTGTTTTGAGATGCAGTACCTGAATCTGACTCTCTTAACATGCCCAGATTCCCCTTCTGGCGACTGCTGCATCTCTCTTTATCTCTGCCCCACTAATTGAACATCTGGGTGGAAGTTTTCAATTTTACTCTAATCCACAATTAAGCCCAAAATTTCTGTTGCTAAGTCAGACATTTATTAAGTGAGTTTTCCTCCCCTTTTACAACCACAATTGTTAAGTGAATCACTGCAGTTGTTAAGCTTAGGAACACGGTTGTTAAGTGAATCTGGCTTGCCCATTGACCTTGCTAGTCAGATGGGGATCACATGACTGCGAGATACTGCAACCGTCATAAAGCTGAGTCAATTGCCACGTAGCTGGATTTTGATCACGTGAACATGGGGATGTGGCAATGGTTGTAAGTGTGAAAAACGGTCATACGTCCCTTTTTTCAGTGCTATTATAACTTTGAACAGTCACTAAATGAACTGCTGTTAATCAAGGACTACTGCTTTTATGGACGGTGTAATTTGCACTGGAGAGGAAACGACCTGCCACTGTACAACCGCTATAGTACGGAGAACTTTCTAACAACTTTTAGAAAGAAAAGACTCTTGGAGCCAGGTTTTATTCCAAATGGCATCTGGGTTGCCTCCTTGCCGGTGTCCTCTTCTGAAATTTGTTTGACTTCCTGATTTAATGTACAGTTCCAAGATTTCGTAGCCACCTATATGTGCCATCTCAACGTGTGCGCTCCTGTTTAATTTCCCAAGGTCGGTGAAATGTCGAGCAGTAATTTTAACAGGGTGAATTTAAAAGCAGTGATCAAATTAAATGTACTATAAAGTCAGGGCAGTTTCAGGAGGCAATTCTCAGAATCCGTGGGGCCTTTCAGCATGCAGAGGCAAAAATCTATTTCAGATATTAAAACCTGGCTTTTTCCTAAAATACTTATTGTTACCTTTATTGTCAGAGAACAACATGTGTACAAGGAAATTGGCTGAGCCTCCCTTCGTGCACCCCCCACCCCCCACCCAACACAACTCACAGTGAGGACAAGTCCCTAACCCAGTCCCAATCTTATTACATTATGTGATCTTGTTACACAACATGCCGGCCCCGCTAGTCTATCATACTATGTTGACATGAAGTTATTTTCCATTCAGAAGTCTGACAGCCCACGGGTAGAAACTGTTCTTCAGCCTGTTGGTGCGGCTGGCTATGCTTCTATATCTCCCACCCGATGGTAGGAGAGTGAAGAAGTGCTGACCGGGATGTGAGTCATCCCTGAGGATTTTCCACACTCTTCTAAGGCAGCGAGCCCTAGCGATGTCATCTAGAGGTGTCAGGGAATAGCCCACAATGTTTTATGCTTTGCTCAACACCCTCTAATGTCTTTTTATCTGCGGCTGTCAAGCCAGCATACCACACTGTAATGCAATATGTGAGGACGCTTTCTATTGTGGACCGGTAAAAGGGCATCAGTTTGTATTAATATTATGCCTTTAATCGTTTGATTTATATTCCTGTTTTGTACACACGGCATCACAGCAGCTTGAATGGATTTCTGCAAATAGTTTTCCCCATCTATAGCTGAATATGGATGATTTGCCTTAGAAGAAACAAGGCTTTATTTGGAGATAACTTAATAAGTGAGAATTACAGTGTATTATACTGTAGAAAACTCTATATTAAGGATTCCCATGCCACTAGAAGATAAATTTAATAACTACATATGCTGTTCTAACCATTAGCTAAATTGAAGCAATTACAGGATCCAGTCTGAGTCGGTCACTGGGACCAGAGCTTTTGGTCCTCCGAGCTTTCGAACTCGTGCTGGAGTCCCTCTTCAGGGAACTTCTCTCTAAGCAGAGAGTGTGCTGTTCTGTGTGTGATATTTAGAATAGGAATTAGAATAGAATAGAATACAATTCTTTATTGGCCAAGTGATTGGACACTCAAAGAGAATTTGTCTCTGTGCAAATACTCTCAGTGTACATAAAGGAAAAGATACATTTGTCAAGAATCATAAGGTACAACACTTAGTCATAGGGTATAAATAAGCAATCAAATCATACTAGGAAATAGTCAATATAAATCGTAAGGATACAAGTGACAAAGTTACAATAATACAGTTACAAGTGGGAGGGGATGGGTGATAAGGAGTGATGAGAAGATTAACAGTAATAGTAGTGCAGACTTTATGGTGCCTGTTGTATGTGGCTTTTTAGATGTTGATTGGGGTGTGTTTGGTGGCTGGCTTTTAAGTCATTGGCTGTCCTTTGCTTGTGCTGCCCACCCCTTCACCTTCTAGGTACTTGATAAGCTGGTCGGTAAATCAGCACTCCTGTTTGACTGATGAGGGGCCTGTTTCCCTGGCTTCAATCGCTTCCCTGGCTGTTTTTGTGCTTGCTTGTCCAACAATATTAGTAGCTGCAAAATTGAATGTGTGTCCTTGTTCATTGCAGTGTGAGGCCACCTATGAGTTTGGCTCTCCTTGTCTGACCGCTTGCTTGTGTTTTTGTGTGTGAACTATAAATATCACACGCAGAACAATACACAGCTAGAGAGAAGTTCCCTCAAGATGGGCTCTAACTCGAAGTCTGAAAGCTAGGAAGACCAAAACCTCTGGTCCCCGGGTGGTCAACCCAGATTGGATCTTGCAACATTATCCTGGGACACATATATTCGCCTTCATTCATGAAATAATTACATTAATTTTATTAATTACATTCAAGTGATACAATTAATCAAATTAACCCAAGCATTAAAGCAGTTCCCCCAAGAATTATTAATTTTGAATGCCTGTTGGATTTTCATAATGCTTGTAGAAAATCAACTGGATCTAGATCATCAAGGAGCACTGAGGAGAAACAAACCTTTATGGATCCTTGGCTTCCCTTTTGTACACAAGTAATTATAATAATTTCTATTCCTGCCAGGAAGAAAGATGGAGGTACGGGATTCGCCCAGATCCCAGGCAGGAAAGAGAGTGCCAGTAAGGGGAAGCGTTCAAACTGTGGCAACATGGGAATGTCTGAAGGGTTTCACTACATCTCAGGTTAAGCAAGAACCAGAAGAGGGGCTGGACCTGTTGTGTGAGATCCAGAAAAAAGAAGCTTTGAGGGCTCCATATTTGGATGGAAGAAACACTCCATTTTTTCAGTCCTCACCAGAGAATAACACTAGGCCGCCTTTTAGCAGAAAGGCCGATCTCCATCAACAATCCTTCAGAGGAAAAGCTGCATCCGAAACCTTGGTAGGCCCAGGCTATGTGGAAGTTCCCGAATTTTGCGAAGGCCTGGATTCCCCAGTGGAAGTGAAAGAAGAGTTGGTGAAGGATGGCAAGCTCGGTGTGGCACTACGATGCCAACGCTTCCGACAATTTTCCTATGAGGAAGCTGAAGGGCCTCAGAAAGTGTTTGGTCAACTCTGGGACCTCTGCTGCCAATGGCTGAAGCCAGAGCGTCACTCTAAGGAGCAAATCCTGGAGCTGGTGATCTTGGAGCAGTTCCTGATGATCCTGCCACTGGAAATGCAGAAGTGGGTTCGGGAACAGTGTCCGGAGACGGGGAACAAGGCAGTGGCTTTGGCTGAAGATTTCTTTCGGAGACTGCCACAAGGAGATGAGCAGAGGGTGAGCATGGATCATTTTCATGTTGGGTACCCTTCTAGAGCTCAGCCTATGCTAAAAATTGAACCCCTAATTAAGTGAGACATTTGTTAAGTGAGTTTTGCCCCATTTTGCAACTTTTCTTGTTAAGTGAGTCATTGCAGCTGTTAAGTTAGTAACATGTTTGTTGGCTTCCCCGTTGACTTTGCTTGTCAGAAGGTGGCAAAAGGAGATCACATGGCCCCAGGACACTGCAACCATCATAAATATGAGTCAGTTGCCAAGGTTTCTGAATTTGATCACGTGACCATTGGAATGACGCAACAGTCAGTGTAAAAAATGGTCATAAATCACTTTTTAGAGCTGTTGTAACTTTGAACGGTCACTAAACGAACTATTGTAAGCCGAGGACTACCTTGTAGCCTGCCATGAGAGTGTTTTTAATAAGAAAAAACTCAGAAGGAATCTGATGATGCGTTTCCATGTAACATTTTTTATTAAAAGACATCAGCTTTTGTTGAACTGCAGCTCATCATTGGATGCTTGGCATGGCTAAATTTTAATTAGGGTTGAGAGAAAGATTTGGTGATGCAGACCTGGGAAAAAACGGAGCCATGAGAAACTGGTTAAAAGCCTCTTATCAAACAGCAATTGTAATTGGTTATAAATCCTGTGTGTATGCTGAGACATAGAAACATAGAAAACTGATGGCAGAAAAAGAGTCTGTCCTTTGAGTTATTTTATTTTTTAATTTTTGTTGGATGACAGACATGTGTTTATCCCGAGCACGTTTAAAATTACTGAGGATTGACCTGCTACCTGCACTGGCAATTTATTCCAAGCTTCTACTACTCTCTCTGGGAAGTAATACTTTCTAACATTACTTTTAAACTTCCCTTCTGTCGGTTTGAGATTATGCCACCATATCAGTGGTGGTGTTCTACCGGTTCGATCTGATTCAGCTGAACTGGTAGTTCGAAGGATCATCTGAGAGTGAACCTGTTCACTCAGACGATCAGCTGCTGCACTTGCCCACCCCGGCTCTATTCTTACCTTTATTTGCTGGTTTTCAAGCTCGGCTGCTTCCCATGGAACAACAGATTGCCCAGCGTCAGCTGTTTTACACACAGGGCTTGCAGCAGAAGGTGAGTTGCAAATGCTGCACATGTGCAAAACACGCATTTGGTGCATGCATGTGCATGCACCCGAATTGATAAGAAAATTTTTTGAAACCCACCAGTGCATCATGTTCTTAATTTTTGCTTAAAATTGAAAACACTGCCTTCTAGAATCTTATTCACTCCTTTAATATGTTTCAGGGTATCCATCAATGTCCTCCTTTGTACTTCCATCTTTCAGGCAATAACAATAGCACTTATATACACAGGGTTTTACAGCCCTATCTAAGTGGTTTACAGAGAGAGCATATTGGCCCCCCAACAATCTGGCTCCTCATCTTACTGACCTTGGAAGGATAGAAACCTTCAGCTAGGGAGATTCAAACTGCCAAACTTCTGACAGCCTGCAGTTGGCAGGATTAGTCTACAGTATTCTATTCTAACCACTGAGCCACTATATCTCTTCAAACAGTACATATTCAGGTCCTCCAATCTCTGCTGATATGTTTTGACCCTCAAATCATGCACCATTTTTGTTGCCTATTTTTGGACTCACTCAATCTTATCAATATCTTTGTTTACAGTGTATCCTTTTGAGATGGCTGGAACCTTTTGCTTATGTGAGTTCAGCAAAATCTCAGTCTGTGGTGCTGTTAAAGAGAGGCCTGAACACATAGAGTCAGTTTCTAACACATTACAATAATTAAGATACCCGTATCCCAGACTGTGTTTGTATAACCAACCTGAATTCCTCAGCTTCTTTTCATCATAAATTTAAATTTTCAATTTCAATCCTACAGGATTTGAACCACTCTATGACTCTGATGTGTTAATTGCAGTTTACAAAAGTTTCATCTTTTTAATTAATTGGCTACATTAATATCTGCCCCCAGTCCTAAATTTGATGAAAGTACAAAATTTCTTTATGCACAGTTAAGAAATTACAGTGGCTAAATGGGATCCGTTTTTACTGGCATTCTTCTCAGATTCAGAGATGGTCTTCACCATCATTGCCAGTCTGAGATATTAAAATTAAGACATTTTAAACGTGTTCTGGACAACTACAGCTTAGTTGTGTGACATCATTGATTCCTGAACCTCAGTGGGTTTGTAGCCATTATATAAGAGCCGTGGTGCAAGCTACTTCTGCTGATTGCCAGCTGATTGCAATTTGGCAAATCGAATCTTACCAGGCTCAAGGTTGTTTCAGCCTTCCATCTTTCCGAGTTTGGTAAAATGAGAACTCAGATTGTTATTGGGGGCAATATGCTAACTCTGTAAACCCTTAGAGAGGGCTGTAAAGCACTGTGAAGTGATATATAAGTCTAAGTGCTATTGCTATTTTGCAGAGTTCGGGAAGGGCTGAAATGAATCTCCAGTCGATCCTGGTTTGTGTACCAGCTGTTGGCTGATGTTGAGAAGATGTGTCCCAATTGTCTCCTTAGACATCTTCATGTTTCTCAAACCCAGGAATATCTGGCGGACTTGCCTGATGAGCCTTCCAATTCCGAACTGGATCTGTTGGATATTGTGAAAGTTGAGGTCCCCATGGATAGAGACAGTGAGTAGACCAAAATGCTTTGAAAAACCTGGAGATGAAATCTGATAAGCATAGGTAGAACGTGGTTGATCAGTCTGAAACTACGTCCTGATCATGGCCTTTGAGATACTGTAAGGCATTTGTTACCACAAATCTTAGTGACAGAATTGCCGGTCCCAATTATGGTCACTAAGCGAGGACTACCCACATTCATTCCTCACCACCTTGCGGTCTTATTCTTCCTGTGATTGATGGGGAGGAGACCAATGGGCAGTAGGGAGTCTCTCTGGATGGCTTTCCTATTAGAGAGTTGGTGTGCTGCAGGGGGGAAGGTGCTGTTGCTGGACTAGGAGTGGGGACACCCACATTCCAGCCCCTCCTCAGCCATGAAATGTCCCTCAGGCTCATTCCTACTTGATAGACCAAACCAAAGAAATCAACACCACTGGAAGATTCTAACGGTTGTAGGTGCAAGTACCAATTGTAAGTCACTTTTTTCAATGCTGTTTTAAATTCAGATAGTTACTAAATGAATAAGACATTCACAGGAAGCTAAATTTAACCTGAGTGGCCAAAGGGGGAAGAATCAGATTGGAATTTCAGGATACAGAATAACAGAGATGGAAGGAACCTTGGAGGTCTTCTAATCTAACCCCATGCTCAAGCAGGAGACCTTATATTGTTTTAGACAAGTGGCTGTCCAGTCTCTTCTTAAAATTCTCTAGCGCTGGAGCAGAGAGAACATAGTTGCCATGATGATCTAGTAGATAGGGATAAATGATAAAGGGGTCACGCAGATGGGATTATCAAAAATACTTTAACATACTGAAATTTACATGTTGACTTGTTCTTTCTATACTTTTGTAGCATAGTTAGCCAACTATATATAAAGCTGTGGTTCAGCTTCAGTTCAGGGCTGCTCAGTAAACTGCCAATATGCACTATAATATTTTGCATGCTTAATAATTGAATATTGCAATCGTCCAAGTGATTTTGTTGCTTTAGGTGAGGCAGGGTTTGCCGACAACATTCTCTTTCTGTTTCTTTATGCATCTCCCTAGATTGTTAGGGAACAATCAGATTGGTCATCCCAAAGGTGCTTTTTCAGGAGGCAAGTGGACTTTCTTCTTTTGAAGATATTTCGCTTCTCATCCAAGAAGCTTCTTCAGCTCTGACAGGATATTGGGGAATGGAAGGATTTATATTCCTTGCAGACAGAAGGTCATTTGCATCCTTTTAGAGAGTCGTTGAAACACTTGGAGGTTTATCTGTGTTCTCAGGGTCACCTGAGTAGTGGTCCTGGTTCCTATAGTCTGCATTTTTTTCACTGGAAATCCCTTCCTACTCCCACACCATTCAAAGATTGTTCATCCCAAATTGTAGGTTGTTCATCCCAAATTGTAGATTGTTCATCCCAAATTGTATAGCTTAAAGTATAGCTTAAAGTGTAAGGGTGCCAAGTAACATACTGTTAGCAAATAAAACTTGGAGGCTGGTAATTTCCTCAAAGAATCGTTTTATTTGATATGTCATATTGGCACAGGCTAGTGAAAACCGACTGAATATTCCCACGGATTTCACCTAATTAAAAGTGAAAGTTTGTCATTTTCTCAAAACAATCAGTTACATGGTCCAATCAGGATACGGCCCAATTGCTAGGTGATTCCAGTCCCCTCCTTCTGAGCATCTGTAGGAATGTCCTTGGTTCCCACAAGAAAGCATTTTGTTTTGGCTACAACACCCAACTATTCCCCCCTCCCGAACCCTCTTCTACAGTGTGTCAGCACTGAAATCCCAAAATGACCTCAGTCAGGCCAGCTTCAGGGCTGAAAAGGAGTTCCTGGAAGAAGACAAGAAAGAACACAAAAAGATCATTAAATACAAGCTAACCTCCTCTTCCTCCCCCTGGGGGCTCCTGTGGCTTGTGGGGGTATTTGTCATGGAACTGCTTAACCAATTTGTCTGCCTTCACATTCCACAGGGTGTTAATCCCAAATTGTATAGCTTAAAGCTTCTTGGATGAGAAGCAAATTATCTTCAAAGAAAAAACAAGAAAATCCAGTTGCTTCTTTAAAAAGCACCTTTGGGACAATCATGACCTGGATAACTGAGAATTTATACACACTTTAATCAGATTGGTTTTATTGATATTTGAGATGACCATAAGAGTCACATAAAATTGGGACGCAGGTCAAGAGTTTATCTCTGATGTGTTTCTCCACTTTAGCAAGCAAGAAAGTGGCAGCCCTCAGATGCCCTTCTTGGGCTGGGTAGTTAAGGAAGGATAAGCCTGGAGAGTCCATGAATGGGAGACAAATTGGGAAGAAAAGATCTGAAAGTTAGATTGTGCATGGGGAGAAAAAGTACTCCAAAAAAGGAAATGACAATTACAAGCAGTCCTTGACTTACGTCCACAATAGAACCCCAAATTTATGTTGTTAAGCAAAACAGTTCTTAAGTGAGGTTTGCCCTATTTTACAACTTTTCTGGTCAAACTTATTAACTGAATCACTGCTGTTGTTAAATTAGTCACACTGTTGTTAAGTGAATCTGGCTCTCCCATCGACTTTGCTTCGCAAAAGGGGATCACGTAACCCCGGGACACTGCAACGGTCATAAATGTGAGTTAGCTGCCAAGCATCCAAATATAAATGACGTGATCATGGGGATGATACAACAGTCATAAGTAACTTTCCTCAGTACCATTGTAATTTCGAACACTAAATGAACTGCTGTAAGCTGAGGTCTACTGTAGTTTCTGTGTTGATGTCAAGACACCTGTAAGCAAGTAATCCATGAAATCAGCAGGCATTGAGTGCCACTCTGAAGAGATTTGAGTTGAATTTTGTGCAGCATAATTGACATCCTCCTAACTTGCTTGTTCTTCTAGGAAGCTCTGACCATCAACAGTATTTCCTCGGAGAAGTGACAGACTTGCCCAAGGGGATGTACAGCAGCAGGAGGATAAAGGCCACTTTTGACTCTCCTCCAAGGAGCCAGAAAGTCCCACTGAAGGAAAAACTGCACAAATGCCAATACTGTGGGAAGCTCTCTGATTGCCGCGCCCACCTGATTATTCACGAGCGAACCCACACAGGGGAGAAACCCCACAAATGCTCAGCATGTGGGAAAAGCTTCACCCGGAAGGAATCTCTGATTATCCACAAGAGGTTCCATACAGGGGAGAAGCCCTACAAATGCTCATTGTGTGGCAAAACCTTCAGTGATAAAATCGGGTGCCTCATCCATGAGAGAACTCACACTGGGGAGAAACCGTACAAATGTTCCGACTGCGGGAAGAGCTTTGGCACTCATTGTAATCTCCTGAGGCACCGGAGAGTTCATACAGGCGAGAAACCGTACTGTTGCTCTGACTGCGGTCAGAGTTTCCGGTACAGACCACAGTTAGTGATCCACGAAGGAACCCACAAGGGGGAGAAGCCTTATAAATGTGCAGACTGTGGAGAAACCTTCAGTCAGACACGGCATCTGGTGATACATAAGTGGTCTCATACGGGAGAGAGGCCTCACCAATGCACTGTCTGCAGTAAAAGTTTCAATCAAAAGTCAGACCTGATTACACACACCAGGACCCACACTGGGGAGAAGCCATATGTCTGCTCCGGTTGTGGGAAGAGTTTCATTTCAAGTTGCCAGCTGAGGAAGCACGAGAGAATTCACACCGGGGAGAAACCGTACCAGTGCGCAGAGTGCGGGAAATGCTTCACTTACAGTTCTCACCTCACCACGCACAAGCGGACGCATACGGGTGAGAAACCTTACCAGTGCCTGGATTGTGGGAAATGTTTCATTTCTAGTTCTCACTTCACTGCCCATAAAAGGACACATACTGGTGAGAAGCCGTACCAGTGTACCTACTGCGGGAATAGTTTCATTCAGCGATCGCAGCTTGCCAAACATGAGAGGTCTCACACGGGAGAGAAGCCCTATATGTGTTCTGAATGCGGGCAGAGCTTCCGGTGGAGCCAAGGGCTGAAAAAGCACATGCGGACTCACACTGGCGAGAAGCCGTATCGGTGCTCCGCATGTGAGAAAACATTCTCCAGTTCCTTTAATCTGTCCAGACATCAGAAAATCCATGCGAGGGGGAAGCTATAATGTGGTGCTTTTACACAAAAGATGGTAGGGCAATCAGAATAGCTTAATATAGGTAGTCCTTTTCAACTTGAAAAAGGAGACTTACAACCTGGATTCGCAGTTCTGATGGTTGGACCCCCTCCACAGTCATGTGACAAAAATTTTGGGTACCTGACAATGGACTATTTGCAGTATCCCATGGTCATCTGACCATGTTTTTGCAATGGTTGTTGCAGAAAATCAGCTCTTGGCAAAACTGCACTGATGGCAGATTTTGCTTAATTAATGTGATTATTCACTTAATGACCACCATGAAAGGATTCGTAATATTGCATTGGTATTGTTCTGTGACTATTGTGACATGGCTGTAATGGGCAGGCTCTGAGCCATGGTGACTGCATGGTTAGAATGCAGTAATGCAGGTTATTTCTGCTGACTGCTGGCTACCTGCAATTCGGCAATTTGATTCTCACTTGTTCAAGGTTGACTCGGGCTTCCATTCTTCCAAGGTTGATAAAATGATGATCCAGATTATTGGGGCAATATGCTGACTCTGTAAACGGCTTAGAGAGGGCTGCAAAGCAATATATATATATATATAAGTCTAAGTGCTATTGCTATTGTTATATCAAGGACTGCCTGTAGTGGGTATAATATGGCATAAGTCAAGAAAGAACACAGAAGGGACCCAAGTCGTGTTTCGTCAGCTGCTAAACCAGAATGCTGTAAAGATCTGGTTTGCTAGGAATGTCCTTGTTTCTTTGTGAATGATCTTATTTCTCATTTGGCAACACCTGCTAGCAGAAGAAACTAAACCAGAAGATCTCTCCACTCCCAAATCTGCAAGGTAGTGAGATTGCCAGACCTAATGATATTCTCATGCTGAAATATATCCCAAGACACTGCAAAGAATGCCGAAGTTGGGTGAGACGTTGTACAACATACATACAACGAATGATTGCAGGAACTGGGCTTGGCTAGTCTAGTAAAGAGAAGGACCAGGGGAGACATGATAGCGGTCTTCGAATATTTGAGGGGCTGCCACAGGGAGGAAGGGGTCAAGCTATTTTCTAAAGCGCCTGTAGGTCAGACAAGGAATAATGGATGGAAACTGAACAAGGAGAGATTTAACCTGGAAATAAGGAGAAACTTTCTGACAGTGAGAACAATCAACCAATGGAACAGCTTCCCCTCGGAAGTTGTGGGAGCACCATTACTTGAGACTTCAAGACAAGGTCTTGTTACATTTTAAAATGGTTATACAGGTAGTCCTTGACTTATGACCACAACTGAGCACAAAATTTCTGTTGCTAAAGGAGAAATTTGTTAAGTGAGTTTTTCCCCATTTTACGACCTTTCTTGCCTCAGTTGTTAAGTGATTCGCTGCAGTTGTCAAGTTAGTAATCCAGTTGTTAAGTGAACCTGTCTTCCTCAGTGACTTTGCTAGTCAGAAGATCGGAAAAGGGAATCACGACCTTCGGACACAGCATCCATCATAAATATGAACCAGTTGCTAAGCATCTGAATTTTGATCACATCATGGGGTCAAGTGTGAAAAACGGTCATAAGTCACTTTTGTCAGTGCTATTGTAATTTTGAACGGTCACTAAATGAATTGTAAGTCAAGGATTACCTGTATTATGGTTTTATTGGGAAGATAGTAAGTGCCATTTAGGAGGAGAGCTGGACCTCTGCAGGCAGATGTTTCAGAACCTTGTTACATAACTGATGCAAATTCTTTCTCTGTTTCATTAATTATGATGGGTAAACTCTGAATATAAAAGTTTTTCCTAAAAAATTGAGTGCAGACTAAGATACTATGGTTTGTTCAACAAAGCATGATTAGAAGTACACCCCAGTGCAGTACAGTACAGTATATGAATGCAGGATGTTTTTGATGGCAAGAGGAGTCACATAGAAGACAAAGTTCATTGTCGGAAAGCCCAAATACTTCAGTATGTTGTTTGCAAATATGGCCTGTACTTTTGCTCATTCATATGTAAATAATTGCAAAGAACCTGATTGGGTTCCAACTTTGTGACGGTTCCCAGTTTACTACAGGTAGTGTCCGACTTAGGACTGGTCGCTGAGCAACTGTCTGTTATGATGAACCTCCCTAGGGGTACTTATGACCCAGATTTGATCTGATGGTTGCCATTCCCTCCCACAATCACCTTGGTTGTAATTTTGAGCACTTGGCAATCAAGTTGCATTTACAGCCTTTTGCAGTGTCTGGGAATCACGTGACTGCATCCTAAGTTGCATTAACAGAGGGATTAAATCAAGATCAAGTGAGTACTAATACCACTCTATAAAGCCTTAATAAGACCATACCTAGAATACAGCATCCAGTTTTGGTCACCACACTATAGGGGACTGAAGACTAAAACATGAAAAATAGTTGCTGGAACTGGACATGATTAGTGAAGAGAAGGACCAAGGGTGACATAATAACAGTCTTCCAATATTTGAGGGGCTGTCAAAGAGAGGAGGGGGGGCAGATCAAGTGTATTTTCCAAAACACTTAAAGGCCAGACAAAAAATATGAAGAACAGTTGCTGGAACTGGATATGATTAGTGAAGAGAAGGACCAAGAGTGACAAGATAGCAGTCTTCCAATATTTGAGGGGCTGCCAAAGGGCGGGGGGGCAGATCAACCTATTTTCCAAAACACTTACAGGCCAGACAAGGAATAACAGATGGAAACTGAACAACATTCAACCTAGAAATAAAGAGAATCATTCTTGGCCAGCATGAGTCAAGCTGCCCCTCTGAGCTTCTGGGCTAACTGTGTCCTAAATCCTTGATAGCCACAGAAAATCAGTCACAAAATTTTAGGATGTAGAGAGGCTTTGATTTAAGCTGAGAATCACCCCTACCAAAGAGCAGGAAACTTTAGACCAGTTTTGTGCACATTAGTAGCCTCCAAGTATTTTGCCCAAGCTGTTTGGGAAATATAAGACTGAAATCTAGAAATTAAAAGTTGGGAAAGGCTGCTAGCAATTCTGCCCTCTAACAAGCTCTAGACTTTGCAAGAATGAAGATGAAAAGATAATATCTCCTATCTGGATCTGATTTGGAAGCAATGCTGGTTAATAGAACATCTTGCTTCATGGAGTCGTGGGTGCTCCTTTGCTGGAGGTTTTCAAGAAAAGATTAGACAACAATTTATGCCTTGGGCAGGGGGTTGGACTATAAGACCTCCAAGGTCCCTTCCAGCCCTACAATTCTGTGACATTTGCAAATATTGTTCCACATTTCATTACTCTGTTATTGGATGGTGCTCACAATCATTTTGGGACTGTGCACACAAACAAGACTTTCATAAACCGTTATGAAGCACAACACCTCCCTAATCTTGAGAAGCTACTTAGGATCAAGTTTCACTCTTCAGGCTTTGCTCAGTTGCAAAGACAGGTGATGAGGATGTTATCCTGCATCTATCCAAGACTAATAACTGGCTGGAGCAGTCTTTACTCATTTCCATGAAAGGTGCCCTTTGTTGCTGCCAGTTTCAATGTCGTGCCCAGGACCCAAGTGCTTTCCCTTGATTTAGTTCTTGCTTTTTGCAAAACAAAGCTTCATCATCAACTACGGTGCCAATTATTGCACCATTGAGGGATCTGAAGGAACAGGTTAGGGATAGATCATCTTGGAGGAAATCTATCCATATGGTCGCAAAGGACTTTGTTAAGATACAGGTAGTCCTTGACTTACAAACAGTTCATTTAGTGACCGTTTGAAGTTACAACAGCAACCATTTTTCAGATTTATGATTGAAGAAAGTTAGCACCCCCCAGTCCCCACCTAGAAGAATGAAATATTTTAAGAAACATTGAAAAGGCTTTCTCTGTGGGAGCCCCCTCCCTGTGGAATGATCTCCCCCCGGAGATACGAGCCATGACAGATATCGTGACCTTCCGGCGCGCAGTTAAGACCCTATTTTTTAAACAGGCCGGCCTGGCCCAGTAAGGGTTTATGAGGTTTTAAATTCAATAAGGGTTTTTAATTCTCAATCTCATTTTTAAATTTTTATCTATCCCGGATAGATAAAATTATAGTCGGACGGGATGCAGCCATATATGTATTTAATTTGGTTTTAAATTCTATTTAACTTGTATTCTATTTTATGTGTTTATTAGGCTGTACACCGCCCCGAGTCCCTTTTTGGGAGAGGGAGCGGTATAGAAATATGAAAAATAAATAAATAAATAAATAAAAGGCAGAATATTATATTTCCCTAAATGAGAAACGGAGAAACATGTTCTTTTCTGAGGCAGGAAATAGACTCAATCTTTCTGAATAGCCCTCAAAATACTGTGGAAGCTACAAGAAATATAGATTTGGTAATCCATTCAAAACGGGATTAAAATCTCAAGGAAGCAAGCATCTAGGATTAATTACATTTGTTAAACAAGATTAAAACCCCAACCCATTGCTGGCCTTTGTGAGACAAACTAATTAAAACCAAATAACAAACACACAAAACACACCTCTAAATTACAAAATGCTATAGAACAAACGGGATAAAAATCCATGTGCTCATCAAACCAAGTGGACTCAGAATCAAAGTGTTGGTGATTCTGCTTCACCATCTTTCCAATCATGTTTCCAGTGTCTTTCTCCCCACTTGGAACTGAACCCAGATGGGCATTTCTTCCAATATGACGGTTGCAGCATCCCTGCAGTCAGGTGATTTACATTTGCATGCTTGACAACCGACTCACATTTTATGACAGTGGCAGCATCCCAGAGTCCCGTAATCCCCTTCTGCAATCTGACAAGCAGTCAATAAGGAAAAACCAGATTCACTTAGCAACCGTGTTACTAATTTAAGTACTGCAGTGATTTGCTCTAACAAATGTGGCAAGAAAAGTCATAAAATGGGCCCAAATTCACATAACAATATACATTTTGGGCTCAATTGTGATTGTACATTGAGGACTACCTGTACCTGTATTTAATGTAATAACTGGAGCAGTGAAGGGCTGGAGTGAGAGCACACAGTTGCAGCTAATTGAAGAGGTCTGGCTTCTGCATGAGGCAATCTAAGCTGTGATTGGTTGCTGTGAATGTGGAGAGGGAGTTTCCTTGTTTCCCGCCTTTTTTCCTATGTGCTATGTAATTTACCTCATGATGTTCCTGCTGTGTTGATTTACCTCACAATGCCGCTGTTTGGCTGACTATCTTGTTCGCTTTAAATATAATTGTTTATATAAAAATACAAGTTTGTGTCAGCGTCTCTCTGACCCCATTTAGATTCTTGCTGTGCAATTCCCTCACAACCTGATGGGACATAATTAAAAAAAGTCTTGGATACCCCTGAGCTAGATGTTCTGATAGATCAGTGTTTTTCAAACTTGGCAACTTTTAAGATGTGTAGACTTTAATTTCCAGAATGCTGTCTGGGCAGTTCTTGAAGTCCGCACATCTTTGGATTGCAAGTGTGAAAAACCCTGTCAAAAATGGGCAAATTAAGATCCTCTTTAGGGATCTGTGCTTTGGTCTCGTTTAAAAAAAAAACGTATTACAGATTATCCTGAGCAGTATATCTATGAAGGAATACTCTAATAGAAACATGCTTTATGCATAAAAATGTAGAAAGGCATCTAAGAATCACTAATCTCCCCACCTTCATGGACCATGATTTATGAGAAGTTCGCAATGAACAGAAGTTTTCCTCAGCTCTGCTTTACCTGAATATGCAATATCTATGCTCTATCATTGAGCTGTGATCATTCTGGCCCTAAAAATAGACACAAAGTGTGTTCTCTCTCTCTCCCTCTCCCTCTCCCCCCGCGTGTGTGTGTATATAATATAAATAGTATGGGACCCTAAAAATAGACACAAAGTTCTCCCAGTCATAAAACTATCCTCCCCTTTATTCTGGAATAGTCAGATAATGAGGAAAAGCTGAGCAGGAGAAAGACATGGACAGACATTATTATTGATTTCATTTATCCTAGAACAGTTATCACTGGAAAAAAGGGACTTTTACACTGATACTTAAGATTCCTTCCCTACCCCACCCCATTACTTTTTTTGGGGGGGTGTCTCTTGGTTTTCTTCCCTCCTTTCCTTGATTTCTTTCCAAAGAGTCTGCTTGTTGTCCAACTTAATGTGCTAGAGACAAATGTGTGTTTTAAAGCACAACCTGTTTTGCAAAGAGATGTACTGATATGAGGAAAAGGTCCAAGTGGGTGGAAGGATTTTTGACCCTCTTTCAAGCTTATTTTCTCAGAATTGGTTCTAAAACTGGACGTAAAGTTTATTAGTACAGAAATTGTAATTGGAGCAAAGAAGGAAGCAGGGGGCTTTAGCAGTGGTGGGATTCAGTTTTTTTTTACTACTGGTTCTGTGGCCGTGGCTTGGTGGCCATGGCAGGGGAAGGACACTGTAAAATCTTCAGTCAGAGGTGGTATTTGCAGGTTCTCCGAAATTACTCAAAATTTCCGCTACCGGTTTTCCAGAACTGGTCAGAACCTGCTGAATACACCTCTGGGCTTTAGGAAAACATTATGGCAATTCAAGTTTTGGTTCCCCTTATTTTCATATCTGGGCTTTAAATCAACCCAAAGTTATTACATTTGTTTAACATAATCTATATATGGGTATGGGAACTTGTATCAATTTTTGGGCATGAATCATAAACAGCATTAAAATGAAAAGCAAATCCAGCCAACAATCAAAGTCTTTTCCATTTCTTCCAGAAAACTACAGACTCTTCTCCTTCCCCAACAGCTGAGATAAAGGAGATAAAACCATGAAAAGTTTTGAATTGGGAAAAATATAAGAGTATTTGGAATTCAAGGAGCCAAGAGGCTCTTTTGGCCTTACTTTTAAGCTCTAAGTGACTTCAATTTTTAACATGAGTTCTTGTTCAGTGTTAGGTCATGAAGGCTCTTTTCTAAGGGCTGTAGAATATTGGAGCCTCAATTGTGGTCACTAAATGAGGACTACCCGCATTCATTAATCACCATCTTGCAGTTGGTGGGGAGGAAACCAATGTGCAGTAGGGAGGCTCTCTGGATGGCTTTCCTATTAGAGAGCTGGTGGGCTGCAGTGGGGAAGGTGCAGTTGTTGGACTAGGAGTGGGGACACCCAAGATCCTGTCTCTCCACAGCCATGAAAGGTCCCTCAGGCTCAGCCTCAGTGTTGGGATTCAGCTGGTCTGCACTGGTTCCCATAAACCAGTAGCTAACTTTTTTTGCAGTTCAGCAGACCGGCTGATCCCACCACTACTCAGCCCCACTTGATAGACCAGACCAAAAAACCAACACCACAGGAAGACTCTTAACATTTTTTTTTATCGATACTGAAGGTAATAAGAACATCTTGTAAGTCTGATTGTGTTGTACCTCCTAACTTGCTTGTTCTTCTAGGAAGCTCCAACCATCAACAGTACTTCCTCAGAGAAGTGACAGACTTGCCCAAGGGGGTGAACAGTAGCAGGAGGATAAAGGCCACTTTTGACTCTCCTCCAAGGAACCAGAAAGTCCCACTGAAGGAAAAACTGCACAAATGCCAATATTGTGGGAAGCTCTCTGACTGCTGCTCCCACCTGATTATTCACGAGCAAACCCACATAGGAGAGAAGCCCTACAAATGCTTATTGTGTGGCAAAACCTTCAGTGATAAAATCAGGCACCTCATCCACAAGAGAATTCACATCGGGGAGAAGCTATACAAATGTTCCGAGCTCGGGAACAGCTTTGGCACTCGCTGCAACCTCCTGAACCCCAGAGTTCACACGGGCAAGAAACCATACTGTTGCTCAGACAGCGGCCAGAGTTTCCACACTTAGTGATCCACGAGGGAACCCACAAAGGGGAGAAGTAGAGGTGGGCTGCACCTACCGATTGATCGTTCTTTATTTGGGATCGCAGGATACCGACTCCAGCTCTGTTCTCAGGGAGAGAGAGACTTTTGGCTTCATGCAAGGAAAGCAGCAGAAGTCTTTCTTTTTCTCCCCCAAACTCCACCAGAAACGAGTCCTTGTGAGACTTGTTGCACTGGTGCAGCCTCTTGGAGCAGGATGTCTTGCAGGGTCCCAAAGACTCATTTTGCCCCATTTTTTGGCCTTTCTTGCCTCAGTTGTTAAGTGAATCACTACAGTTGATAAGTTAGTAATCTGGTTGTTAAGGGAATCTGGCTTCCCCACTGATTTTGCTTGTCAGGTCGTAAAATGGGAATCACATGACACACCGGTCATAAATATAAACCAGTTGCCAAGCATTTGAATTTGATCATATGATCATGGCGATACTAGAAAGATTGTAACTGTGAAAAATGGTCATAAGTCGCTTTTTAAAGTGCCTTTGTAACTTTGAACAGTCATTAAATGAACTGTTGTAAGCCTAGGACTACCTGTATTATTTTGTACATCCAGGGCTGTTTTGTTAGTATAATTATTTTGTCATATATTTATTTCAGTGTTACATTCAAAAAGAATCATTTTCACAGTTATTACCCCCAAGCCCAAAGTATTGAAAGACACTTTCATGTGAGATGAGATAAATGGAGATTAATGTCTGTATGCAAATGAAATAAAAAGTTTGCAGAGTTGGTGTTTTTAAAAGTCGGGCTTTAAAATGTCAAAATGGCATTTTTTATCTGAAGCATTTTTTTCAGCTCTGTTTATGAACCGACATGTGGAAAAGAAAAATGAACGGTGTTGTGTTTTAGTCTAACAATTCTCTTCTTCTATACCCATGTTTTCCTCCAGCACCAAAGGGATTAGAACATAAATGCATCAATTCATAAATGTTGCATTTATACTTACACTGAGGAGTAAACAGAAGTTTTGTGTTAAATTGATGCCAGTCCCCCTTATATTGAGGTCACTTTTATTTTGTCTTGCTTGTTGAAGAATGGAACAGAAGAGGGGTGGGCGGAAGGGACTTCATTTTATTTTGCTTTTCAACAAAGAAATGGGAGGATTATAATTGGCTACTTTCTGCTGATTCCTGATTATCAATTTTTTAATTCTATGAAGGTCATGAAAGCTATCATTTTGAGCTAGAGCAGGGGTCTGCAACTTGCGGCTCTGGAGCCATTTGCGGCTCTTTTGGCCCTCTGCTGCGGGCTCTCTGTCAGCTGATCCCACTACTGGCTGGCCTCTCCCCTCCCCGTCACTCCTCCCCTGGCCTGAGAAAGTAAGAGTGGTGGGGGATGGAGACTCACTCCATATTCCAGAGCAGGAGGTGACTGGGTGGGAGTAAGTGACATCGAGTTGGCCATGCCCACCCAGTCACACCAGATGTTAAAATTATTGGCTCCCAGTCTTTTCTTTTCTGTGGGAAACGGATCCAAATGGCTCTTTAAGTGTATGAGATTGCCAGACATTGCCAGAGCAATGTTTCTCCACCTCAGCAACTTTAAAATGTATGGAATCAAGAAGAAACTTCCTAAAAGGGAGGAAAGTTAACCAGAGGAACGGCTTGCCTTCAGAAGTTGTGGGTGCTTCATCACTGAAGGTTTTTAAGAGACAAAATGTATGAAATGGTAGAAGTTTATTTTATTTATTTTTATTTGTCAATAGCTTACAATAGGTATAAGTAAAAAAGATAGTTATGAATACATGGATACATATAAGAAATTTATATATATATATTTCTATATATAAGAAACATTAGGACAAGGACGGTAGGCATGTTGGTGTACTTATGCACGCCCCCTACAGACTTCTTAGGAAAGGGGTGAGGTCAATAGTAGACAGTCTAAGGTTAAAGTTTTTGGGGTTTGGGGAAAAAAACCACAGATTCAGGTAGAGTATTCCAGACATTGACCACTCTGTTGCTGAAGTCATATTTCCTGCAATCAAGTTTTGTGCAATTAACCTTGAGTTTGTATCTATTGTTTGCTCTAGTGTTGTTATGGTTAAAGCTGAAGTATTCATTGACAGGTAGGACATTCAATGTATGATTTTATATATACTTAGATCGGACTGAAGGCGGCGTAGTTCTAGGTTTTCTAGGTCTAGAATTTCAAGTCTGGTGGCATAAGGTATTCTGCAACAAGTAGAGGAGTGGAGAACTCTTCTTGTGAAATATTTCTGGACTTTCTCAATTGTGTTAATATCAGATACGTAATGTGGGTTCCAGACTGATAAGCTGTATTCGAGTATTGGTCTAGCAAATGTTTTGTATGCTCTAGTTATTAGTGCAATATTACTAGAGAAAAAGCTACGTAAGATTAACAACTCTTAATGCCTTTTTGGCTATGTAGTTACAGCGAGCTCTAGCACTTAGGTCATTAGAGATGAGTACTCCAAGATCCTTGACAGGGTTTGGATCATCAACAAGGTCTTGACTATTCAGCTTGTATTTTATTTTCTGATTTTTTTTTTGCCAATATGTAGGACAGAGCATTTATTTGTTGAGATTTGAAGTTGCCATTTGTTTGGCTCTTTTCATACTCTACATAAATGACCTCTGTGATCATATCAAGAGCAACTGCGTTCTCTTCGCTGATGATGTAAAGACCTTGACTTTTTGAAGGGTAGCAGTATTGTCTGTGGTGTTGAATAGCTTTACATCATCAGCGAAGAAAACGCAGTTGCTCTTGATATGATCACAGAGGTCATTTATGTAGAGTATGAAGAGAGTTGGTCCTAGAACATTCCTTCTCCTGCTTGAACAGGAAGACCTCCAAGATCCCTTCCGGCTCTTTTCTGATTCTGATTCACCACTGGAGGTTTTTAAGAAGAGATAGGGCAGTCTGGATAGAGATTGGATAGACTGGACAGTCACTTGTCTGAAACAGTATAGGTAGGATCTCCTGCTTGAATAGGAGGGCTGGACTAGAAGACCTCCAAGGTCCCTTCCAGCTCTGTTCTGATTCTGACTTCAGCTCCTGGAATCCAGCAGAGATGGGTGGGAAATTCTGGCATTTGAAGTCCATACATCTTAGATTTGCTGAGGTTGAGAAACAGTAAGCAAATGTTGTCCCCAATTCGGATCTGAGCCAAGTGCTGAAGCCGATGAACACCAGACACCAGGTGCAGGTTTTGTTTCCTTTTACAGGTAGTCCTTCAACTTAACAACCATTTCACTTAGTGACTGTTCAACGTTACAACGGCACTGAAAAAAGTTGACTTATGACCATTTTTCAGACTTACAACTGTTGCAGCGCTCCCCAGTCACCTGATTTACCAGATGCTTGACTGCTTATTTGCATTTAGGATGGTTGCAGTGTCTCCAGGTCACTCCTTTTGCGACCTTCTGACAAGCCCACTCAATGGGGGGGGGGGGGGGGAGCCAGATTCACTTAACCATGTGATTCAATTTAACAACTGCAGTGATTCCACTTAACAACTGTGGCAAGAAAAGTCGTCAAACGGGGGGCAAAAATTTAGCAACATAAATTTTGGGCTCACTTGTGGCCCTAAGTCAAGGACTGACTTACCTGTAGAGGACTTTCCTCAGTTTTATTTTCACAACAACCCTATGAGGTAGGCTGGAAGAAGAACAACCCTAAATACCTAAATTATTTCATGTTCATCGCTGCCTCTAAGGGCTCAGGGCCAAGTTAACCACCTCTGGACAGCCAGTTCTGATTTCCAGGGTATTCATTTCAAAAGGAACCTATTCCTTGTGAGGCCCAGTCCCGGGGCTCAGAGGTTGCGGGGAATCCGTGTTAAGACTACTGCGCCCATCATCCGCTGCCGCTGGCTTGATGGCGCTCGAAGGACGCCAACTTGGTGACCAACGGACCACTCGTGCTATCGCATGCACGAATATCAACGGTGCGTTTTTTCCCCTTTCTCGCCCTCTGATTAGATAATAGCGACATTCAAACGGTCCAATTGATTCGAAGGGCAGCGTCAACATTCCTACGGGGGTGGAGAGGAGAAGGTATTGTGGTTCGCCTATTGGTCTCGGGTCCCTCTTACGCCAGGCGTCAATCAATCGACCTCCAAGATGAAGGCGAAACTAAGGTTACAATAGCCCTCGTCCCCTTCCCCCGCCCATGTGTCCCGGCCCCGCCTCTCATTGGGAGATTCGGTCAGCACTGGCCCGCCTCTTTGAAGATTCGAACGTCTTTTCTTAAAGAGCGGATTGGCTCTCAAGCGACGGGCGGGGCTCGGAAAACGTGGCGCGAAGATCGAATGTAGCGGACGGGAAGGAGGAAGGGGCTCGTCCGTGGACCCGCCGCTACCCCCCCCTGCCCCTCTCCAGGTGAGAATCCGATTTGGAATTTCCGAGCATTGTGGCGTCACCGCCAGGAATCCATGCCGTCACGGAGAGGTACTGAATTGCTGTCGTCGGTGACGTCACAGCTTCTACCCCCCCTCAACTTTCTGCAAACTGGAGTATTTGCGAGAATGGTAGCTGATCCCTAGCCGACATCTGTATTCAGCTCCTTGGCCAGCTTGAGGTCTGAATTAGGATCGCTCCCGTAAAAAACCCGCTTTGGTGCTCAGGCATACGAAGACAGCAGTTTGGCTGCTGTGTCGGCATTTTGCTACCCAGCCTTTAGGTATGCACAAATTAATTGCATCGATTAATTAATTGCACGTGACTGTTTCTTCTTCCGGGGTTCCTTGAACTCCCCTCGGGGTTTTTTTCTATTTTTTTTTTAATTATAAGAATACAATACTGTGCAGCCGTTCTGGCTTTACAATTGTTATACATATATACATTTTACTTCACCATTCACACTCTCCTTGTTTGATATATTGTTTACTAATTATTCTAATCACCATAGCTACTTATGTTCCGACCTTGCCTTCTTCTATGCAAGGATTTTTTAAAGCGCTTCCATGGCATCGGACCAGGATATTTACAAGACCGCATTCTGCCATTTTCCTCTCACCGTCCGGTGCACTCCCACAGGGAGGGTCTCCTGCAGGTCCCGTCGGCATCTATGTGCCGGCTGGTGACCCTGAGGAATAGGGTCTTCTCTGTGGGGGCGTCTGCCCTTTGGAATGGGTTGCCCCCGGAGTTACGTATAGCCACAGACTTGGGGACCTTCAGGCGTGCCTTGAAAACCTGGCTCTTTGACCAGGCCGGCTTGGGCTGATTTTACATTTGGGTGTTTTACCTTTTATATTAAATTTTAGGGTTTTAGGGAGGGGTTTTAATTGATTACAGCCAGGGCCTTAGTATAATTTAGTTTTAACTTTTCACATATTTATTGTTTTAATTGTATGGCTGTGCACCGCTCCGAGTCCTATATAAATAAATATTTATTATTATTGTTGTTGTTGTTGTTGATAGAATTAATTCCATGTATCATAGTACTCAGATTCCTCCTTGTTTTTTTAATTCTAGGATTAACCTGTCAGATTCTGCACAAGCTATAATTTTCTGTTCGAATCTCTGTCGCTATGCTTTCCTTCTTCCAGTATTGTGCATATATTATTCTAGCCGCTGTCAATACGTGTACTATTAGATAAATTAAATCCTTCCTATATCCTTCTGATATTATTCCTAGGAGAAAAAAAATCCGGTTTAAATGGAATACACTCTCCCACCATTGGTTCCACCCATGTCTGCATCCGTCTCCAATACTTTTTTGCAGCTCCCCTCATTTAATCCCCACAACTCATCTGCTAGGGTATGGTTTACTAACTATTCAGCAGACTAGTAGGGTGGATCATTAACAGAAACAAACCCTTTCTCTTCTTTTTTTTAAAAAAAAAACTTCTTAAGGGAGTTTCAGCATTTCTACCCATGTTTGCAAGCGCAGGTGCTAATGTTGAAATCTACCCATCCAAATTGCCAGGGGCCTGGTTTCTTGCTCATATAATCCCTGAAAAATACTTTTCCCATTCACTTGTGGTGAAAGAATCTTACTCTTTATTCTTTCAAAATCCTGCAAGGTAGGCTGGGCTGAGAAAAAATGGCTGGCCTCAAGCTGCCCACTCACCTCCATGGACTTATGCGCACAGTTCCCCAAACCTTGTAACTTCCTAATAGGTGGACTTCATTCCCCAGAATTTCCTGCCTGCATTGGTATTGCTGATAAATCTGGTGGAGACATCAAGAATCTGCCAAGATTGAGAAACTGTTCAAGTGGAAATTATGTATTCTTCCTGGCCCTTGTCCCAGCTCCTTAATCACTACTGTGATACACTTGGTATTTTTTTTATAAAAGTTAGTAATTGGTTTTAAAACCAATCTTAAATATATCAGGAAGCTAGTTGACCAATGTGTCAAGAAATCATCTTCACTTGGATTAATATTGTTCCATGTAACTAAGAAGATATGCCTTGGTTAAACACAGAAATTCTGGACCCAACTGAGCTTGTAGATAATCATAACAACTCTGAGTATGTGCTAATTCTGCTAACACTTTTTTTGCACCCCAGTCAAGTCACTTAGAGCTACAAAAATCTGAAAAATCATCAGAAAATATGTCCCACCATCTAGTAGTCTTCTGGGTTTCAGCTAGCTGATCTGCTAGTCCTAGATTTGTAGGATTTGATATGCTATGTCATTATAATAGTTTGAAAACGGAATTTAAAAGGACCATCAATTGCTACCTTTTGTAGCCAAAATGATAAATCCTTAACTTATAACCTTTTGTTTAGTGATTGTTCAAAGTTATAGAAGCACTAAGAAAAAGAGACTTATGATCATTTTTCACATAACCCTGGCAATATCCCCATGGTCAGGTGATCAAAATTCGCACACTTGGCAATTGGCTTACATTTATGACGGCTGCAGTATCCCATAGGATTATTTTTTGTGACCTTCTGACAAAGTCTGTGGGGAGGCCAGATTTACTTTACAATTGTTTTATTCACAACTGCACTGATTTGCTTAACAAACATGGCAAGGAAGGCCGTAAAATGGGCCAAAACTCATTTAACAACTGTCTTACTTAGCAATGCGAATCCTGGGCTCAATTGTCACTAGTCAAGGACAATCTGTACTCTTGAATCTCAAATGACTGGTCAGGAATTGTCAGAGGCAATATTTTTATTATTTTCTTTGCCAGGCACTATGTGGCGTTCTCCATCATCTGGCACCGGTTCCAGAAGAACCCCTTCGACCTCTCCTTCCCACCGCCGCCAATCTAGAGGATCGCCACGCAGGCAGCAAACCTCTCCCCGTCGTCCTGGACTGAGGCAACCCCCACAACAAGCAGCAGGTAAGAAATATGGATCATTGACTAGAACAAAAAGTCTAGTGAAAAAGAAGAATGAATAGAATAGAATAGAATTCTTTATTGGCCAAGTGTGATTGGACACACAAGGAATTTGTTTTGGTGCAAATGCTCTCAGTGCACATAAAATAAAAGATACATTCATCAAGAGTCAAGAATCATAAGGTACAACACTTAATTATACTCATAAGGTACAATAAGTAATCAAATCATACTAGGAGACAGTCAATATAAATTGTAAGGATACAAATGACAAAGTTACAGTCATACAGTCAAAAGTAGGAGGGGATGGGTGATAAGGAGTGATGAGAAGATTAATAGTAATAGTAGTGTAGACTTTGTAAATAGTTGGGACAGTGTTGTGGGAATTAGTTGTTTTGCAGAGTGATAGCATTCAGGAAAAAAACTGTCCTTGTGTCTAGTTGTTCTGTTGTGGAGTGCTCTGTAGCATCATTTTGAGGGTAGGAGTTGAAACAGTTTATGTCCGGGATGTGAGAGGTCTGTAAATATTTTCACAGCCCTCTTTTTGACTCGAACATTATACAGGCCCTTGATTGAAGGCAGGTTGGTAGTAATTGTTTTTTCTACAGTCTTAATTATTCTCTGGAGTCTGTGTCTAGGATGACAATGATAGCAGTGTTCCAATATCTCGGGGGCTGCCACAAAGAAGAGGGAGTCAAGCTATTCTCCAAAGCACCTGAAGGCAGGAGAAGAAGCAATGGGTGGAAACTAATCAAGGAGAGAAACAACTTAGAATTAAGGAGAAATTTCCTTAATTCGACTTGCCTCCAGAAGTTGTGGGTGCTCCAAGAGTAGAAGTTTTTAAAAAGAAACTGGACAACCATTTGTCCGAAATGATATAGGGCAGTGGCAGCTAACCGTTTTGGGTTCCTGTGCCAAAAATTGCACGTGCACCTGCACTCATGCACTCACATGCCAGCACCCAGTATGCAATGTGCCGCCCCCTCCTGCATCGCACCTCACAGCTGATTTTTCAGCTGGTTTGAGGCCTTTTTCGGCCTCCCAGAGGCTTGGAAAAAGCCTCTGTAAGGCTTTTCAGGACAAATTATAGGCCCGTTTCGTCACTTCCCGTATTACAGGAAGTGACAAAACAGGCCTATAATTCATCCTGGAAAGCCTTGCAGGGGCTTTTTCCAAGCCTCTGGGAGGCCGAAAAAGGCCTCAAACCAACAACAACAACAACAAAAAAAAAAATAGAAAGAAAGAGACTTTTTCAGGTGTGGGGCAGTCTGGGCAAATTACCCCCCTTCAAAGCTTTCGAGAGGTTGACTTGCAGGAAGCCCTCAATTTATGAACAGTGATATATACTGGTAGTCCTCAACTTATGGCCCCAATGGAGCCCAACATTTCTGTTGTTAAGCGAGGCAGCTGTTCAAGTGACTATGGCTCCATTTTGTGACCTTTTTTTGCCATAAAATCGCTGCAGTTGTCAAGTTAGTACCCTGGTTTGTAAACGAATCTGGCTTCTCCATTGTCTTTGTCAGGAATTTGCAAAAGGGGATCACATGACCCAGGGATACCGCAACAGTCATAAATATGAGTCAGTGGCCCAGCATCTGAATTTTGATCGCAAGACGGTTGGGATGCTGCAAGAGTTGTCAGTCTGAAAAACGGCCGCAAGTCCTGTCATACCCCTTTTTGGAGTCTGAGGGAGAGGAGGAACAGCCGACAGGGAGTGGAAGTGTGGCTCCGGAGGTTGTGGAGGAAGCTGGGGAAGGGCACAGGTCGGCTGGGCAATCAGAGGAAGACCCAGGCCCATCCCTGTCTATCCTAGGGCATGCAGGGAGGAGAGGATAAGGGAGAAATGTGAATAGTGTCATCTACGGGGGAGGAAAGGGCCTTGATTCTCTTCATGGGCTGCAGCTGTGAGGACTGCTTAAAAGGATGGACATGCATATGGGCCAGTGCTGGAAACAAAGTGTGAAAATATTTCTAGTCTGTTTATTCTTATCCGAGTTTGGCTTCCTTCCCAGTGTGTATTCCGATATCTGTGGACGTCTTCAAGCCCTTATCTTGCCTGGTTTCCTTAATTGCTTCAGTATGGCTTGTGTTGTTTTTTCTATTTGTAATTTATAGGTATTTTTAGTTTGAACGGCATGTCCTCCTTTTTGCAATGGTTTGTGGGGGAGTTTTTTGTCTCCAGTCAAGGATATTTGGAGCTTTAAAGCCAAGCTGAAGGAATTAAAGGGGCTTCACCTGTTTTTGTGCCTGTGTTTATTTTGTATCCCACTCTGGGTCATCACAAGTCCTTTTTTTCTGTGCCGTTGAAGTGAATCTGGCTTTCTCATTGATTTTCCTTGCCAAAAGGTTGCAAAAGAGGAATCACATGACCTTTTGGGAAGCAATAACAGTTGTAAGTATGAACCAGTTACCAAGCACCTGAATTTTGATCATACGATCGGAAGTGATCTGCCACAAAGGTTGTAAGTGTGAAATATGGTCACGAGTCCCTTTTTTTCCAGGCTGTTTTAACTTTGAACGGTCACTAAATGAACTGTTGTAAGGCAAGGACTACCTGTACTGCCTGGAGATTATGATGGCATAGGGCAGGGGTTGGCAACCTTAAGCATTCAAAGAGTCACAAAGATCGTAACTGGAAGCTCCCCCATTCAATTCTGGAGCTGACCGGAAGTCTGGTTCCCCCCCCAACCATAGAGTCTCCTCCTAGCACGGCATTCTTTTTCCTCTACCTGTCTAACCAAAAGCCCTATCTATTGTGGAGCCAACTAGTGACAGGGAGCCGCAGCAGAGAGAGATGAAAGAGCCACATGTGGCTAAAGAGCCATGGGTTGCTGACCCCTGACATAGGGGAAGCTGATCCATAGAAATATCTGGCGATTTTGAGCTGCTGAGGCAGCTGTTCTCAATTTTGGCGACTCTAAAATGCGTGGACTTCAATTCCCAGAATTCCAAGCCATCAAAGTTGGGAGCTACAGAACTGAAACCTCTTTTCTAACTCCCTCCCCCCCTTTTATGTCCTATCCAGCAGGTCCTCGGAGAAGGCGGAGATACAGGCCTGGCCAGCGAGCCTTGCAGGAGATCAGAAAGTATCAAAAAAGTACTGATCTACTTATTGCCAAGCTGCCCTTTGCTCGTGTGGTAAGTTGATTGTCCACCCTGATTTATTTTGTTTTGTTTTCCTTCAACCATGGCTTCCCTAGATGCCATGGTGTCCAAAATGAAACTATTACTTATCTAAAACTTTTTTTTTTTTTTTGCACTGGTGATGTTACCTGCAAAATGTCTGCAAGAAAACCACCAAGCTCAGAGAGCACCAAGGACCCTTCATAAGATTGTTATGCCTTTCGTGATTCTCTGTAAGATACCCAAATGCTCCTTTAACATCGCCACCCTGGTAAAAATTCAAAAGGATCCAGAGCCCACCCATGTGGTACAGATTGTCCGATTCACTATTGTTGGGGGCAAGATGCTGACTCTGTAAACCAGGGGTCACCAACCTTTTGGACCTCAGGGACCACCAAACTCATAATTTTAAATCCCATGGACCAGAGACCCTGGGAAACCCCCCCAAAAAAGTTTGCAGGAAAATTCCCCACCCTGTTTTCCTACCAATCATCATTCTTTATTTGGGATCGCAGGATACCGTCTCCAGTTTCATTCTCGGGGAGAAAGAGAGAGAGACTTTTGGCTTCATGCAAGGAAAACAGCAGAAGCAGCGGAAGTCTTTCTTTCTCTCCCCCAAACTCCGCCAAAAATGAGTCTTTGCCGGTGCAGCCTCTTGGAGCAGGATGCCTTACAGGGTCCCAAAGACTCATTGCTGGTGGAGTTTGGAGGAGAGAAAGAAAGACTTTTGTTGCTTTCCTTGCATGCAGCCAAAAGCAGAAGAAAGAAGCAGAACGCAGCAGGCCGGTGGCCAGGCCAGGCGTGTGGGGTGTGTGGGGCAAATTCTCCCCTCTCCGCCCTTTCCCCACTTCCCTCACTACCTTGTGTTGTTCGCAGTGCAAGCGACAAGCCTTGTGTTCCCACGGGCCATGTGGGCTGCGCAACCTTGTGTTCCCGCGCAGCCTGGATGAATGGCTTTGGGGGGTGCTTTGGGGGTGACATTTCTCTGTGGACCACCAAAATTTTCTCACAGACCACCAGTGATCCCCGGCCCACTGGTTGGTGACCACTGCTGTAAACCACTTAGAGAGAGCTGTAAAGCGGCATGTAAGTCTAAGTGTTATTGCTACACACACATACATATGTACACATACAAATACATCTGTGCGTGTGTGATTTTTTTTAAAAAATTCTCACTACAGTTTGCACATTTAGGAATTCCCATATAAACAATAATATGATCTTATTCTGTTTCACATACACACATCTGAATTTTGATTGTGTGACCATGGGGATGCCGCAACAGTCGTTAGTGTGAAAATGGTCATAAGTTACTTGCAGTACCGTTGTAACTTTGAATGGTTACTAAATGAACTGTTGTAAGTCGAGGACTCCCTGCATTTTGATTTAAAACCCACACAAGTGCCAAAGACATCCCAGCAGATGGCAGCACCTACCGACTTTGGCTGATGAAGAAAAAAATAAAATAGATTCAGATCATGTTATTATTTATATGGGAATTCCTAAACGTGCAAAACTATGGGGAAAAATTAAAAAGAAAACAAAAAAAAATATATCAGAGGAAGGCAATGGCAAACCATTTCCTTCTGCCAGAAATCAAGCTCAGCACAGTCTCACGTTAGCTGGGGAGGATGGAATTTGCAGTTCATATTGAGAGGTTAGTTGGTTGGACTGCTAACTCATACAGGTAGTCCTTGACTTAACAGTTCGCTTAGTGACCGTTCGAAGTTACAATGGCACTGAAAAAAGTGACTTAGGATCATTTTTCACACTTACGACCGTTCCCTATGCTCACGTGATCAAAATTCAGATGCTTGACAATTGATTCACATTTATGAAGGGTCATGTGATCCCTTTTTGCAACCTTGTGACAAGCGAAGTTCATAGGGGAGCCAGATTCACTTAACAACCATGTCCCTACTTTAACAACTGCAGTGTGTCAACGAAAAAAAAAACTTCTTTGGTCTTTTTAGTTGCCAGTAGAAAGGGAGTGGGGGAAAGCAGTGCATTCCTGAAATGCTTCAGATAATTGCTAGGCAGCCCAAAGCTTCTGGCACGCAAGATTATTACTGGAGAGCATGAGTGATGACTCTTGGCTATGGATGTGTTCCATTGGAGAATATACATCCAGATACTTCCCTGGGGAAAGACAAGGGTCAAGGGGGAAATGAATGGTGTATTTTAGTGTTGGCTGCACCCAGCTAATGCTGACATGGTCACTCCTAATAAATCTTTTTTTTTTTACTCTGAGAGATGCGGCAAAAGACTTATGATTTGAATGGGGGTGGATTTGTTGGAGCCCTGACATGGTGATTGTCAAGCCCGAAATTGATATAAGTGTAGCCATTTTAGTTAGTCTTAGTATATATTCTTTTTCTTACTTTCTCTGCAGCAGTCATGGGGGGAAGGGTTTCGGGCTTGCCACATTCCTAACGGGGGAGGAGTGGAGATAAAGAGAGTTGTTTTGGCTAGGTGATCTTTCTTCCCTGTGGGAAACGAGCTGTCCGTGCTCAGGCCCCTTGAGGTGGAGATTTAGGATATCAAGCAACGTTGAATTACTTCTGTTGGAGAATGTGACTTTTGGGGGTTGTTTCTAACTTGTAATACGTAATATTGTGGGGTAATCCCGGGTTGTGTCAGATCCGGAATTACCATGGACTTTGCCAATTTGATGCTTTCCTAAATAAAAGAGACCTTTTCTGAAGATGGACTTTGTTCTTTTCTTTTTAAATGGATTTCATCACTTGGAAACCTAACAGTGATTCACTTAATCAATGTGGCAGGAAAAGTCGTAAAACGGGGGCAAAAACCCACTTAACAAATCTCGCGCTTCACGAATTACTCAGCAACGTAAATTTGGGGCTCATTTGTGGTCATAAGTTAAGGACCACCTGTATTTGCCGGGTGGGGAGGGAGGAGAATAAGTTCCCAGCGGACTACAGGATTTCACAGAGCTACTCATAGCATCCTGGAACGAAGGAAACTCCCTCAAAGGTACCTTGTCATCTCTTCTGTGTCTTTCCCACCCCTCCACAGGTACGGGAGATCTGCCTGGAATTTACCCGAGGGGTTGACATGATGTGGCAGTCTATGGCACTGCTTGCCTTGCAGGAGGTAAGAGCTCGGGCAGGGCTGAGTGGGAGAACAGGGTTGATCTCAAGAACAGGAATGGGCGACATCCCCCCCCCTGTTCCCCCATTCTTATTCTTTTCCCTGTGAGGTTCTGTGAGAAAGTCCTCGAGAGACAGAAGGAGAAGAAGCCACAGAGTAGACAACGGTCATGGCAAATGTCTCAGAAGGGCCCTCTCTAGTTTCTTGGACTGTAAGGGTAAAGGAGGGAGGGGGAAATGTGCTTTTGGACAGGCAAGGTTGATATCACCCCTTCTAGAGCAGAAGCAGCAACTATGAGTGCTAACACTATCTTTATTATCAATTACAGTAACCAGAATCTTGCAAGTTGAAAAGTACATTTCTTTGCCTCCTTGTCTTTACTTTCTGAGACATTTGTCAAGTCCCCATTGCTTCTTTGGGCTAAGTTGCTTCCTGTGCTGTGCTATGCTATTCTAATTCCCATTCCCATTCATGCCACGCCACGCCTCCACTCCACTTTCTTCAATTTTATCTATTTATTAGATATTTATCTAATATAAATCCTCATTCTATCTTCTCATTTATCCTCAACAACAACTTTCTTTCTTTCTTTCTTTCTTTCTTTCTTTCTTTCTTTCTTTCTTTCTTCCTTCCTTCCTTCCTTCCTTCCTTCCTTCTTTCCTTCCTTCCCTCCCTCCCTCCCTCCCTCCCTCCTTCCTTCCTTCCTTCCTTCCTTCCTTCCTTCCTTCCTTCCTTCCTTCCTTCCTTCCTTCCTTCTTTCCCTCTCTCTCCCTCCCTCCCTCCCTCCCTCTCTCCCCCTCTCTCTCCTCCCCTTTTCCCCAAACCCTTCTGCCTAAACTCCTTCCTCTAGATCTATGTCATATTCTGAACCATTTGATCACAAACCACGTCGCACTGGCCATTCTCTGCCCAGGACAATTTGGGTGCCAAGGGCTTTGTATGTCCCCGCCTATTATTTTGGAGGAACATCATAGCACCACAGGAGCAGGAAGTGGATCGGTAATGGAGGCAGCAAAGGTAAAGCTAGGAGACTTTTCTGCCTGCTTGAGAGAGGGCACAAAGTGTAGCCTGACAGGAGGGTGGAAAAACTCTCCCAAATTAACCCTGTGTGTGTTCCCTCTCTCTCTTCCTCTCTTTCTCTGTCTCTTTAGCTGGAACAATCTGGAACTGAACACATTCAAAACCGTATAAGTGGTGGTAGACTTTAGAAGAAACCCTCCCATACTGCCACCTCTTACAATACTAGACAACACAGTATCAACAGTAGAGACCTTCAAATTTCTAGGTTCTACAATATCACATGACTTAAAATGGACACCTAACATCAAAAACGTCATCAAAAAAGCACAACAAAGAATGTTCTTTCTGCGCCAACTTAGAAAGCTCAAATTGCCCAAGGAGCTGCTGATGCAGTTCTACAGAGGAATTATTGAGTCTGTTATCTGCACCTCTATAATTGTCTGGTTTGGTTCTGCAACCCAGCAGGACAGACACAGACTTCAGAGGATAATTAGGACTGCAGAAAAAACAATTACTACTAACCTGCCTTCCATTGAGGACCTGGCATGAGTCAAAAAGAGGGCTGTGAAAATATTTATAGACCCCTCACATCCCGGACATAAACTATTTCAACTCCTACCCTCAAAACGACGCTATAGAGTACTGCACACCAGAACAACTAGACACAAGGACAGTTTTTCCCCAAAATGTCATCACTCTGCTAAACAAATAATTCCCTCAACACCGTCCAACTATTTATGAAGTCTGCACTACTATTACTATTAATCTTCTCATCACTCCTTATCACCCATCCCCTCCCACTTGTGACTGTATGACTGTAACTTTGTCGCTTGTAACCTTATGATTTATATTGACTGTTTCCTAGTATGATTTGATTGCTTATTATACCCTATGAGTATAATTAAGTGTTGTACCTTATGATTCTTGACGAATGTATCTTTTTATGTACACTGAGAGCATTTGCACCACGACAAATTCCTTGTGTGTCCAATCACACTTGGCCAATAAAGAATTCTAATTCTTTATGTCCCTCTGTCTCTTGTGTTTCTCCCTCCCAAGGCGGCTGAAGCCTTTCTGGTGCATCTCCTAGAAGACGCCTACCTCTGCACCATCCATGCCAAACGGGTCACTCTCCATCCCAGGGACATCCAATTGGCTCGCCGGATCCGTGGTCTCGATCAGGGTTTGGGTTAGTTCCCTTCCTTGAGCTGTCCTGGCTAAAGTGGTAACATTTGGGGGCAGCATAGCTGCAGGGGAGTACCCCACGACTGCTTTGGAAAAGGAGACAATCAAATTTACACACACACACACACCGCTCCTCAAAATTCCATGGATTGGGAGTCTCAGCCTGGCCCCTTCCTCTTGCTGGAATTTCCCAAGAATTTCATTGGTTGATCTCCTTCCCTCTTCCCACCGCCCTGCTCGGAAGGTGAGCAAAGATGAATCCCAAAGACGAGAGAAGAAATGAATGGCCTGATTGCCAAGAAGGGGAAGAGCCATCCAGCCACCCCTGTTTTAAAGTGCAACCGTAGTCTCTGCTTGGAACGGAGCCTCATGCCAACAACGGGGACTGAAAAGTTGCTTCCTGTTTTAGAGTTTGCCTTGTATTTTTGCACTTCCAGCGTTTTAAAATAAAATCTTTTACCTTAAATTGTTCTTCGGTATCCTGCTCACTGGGTCATCCTGTCCCTTCTTCAGCCCATTGCCTGATGCTCATCAGACCCCTTCCGGGAACGCCCGATTCCCTGCTGGTTGGGAATGATGGGCTTGAGCACATTTACCACATTTTCCAATTTCGTTGCACGCATGTTGTGCATTCAGAATAAATATTTGATTTTATTTGCTTTACTTAATCTATCCACCCTTTTTAAATGAAAGAACCTAATCCAACGACTTCCATCGTACCCAAACCAGCAGCTGAACAGAAACACATCTGAATTTCTGTTTTTTTGTGATTCACGCCAGGGGTGTCAAACTTGTGCCACGCGCTGGCCGCGCCCACCCCGCTGGTTTAGCGAAGGTGGAAAAAAAGTTGTGACACGTCACATGACGGCAACATGTCGTTGCGAGTTTGCCACCCCTGATTCACACATAACCACTTTGTTTTGTTTCCATTTCCACAACATCGCTGTCGGTTGTAAACATGTCGGTGCCCAAGTGTCTTTTCTTCAATTCCTTCCTGCAGTTAAAATGGTTCCCAATTCTGCTTTTTACTGATAGTTCTCCACTTATGGCCATAATGGAGCCTGCCCGTTGCCATCATAAATTGTGACGGTCAGTCTTCCTGTTTGAGCTTCTTCGGAGACAGGAATCCGCGATCGTGCGCGGTTTCTGGCTGTGCTCGCCGCTGGAGTGCCCTGAGCCGGCTGGTTTTGGGGCTAAGCCACCCCGTAGAGGTGGTGAAGAAGGGGGAGACTGTCAGCAGGGTCGAGGAGAGCCGCATCTCCCCTCCCCAGCTGATCTTTACTCCCTTTCCTGAAGGCGGTTGTAGCGATGTCTAAAAATGGCCACCACGAAGAAGAGCTCGACCGGAAAAGAAAGTGCAGGAGGAAGATAAGAAGAGAAAGTTTTGGCTGACCGGGTTGAATTGAAAAGCAAGAATGTAAGATACCCTGGAATTTTAACTATAAAAAATTAACTTGTTCCCACGGAAGATTCGGAAGTAGCGAAGGAGAGATGAAAGGGAAATGATTTGGTTTTTTTTTTCTCTCCTTTCCTTATACTGACAGTTAAGAGAAAGTGGGGAAAAAAATTCCGCTTTGACAATAATAGGCAATTAAGCTGGAAATAAAATGTCAAAGGGATAAAAGATAAAGATTCTTGGATACTTAAATATTTAAAAGAAGGAAAAGGAGAGAAAAAGCAAGAATAAGAATAAGGGGGGATCTGGAAAATGGAGGAGACCGCCTGGAATTAAAAAGAAATCACAGCGAAACTTTAACAAGATTCCTAAAAGATACATTCTAACTGAAACTTTGCAACAAAATAATAGAGCCCTCAGGAAGAGAAAGTAATAAAGAAGCAAGAAGAAACAGCTTTGGATTATTTGGTGATTTTTGCATTTTAGCATTTTTGGCTATTGGATTTAAATGATTAAAATTAATTGGATGGTTGTTTAAAAGTGTTTAAAATGGCAGCACTCTGGGAAGTACTGAAAATGGAACTTAAAAAATACAAAGAAAATTCATTAGAAGGAAGGGGTTCTTTTGGCTTTGTATTTCAATTTTTAGAAACGGAGATCCTGAACTATGAGAAACAACAAGAAATACTTGTGGAGCAAGAAGATCGGGACAAAGAAGAAGCCATCTTTAATGATCAAGTAACCTTGTGTGAGGGAAAAAAGGGAAAGTTGGGAAAGAGAGTGGAAAGTTTAGGACTTTAAAAAAAACAATCAAAAGAATAGTTTGAAAAATGATTACAATACTAAGCAACAGAAGAGAGGATTACAGAAGAGAGAATTAGAAATAGAGAGACACGGGCAAAAAAGAGGGAGAAGATGAGGGGGAAGAAGGAAAGGGAAAGAAGCTATAAAAGACAGAAACAGGATATAGAGAAACAGGGAAAAGGCATAAGAATTGGAATAATAAGCCTATTTAGAGATAATGGGTGAGAATTTAATTGAAAAAAGGATTCTGCAAAGGTACATATAGTACTACTATTATGTTAGAAATAGAAATAATTTTTTAGAAAATATGAGAAAATGTGTGATTAAAATGATGGATAAAATACTTATTGTAATGCAATGGAATGTTTGTTAATAAGTAAATAGAATAAGAGAGTGGAATTAGGAAAGGAGGGGAACACTTTGATTAACCATAAAAAGTTTATAGATAAAAGTATAAATAAAATTGATTTTAGATATGAGATAATTGCTTATAAGTGTTCCCAAGGAAGTATGACTGTAATTGATATTAATAGAATTGAATTGGAAGGGAATGAATGTTGTATCTATTATTGCTATATATATATATATATATATTTAGTTTAAAGAACATAGTGTGTATTTTAAGAATGTACCAAGCAGAATTCGATTGGAAATTATGTATTATACAGAATATTATAACTCTAAAGGCATAAATTGAAGTTTAAATAAGAGTTGAATGGATAAAATTTAAAGATATAAAGGTGTCATACTCCAATTAGTAATTACAGGGGAAAATTTGTCTAATGAGAAAAGAATATTTATTTATTTATTTATTTATTAATTACATTTATATACCGCCCTTCTCCCAAGGGACTCAGGGCGGTGAACAGCTCGTCTAAAAACCCCACAAATACAAAAGTTAAAAAGTAATTAAATATTAGAATTAGCTGCAGACTAAAATTAAGAAACCCCCCCCCACCCTTAAAACCCAATTTAAAATTAAAAAGGAGATCAAATTTAAAATCATTATCTCAGCCCAGGCCGGCCTGCTCAAAGAGCCAGGTCTTTAAGCGCGCCTGAAGGCCCTCAGGTCCGTGCCGGTACGAAGTTCCGGTGGCAGAGTATTCCAGAGGGCGGGGGCACCCACAGAGAAGGCCCTACCCCTTGGCGCCGCCAGACGACACATAGCGGCCGACGGCACCCGGAGCAGACCCTCCCTGTGGGAACGCACCGGCCTGTTGGAGAACGTTGGTAGAATGCGGTCCTGAAGGTAACCTGGTCCCATGCCATGAGTCGCCCTAAAGGTCAAAACTAGAACCTTAAAGCGAACCCGGAGAGCCATCGGCAACCAATGCAGCTCGCGCAGGAGAGGCGTCACATGGGCGCTACGCGACGCCCCCATAATCACCCTCGCGGCTGCATTTTGCACCAACTGGAGTCTCCGGATGCTCCCCGCAGGGAGCCCCATGTAGAGGGCATTAATATGAAATTGAAACAGGACAGATAAAGATGTAAATGTGATATTAAGATTTGCAAAAAGACATATAATTGAATTTGGATGTGAGATAATTGGAAATAAACTAACATTGATGATAGAATCAAATTGGAGGGGAATGAGTATCTTAATTACTATTGTTATATATATATATATATATATTTGTTTAAAGAATATAGTGTGTATTTTATGAGATATAAAGATGTCATATTTTAAAATTTGTTTATTGATAAAAGATGACATGAAATTTGAACAGACAGATAAAGTATAAATACAATGAATAGAAAGACATTGGAATTTAGAAAAAGATATATAATTGGATTTAGATATGCGATAATTAAGAATATTGAGTAAATTAAAGTTATGGAGAAAAAGTTAAAATAGTAAGAAGATATGGAATAGAATACAAAGATGAATATGAAATTGAGTTTGTGTCTGTATAGAGAAGTGATAACCTGAGACTATGCTATTCTCAAAAAAGATGTTTTAGTTGTATTGGTTTTTTTTTTTTGTGAAAACTCAAATAAAACTTTATTAAAAAAAAATTGTGACAGTCATAAATCAGGCCATCGTGCGACTGTTGCAATTTTACGATTTTTTTGCAGCAGTCCTTAAGTGACTCACAATGCTTTTTCAGTGGATGCATGACTGTTAAGCAAACCCATTGCTTGCTGATGTGTTTTTTGGCAAAAACTGGAAATACCAGTTTGTAGTTAAAAAAATATTCTAAATTGTGGTCACGTGACCGCAGGATGCTGCAAAGAGCTGTGATTGGGCTGGTTGCCAAGTGTCCAAAATGTGATTGGGGTGTGATTGGGTGTGTGTATGTGGAGACTTGGCTGTTGGAACTTTGGAAGCAGGTCATAAGTACCTTTTGGGATATTGTAACTTCAAATAGTTGCTATGTAACCAGTCATACTTTGAGGACTACCTGTAGTTGCTCCTGGTCAAATCTCCATTGTTTCTACCGTGTTCTCACAAAATAAGGCCGGGCTTTATTTTTTTTGGACCCTTGAAAAAATGATTAGGCCGTCTTTTCGGGTGTGACTTAATTTCCTCCCCCACCTAGAGCGCCCCATGTGCACTCACCTCTCCACGAGGCCGCTTCTATCGGCCAATTGAAGCTTTCCAAAGGCAGAGTCACCAGCCGCTTTGGGGCAAGGCGTGGCTGTCCGCGTCCCCTCGCCATGAGGCAATTTCTTTCGGGTGATGGAAGCTCCCCAAGGGCAGTCACCAGCCACTTAGATCAGCCGGTAGAAGCGGCCTCATGGCGAGGGGAGTATGCATGGGCGCTTGCCCCGAGGCTGCTTCTATCGGCCGATCGAAGCGGCTGGTGACTCTGCCTTCGGGGAGCTTCTATTGGCTGATATTCTATCGGTAGTAGATCGGGGTATTCTAGCCTAGCTATCTGCAGGGCACTCCTAAGGGCAAGTTTTTTTCCCCCGCCCTTCCCCCAATTTCTCTTCACCTCGTGTAGTTCTAACGAACGATGTGAGAAATGGCGGGGAAACGCATGGTTTAAATAGGTCTAAATTTTGGGGGTGGGGCTTAATTTCACCTCATGCCTAGAAATCATGCTGGGCCTTTCAATTGGTGGAAGTCGTATTGTTGGAGAAACAGGGTAATTCTATCAAGAACTGAACAATCCTTGACTTTGTTTATGGCTGCCCATTTTCTCTCCTAGCTTTCCTCCATTTAGAGTGAACTGTTCTAAAATATTTTCCTCCATCTCTTCCCACTGCAAAAGTTGTCATATGTTCCCTTATTGTATAAATGCTATTGGTTTTTGTCCAACTCCCTCAAAGGCTAACATTATTTTCCCTGGATTTTGCTGTTTTATACCCTTATTCTAACACCACTGATCTGTTACCATCCCCAGAATTTAATGTATAACTCTAATTCCCCTGATGTCTGGTTTCAACTTGCTTAATTTGATGATACCATTATTTTTTCAGAATCTTATCTGGTCTTATCACGAAATCTCTCTTGTGTACTGTGGTTGCGTGTATGGAGAAGAGCTTGAAAGAGATTTTGGGGAAAATATGAGTATAGTAAATGTGCCTTAATAGTTCATGCAAAAACTCTCTTGGTTAACCTAAGTAGCACCAGAAGATCAGAGGCAACTGGATTTTCTTGTTTTTTCTTTTGAAGATGTTTCGCTTGTTATCCAAGAAGCTTCTACAACTCTGACAGGATAAGTGTGGAATGGAAGGATGAACATTAAAAAAAATATGTCACAAATACCAGTGATTGGTGCTAATGCTTGATACCAGTTGCTGCCAGCGTCCTAGATATCAACCAATTATCTTCTTAAAATATACGATGTTCCGAGTAGCGCAGGTTTTTTTGCAGTTCTGCTGGTGCTATTGCAGGAAGCTACAATTCTTGAGGTGTTTTGTAAAATTCTTGGACATGGTACCAAGTGCCCCAATGACAATGGATATCACTGTTACATGTTTCAACCATAATTGTATAGTTTCAATGGCCAAGGTCGTGACATTTAATGATTTTTTTCCAGTTCTTTTTCTTCAATTCTGGCATCTAGTACAGCAATATCAATAAATTGTACGCTTTGACACTCGACAACTGTAATATCTGGCATGTTGCGTTCCAAATGGTGATCTGTTTGTATTTGAAAGTGCCACAAGATCTTCACCGTCTCATTTCTGACAACATTATGATTATGATTATTATTATTATTCACAAAAAACGACAGTGTACACAGCGAACGAGATAACCATGCTGGGTTTCATATCACAAATCACTAGTCGAACACTTCTCAAGCGTTGAGGACTGTATGATGTATCGGCGGATTATGCGAGCAGATCCCAGTAAGGTGGCCTTCTGCAGCTGACCAGTAGGGATCTTGTCAGCGCCAATTGTTTTTAAGTGCTTGCCTAGATCTTTAGGCACAGCACCCAGTGTGCCAAGTACCACTGGAACCACCTGCACTGGTTTATGCCACAGTCTCTGCAGTTTGATTCTCAAGTCCTGATATCTGGTGGTTTTTTCAAGTTGTTCCTCGTCGATTCTGCTGTCACCAGGTCTGGCAATGTCGACGATCCACATTTTTTTCTTCTCCACAGTCAGGATATCCGGGGTGTTGTGTTCCAAAACTTTGTCAGTCTGTATTTGGAAGTCTCACAGTAGTTTTGCATAATTATTATTGTTATTATTATATTATTATTATTGTTGTTGTTATTATTATTCATCCAATTAATCAGTCCAGCCCTCCTTTTCCCAGTAAATTAGGGAAATGACCATCGCCTGCCAAGAAAGGCTTAGGAAGGACAGCTGTTAAACAGAGACGTTAAGAAGAACCTTGTACATCCACCCCTCACCATACCAGTGTGGAGAATTTCTGCAAAACAATAAATTACAGTGTGGAAATACTGTGTCACTTCTGATAAGCTACAAGGTGAAATCCTGGAATTGCATCCATCAGCATCAAAACCCGCAAACAAATAAAATAGAAAACCAAGGGGAATGAAGTGGAAAAGTTGAGTTAAGGACTTGCGTCACTCAGCTGATGGCTCTTAGCTCTTCTACAGGTAGTCCTTGATTTACAACCATTCATTTAGGGTCTGTTCAAAGTTAAAGTGGCACTGAAAAAAAGTGCTTTTATGACTGTTTTTACATTTACGACGGTTGGAGCATCCCAGTGGACATGCGATCAAAGTTGAGAAACTTGGCAACAGGCTCATATTTATGATAGTTGCAGTGTGATCTGAACAAGCAAAAGTCAATGCGGAAACCAGATCCACTTAACAGCTATGTTCCTAACAACTGTCAATGGTTCATTTAACAACGGGCAAGAAAGCTCGCAGAGCAGGGCAAAACGCACTTAACAAACGTTTCACTTAGCAATGGAAATGTTGAGGCTCAATTGTAGTCATCACTCAATTTTTTTAAATTAAGTTGGACTTAAGCATAGTACATAAAATCCTATTGTTACAACGTCTTATCAGTTAATGAATATTTCAGCTTTAACCACAACAACACAAGAGCACACAACAGATGCAAATTTAATGTTAACCACTCCAAACTTGATTGCAGGAAGTATGATTTCAGCAACAGAGTGGTCAATGTCTGGAACTCACTACCTGATTCTGTTGTCACCTGCTCAAACCCCACTCCTTTACCCTCAAACTAACCTCTATTGACCTCACCCCATTCCTAAGAGGTCTGTAAGGGGCGTGCATAAGCACACAATCGTGCCTACCATCCCTGTGTCCTATTGTCCCCAATTATTAGTTCCTGGTTCTTATATTTAAACTTATGTTTGTTCTTGTTTCTATTGTATTGTAAGCTTTTGACAAAATAAATTAAAAATAACTCGGGGACTACCTATAGGACAGAGATGTCTTCCTTGCCACTAGATGATGCTAAATTCATTTTACAACCGGGTTGCTAACTTAACAACTGCAGTGATTCACTTAACAATATCTCTTTCTTTTCCAGAAGTCTCTGGAGATTCTCAGTCATGGTTGTCCCAAATGTCTTTTTTCCCCAAAAAGGCAGCTGCAGTTTTTTTTCCCCTTGAAGACATTTGTTGATGTATATCATCTGCCTACTGTCAGGCCCCTATGTCTAATGATGTGTTTAATCTTAATAACCGCTGGCTTTTAATGGGGTGGCCCCTTCATTGCACAGCGCCTGTGTTTATTTCGAAGGGGGACAGAGATACCTTGAAAAAGAAGGAAGCGAAAAAGAACACCCAATCTTCTTTTATGATGACACGGATCTTATCCTTTGGAGGTTCTGCAAAACATGTTCTCTTTGGTTTGACTAGAAGACCTCAAGGTCTCTTCCATCTCTGTTATTCTTTCTTATCGGCCAAGTCAAGGGGAAAAGAGAAGTTCTCAAACCATAAATTTGTCCCGTCTCAAGGATGAGGCCAGGGCTGGCCTCCATGTTGACAGTTACATGAGGTCAGGGGAAGAAGAAGAAAAAATCACACAATATTTTTCTGACAGAGATCTGGTGGGGCTCTGTCCTGCGGTCGTGGAGAAGTAGATGAAAGAAGGATGGTGGGTGGCTTTTCTGGAGGGGCAGAGTCTCCTCTCCTCCTCCCCTACCCACATGTTGAACAGGCTGGCCCTTAAATGCAAGGAGCCTCACCTGGCTGATTTAACAATGCTCTGGGCTGGGCTCTTGGTCTTGGTCTCCCTGGCTGTGGCCCTCCTGTGGTGGTTTCAGGGGGGGCTGAGATGGAGGAAGCAACCGTGGGAGCTCCCGGGGCCTTCACCTTGGCCCTTAGTGGGGAATCTCCCCCACTTGCTGCATGCCGACCTGCCAATCCACTTCCTCCAATTAGCCCAGCATTATGGACCCATCTACCGCCTCCGGTGTGGAAAGAAAGGTAATTCTTGAATTTCATGTTCGGGATGAGGGGCAGAAGAGTGATTTGGGAGATGTTAGAAGTAAATGGCATCAGTTAAAACCTACATATTTGTGGGGTTTTTAGCCTTCCAAAAAATAATGGCATTGTGTTCCTGAGGCTGTTTTGTTTCATTTTGTTTTTACCACTGCTTGGGCTTCCGTGTTTGTTTTCGGAACTTCCCTGCAATTTTTTTTTTCTAATTTTCTTCTTGGGCTTTTAAAGTCTTTGCAATCCATCATTTTAGAATAGGCTTTAAATTAGAAAACAGGACGATTTATCTGATTCCCCCCTTCGTTAGAATTAGATTAGAGCTGGAAGGGATCTTGCAGATCTTCTAGAGCAACTCGCTGCTCAAGCAGGAAACAATTTACCATTTCAGACAAGTGACTGTCTCTTCTTAAAAGCCTCCCGCGATGGAGCACACGTTCTGTAAATAAGAATTTTCCAGAGTGGTGAACACTTATGAATAAATTTATATTTATTTATTTATTAAATTTAGGCACTCTGTCTCGCTATCCAAAGTGAGTCCGGGAGCCTTACAGTGTAATAAGGATAGAAATACAAAAAGAATTATAAATACTTTTGGTCTGGATGAAGATCTGGGTGACTTTGAGCTGTCACCAGAATCATTTGTCAGCTTTAGAAGTTATCTTTAGAGCTTAGAAGATAGAAGTTAAAAATAAAAATTACCTTTAGAAGAGGAGAAGAAAAGAGAGGAGAGGGGAGAGGAGAGAAGAGAAGAGAGAACAGAACGAGAAAGCGAAAGAGAAGAGAAGAGAGAGAGAAGAGAAGAGAAGAGAAAGAAGAGAAAGAGTAGAAGAGAAGAGAAGAGAAGAGAAAGAGAAGAGTAAACACTGTTTGACAATATTTTTGGGGTGTATGAAAGCAAGCTAGGGAGTAAATT